>JANHMN010000004.1:152558628-152577312 GCA_030674055.1 Rhabdomys pumilio
AAAAAAAAAAAAAAAAAAAAAAAAAAAAAAAAAAAAAAAAAAAAAACGAAATGTCATAGTGCCTTAATTAGGTTATAGGATTAACATCCTTCCTCCTGACAAGAACTCATTCATCTCACTCATGAGATTCCTGAAATGCCTTTCCATGCTACTGTGGAATTTTGGTAAACTAAGACTTCAGCTTTGTCCAGCTAGTTGTTTCTACCCCAAGTCTTCCAAATTGTATAACCTTTGAATAACCACAATTAAGTTGGTGTGAAGCCCATGGTTTGATCATTCTCCAAATGCTCACAGGGCTTCTGAACCCCTAGTTTACTTTCTCTGATCCCATTGCCCTCAATGACCAGTATCAGCTCATAATTCCCAAGGGCAGGGAGCATCACAGTGAAAAATCTATACATAGGTTATTTTAATTTGCTACACTTCAACATATGCTTTATTCATAACTTATTTAGTATGTGCTGTACACATGTGTAGTTTTTTATTACTTACTTAATTTTTATCTCACACTATATCTGTACCAGAGTTTCCCCTCCCTCTACTTCTCCAAGTCCCTCCCAATCTATCATCTGCCCCAGATCCACTCTGCCATTTCCCTTCAAAAGAAGCAGGCCTCTTCTTGATATCAACTGAAAAAGGCATACCTTGGTACAATAAAAAATAGGTCCAAACCTTCATATCAAAGCAACATACGGCAATTAAGTAGGAGAAAAAGCATTCCATGAGCAGTCAAAAATTCAGACACATACCCACTATATTTCTTCAATATGTTTCCTTTCATGCCTTAGAAGGGAACTTTGTTAGGCAAAAACTTTATCAAATTGATTATATTTATAGGGCTTCTCTCCAGTGTTTATTAAGGCCTTTGAAGACCTCCATAAAATACAAAAGCTTTACCACATTGGTAACATTCCTAGGGTTTCTGTTAAATATGTGTTCTTTCATGTATTTGAAGATTACTCTTAAGGCAAAGCTTTACCATATTTCTTACATTCATAGGATTTTCTTCACTACGTGTTTTTTTTTTTTATGACTTTGAACATTACTGTTAAATGAAAAGGCTTCTCCACATTGGTTACTTCAATAGGGCTTCTCATCAAAATGTGTTCTTGTACATCTTTGAAGATAGCTGTGTCATGCAACATGTTTACAGCATTGGCTACATTCATAGGGTTTGTCTCCAGGATGTGTTATTTTATGTTTTTGAAGATTACTGTTATGTCCAAAGACTTTAACACAGTGGTAACATTCATAGGGTTTCTCTCCAGTAAATGTTCTCTTTACGGCTTCAAAGATGAGATTGAAAATAAGAGGTTTTTACCACATTGGTTACTTCAATAGGACTTCTCAACAGAATGTGTCCTTTTATGTCTTTGAAGATAGCTGGGTCATGCAAAGGTTTTGCAGCATTGGTTATATTCATAGGGTTTCTTAATGACAAGGACAATCAAAAAATATAGAGAAGTAAGAAACTTGAGCAGTGACACATTAATGAAAGTGAAATAAATGACACACACAGCTATAGCCAATGACTTGTGTCTCAAATTCCTGACATGACTTGACTATTTCAAAGACAAATACATACATCTCCATGGGACAGGAAACTGGATTTCAGTATTCTAAGTAGAATATTCAGTATTCACTAACTCAAACCAACTTACTCAAGTTGTATACCCACCAATTTGGTCTGTTTTCAATCACATGTATGAATTAATACATGCTAGAAACTTCATGAATAGTACTTACCTATGCCTCAATCAGACCCTTCTTCATAATAATGACTCTGTAGCTTTCTTCCTTAAACTTTAGGTTGTGATGTAGTTGTTGCTTTCTCTATACCATCCTGCATTCTACACAATAAACGGTTCCTCAAATTCAGATCTGAGAACATAATCCAAGCCCCACATGCAAATCATTTTCCTGAAATGGCAATGAACAGTTCATTAGCTGGCTGCAAATCTAGACACATTGAACGAATAATGGGAGATTCAAACATCAAAGATGACCGTGTTAGCAAAAGAAAAGAAAAAAGCTATTTTAGAGCCCTCCTGAAAGTAGGAGAAAATTAGATCAGCTTTTTCTCTGGTTCGTATAGGAGAGATCCTTAGTTCTGCTTTTTCTGTCTATTGTCTGTCTTTGAAGCTCCAATCTGTCCAATGTGTGTCAATTGTCTGTTTTTGTTTTGTTGTTTGAATGATAGTTGTTCTATGTTTCATGTTCAGAAAAAAATGGTTAAACAAGGTGCTTTTCTCTTGAAATTACAGCTAAAAAACGTAAAAAAAAAATAATAGTTTGGATAAAATATATAAGATGTGCATCTACTTCATTTTTGTTTCTGGCTGGTTTTAAAAGTTTAAAAATGTTCTACATGTCTTGGATATAGATTTTTGGCCTATAAGTTATTGGGTATGATTAAAAATGTTTGCAACTTTGGTAACAGAAAGTTGACTTAAAACTGGTAACTCAGGATTGAAGTCATTCAGAAACCAGATGTATAAAAGATAGGATTTAAAACAATGTCTATTTAAAAAGATATTAAAAGCTGCAGTATCATGCATTCATATATAAGTATTGGCAGCAAAACTTTCTAACATAAAAATAATTCACTTGGTGTTGATTTTAGAGAAAATTGATTATTTGCATTATTAAAAATTGGTTTTGTTTCTTAAAATTATGATTACACTCTAATATTGCAAAAGAAACTTAAAAATATAGTTAAACTGAAAATGTTTCATTGGCTGCAATTGGCAGTTCAATTGTGAGCTCAAGAATTTTTGACTTACCCATGTTTATGGTTGAGAAGAGGATAGACCAGGTAGAGATGATTGCAAGAGTAATAGAAGAGTTAAGAAACAGCTGTAGCACAGTACAACCCTGCTGCCACTTTTACAGTTATTAGATATAGTGGTAGAGGAAATTTAGCCCTCCAAGATTGAAAAGGAGATCTTAGTGGAAGTTTTATCTGGGATCAAACAAGGCACTGATGAACCATTTCAGGAATTTGTAGATAGGCTGCTAAAAGGACTGGTAGAAATTTTAGAGACCCTCAGGCAAGAGTTACTTTTGTTACACAATTGGCTTATGAGAATGCTAACTACAGTCCAAGCCATGCTTTTACAGCACTGAGGTGATAAGAAATGTTCCAGGTAAGGGGACATAGGTCATTTTTTGAAAGACTGTACAAAAAAAAAAAAAGAGGCATAGACAGATAGCAGAATCCCTCCCCTAGAATCTGTCCTCAGTGCAGGAAGGATAATTGTTGGCCAGTCCTCAGGTAATAAGCCCAGATTAAGAACTTTCACATTTGAGTTAAGACAAAGCTCAGAGTGGGCTCAGCAGAAGCTGGTGTGCCATTCCTTTTGTGATGATCACTTGACTAACCCCTAGAAAGGTGTTTTCCAGAATTTGTTTTATTGACTTGCTTCTTTCTTGGGGAAGAAAGATCAGCCTCAGACCCAAAGACATTCACAACAAACAGTTTATGGACCAGGAGTTATATGATGATTATGCTGGAGAAATTAAAATTATGCCTGCTTCCCTCTATGGCATACCTGTGCCTGCTAATGAAAGAATTGTTCAAAGAGTAAGAGAGGATAGAATTGGCCTTCAATTTGACCTTTATTTGATTCTCTCATTCAGCGACAAGGGATTGGTTATTCCATTAATCCAAAACAAAGTTCAGACTTACATTCAGTAAGTATGCTTGTAACTTTTGAGAGCCCAATGAGGTGATATCACTAGAAAGTTTTGCCTCAGGGAACAGCTAATAGCCTTACAGTATGTACAAATTTTATTGTTGCTTTAATACAGGAAGGGTTTGAATTTTTCAGTGTATATTATTCATTGTATGGTATTTTATTAGTTATCTGTCTGAAGGAGTTTTAATGCAAGTCTTTGTGCTCATACAATGAGCTTTAAATTTTGGAGGAGTGCTTGTTGCTCCAGAAAATATTCACAGGCAGAAAATATTTACAGACAGCTCACCTAATGGGAAGACAGTATATATAATTAGGTCACATGTTCATTTTCTTGAGTTTCCCCCTGCTTCAGCACAAATAATTAAACGACATGCTGTACCCACTGTTTGAAATGCTGAAAAAAATCAAGCTTTCAATTTGTGTATACTCATAGCCAGTACATAGCTCATGTTTTTTTTGTTTGTTTGTTTGTTTGTTTGTTTGTTTTCGAGACAGGGTTTCTCTGTGTAGTCCTGGCTGTCCTGGAACTCACTCTGTAGGCCAGGCTGGCCTTGAACTCAGAAATCTGCCTGCCTCTGCTTCCCAAGTGCTGGGATTAAAGGCGTGCGCCACCACCGCCCGGCAACATTTTTCTAAAAGACTAAAGATGTAGCTGTTCTAAAACTAATCCAACTGGGCTAGCTCATGATTTATAATTGCTTGAAATTGTTCCTTTTTTTAGATATTGTTAATTCTCAAATGTTAGAAATACAGCTTAATTTAAGAAACATGTACTGTTCCTTAACTTTATAAGACATTTAAGAGCTCATACTGGATTGCCTGGACCCCAGGACAATGCCAGAGTAGATTGTATATCACACAGACCATAAGCCTTACAGAAACAATTGGCCATAAAATCTTATTCTTTGTATTATCAAAATAATAATAGCTTGAGACAATAATTTGGTATTTCTAGAGAGTGTGCAAGTCAAATTGCAAAAATTTGTTCTCAGTATCCTCAATTTTTTCACAATGCTGTTAATCATTAAGGATTTATATCTAATCAATTATGGCAAGTGGATGTTACTCACTTCTGATTTTAGAAAATTAAAAAATGTACATGTGACTTGATACCTTTTCAGGCTTTCTAGTTGCAACTGCTTAACAGGAGAATTAGCTAAAAATGTAATTAGTTATTCCCTAAATTATCTTTCTATGCTTGGTGTTCTATATCAGATTAAGATAAATATTGTAACTATTTTATATAAATAATTGGCTATTGCAGTCAAATATTTGAGATGTTTTATTGACAATTTACCCATACTACCAGATTCCTTATAATCCTCAAGGACAAGTTATTGTGAAACAGGTATCGTGGAACTTTAAAATAATATCTTCATAACTCTCTGAGCATGGGAGAAGCAGCTTTTGCCCTGGTTTTGCAAGGAACTCTAAAAAAATGGCTTTTAAAAAACAAAAGAGTGCCCAGTCACTGAGCCACCGAGGACTCAGCTGCCTCCCCCTCGAGCCCCCTCGATTCCCGACACTCCGTCCCCTCCCCACCTGCCTTCTCCTGCAGCTGCCTTCCACAGGCCGTTTCCACCAAGGGAAAGGAATCGTATAATATGTCCGCCATCCAGAACCTCCACTCTTTCCACTCCTTTGCTGATGCAAGTAAGGGTGATAGCCTGCTTACTGCTGGCACTGAGGATTATATCCAGATAAGAATTCAACAGAGAAACGGCAGGAAGACCCTTACAACTGTCCAAGGGATCGCTGATGATTACAATAAAAAGAAACTAGTGAAGGCGTTTAAGAAGAAATTTGCCTGCAATGGTACTGTAATTGAGCAGCCAGAATATGGAGAAGTAATTCAGCTACAGGGTGACCAGCGCAAGAACATATGCCAGTTCCTGATAGAGACTGGACTGGCTAAGGAGGATCAGCTGAAGGTTCATGGGTTTTAAGTGCTTGTGGCTCTCGGAAGCTTAGGTAAGGATTTCCTTGCAATGAGTAGAATTTCCCTTCTGTCTCTTGTCACAAGTTTAAAAACCTCACAGTTTGTATAATGTAATCATTTGGGGTCCGCTTTTAACTTGGACTAGTGTAACTCCTTCATGCAATAAACTGAAAAGAGCCATGAAAAAAAAAATAAAAAAAATAAAAAACAAAAGAGTGGGAGTTATAACCCCAGAAAAGGTCCCATAAAAATATTCTCCATCATGCCTTGTTCTCAATTTTCTAAATCTGGATGCTCATGGCAAATCTACTACTGATTGCCTCTGGCACCCTGAGACAAAAAAAAAAAAAAAAAAAAAGCCAGTTATGTTCTCATATGGGGCACATGTTCTGTGTCTGACACCAAAGAAGGTGCAGCTAGACGGCAGCCAGAAAGATTAGTGAAACAAACAGATACTTCTACAAAGCCAGACCCAATTGTGGATAAAATGGATAACAATTGAGATCCAGGGAAGAGAGATCTCCCTGAGAATGCCCTTCTTTTTTCCTTTCCAGATAAAAATGAGCCACCTGTGGTGTTCACTGTTGGAGGCTTTGATCCTGTTGCAGGCCTTGTACTAATCAGAACTTCAAAGGGTCATTGACAAGTACATTGAACAGCTAGAGATTGGCATCACTAATCTGGAAAAATCCCTCATCTGCTTTTCCTTCAGTAAGGGGGGCTCTGTGCCGCCCTCAATAGGAATGCTGTTTTTATACTGACCACACCAGGGTAGCTAGAGATAGTGTATCCAAGATTAGAGAGAGATTAGAATATTGAAAGAAACATTGAGAACAAGAAAAACTGGTTCTCTCCCTCTCCTTGGCCTACCACCTGTCTCCCTTCCATCCTGGGTCCAGTGGTTGGTTTTCTCCTTTTGGCTTTCGGCCCTTGGGCCTTTTACAGACTCACTGGCTTTATAAAACAACAAATTGACTCCATGGCATCTAAACCTCTATGAGTACATTATCATAGACTTGATCTGGCTCATAGAGGCGTGGCTGAACCTTTCGATGACATAGCTCCTATATATAGGAGCTGCATAGAACTCAGATATGCACATTGGTTCGGCATGGCATGAAGACAACGAGGGTACCTGCAAGGGGTGTGTGTTGAGGTACTGCAGGGGGAGGACACAAATTGTCCATTTCTGAGTCCTCGGAGAAGTAAACCTGATTGAATAGAGGTTGGTGTTGATTTCTTGTGTCTAAAAGCAGCCAGCTAAAACCTTAGATATCCTACATGGCCCATGAGACAAATAACCCTCTCCTCCCCAAAAAGACACCATTGTAAATGATACTGGGAGGATCAGGTCAATGCTTTCCCCCTCTGTTCAATGCACATTTATGTGCCAATGAGATTTCTTTTTTTTTTCTTTTTTGTGTTTGTTTTGTTTTTCAAGACAGGGTTTCTCTGTATAGCCCTTGCTGTCCTGGAACTCACTCTGTAGACCAGGCTGGCCTTGAACTCAGAAATCCTCCTGCCTCTGCCTCTCAAGTGCTAGGATTAAAGGCATGTGCCACCACTGCCCGGTTCAATCAGATTTCTTAATGTCCGAATTCGCCTGCCAGCCTCATTTAAAATTGTTAAAAGGGAGCATATTTGTGAATGTTACACAGGCAGTCTTCAGTCAAAAAAATTTATTTAATGAGACTTAATAATCTGAGAAATAATAAATACATAAAAAAATTAATTGTACTTGCTTACATCACAGCTTAATACTGTAGCACTACACAACACATGAGGTGCCATTTAAGGCCTCCAGACACTTATTCCTCTCTAAATCCCTTCCAAAAATTCCCACCTCATTTGTTAATTGTTAAGTATATGCATAAATATAAGAATACCATAATTGGTACATTATGTGACAACATACTTTAGTAACCCTAAAAATTCTACCACCTACTTATTACAGCTTATAAACACTTTCAGGAAAGGGGTAGAATACAGCAGAAACTAAAAAGTAAGTTAGTAGCCCTATCCAAAAATGACAAATGGACTAAGGAAAAGAAATTAGAGAATCAGTGTAGCATCAAATAATATAAAATATATTAGACTAACCTTACAATAGCAAGTGAAATGCCTATACGATAAAAATTTCAATCATTTAAGAAAGTTAAGTAGATATAAGAAGAAGAAACAGTCTTTTGTGCTCATGGAGGTTTGGTAGGATTAATACAGTAAAAATACCTGTACTCCTAAAAAGCAATCTAAAAATTCAAGGGAATCCCCACCAAAATTCCAAAATAAAAATGTACACACCTTGAAATGATAATTTGCGCCAGGCGGTGGTGGCGCACGCCTTTAATCCCAGCACTTGGGAGGCAGAGGCAGGCGGATTTCTGAGTTCGAGGCCAGCCTGGTCTACAGAGTGAGTTCCAGGACAGCCAGGACTACACAGAGAAACCCTGTCTCGAAACCACCACCACCCCCCCCAAAAAAAGATAAAGAAATGATAATTTGCAGCTCCTAGGACAAAAATGGGGGGTTGCTAAAGCAATCTGGAACAATCAAATAACTACATGGTGTTGACATATAAACACACAAGTTGATCAACAGAATAGAGTTGAAAACCCAGAGATAATTCTAACCACATATGGGTATCTGGTGTTTCCTAAGGAATCTACCTGGACACACAGAGAAAACCACAGCACCTTCAACAATTGATGCCAAGGACCAGCTAAGGTTTGAACAGGGGTTCTGAGAGGAGTGTCTGGGAGCAGCAAAAAGAAGGACTCTAAGTCAAATTGTGAATTCAAGTTGACCAGCAGTGTTCTCCTTGATACAGCTTTTCCAGGTTGCATCTTTATGTTCTGCTTGTTCCCTTAATATCTCTCTGTCTATATCCTGCTTGCTTACTATTCTAAGAGATCTCTCTGTCCACTCTCACCTTGCTTGTATGTGTGTGTGTGTATGTGTGTGTGTGTGTGTGTGAGAAAGAGAGACAGAGAGAAAGAGAGACAGAGAAATTTCTCTAAGCAGTTCTCTATTTTCATTCTAAAAAAAAATTCCAGAAACTTTAACTCTGCATAAAACAGATCCAGTTCTTAATGTTACATATCAATTCAATCATTTATTCCTGCTTCTCTTTTGAGTATCTTATGAACCAGCATCCTATGACCTGACCTCAGCCCTTCCATTCTTAAAAGACAAGCATACATTTTTCTTTACATTTCAAACAAATCAGATCTGTCTGTCTTTGTAAAGCACTGATGACAAGCTGATAGTGTAAGACCCTGCCCTAAAATTTCTACTTCTTACCTGCTGTGTCCCAGGTGACCTTGTACTGAGGAATCTGTATGGTTTTGTATTTCTCTGCCTTATATCTTTCTGACAAGGTGGCTTATACTGTATCTGCCTTTGTTCCTTTAGATTCATAAAGAACCTAATTGGATTCATATTGTATCCCTATTTTTTCCATAGTTCAGAAGCTATATATTTTAAAACTCACATTAGAGCTCTATTTCTATAGCCTTAAGTGCTGTCCTGAAATTCCTAGTGTTTACTATTTTGCAGAGAAAAAGCAGACACTCAACTTATGAACTCCTGCTGTTTCTAATCATCATAGAGTCAATAACACTAATTGGGATGATATTCCCCAGAAGAGTACTCCGCTGCTAGTGGGTCCAGAAAATATGTACATTATTACACAAACAAGCTGTATGTATATAACAGCCAGTGACACAAGTGAGGCTCACACCTGGGCCCTGTCCCAGGGGCAAATGAAATGTCACTCTGTTTCCATCAAGGCCAAGCCATGCTCAGCAACTCATGAAGGCTCGAACCAGGACCCTATCCTTGTTGCAGGAACCATGGGGCACATCCCACCATGCCCACACCTGGCTTGGTAAAGTGGTGCTTGTTAAATAGTAGCTCTACATGTGGAAGAATGCTAATAGATGTACATTAACCTGTCCAAAACTCACGTCCAAGTGGATTAAAGATTTAAAATAAACCTAGACACAGTGAGCCAAACCAAAGGGTAAGGGGAGAACATCCCTGAAGACACTGTTAGAGGAGGCAGCCTTCTGAAGAGAACACTAATATTGCAGGCACTAAGATCACAAATTAATAAATTGGAACTCATGAAATAGTGATATCTCTGCAAGGCAAAGGCCAAGTTAATTAGACAAAGAAAGAGACAGCCTAAGGAATGGGGATAGTTTTTCTTACCATAGCCATATCTAATAGTATCATAATATATAAAAACATATAAAGACCTCAATTAATTACATGCTCTAAAAATAAAACATCAAAAAAACAAAAAATCAGGTACAGCTTTAAACAGAGAACTCACAACAGATAAACTCAAATGATTGAGAAACACTTGAAGAAATGTTCAAGATCCTTAACCATTATGAAAATGCAAATACAACCTACTTTCTTATTCCATATAACACATGTAAAAATTGCTAAGATCAAATATGATATGATTGTTCATATTTGTGAGAATACAGAGTAAGTGTACATCCCCTCTATTGTTTGTAGAAATGCAAACTAATACAGACATTATGGAAATCAATGTCATGATGCCTCAGGAAACCAGGAATTTATTCACACCAAGATCAAGCTATATTAGTCTTGGGTAAATATGCAAAAGGTACTTCATTCACCAAACTACAAAACACATAATCAGCTATGTACATAGCAGCGCTATTAGTACTAGCCAAAAGCAAAGACAATCTAGAGGTCCCATCAGCTGAATGCATAAAGAAAATGTGGTATGTTTACTTTTTTTTTTTAAGGTTTTTCGAGACAGGGTTTCTCTGTATAGCCCTGGCTGTCCTGGAACTCACTCTGTAGACCAGGCTGGCCTCGAACTCAGAAATCCTCCTGCCTCTGCCTCCCAAGCGCTGGGATTAAAGGCGTGCGCTACCACTGCCCGGCTTGTGGCATGTTTACATAATGGCTTATCATTTATCTGCTAAAACATGACAAAATGAAATAAATGCATGACAATAGGCTAATGAATGCATTTAGAAAAATAAACCCTAAATGAGGAAACACAGACCTAGAATGATGGAAATGGTATATATTCCCTAATAAATAGATATTAGCTTTAAGTAAACTACAATCAAGCTACCCTCCACATATCCAGAGAGGTTATGTAAAGAAAAGAGATACAGAGGGGACACATGCATCTTTCTGGAAAAGGGAACTAGAATAGACTCTCTGGGTAGACTGAGGTAAATGCTAAATGAAGTGTGAGGAATCATTTTGAGGGTAGTATGTAGGGAGAAAGTACAATACAGGGAGAAAGAGCTGGAATTAGGGCTATTTGGTGGTTAGTGTAGGAACCTAGGGAACTGGTAACTTTCAGAGAAAGACGAGGGTGATCCAAGTGACCTCTCCTACTAATGGACACAGTCTGAACTTGCCATCCATTACAGCTAGCAAGGCCTCAGTGTTGGGAAAAGGTTACTTTTCCATAAGGTGTTAGCCAAGGGGTTCTCTAAATAATTCATGCTGATTTCAGGAAGTACATTTTGCTTGGTGGACATTGACCAAATGGCTGTATTGCTTTGGACAATGTCCACACAGCTCACTAAATGTGAAAACCAAAAGGATGCCTTCATTCCTAAGTTCTAGTCTCTTTGTGGAGAGAAGGTGCTCCACAGGCCACAGAAAGAAAAACCCAAGACACAAACTAAGCTAGAAAATACCTAACCGCCAGGCAGTGGTGGCACATGCCTTTAATCCCAGCACTTCGGAGACAGAGGCAGGTGGATTTCAAGGATTCTGAGAAGGTTCGAGGCCAACCTGGTCTACGGAGAGATTTCCAGGACAGCCAGGACTACACAGAGAAACTCTTGTCTCAAAAATACAAAAATAAAAAAATAAATAAGAAAATACCTAACCTACAATCTTTCCTGCCTTGTGCTGAGTCAAGGTAGTAAGAAAACTTGTTAAGTGGCCAACAAATATTCGGGTTCATTTCAGGTGCTGGACATGAGAAAGAACACAATCCTTATACTGCCTGGGTTTTTAGGAACCTCGCAGAAACATAAAAAGCAAACGTGGGGCTTGAATGGGTCTCAGATTTTTTGCTTAGATATTATGGCTATTACCTTTCTGATTTGAGTAACTCCTTTCACTGGGAACAGTTGTAGTTCTGATTCTTTGCTTGATCTTGATGTTCTTTTCTTCCTATTGGCTTGCCAGGTTGGCTCAAAATGATAGCGTTTTGATAGCATGATGTCTTTTCTATCCTATTTTGTTTTGTTTTGGTTTGTTTGCATCTCCTCTCTTTGAAAACATCTTTTAAAAGAAGGGAAAGCAGAAGGGAAGGGTATTTCAAGAGAAAGAGAATAGGAGTGTGGGTTGTTATGTAACTGAATCGAGTGAGGGGATGAGAAACTGTGATCCTGGTATATTTTATGAAAGAAGAATCTATTTTCACATAAAAAATTAATTGGATTGGATATTTCTTAAATGGTAATTTAAGGAAGAGAAAGAAAAATGAGCAAAGAAAATCCAAATTTTGAAGACAAAGAAAGCATGATTTTGACAGAGTTCTCACTATGTGTGTTAAGAGAATGATCAAAAAAGGTGTCCAAGACTTGCTCATTCCTAGGTCCTGTCCAGGTCTCTGAAATCAACAGTTCTTTACTCGGCAATGTGAAATATTTTTAAGGTTATAGATATAGATATAGATATAGATATATATAGATAGATAGATAGATAGATAGATAGATATATAGATAGATATATATATATATATTACAGAAAGATTATAAATGTGTGTGTGTGTATATATACACACACACACACACACACACACACAAAGTTCTAATTACTATACTATAGTAGCTATTTGCTTCTCATCTATCTAAAAACTCTGGCTGTATAAAGCTTAATATTTACTTTTCTTCCCCACATATAAAATAAAAGAACATTATAAGAACCCTTTGAAAGTGAATAGTTCAGCTAGATTCTGGGCTTCCTCCTCTTCTTTTTCTATTTCAACCTGTAATGTACACAAGATGGCTAAAGCACTCATATCCATCTGATAAATGACAGTGCCGTTAGAGATTTAAAACAGATGGGAGAGTCAGGTTGACACTGCTTAAGCTGTCATTGTATGCAGTTTTGTGACCAATAGGGTAGAGAATGCAGAGATCCTTTATAAGTGTACAATTCTCTTAAGGTGAACCTGACAAATGTTAACTATGAGTGCATGTGCATAGAAATTAAAATACACACAAACTTCACAACTCCCACAAAAAAAAAAAAAAAACTCAACTCAAAGTGACCTTTAAAATGGTTATATTTTTGATTGTACTGATACTATTTATCTCTTGAACCAGTACAGAGGTCCAAGGATATACACATTTCTGTGAATGGAGGTGATCAGAACGGTAGCTATGGCTCTAGAGCACCTCATGCCACTTTGCAATTTCAAGAAACTTCAAGGCAAACTGAAGCTCACACAGGAAACAATGTTGAAGCACACTTGAATATGTACTTCATGCCAAGCACCACGCACACCAGAAACACTGCTGAAACACAAAGCTCCTTTAGTACACTGGAATTTCATTCTCGTGAATCATGCCATTGTCGCAGGAGGCAGTAGAAATGTAAGAGGATTCTGATAAAATATTGCTGAAGGATGATCCCCATCACCTTTTTTCTAAGTTTCTAAACTCTTAGTAGAATCTATCACACAAAGCAGAACATGGAATGCAAATCTTGGGAACTTCCAGAAAACAGATTCTATCTTCCCAATGCACACCCAAATTAATACCTGTTGTGCATACTGGACAGTGATATTATAAGCAACACAGCCTCCTATGACCTGAGCTGTAGAGTCTCACCCTCCAGAGGTAGTCCACATTGAGTGACCCTCAACAATGGCTAAGGGCCTCTGCCCAAGTTATCAAATGTAACAACAGAACCCCAGTGTTGGGTCGCAGTCCAGGACAATCCCATCAGAAGGAACTCTGACAGCTTAGCCATCCTGTTTTTTTCTGGTGCTCCTCCCCCAAACCTGGCACAGCTTTTGGCCTACCTCACACCTCCCTCCGACTGGATCAGAGGAGAATCCTGGATAGAACCTGCATGCCACAAGCCCTGGTGCTCTAAATTTGTAGATCTGCCCAGAACCCTCACTACCTGTGACCATCAAGTTTAGAAACAGCACAATATCCCATCCTCTGCTGGAGGATTAGAACTCCAAAGATTCAGACAGAACAGGTCTTCTAGAATCTGGCCTTCCACATTATGGGCAGACACAGCTGTACTCTCATAAAATTTAGTTTCATAGAATCTTCAAGTGTTCATCATCCAATGAGCAGGATTCTTGGCATGCACATTTCATTACATACTCAATGTCCACTGCAGCATCTTTACATCATATCTTGTGAAGTCAGGCAGCCAAAATGTCACTCAAAACTAAAAAGTAACAAGAATTGAAGCAAGAAGTGGTCATGAATGTTAAAGCAAGGTGTGCTTAATGAAAGGTCAACTAAAACAAAAAGAAAGGAAGGGCCATGGCTGCTCCTGGATAAGATGGAGTAGAAAGTTTATTGTGGATAAAAGGGAGAGGATTAGAATCAGGGACATTTGAGAGAGTCCAGAGTGGACATGACCCTGAGACATGTCAAGAGAGGATAGGAAAGCCAGACCAAGAGATGAGGTGTGTAAATGACAGATGAAAAAAAAAAAAAAAAAACCATTCAACAAATTAGGTAAATTACAGAAGGAAGTGCATCTGGGATAAGAAAAGCCCAACCCCTGTGCTCCAGCCATGCACTTTAACATAGCAGGGGCTGAGGGAGTCTATGAGACCCTGACCGTATAAGCTACTTTGCTTTGTTAAGTAGGGACCTCAGTCATTTGTGCCAGCATTTGACACATAACAATAGGGAGAAAGTATAAGCTTAAATCATCTAAGTATAATTCTAACAATTATTTGAAAAAGTTGAAATAGTCTTTATAGTAGAACATTATTCAGGCTTTAGACATATGTACTGAAGAAGTACATGCTTTCTCTCGGGAGGTTCAGTGTAAAGTTGGATTATTTTTGTTTTGTTGTTTTCCTTTTATTGGATATTTTCTTTCCGTACATTTGAAATGTTATCTCCTTTCCAGATTTCCCTTCTAGCAACCCCCTATCCCATACCCCTCCCCTTGCCTCTATGAGGGTGCTCCCCAACACACTCCCACCTTCCTTACTTGGCTTTCCCCTACCCTGGGGCATCGAACCCTCACAGGACCAAAGACCACTTCTCTCACTCATATCCAACAAGGTCATCCTCTGCCACATGCACTGCCAGAGCCATGGATCATTCCATGTATAGTCTTTGATTGGTGGAACATTCCCTGGAGCTCCAGGAGTCTGGCTGGTTGATACTGTTGCTCCCCCCACAGGGCTACAACCCCCCTCAGCCCCTTCAGTTCCTTCTACAACTCTTCCATCAGAAACCCCATGCTCAGTCCAATGACTGGCTGCAAGCACAGCCTCTGTAGTAAAATAAGAATATTAGAATATTCCCATTAGGCACAGACACACCAATATGACAACTTTTTGTGTTGGTTGAACTCCTGTTAACATCAAATATACAGCCAGGCGGTGGTGTCGCACGCCTTTAATCCCAGCACTTGGGAGGCAGAGGCAGGTGGATTTCTGAGTTCGAGGCCAGCCTGGTCTACAGAGTGAGTTCCAGGACAGCCAGGGCTACACAGAGAAACCCTGTCTCAAAAAAACCAAAACCAAAAAAAAAAAAAAAAAAATATACAGTTTCTTAAAATTAACTCATTTCCTTATCTAGATCCTTGATTCCCTTCTTCAGGAAGCAACCTAAGTTTTTCAGATTGGACGTTTATTGATAATCTGACATTGATAAAATTAGAATCCAATTAAAATGGAACCTATTAGCAAAGCAGGAAATCTCTCTCCTTCCTTCCTTGCCCTCCCTTTCTTTGCTGTGATTGCACCAGCTTCAAAGATGATCAGTGAACTCAATTCATACTGAAGTCCCTCTTTACTTATATTTCCCCCAGGAAAGTCAGGGATGTAGGACACATTCATTCCATTGTTTCTTTTTTTCTCAATGAAAAGTCAGGGCTCAGCTGGAAAGATTTACAAGCCTCGCTTCAGGCACTGGGAAGAAGAGACAGGATTAGCTGTTCAAAGACATAGAAACAGGTAAGCCTGAGCTACAGAAGAAATTCTAATAAAGAGAAACAATTTGTATATTGTAAGTATACCAGTGCCCTGAAAGAGAAGTTCATTCTGCAGTGTAAGAGCCTTAAGCGGTACGTCCCAGAGGATGAAAAAGACAGTAGAAATACAATGTATAAAACTGGGATGAAGAAGCCTTGCAAAAGCTATGTCTTATGATAAGAACTCCTATTAAGAAGAATACGATTTTGTAAACTATTTCCAGGGGGGAATTAGAAACATCTAGTAAGAAGAAAACATCATACAGTAGGACAAAATCAGAGGATGTCCACACCATCAACAATGGAGCAGGGGAAGACAGCTTATATCAAGAACATTACTGTAGGCTGCTACAGTGGCCATGGGAAACCTCCCAACACTTAGGCTCCAAACAATTACTGGATGTTTTAAGCATGCTCCTCTGGTTGAGAAGGACCTATGCCATTTTTCATACATTACGGCCACATTTCTTGTTTCCTCAGGATGCCCTTATTAACACAGTATTTTTGTTGTTTTTCAAATGGATGTCCAGATAAACAAGCTCTGGTTTGCTCAAGTAAAAAACTGAACCTTTATCAAAAAACAGGCCTTAATGTTGATTTTGGGCTTATAATGCACCATTCAACATTTCATAGGCATTTTCTTTGATACTGTGTTTAGCCTATTGGCTGGCTTTAATCAAGGTTGTCTCTTTTGTTATGCTTTGGAGCCATATTACAAACATGGGTATATTAGAATTTTAATACTTAAGAGACCTGCTTGGTATCTCTCTGTGATGCTTTAGAGATGGTCCTCCATCATATAAATTCTACTTGGTGTGACTTACAGTCTACTAAGCATTGGAAAGGTAGCCAACACATGACATGCCTTTGAGAACCTGGAAAAAAAATCAGTCAAAATCAATCAAAGGCAAAAATGTCAATTCCCAAGGGAACTTACACAATCTACTAGAGATATTAAGACTCACTGCCATTGACACTGTGCCAAGAATGTTTCTATGCACAGGGTCTGGTTCCAAATGCATTCTGCAGATTCACCCCTGATAATAAATTATTCAGAAGCAACAATAGTATAAGGGACCTCCCAGGTGTCTTGTATCTCCTACTGATTCCTGCCCATCCTAGGGTAGGACTCACAATTTTGGCCCAAAATTTACTTAAAATATTTATACTCAAGTGGAGAGAAACTCTGCCTATTAAGGCAAAGTCTACCAATAAATAAATAGACATTTATTTGTTTTTGTTTTTCCGAGACAGGGTTTCTCTGTGTAGCCCTGGCTGTCCTAGAATTCACTCTGTAGACCAGGCTGGCCTCGAACTCAGAAATCCACCTGCCTCAGCCTCCCAAGTGCTGGGATCAAAGGCGTGCGGTACCACTGCCTGGTGAATAAATAGACTTTTGAAAATTAACACATTACGAAATACCTTCATTTGTGGGGCATCTCCTTTTCTGACCTTGTCTTGGGAATTTAAAGCCCCTGCTCGGACCTGTAATTTAGGATTGTCACAGTGACTTAATTACAATAAAGGATTAGCTACCTTCATTCTGATAAGAACACATAAACCTGACTTCTCAGATTCCTGACATGCTTGCCCTTGCTATAGAGGCATTTTGGTACTCTTACGCTTTGACTTTTCCCATTGTGGATTTTCTGATACCCAGTCCTCCAAATTACATAAACCTTGACTCATCACAAATTGATCTGACTCCCTGCAGCAGGTAATGGATTGATCATTTATTGTCCATATACACAGGGCTTGTGAACCCCACGTTTGCTGTCCTATTCCCATTGCACACATGGATCAATATCAGCTGATAATTCTTGCGGGCAAGGAGAATCACAGTGAAAAATCTATACATAGGTTATATTAATTTGTTAGTACTTAACTTATATTTCATTCACATCTTGTTTAGAATTATGTGCGTATATAAATGTGTGTAGGCTTTTTCTTTCTAACTTCATTCTCATCTTCCACTTTATATCTGGACCACAGTCCCCCTCACTCCACTTCTCTACATCTCCCCAAACCACCACACCCAAGTAGTCTACCATTTTCATACAAAAAAGAGTGGACCTCTTAGGGATATCAAATGAATAAGGCATACAATATATCAAGAAAAACAGGAACCACTCACATCCAACTATCAAGGCAATTAAGTAGGAGAAAAAGCATCTCAAGAGCAGGCAAGAGTCACACACACACACATACACATACACATACACACACACACACACACACACTATATCCCAACACTATGATTCCTTTCAAGCTATAGAAGGTCACTGTTATGAAATGGCTTTATTAAATTGATTATATTTATAGGGTTCTCGAAAGAATGTGTTTTTAAAATTCCATGTAATACCACATTAACGTACAAACCTTTTACCACATTTGTTCCATTATAAGGGTTCCTCTCCAGTACATGTTCTTTAGGCATTTGAATTTTGCAAATGCTTTATTAAGTTGGTTACATTCCTAGAGTTTCTGATCAATATGTGTTCTTTTATGACTTTGAAGATTGGTGTGTCCTGCAAAGGCTTTACCACATTGATTACATTCAAAGGGTTTCTCTCCAGTACGTGTTCTTTTATATACTTTGAAGGTGACTGTTTCCTGCAAAGGCTTTGCCACATTGGTTATATTCACAGGGTTTCTCACCACGATGTGTTCTTTTATGCTTTTGAAGATTGGTGTGTCCTGCAAAGGCTTTACCACATTGGTTACATTGATAGGGTTTCTCTCCAGTATGCATTCTTGTATGTATTTGAAGGTGACTGTTACGTGCAAAGGCTTTGCTACATTGGTTACATTCATAGGGTTTCTCTCCAGTATGTGTTCTTTTAT
>JANHMN010000004.1:152577322-152644965 GCA_030674055.1 Rhabdomys pumilio
CATTCATAGGGTTTCTCTCCAGTATGTGTTCTTTTATGTACTTGAAGCTGACTGTTTCGTGCAAAGGCTTTGCCACATTGGTTACATTCATAAGATTTCTCTCTACTATGTGTTCTTTTATGCCTTTTATGATGACTTTGACAATAAAAGGCTTTACCACATTGGTTACAATCATCAAGTTTTTCTCCAGGGTGTCTTCTTTTATATATCTGAAGACCAGTATAATCCATAAAGGATCCAGTACCTGTGCTATTATGTATCTGAAGGTGATTGTTTCTTGCAAACGCTCCATCATATTGCATACATTCGAAAGGTTTCTCTCCAGTATGAATTGGTTCATATCTTTGAAGATGCCTGTAATATAAATATGGTTTAACACTGAATATATTCAGAGAGTTTCTCTACAGTAGGACTTCTTTAAAGCCTGTGTATATAATTGGCACAAAAGAAAGGTTTACCCCATTCATATTACTAATGCATAATTTATATGTAAGAATTAATTTAAAAATTATTTCTAATTGTGAAGAGGAATCAGATATAGTACTTTTCTATCACCTTGATTATATCTATGGTGGTTTGTTTCATTATGCAGATTATTTACAACTTTTTTTCTTTTCTTTTTTTTTCTTTTTTGCTCTTTCAAGACAAGGTTGCTCTGTATAGCCCCAGCTGTCCTGGGATTCACTCTGTAGATCAGGCTGCCAGGCTGGTCTCGAACTCAGAAATCCTCATGCCTCTGCCTCCCAAGTGCTAGAATTAAAGGCATGCGCCACCACTGCCCAGCTATTATTTACACCTTTAAAGATACTGTGATAGTAAGAGTATTTGTAACATGGCTCAAAATTATAACATCCTTTTCGTATATGAGGTTTTTCATATATTTAACAAAATGTGCAAGCATTCAAAGTTTTACCATAATGGCTGCATTCAAATACTTTCATATAATGTGAGCCATGAACATATGCCATTTAACAGGACAAAATGAAAATTTCTACATGACTAATACTCATAGGAATTTTCTGCAGTCAGAGTTGTTGATATATTTTCAAAGAGGTTGTGAAATTAATTAATTAAAAACAGTCATAACTTTCAACAAATGTAGTCTACGTGGAAAAAGTCTACAAATAGATTTTGTTCAATAGATAGATAGACGGACAGAGACAGACACACAGACAGACAGACAGATAAACATATACATGTCCCATATAATAAACCTATGAAAGGTAGCATAACATATATATAACTATATATATGTGTATAGTATTCACATATATTTACTTTTTGTTCCTCATTGACATGTAGTATTTGGAATAAGTTTTGTCTACAACAACCTTTTAAATTTCTATTCTTATTAACTAAGTTCTATTAACTTCCACTCTAAATAATTTTAGCAATCTTGCTATAAGTATATAAGTAACATAAGTATACTATGAACTTGGATATCAGACAGTTTGGGATATATATTTATTACATACTCAATGTGTATACTTTTTGCCCTATCTGAGTGGTTTCAGGCTAAGCAGACTGGCAGTTCTACAGTGTAGCTTGAATGGGGCTGTGCTTGATACGGTACTATCTGTTAAGGCATTGTTTCCATGTTTTCTGTCTTAAATGAATTCCCTTTTGATTTAAAGAAAT
Organism: Rhabdomys pumilio; assembly: GCA_030674055.1. Lineage (NCBI taxonomy): Eukaryota > Metazoa > Chordata > Mammalia > Rodentia > Muridae > Rhabdomys > Rhabdomys pumilio. Next base: position 152,578,961 of record JANHMN010000004.1, read on the forward strand.
CAAATACATGACACTGAGGTACCACATTGGTGAGAATTTAATAATCGGTATTCATAAACATGTGCTTATTTACATGCTTGATTAAAAAAAATGTCAACCACACATTAAGATTTCTTCATCAGCATATTGGGATCAACATGCACAAGAAAATTACCTCTTATGTCTTCCAGAATTTTCACAATGTTCTTCAATATCACTGTGATTGCTCCAGTTATAGCCTAAAATATAGTACCAGAAAATGTATGATATATTCCTGTAATTTAGGAAAAATTTAAGAAACTATCTTCACTGATCCTTAGAAATAGGCCTGATTTATTCACCTAATTCTTCCTCCTTCTCAAATGAAATTAGAGAAATGTATCAATAATAACAAGAAAAGCAAAAAAACACACAAACAAACAAGCACATCAAAAATACAATTGCCCCCTTATTTAGAGAAAAATAAAACAACATTCCCATTCTTACCTATTGCAGTGAGATTCCTATAGGTCTCTAGCATCACATCTTTGTAGAGACTCTTCTGAGTATGATTCAGCAAAGCCCATTCTTCCCGAGTAAAGTTCACGATTACATCATCATATGTCACTGCACTCTAAAATATCCCATATAAATGTACAAAAGACAGCATGATATGAAATATTAGACATGTATATGTGATTGACAATATTTTCAAATATTTTTGTACTTTCCCCACTTGTTTCCTAACACAGAAGTTATAATGTAATCATGATCACAAATTCATTTTTGAAGGAAGTAGTTTAATGAGGTTCTCATCGGTTATTTCTTCACCCTTTGAGTTGGATAAACCCTTGGAGTCAAAAGCTAATTAGTAGAAATAAAAAGACAAGCAAAAAGATCAATCGTAGTAAGCACAAAGATACATTGTATGGATAATTACCAATTACAAAAGCAAAGAGCAAGTTGGTTGGATTGGCAAATGCATTTAATCACTGAAGATACAGAGGCAAAAATATCTCATTGTGTTGGTTGACAGACTGGCCTATTTACTAGGACAGCCAGAGCTGTATAGCATGACCCAGTATCTCTTGTGAAAAATCAAAGAATCAAACCAGAAGGAAGAAAACAAATCAGAATACTAGTTAAGTTCTTAAAGTGAATTGTACACCCAGTTGTATATTGATCTTCCAGGAATGACATCATCCAGGTCAACAAACAGTTGCAGAAAAGTAGAGAGAATGAAAAAAGAAATGCAGGGACAGCTCTTTTAAGAAATTCCCTACGTTTAAATAAAAGCTGGCTCTTCAAAGCAGGCAAGCCTCCCAGAACAGGACACAGTTGTCTAGCTAGGTCTGAGCCTATATTCCATTGACAAGGGGCTCAGGCTGGCCTGATTCACACTGGTAAGAACAGCAAACATTTGTGATACTAATAACTTTCCAGAGAGGGGAGGGGTTCAGGATTCTTTTCTCTATAAAAAGAATTTATTTAGCTTTCTATATTTAATAAAGATCAGAATACGACATTCAATTATAAATTCAACCCTCTTTTAAGGAATTATAAATATTTAAAATTGAAAACTCTACTTTGTTTCAGGCTTCCATTTTATACTCTTAAATGTATTGGCCATTTAACAACCCAGATCCAGAGAAATGTTGAGACATAAAAGTTGGGAAGTCCATCTTTGACTGTCCTGACTGTGACTGCAATTGTGCATCATGGAGCCGCTCGCCCACTCTACTGTGCACCTCAAGAACAGAACCCAACAACAAACTAAAACCCTGCAGGAGTTAAAATCATTGGAGGTGCAAAGTTGTGCCCCTTCATCCTTGGCTCCTCTTTGAGAGCAATGTAGAAGGCTTTGCTCTTCCCTGGGCTCCAAAAGGCGATGTGGTCGACACTCCCTCAACCTACAGGCCCTGCTGGAATTTGGGGAGCTGGCTGTTTCCCTGCCTGCCAGCCTATCCATCCTCAAGCCCTAGAAAATAAAGGAGATTCCCAGCCAGTGTCCTCTGCAGTGCTGAGCATCACCAGCTCTAGGGGCTCAGGATTTCTGAAGCATCTGTGGGATATACCTCAAAGTAAAGAGATACAAAAACATATTCCAATCAAATGGAACTAAAAGGTAAGCCAGTGTAGGCATTTTACTATTTCAAAAACCAGAAGATTTCAAAGTATACAGATAGGCTGATGATATGATAGTATACATAAGTGAACTGTAAAATACGACACGAAAACTCCTATAGCTCATAGGTGCTTTCAGGATAGTGACTTGATCCTAAGTTTATTCAAATAAAATCAGTAGCCGTCCTATATACCTCTGATGTAAAGAGGAAAAATGGGCTAGAAAGACTTCAGGCAATCACCAGGCTGCACAAAAGCCACAGATAATATAAAGAAAGCATGATGAATTATGATCGGAAAACTCTAAAGAAGCAAATGAAAGACCTGTCTGATGAAAACCTAGAGGTCTTTGAGGAAAGACATTGCCCCAGGACCATTACCAGCTCTCCCAAGCTTATTCCTGGTTTTAAAGAAGGAACTTTGTTGCTTGTTTGAGAACACATCCTTGGGAAAGGCTCCATAGGCTTACACCACAGACTGTTATTTACTCTGCCATGCTTATTTTTGGGTTAGAATTATGTTATTTTTGATACATGGAGGCCTCAGTGAAAGCCTTGCTTGATCATCCCAAAGCACAACACAACCATGTTTTTCCATTTAAAATGGTGTCACATTTCCATGCTATAAAACTTGGCTTTTATCAAGAAGAAAACACAACTTTTCTGCACAGCTGGTATTAATGTTGATTATGATCTTGTAGTGAACAGTTTAGCAGCTATTTGGAGGCCTGCTCTATGATGTAGGGATGGGCACAGTTGATGGCTGTAAATCAGGGTTGTCTCATTTTTGTGGTTTGCAGTCCTATTTCTGAAATATCCAGGAGAGCAAACTTGAGTATCCTAGGATTCTAATTGCTAATAGGCCTGGTTTTCACACTGTTTATTCGTGAATTTTATAGAGTCAGCCTTCAGTCATCTAAAGTCTACTTGGTTTGTCTTACCATTTGCTAAGAACTGGTAAAAAAAAAAAACAAAAAAAAAACAAAAAAAAACAAAAAAAAAAAAAAAAAAACTTTACATCATCCAGTTTAGACTTTTACATCACAGCTTAATAGCATATTGCTACCCACACATGAGTTGCCCTCTAAAATCTCTAAAACATTTAACTTCAGATGGATATCACTCCTAAATGCTAAAGGCAGAACTTCTTGAAGTGTGAAAAGAAACTTGGCATCTCCAATTTCACATCTTGCCAGGCATGTTTCTGTACAGAAGCTTCTGCTACACTGAATAACCATCAATTTCTTTTAAAGTTTACCTTTACTTTATATACATGGATGTTCACCTGTATGTGTCTCTGTGAATTACAAACAGAATCCAGAAGGCAGGAAATGCTTGGGAATGTATGTAGAGCAAATGATGAGATAATGTGAGGTTTCTGGAGGTGAAATCACATATTGCTCTTATTTCCCAGACAAAATGTTAGTCATGTTTTATATAAATTTGACAATTGTACATTTTAATGAAAATATATTAGGTCAGTTTTGCCCTTAATCTTCTCTAAATCCCTTTGAAAATCTTTCACAGCTCATTTGTTCCTTGTTAGGCGTTTGAAATTTAGTATGCACAAATATATGAATAAAAATTTTGAGGTCATTCTGTTGTATGCGTGTATAATGGTTTTAGGACAGGCCATATTGCACTGAATAGTCAAAGAGGAAGCTCATCTTTCTCTGAGGATAATTCTTACAATCGCTGGAGATTTTTACTCTATAATAAGACAGAGGATATTGAGAGCAGAGTTCCTTAGACCCACAGGTGACCATGGAATGTAGGAATATTAATCATACAGGGCACATTTTTCAATGAAGGAGAAAAAATAGCTGCAATCAATCCAAAAGTCTCAGAGTAGATTTGGTTAATGAGATGGGTACCTCTTTGTAATCTGAAGACAGACCTACCTATTGTTAGGTATAGAGGCAGACCTTATCTAACTTCTTCAGACTGATTATCCCGGACTCTTCCTTTCTCTTATCTTGCCTATTAAATATCCATAGGTCAAGTGTTCAATGTTCTTTATGGCAGGCTGACGTCTATGCTGTTGGTAATAGACCACATTAAATTCTAGGTCTTTTATATATAGAAGTCACACTCATGGTCATGTGTACTTTGTAAAACACTTTGTAATATAGTCAAAACTTAAACTATATATTAGGCACCTAGATTGGTCTGATTCTACTGATTGTTGCCTGAAAATCCTTCCCCAAATTGTACTCTATATTAAATATGCTAGCAATGATTTGTCTAGAATTAGATACCCATGTCTGTTCAAGGTTGAGAAAAATCTATATGGACACCATTTTCATTCTTATCACTTAGCATGGTTCATGTCCCTGACTGATTGTAAACACACAAGTTCAACTGAGGTTGGATCCCCACATGACCTAGAATGTTCTGTTCATCAAAAAATTTAGCTCCACTGCATTTCCTAGTGCTGTTTTATTATTGGAAACATACATATAATATTTGCTGTACTTAATCAGAATGTTGTTCATGAGAAAACCAGAAAATAAGATGTATGCTGGGATTTTCTGAGACTTTTTGTCAAAGTAATTGATTGTAACATCTTGTCTTAACCTCAGGTATAGTCTTCAGACAATGTTAAAAACAGTCATTTTCTTCTTCAAGATATCAAAACAGAAGTCTCTAGGTAACATACTAAAACATACTAAACTGAATAATCTTTGGGTCAGTTCTGCACAAATCAAATCAATCATCCTCATCACCAATGTCTTCTTTAATCCTGCTAGGGTGGTCCATTAAACCCAATTCATTCCAGTACTTCTCAAATCCAACCTCCCACAGGGTTTCCATTACTCCCACAGCAACTCTCATAAAGGAAAACATTTAATTGAGGCTGGCTTTCAGGTTCAGAAGTTCAGTTCAATTCGTTATCATCATGACAGGAAGCATAGAGTGTCCAGGGAGGCATAGCCCTGGAGATAGTTGTACACAATATTTTAAGGAGAAACAGGAGAAGACTGTCTTCCAGGAAGCTAGGAGGAGAGTATCATTTCCTACACCCACAGTGACACACTTCTAGCAACAAGGGCACAGCTACTCCAACAAGGCCACACTTCTAATACTGCTTCTCCCTGGGCCAAGCACATTCAAACCACCACATCCCCATCCACCTATCACTACATATTTTCCTTCTCTTTCCTTAGGATATTTAACCTTCCTACAAGAACCTCACTTTAGACATATCCTTTGTGGTATTTGGATAAAAGTGTGCATATATCTGGGTATCTCTTCAATATAGTACCTGTCATTCTAGCTAGAGCAATAAAATAAATAAAAAAGTTAAATGGAATATAAATTACAAAATAAGAAGCCAAAGCATCAATATTTACAAATGATGTGATAGTGTATATGAACTACCCCAATTGTAGTAACAAAGAAAGCCTATGGCTGAAGAACACCTCTAGGAAAGTCGCTCAATATAACTACCCCTATTTCCCTCTAGCCCAACAAAAAGTAGCCATCCTTTATACAAACAATAAATGACCTGACGAAGAAATTCTGGAACAGTTTACAATAGCCACAATTAATTTAGTATATCACACTGTAACTGAAATCAAGGAAGTTAAATGCTTTTATGAAAAAGTATCAAGTGTGTAAAGAAAGATATTGAGGACTAGGCAGTGGTGGTGAACACCTTTAATACAAGCACTTGAGAGGCAGAGCCAGGTGGACATCTGAGCTGGAGGCCAGCCTGTTCTACAGTGTGAGTTCCAGGACAGCCAGGGCTACACAGAGAAACTCTGTCTTGAAAAAAAAATATTGAGAAAGATATCAGAAGCTGGAAACGTCTCCCATATTCACGGATTAGTAGGAACAACAGTGAAAATGGCCATCTTATCAAAGAAATCTACAGATTCAATTCATTTTCCATCAAAATTCAAACACAGCTCTTTATAGGACTTGTAGAAGCAATTCTCAACATCATAAAAAATAAGAAAAATCCCCAGTTACAAAAACAATCCAGCACAATAAAAGACCTTCTGCAAGTTTCTCTACCTCAGTCTGTATTAAAAAGTAGTCACAGTAAAAAGTATATGGTAATTGGTTGAAAGGAAAGGTTGAAGCATAGAGTTGAATTGAAAACCCTGTAGTAAACCCATACAACTATGGACACTTCTTTTGACAAAGAAGGCAAGATCATATAATGAAAACAATTGAAAGCACCTTCAAAAAATAGCACAGGTCTACCTAGATGTCTGAATATAAAAGAAATCGAACAGATTGATGCCTATCACCCTGTACAAAACTCAAGTCCAATCAAACAAAACTATGTACACTAAATATAATAGTTGATTAACTGGGGAATACCTTGAATTTCTTGGAAGAAGACACATCCTGGACAGGACACCAATATCTCAGGCTCTAAGATAAATGTGACTTTGTGAGACTGTAAGATTCTTTAAGGCAAAGGACAAGATCAATAGGACAGAACAGCAGCCTATAGATTATGAAAAGATCTTTACCAACTGTACATCCAGGAGAGGGCTAGTATCTAAAAGAACCCAAGAGCTATGAATTTAGACAACACCAAGTTGAATAACATAATTTAAAAATGGAATATAGAACTAAACTGAGAACTCTCAACAGACAAATCTGAAGTGGTCTAGAAGTCTTCTGCATCATGCCTAACCATTCTGGTTACATAAATTATAATGTGCTTACCAAGACATAAAAGCTAATATCAACATTTATGTGAATATATGTACAATATTTGCCTTTGTGTGTATGAATTACTCCTGAGTATAATTTTTTTACAGCTTGATTTCTTTAAAGTAGAATAAATATTTTCATTTTATATCAGTTGGGTACTGTTCTGTTATAACAATTCCACCTTGTCTTTATTGACAAATAAATTGTCTGTTTCCAATTTCTTACTTTTATAAAGAGATACTACAGACATGGCAATACAAACACAGTAAAAGAATTATGTGAGACAGTTGAAGATGAAATCCTCATTTTATACAGTATTTCATAAACATATTCACATTCTCCCATTGAGCACTCATAATTTGAAAATTTAATATTTTCATATCTAATAATGAAGTGAACAATATAATTATATATCACATGCAAGATTTTAATAAAACAAGAAACATTTCTGGTGTTGTCAAAGTTAATGTGTGTGACATCAATGCTCAAATGCCAATGGTGTATAAAGATTCTCATTAGAACTATTAGAAACAAAAATATAAATGTACAGTAAGGTTATATGGCAACATCTAACTAAATGCAGAGATACTGAAAGGAATTCACTAAAATCAGGGACAAGACAAGACACTCTCCCCCAATCTATTCTATAAAGTAAATGAAGTTTCTTTCAGCCGGAGCAATAAGACAACTAAAGAAAACCAAGGGGATGTAAATTAAAAAAGAAGTCAAAGTATCTCTATTTGTAGATATATGAAAGTATACATCAGCTGAAAAACCCCCACCACGAAGGGAGGACCTTCCTCAAGCCTCTGGAATTCTCGGCCACCCCAATAAATCACAAGACACCATTCTTGCTGCAACAGCATGAGGTACATTTCGGGATCAGTCGACTAATGGCCAATTCCTATCCCAAGTAAGGGCAGAGGAATTGACAAGACCACCTGGTCAGGGGTGGTCTTATATAGGAACTCACAAATGGGGGAGGGGGGAAGGAGGTGAAGTGGTAACCAAGGAAACATAACATCATGAGGTAGAAACAATGGAAAGTCTCAGAGAGACTCAACCCATATTCATGGGTCTTATTAAAATCTTGCATGTGATATATAATTATATTGTTCACTTCATTATTAGATATGAAAATATTAAATTTTCAAATTATGAGTGCTCGATGGGAGAATGTGAATATGTTTATGAAATACTGTATAAAATGAGAATTTCATCTTCAACTGTCTCCCATAATTCTTTTACTGTGTCTGTATTGCCATGTCTGTAGCGAACACTCTGTACTTTTATTCTTCTCAAAAATGTAGTCCTGTTCCTGTCCTATCATTCTCTAGTTAACGATTTCTAGGTAGCCCGTACCACCGACCTGTCTTATCATCGTTGTCATCAGCTCCCTGGCTCCACATAGATGGCTTCTATTCTTTGTAGTTAGCAGGTACTCGAAACTGGCTGGCTCACAATCTTGGCTTGTTTCAGAGAAAATTTTCCATGCCCTTTAAAGAAAAGCCTAAAGGAAAGCCTGTATATATTTTATTAACTATTTTTATAATTTTTCATTCTTCACAGCAACCTCAAACATTCCAGCACAGAAATCTTTAGGTCAGGCTCCAAGATGAGCAGGTGATAGATGAGACCTCATTAAAATGTCAACTGGACAAAACCAAAACCGAAACATTCAGATTGGGAAAAAGTGCCAGGCAGTGGTGGCGCATGCCTTTAATCCCGGCACTTGGGAGGCAGAGGCAGGCAGATTTCTGAGGCCAGCCTGGTCTACAGAGTGAGTTCCAGGACAGCCAGGGCTACACAGAGAAACCCTGTCTTGAAAAAACAAACAAACAAACAAAAAAAAACAGATTGGGAAAAAGTTCTTCACTAACCCTACATGTGATAGGGATAACCTCCAAAATACATAAAGAACTCAAACAACAACAACAACAACAAAAAAAAAAAAAAAAAAAAAACTCAAGATCTTAGACTATGCCCAACAGTGGTGGCACACGCCTTTAATCCCAGCACTTGGGAGGCAGAGGCAGGCAGATTTCTGAGTTCCAGGCCAGCCTGGTCTACAGAATGAGTTCTAGGACAGTCAAGGCTATACAGAGAAACCCTGGTTCAAAAAACAAAAACAAAAACAAAAAAATAAACAAAAAAAAAAAGAACTTAGACTATGAAACACTGAACAGCCCAGAAACAGGGGTCCAGAGATAATAGAGAATCTTCAACAGAGGTATCTTGACTGGACTAGAAGCACTTAAAAAACTGCTCACCATAAACAATAATAAGGGAAATGCAAATCAAAATGAAGGTGAGAGTCTATCTTACTCCAACTAGGATTGTTGGGAGCCAACTTCTAATGAAAACAGCTATCATGTTTACAGCCATCTCGAGCCATATACCCTGACATGAGACTTGGTTTTCAACAGCCTACAACAGCAGAACACACTCTGATAAATATCTTGTTTATCCCACATATTTTATTTTGCTGTTTAGTGCCCCCAGCTACAAGGCACACGTGGTATATCCATGTCTACAAGGTGCCCGGTGCACGTGCTATCCACACCATACATGCCTGTAAGGCAACACAGGGTATCCATTACTACAAAGCACTTGAGAAAACATATAAATACCCCAGACTTCCCTTCAATAAACAAGACTTGAGACTTGATCAAAACCTCTGTCTTGTCTCCATTCTTCGTGTCTCTTCCCCTTCATGCCCACTCTCTCTCTTGCTAGACCCTGACCCACAGACCGAAACAACAGTTCCGGTGAGACACAGTGGCCCCCAAGCCAGACAGTGCAGATCACAACACAGGATGGCTAAAATCAAACAATCAAGGGACAGCAAATCTTCACAAGGATGTAGAGCAAAGGATACACTTCTCCATAGCTGGTGGGTTTGCAAAATGTTACAAACTTCTGGAAGTCAATCTGGAAGATAATCCAGAAAATTGGAACTAGTTCTAGCTGAAGACCCAACTATACTGCTCCTGGGCATATACACAAAAAATGCTCCACAATTGCACAAATATGTGTGCTCCATTAAGTGCACAGCAGCCTTATTATTAATAGCCAGAAACTGGAAGCAAACTAATTATCCTTTAACCAAGAACAGGTCACACAAATAAAACTATTCAGCTATTAAAAACAAACTCCGACACAGAGAAACCCTGTCTCGAAAAAACAAAAAACAAAAAACAAAAAAACCAATCTCGTCCTGAATTTTGCAACCAAACGAATAGAAGTAGAAAACATTATTTCAAATGAGGCAACCCAGACCTGAAAGATAAACATGGGATATACTCACTGGTAAGTGGATATTAGCCAAACAGTACAGAATATCCATGATACACTCCCACAGACCCCAAGAAGTTAAACAAGATTGAAATTCCAAGTGGGGATGCTTCAATCCCACTTAGAAGGGGTAACAAAAAAGAAATGAGAATCAGGCCAAGCAGTGGTAGCACACCTTTAATCCCAGCACTTGGGAGGCAGAGGCAGGCGGATTTCTGAGTTAGAGGCCAGCCTGGTCTACAGAGTGAGTTCCAGGACAGCCAGGGCTACACAGAGAAACCCTGTCTCAAAAAAAAAAAAAAAAAAAAAAAAAAAAAAAAAAAAAGGAAGGAAGGAAGGAAGGAAGGAAGGAAGGAAGGAAGGAAAAAAAAGAAAAAAGAAGAAATGAAAATCAGAAGGTGGGACCTGTGTGGGACAGGGTAGAGGAATGGCAAAAGGAGACAGGATCAAGAATGGGACAGACCAGAGAGAAGCCCAGAGGGCCAATATTATGAATGGAAATATAGAGCTGCTGAGTAGGAGACGGGAGTAAATTTATAAAGTCTCAGAGACCTAGCATAGCGGAGTCTCTCAGGACTCAATGTGGGTAACCTTAGCCAAAATGTGCAATAATGGGAATATGGAACCTGAAGAGACCACCTCCAGTACATAGACAGGGTCCCATTTGATGGATTCAGTTACCAACTCACCTTCAGAATTTTCCATTCAAAATTGTTCCTTTCTAAAACTAATGCAGGAGCCGAGAAGTGGTGGTGCATGCCTTTAATCCCGGCACTTGGAAGGTAGAAGCAGGAGGATTTCTGAGTTTGAGGCCAGCCTGGTCTACAGAGTGAGTCGCAGGACAGGCAAAAAACAGAAAAATACTGTCTTAAAAACCAAAAAACAAAATCAAAACACACACACACACACACACACACACACACACACACACACACACACACAAAATAATAATAATAATGCAGGAGAAAATATGAACCAGGGCTGGAGAGATGGCTCAGCAGTTAAGAGTACAAACTGCTCTTTTTTTTTTTTTTTTTTTTTGGTTTTTCGAGACAGGGTTTCTCTGTGTAGCCCTGGCTGTCCTGGAACTCACTCTGTAGACCAGGCTGGCCTTGAACTCAGAAATCCACCTGACTCTGCCTCTGCCTCCCAAGTGCTGGGATTAAAGGCATGCGCCACCACCGCCTGGCTTCAGACTGCTCCTTCAAAGGTCCTGAGTTCAGTTCCTAGTAACCACATGGTGGCTCACAACCATCTGTAATGGGATACAATGCCCTCTTCTAGTGTATCTGAAGACAGCTACAGTGTACTCATATATGTAAAATTAATAATTTAAAAAAAAAAGAAAGAAAAGAAAAGAAAATATGGGCTAGAGCATAAACCAATGGTTAACCAGAGACCTGTGGACCTTGGGATCTATCCTATGGATGGGCACCAAACCCAGACACTATTACTAATGCTGTGTTGTACTTACAAACAGGAAACAAGCATGCCTGTTGTCTGAGAGGCTCTACCAGTAGCTGAGTGAGACAGATGCAGATACTGACAGACAAGCACTGGATTGAGGTCAAGGACATCTATTGAAGAGTTATGAGAAGGACTGAAGGAACTGAAGAGAATGGCAACCCCATAAGAAGACAGACCAAGAGTGTTAACTAACCTGGAACTCTGGGAGCTCCCAGACACTAAGCCACAAATCCAAGAGTGTACTCAGGCTGGTGTAAGGCCTCTGGCACTTATATACCAGAAGATTTCCTTGACTGGCCTAGCTGTGAGAGGATGCATCTAATCCTATAGAGATGTAATGTACAATGGAGATGAGATGACAGGCAAAGGTGAAGACAACCTCACATAGTTGAAGGGGTAGTGGTTCTGGGACTAAATTATGCAAGGGGGGATGGGAATGGGAGAAAATTTAGGATGTAAATAAAATAATTATTTATTAAATATATAACAATTTTTTTATTTCAATTTCTTCAAATGTCAGAAGAAATCGAAGATCTCAGAGGATGGAACATCTCCAATACTCATGGATAGGTAGAATGAACATAGTGAAAAGGGCCATGTTACCAAAAGCAATCTATAGATTCAATGCAATCCTAATCTGAATTCTAATACAATTTCTGATAAACCTTCAAAGAGCACTTCTGAACTTCCTATAGAAAACAAACAAACAAACAAAAACAACCCCAAAAGAACAACAGCAAAACCTCCAGGATAGTCAAAATCATCATAAACAATAAAAGAACTCCATCCCTGACCTAAAGCTGTACTACAGAGAAAAACTGCATGATATTATTATAAAAACGGGTATGTGGACCAATGGAATTGACTCAAAGATACAGAAATAAACCCACACATCTCTGTACACTTGATATTTGATAAACACAGCAAATAAAACAATGGAAGAAAACAGAGCATCTTCAACAAATACTGGTCTAACTGGATATGTACATGTAGAAGAATGAAAATAGATTCATATTTATCACAGTGCACAAAATTCAAGTCCAAGTGGATCAAGGACCTCAACATAAAACTGGATACACTAAATCTCATAGAAGAGAAAGTGGGAAAAAGCCTGAACTCATTTGGACAGGAGCCAATTTCTTGAACAAAACACCAATGGCTCAGGCTCTAATATCAACAATCAATATAAGGAAGTTCATGAAACTGCAAACCTTCTGGAAGGCAAAGGATACTGTCATCAATAGGAGAAAAAGGCAGCCAACTGACTGGGAAAACTCTTCATCAACTCTACATCTGACAGAGGGTTAACATACCAAATTTATAAAGAACACAAGAAGTTAGAAAACAACAACCCAAATAACCCAATTAAAAATTGTGGTATAAGCTAGGCGATGAGAGAGAGAAAAAGAGAGAAAGAGAGAGGGGGCATGGAGGCAGAAGTTCACGTGTCTCTACCAGTCAAAGATAGTTTACATATCTAGGTTGGATATTGGGTTACACTTCTGATTGAGCATTACCAAACTTATAAAGCCTGTGATTAACATTTAAAAAAAAATTGTAGCGGGCGGTGGTGGCGCATGCCTTTAATCCCAGCACTTGGGAGGCAGAGGCAGGCAGATTTCTGAGTTCGAGGCCAGCCTGGTCTACAGAGTGAGTTCCAGGACAGCCAGGGCTGCACAGAGAACTGAGATGGCTCAGTGGTTAAGAACACCGCCTGCTTCCAGAGGTCCTGGGTTCAGTTCTCAGCAACCACATGGTGGCTCACAACCATCTGTAATGGGATCTGATGCCCTCTTCTGTTGTGTCTTAGGAGAGTAATAGTGAACTCATATACATAAAATAAATAAATAAATAACTCTTTAAAAACAAAAGAAAACAAAGGAGAAAACTGCATGCCTCTTCTCTCCTAAGAATTAAAGGGCTGGGGGTCATGGGATGCTGATTCATTCATAGGATAATCAAAAGGAAGTCTGGAGTAAATGACTGGATTGATAGGTAAAATAAAAGACTGGACCTGTATTCTGCTGGAGATGAGCTACCCAGAAAATTCTTAGGAGAAAAAGAGAGAACTGTTTGTAGAATGAACACACACATACACGAATACACAAATACACGAATACACACACACACACACACACACACACACACACACACACAAAAGCAAGCACAAACAAGAAAGCAGGACATGGACACAGAGATCTCTTAGAATAGCAAGCAAACAGAATATAGTCAGAGAAAACTCCAGAGACAGAGCAGAACAGAAAGAGAAGCAGACTGGAAAACCTCTATCAACAGAACACAGGTCATCAACTTGGATCCATGATTTTTCTTTTCACCACTCCCAGACACTCCGACTCTCAGCCGAGCCTGGTCTTTGGCACCTATAAACACATACTGGTAACATATACTTTAATTCCTACATTCTCAGGCTTTTTGAGACACAGGAATACCACCCTATCTACCACACTATTCCCACTTATACACTCACTCCCACTGCAAATTTACTGCTTTAAATCTTGTAAGGCAATTCTGTCTCAAAGAAAACCAAACCAAACAAACAAACAAAAAAAACAACATAAAATCTTTCAAAGCCTTCTTCAAGTTTTGCTATTCTTTCTATTCAAAAGAGACAGCCTGAGAAATATGAATATCCATATATTTTTTTGAATCACAGAGCAGTCTAGTTCAGTACTTTGTAGTGTCCTTGCTTATACTCGTGATTCATTATTCCCAATTTATTCATTAATATACAGCAATGTTAGTATTACTTACTTTTCTATTAAATTGACCTGGAGATGGACTTTGAGGATTATTTTGTATTCCTGGCACACTAAAAATCTCTGTCAATGTAGATTATATTTATCACAAAATTATAAGAAATGATACAACTATGTATTCATAGTTATTCTTAGTTATGCAAATATAAGTCTAAGTTTCTAATAATGAAGCTTTAACTTAATGACATGTGTCTCCAAATATGGACACCCATATAATTTACTCAGTATGCACATTGACTGTCAACTGGCCTTCCAATTATTGCTTAAGTTACTGCAGAAGTCACCACATTCCTCCTGAGTGACTGCAGCAGGGTATTAAGTCCAAATGGTCGTAGTCTTATTCAATTTTTATGATCAACATATTTGTTTTTATTAGTGTATGTGTGTGTTTGTATGTATATGTGTTTCTCTGCTCATCTTTATCTGTTCCTATATCTTAAGTCTTACACTTCTCTTTTTCTTATGTCAACTATTTATCTATTCATTTATATACTTACTATTTTACTCATTCACTTTAAAATCTGCTCACTGGCCCACTCCTAGTCAACACTTCCTCCAATCCCATCCCCCAGGCCCTTTCTTCTCTTCTGAGTGGATGTGGGCTCCACTTGGTATCCCCCATCCATGGAATATCAAGTTTCACCCAACCTAGGTGCATCTGCTCAGCTTGAAGTCAGAAAACTCAGCCTAGCTAGAAGAAGCAGTACCACATAGAGGAAACAGATTTTGGGATACACTTCACATGAACTCCAAGCTGCACATCTGCTACAATGTGTGGGGAGGCCTTGGTCCAGCCCATGTGTGTGCTTTGGGTGATGGCTCAGTCTCTGAAGCCCCAAAGTCCCTGGTTAGTTGACTCTGTTGGTCTTCCTATAAAGTTCCTATCCCCTTTGAGACCCATAATCCTACAGCTGTTCTTCCATAAGAGTCCCCAAACTCCATCCACTGTTTGAGTGTGGGTGTCAGTATCTGTCTGTCAGCTGCAGGTTGGAGCCTCTCAGTAGAAAGTCATGCTATGTTGGGCCCCATTTTGGCCCCAATTCAGGCCTTGATGACAAACTCGAGCCTGGCTCAAATTTCTGAGGCCTTGTGGGAGAGCCTAAGCTAAGCTCCAGTTTTGAAACCTGTCTCAGTCACTTCCATATTGGGGTGACTCAGCAAGACCTGTTTGGCTTTGCCTCCCCCCTCTCCGCCCCCCATTGCTAACATAAAGCTTTGCCACTGGCCCTGTCACCACATACCCTACATCACCCATTGGTGCTTGCCCATGGGCTGGTTGATTCTTCAGTCTCTGTTTCTTCTTTTGTCTCTACATATCTAGAGGAAAAAAAAATTGGGGGTAGGAAAGTTGAGTGGGTTACGCTCATGCTGAAAGGCAGGCAAGAGATGACAAACACTGTGGAGCTCTATTGTTAGTCAGCATATCTTCCTCAGTGCAGAACACAAAACAAAACAGAGGTGTACTAGGAAAATTCTCTTCATGAACAGAACTGACTCAATGTACATCTCTGTGTATTTTGAAAGTGGATTTACTAGAAAGTCTCTCTGTAAAATGTTAAGTGTTAAAACCCAGGCAGTGGTGGTGCATGCCTTTAATTCCAGCACTTGGGAGGCAGAAGCAGGTGGATTTCTAAGTCTGAGGCCAGCCTGGTCTACAGAGTGAGTTCCAGGACAGCCAGGGCTACACAGAGAAACCCTGTCTAAAAAAAAACAAGCAAACAAACAAACAAACAAACAAACCACCATTCTACAAACAAAGAGTGAAAATGTTCCAGTTTGATGCGGGTTATTTACTCAGGAGAACAGAAAGAGATGAGTTATTTTTATAAAGATATTACATTTTTCTTCAACTATAATTTATGGTCATTATTTAAGTTCAAACAAAAGCAATTCAGTCTGTTTCTTAACCTCATTTCTGTGTTTTCATGTACTGTGACTTATTGGCAGAAAGTTCACAATCCATTATAATTAAAGAACTCTATATTTTAAAGTATACTGTGATAGCAATGTGCTTCTTCCTTATCTGACAACTCAGAGCTTGGTATTTACTTTTTCTTCTCCACATACAAACTAAAAGAACACGATAAAAACCCTTGAAGGTGAATTCATCAGCTAGATCCTGTGTTTTCTCCTCCTTTTTCTACATTTGTAATGTGGACAAGATGGTGAAGTTCGTCCTCACTTCCAGTTGACAAATGACAGTGCCATAAGAGATTTAAATCAGACAGGAGAAGTACTCAGCTTGACACTGCATAAACTGTCCTTGTATGCAGTTTTATAACCAATAGGACACAGAATGTAGGGATCCTTTAAAAGTATATAAGTGTTAAATGTGAACATGGCCAATGTTACCTATGAATGCATGTGTACAGAAATTAAATAAACACAAACTCCAGAAGTCATCACAGAAACTCAAAGTAACCTTTAAACTGCTATATTTCTAACCATCAAGATACTACTGATCTCTCCTCCAAAGAGAGTGGCCCAATGTTCTACAGACTTCCTTGTGAATTGAGGTGATCACAATGGTTCATATGTCTCTGCAGCCCCTCATACTTCTTTGAGATTGCAGGAAGACACAGCCCACTGAACCCTCAAACAATGTTGAAAAACAATTTGTTGTCTTCATTAAAGCACCAGGCACACTCAGATAATCTCAGAAAGTCAAAACTCCTTATGTGCCTTGGAATTTAATTTCCATGAAACACTGCCAATTTGGCTGCGGGTCTTGGAAATATCAAAGGATTCTAATCAAATATTGCTGAAGGATGATCAGCATACCCTATTTTCTTTGAATTAGTAAACTCTTAATAAAATTTATCACATAAAACTGAACTTGGAATGCAATCTTAGGAACTTCTATAAACTTCTAGATCTTTAAGTATTAAATCCATCTTCCCAATGCACACCAAAAGTAATGCCTGTTAGGCACACTGGGCAGTGATATAAGCAACACAGCATCCAATGACCAGAATTGTAGAGTCTCTCCCTCTGCACAGAATCTACATTGAGTAAGGCTCAAAGGCCATGGGTCTCTGACCAGGTTATCCCATGTAGAAACACAACCACAGTCTCATTCACAGTCCACAGCAGTTGCAGCAGATCGGACACTGACAGCTTTGATGTCCTAATTTTCCTGTTCCCCCTCCCCATGGAAAGACTTATGACATCCCTAACTTCTCATTACAACTGCATCAGAGGAAAATCTTGGAGTGCAAGCTACCTGCCAAGGGTGCTTCTAATTTCTAGACCTGCTAAGGTCCCTAATTAGCTGTGATCACCCAGCTTGGACACAGCAAAATATCACCTCCACTACTATAAGATTAGAGCTCAAATGTGTCAGACAGAACAGGCCTTCCCAGAACTGCCCTTACACACTAGGGGCAGACACAGCTCTAGTCTTGAAATTCTTTAATGTCATAGAAACTTCTACTTTCCCCAGGGCAACTGTTCATCTTCCAAGGCACCAGGACCTTTGCACGTACATTTCATTCCATACTCAGTGTCCACTGTGGCATCTCTAACTAATATCTTGGGAAGTCCAGCAGCCAAACTTCACTTAAATTCAAAAAGTGACGATAATTGAAGCTAGAAATGGCTATGAATGTGAAAACAAGGAGTAGGTACTGGGAGGGGAATGGAAAAAGATATAAAAAGGAATGAACATGCTTGATCCTAAACATGGTGGACTACAAACATTATTGCCAATGAATGGGAAAGTAGAGTTAGAGACAGGGACACCATAGAGAGTCAAGAGTCAACTGGAACCTGAGCCATGTGAAGCCAGGATGGAGACATAGGAAAGACAGACTAAGATATGACATGGGTAAATGACAGATGAAAGATATTCTAACAAATTTCGGTGGTTACATAAGGAAGGGCAGCAGGGAAAAGTGCAGCCCAACCCCTGAGTCCAGCTTTGTTTTGACAGCCATACACTGTAACAGGTAGGGACTGGAGAATTTTGGAACAAAATGACATCTTGGCCTGCTTTAATTTGTTAAATAGACACCTAAGCCATATGTACCAGGGTTTCAGTCTTAACAATAGTAAGAAAGTATAAGCTTAAATGATTTAATTATAATATCAAAATAATTTTTCAAAGTTGAAATAGCCTTTATGGTTGAAAATTATTCAAATTTTAGACCTATGTACTAATTAAAACCACATATTACTCATATCTTTTCTCTCCAGGTGTGCAGTGTAAAATTCAAATACTAACATTCTAGCTAGGCAGAGACAGATCAATTTGTCAGGAACTTGGGTGATGGTTAAATTCATGTAGCTACAGATATTTAATTTCTAAAAATTAATTCATTTCCTCTCTAGTTCCTTGATTGCCTTGTTGTGAACCCACTTAGATTTCAAGTTTGGACTTTTTGATCATCTATCAGTGATAACATTAGTATTCATGGATAATGGAAACTACTGTTAAATAAAGCTCTCTCCTTCCGTCTTCCCCCTCCCTTTGTTTGCTGCAATTACACCATATTCAAAGTTGGTCAGTGAACTCAATTCTTACTTTTCTCCCTCTTTATCTTTAGTTTCCACAAGAAAGTCATGGAGGTAGGAGGACATTCATTATATTCTCTCTCACTTTCACTCTTTTTTTTTCTCTTCATTGACTAGTGAGTGCTCAGCCTGGGAGAATTTACATGCTTCTTTTCAGGCACTGGACACCGGAGGCTGTCCATAGCAAAAAGCAAGCAGAAAAAATTCCTCTAAAGAGAAAGAAATAATCACAGCACTTGAGAAAAAGGAATAATATGATTAATTCTAAAGACACCTTGTAGAAAAAAAAATAAACAACAGATGTTTAGAGCAGTGTAATGAGCTAAGGAAATGAAATTTAAAAAGTGTTATCAACAAGTGAATCCTTAAAATAATAAATGTAATTGAAACTATGACTAACTATAGTGACTTTCAAAGAGAGCAGGCCATTCCTCAGAGAGAGCGGCTTCAAACAGTAAAATGGCAAACACAGCTATAGCCAATTTCCCCATGTTACAAATTTCTGAGCAAACTCAACTAGAACAACAAAATGTCTTTCAACATAACCTCCCTAAGTTTTAAACCCATTAATCTGGATAATTTTAATTCACATGCATAAGTAAATAAATACTGGGGAATTACAAAATCAATCACCCCATCAGGGCCTTCTTCATAATGGTGACCCCTGCAGATGATTCCCTTCACAGTGTGTGAGCTAGCTATTGTCTACATTGATTCACCCTGCAGTGTACACAGTAAACTGTCCCTTCCTTTCAGGTCTGAAGGCAAAAGCCATGCTCCACATGCAAGTACTTTTCCTTTTACTGTAAAGGGCAGTTCATTAAATGAATAAAATGACTAATTTCTTTTTGGTGGTACAGCTATTTGACAAATGATGAGGTTTAGCAAGGTCGAGCACAAGACTGGGAACCAGTAACAACATAGCTTGTATCAGAATCATTTTTCTAAAAGGCTAAAGATACACCTGTTCTAAAACCAATCCACCTTTTTGATTTTTTTTTTTTAAATAAAACATTGAAAGAATGTGCTTGCATTCACCCAACACATGAGATACCTATTACAGCTTAGACCAAATTAACTCCAAATCAATCAGAACCTAAACGCTAAATACCAAGAGAAGAACTTGGAGAATATACTATAGAAACCAGGCCTGTCTGCCATCTGCATCCTGCCAAGGGTGTTTCTACACACAGGCCCCTGCTCCACAATGTTTTAATTATTCAGCCCAGAGAGTGAAGTTATTCAGACGCCACCGCTGGGGTCAGAAGTGGCTAAAACCACGAGGTGATCTTTCAGGTGCCTACATCTAGCTGCTGGTTCCGACCCAGCCTTCGGTAGGATCCACCACACCAGCTCCCGCTCCTCACCTCTTTGGGAAGTGACCATATCCTCACCATGGCGCAACTTCAGAGTTTGCCTTGAAGGAAAAGAGCAAAATGGCCAAATGTCCAGTACCGGCTTTCGCATTTCCCCCAAAGCCTGGCAGACCCGCAAGCTGCAGTCGCAGCGCTTCGCCCTTCCCCTTCATATACAAATCCCCCTTCCTGACACCTGATCCCTCCCGAAAAGGTGCCGCCTGCGCCAAACGCCACGAATCTTCACTCTAAAAGCACCCACATCCTGGGAACCACGAAACCAAGAACAGGGGAAAAAAAAAAAAAAACCGTGCGGCAGCCTCCTTGCCGCCTGCAGCCGGCACCCAATCTGATAAATGGCTGAACACTCTCCAACCCTGGTGGCTTATGGCCTTGGGAAAAGCAAAAACCATACTTCCTTAGAAAGAAATCATGCCAATTAAGAGTTCCCAGGCAGCTGCGACCGCTTTGTAAAAACAGTAAAGCTTTTCTTATCCGCCGCTTCCCTCCCTCTATATAACCCGTTTGTATATATAATCCATATACTCCCGGACCTGGACTGCAACTTCGCTTTGCACAACTTGCGGTCCAAACCTGGGTTTGAAAAAAGGGTCTTACGTATCTTTACAGTAAATATGGCAATTCTTTGAGACCTCTTGGAGGTCCCGAGACCTGGACATAACAGCATCACCAATCTAAGCAACAACAGTAAAAGCACACAAGCCAAATAACTTAAGCTTGCTAAATTGCAGGGAACCTGCAAAATGGACCCCGGAAGAACACTCCTTCTCTTAGGACTGACAGGTATTCGTGGAGTCCCTGATTGGCCAATGAATCTTGAGTGACATAAGCAACTTCCTCAGGGTCAGAGGATGCAGAAGCAACTCAGAATACTGGTTCCTGGCACAGCTTTCCTGTTAAGATGCACACCTTTTCCAGATCTTCAGATACGTGTATTTTGATAGCAAATTTTCCTGTTTTCCAATTACCTACACGCCAGCCATAGGATGGTGCAAAATTATAAAACAACACGAGGTGTACTAGTAAAATTCTCTAGGATCTCTCTATGTGGAAAGTGGATTTATTAAAATGGCTCACAAGAAGGGATCAGGTGTGGGGAAGAACAGGAGGGATAGCTAAATGGCCATGAAAATAGATGGAAATCTGCAAATGATGGCGGTGAAGGGGCAGCAGACATCTTCAAAAGGAAACAGTGAGGTAAGTAAGGTGCCCAAGAGACATCTAGAGAAATAAGGGTACAAGTTCATTTTTGTTTCTACTAGCCTTCTTGCTTTACTAGAGTCATGTCTATAGACTGGTTCAGAAGCATAAGTACCTGTGGGTAGCAATAGTAAAAAGAAACTTCAAAGAGTCAGCACATATCTTTCTGTACTTTCTAAAATATCATTTACATTCAAGAAACAGACATGTTAATATACCTGAGAAAATAAAACTCAGTAGCAAAGAAACATCTTAATGTTATACTGTAATGCTGGGCCCAGAATATGCGTTTGAATGTTCATCATAAACACCATCAGAAAAATACACATAGACCATTTTTCAGTTACTATAGACTATGATAGACCTGAGACTAAGATATTCTCAAGTAAACAAAGAGAATGAAATACTGATTTTATGGCTGAAATATGGTAGGAATTACTTTCTTCTGCTCCCATATATTTTACTCTCTTCCTTATCATACTTAGTTATGTGTTTTCTTTTCCAAAAAGTTTGTAAGTCAGCAGACTTCAGACCTCATGTTATTTTTCTCTGTTTCCAGAAATGTAAAGCACATTGCTTTCAAAATGGAGTTTTTCAATAAAGGCTTGTTAATAGCAACAAAATTAATTTTTCATGTCATTTTTTTATATGTGAGGGAGAATTGGAGGGAGGGGAAACTGTGGTATAGACATATTGTGAGATAAGAATAAAGTAAGTAATAAAAAACTACACACATGTGCACCCACATTCAAAATAAGATATGAGCTGGGCAGTGGTGTCGCACGCCTTTAATCCCAGCACTTGGGAGGCAGAGGCAGGCAGATTTCTGAGTTTCGAGGCCAGCCTGGTCTACAGAGTGAGTTCCAGGACAGCCAGGACTACACAGAGAAACCCTGTCTTGGACCCCCCCCCCCCCCCCCCCCCCCCCCCCCCCCCCGCAAAAAAAAATAAGATATGAATCAAGTATCTATTAATGTGTAGCAAATTAAGATAATGTGTGTATATATTTCTCTCTATGACTCTCCCTGCCCTTAGGGATTATGAGCTGATACTGGTCTGAGAGAGCAATGGGGTCAGAGGAAGTAAACTAGGGGTTCAGAAGCCCTGTGAGCATTTGAGAATGATTAAACCGTGAACTCAGACCAACTTAATTGTGATGATTCAAGAGTTATACAATTTGGGGTTCCAGTGTACAAACAACTGTCTGGACAAAGCTGAAGTCTTAGTTTACAAAAAGGCATATTACCATGGAAAAGCATTTCAGGAATCTCAGGAGAGAGATGAATGGGTTCTTATCAGGAGGAAGGATGTTAATCTTATAACCTAACTAAGGTACTGTGACATTTTTAGGTAGAGGCCTATATGCTTATTTTGAATTGCTCAGAAAAGGGTAGAAAAGGAGAAGCCCCAATAATGGACATTGTTTTCATTCTGTATTGATTCTTGAAAGCCTCTCTGGTCAATGGTGGACACTGACAAAAATTAGCAGAGTTTTGCAACATTCACCTATAAAATATTATCTAATAACTTTTAGGTTTAAATTTTGTTGTAGATTTTTCACCATACATACTAAACTTACAAATATTGACAGACTTTTTATCATAGTCTTAAAGGACATTTTTTGAGACCAGAGGATTTAAGACTGTTTGAAATAGCAAAACTTTAGAGATAAGTACTTTAAAAGTGTGGAACAAATATATTTTAGATATGAAAGATTAGACATTGCTTTCTCAGAACACTGGAGATATATTATGTAAAGACCCAGGTGAGAGGAAACAGGTTAGAAAAGTAAAGGATGTCCACCCCAGGAAGGATTCCTATATCACAGAAGCTTAGGAGAGGGCCGAGCATTTGTAGCATAGGTGACAATTTGTATCAAGAGACGAGGAGCACAGGGTTCCCCTATATAGGGCCAGGTGGGAATTAATGTCTATCAGGTAGCGCTGAAGAAGAGAAGGCAAGGAAAGGGTCACTTGCCCAGTAGGGCAGATGGAAGCTGAAGGGCTGCAGGTCCTAGAAGGAAGTAAGAGGCACTTCCAGTGAGGAGCTGAGAGAAAGGGAGCAGAAAGATAAGTGTCATGATGTCTAGAATGTCTATACAGAGCAGCCCCTGAAGCATAAAAGACTTGTCAGAGACAAATGCCACAAGTCACAGAGGACAGTCACCTCTATTCATGTTAAATGGGCAGGTCTACAAGGGATCCTAGAACACCAGTGTGGCTTTTACAATAATATTAGGTAAAGAAGGGAGTCCTGATTGACACTTAACAGTAGAGAAGGGAGACTAGCAGTCATAGCAGATAGAGGAGAAATCTGTTGAAAAGATGGACTGGAAGATGCTTCTGTGAAAAAGTTTTGATGGGGCTGGAGAGATGGCTCAGTGGTTAAGAGTACTGATTGCTCTACCATAGGTCCTGAGTTCAATTCCCAGCAACCACATGGTGGCTCACAACCATCTGTAATGAAATCCAGTGCCCTCTTCTGGTGCATCTGAAGATAGCAACAGTGTACTCATATACATAAAAAAAAAAAACAAAAACAAAAACAAAAACAAAAAAAAAAAACAGGCAGTGGTGGCAAAGGCCTTTAATCCCAGCACTTGGGAGGCAGAGGCAGGTGTATTTCTGAGTTCGAGGCCAGCCTGGTCTACATTGTGAGTTCCAGGACAGCCAGAGCCTCACAGAGAAACCCTGTCTCAAAAAAACAAAAAACAGAAAAGAAAAAAGAAAAAAGGGAGAGATGACCAACACAGAAAGTCAGATAATTGTCTTATTTGTCCCTTTGATGGACCCACAGACAGTGTAGTAGGATTCTGAGGCCAGAAAGACTCAGAGAAGCCTGACGAATTGCCACGGTTTGAAACAAGCTTTAACAGATACCAACAGTAAGGCAGTGGTGGCACAGGCTCTTAATCACAGCACTTGGGAGGCAGAGGCAGGTGGATTTCTGAGTTTGAGGCCAGTCTGGTCTGCAGAGTGAGTTCCAGAATAGCCAAGGCTATACAGAGAAACCATGTCTCAGAAAAAAATAATAAAATAAAGGAAAGAATTAAAGAAAAAAAGAAAGAAGGAAAGGAAGAAAGAAAGAAAGAAGAAGAAGAAAAAATAATACCAATAAATATTAGGGTAGCCAAAGAGGAAACATTTTCATTTAATTGTAAATTTGTTGTCTTCCAACTGGCTTGATAAAGTGTCAAAATTTACATGTCAGTCCTTTTTCTTCTTTTTATTTTCTCTTTGACCTACACATGTTGTAAAGTCTACATTTTAGCCAATAACTTATAGGAAATTGCTTACGATCTAAAAAATGTTTGTGTTTTCACAGATGAACATTTCCAAGAATTAGCAGATCCCTAATGTACACAAATCACATATATTAAAATTAATATATATATATATATATATATATATATATATATATTACATAACCAATCACAATGTATTTCAAATAATATTTTATGGTGAAATTATGCAATTTAAAACCATCAAATATTTAGATTATTTAGAAAGTACCTACTATCAAAGTGGGTTTTATAAAATATGAAGGTATGAAAAAACATGATTCAATTATGCAAATATTATATAAAAATGTACACAAGGTCACTAATTTCACAAATGTTTGTGAGTGTAACTTATTTGTTGTGACTCTTTCCTGCACAGTCTATTGTAGTAATGGTCCTTCTCATAGGGTCTAATTTCAGTTACTTAGTAACTTTTTTCTTTGTCCCTGAAACAATTTTGTACAGTGCTTCCCATACTGGCAATGTGTGTTCAGTGTGAAGAACTATTTCTGGTTTATTCACCTGACATATTTCATGTAACGCTTATATGTCATGTTTTGAAATTTTACTTAGTTCCCACATTAGGGTCCAAAGTGGGCCTGTTATATTCTGAGATCCAAACCAGGGGATGCGCTCCTGCAGAAACATACGGACAGGGGATTTGCTGCAAAAACATGAGGTTTAATGATAATATAATGATAATAACCAGTGCACTCGGGTTCCCTTGCAGGAAGGTAGGAGGAACCATGAACTAAAGCTACAAGTAGTTTTTATACAGTTTAAGGGGTGGACAGTGACTAGGCACAAAATGATTGGCAGAACAGTGTGACTTTTGAACTGATTGGTCTTTGGGGAATGAGGTAGCAAGGACCTCCCTTGTCTGTAAGTGTCAAAAGTTGGTCTGGCAGAACTTGTCTACCTGCTCTGGGCCTCCCCCACTCACAGGTGGGTTTCCTTCCCCTTGGTCGGAGGAATGTTAATCAGTCTCTCCCTTCTTCCTCTGAATGTTAATCTAGAAGGGTAATCCAGCAGGAGTCCTTGGACTAAGGAATGTTCTCCTCCCAGGATGTATCCTGGGGTAGTTAATTTGTAAGTTTAACCAAATTCCTACAGGCCCATAAAATTTAAACTGCTACTGGCAATGCTGTAAAAGACTGTCTAGGCTCAGCTCAGGGTAGATGCTGATGGTAAAAGAGAAAGAATAATATTTGATTTGGAAAAAAAAAAAGTCCAAAACCAATTCTTCTCAGTCTAGTCAAATAGATTTTGTTTGACAGGGAGAACATTAGTTCCCTTAACTGCCATTGTAGCCAACTACCCTATACAATAGAGCCTATTCCCTCTGTGCCTAGCCAGGCATGGCCCTGGTGGGTACAGAGTGACATGATTCCTGGCCCTGGGACAGGGTACTGCTGTGGGCCTCCACAAGTTTTGATGGCTGTGGTAGGCATAAGGCTTGCTTGGATAAAGTGCAACTTTCACATTCCTTCAAAGAAGAATGTCCTCGCTGTTAATGATTCCTTGATAATTAGAAACAGCATAAGTCCATAAGAGGAGTGTGTGGCTATGTCTGAGCAAAATGGTAAACACTGAGGCCTTCAAGACAACACTTAAAGCTAGGGGGAAAGCTCTAAATAAGTAAGTAGAGAAATACAAAATTTCTCAACTACACTAAAGATGAGGATGCACTATGAATTACATGAGGGGCTCATGAATGTGGAGGAACAAAAGCAGCTTCTCTGTGAGCCAAATTCTTAGAAAATTAGCAAGGAAGATGAAGAGATTTAGGGAGTAGTGATTGAAGAAGATCCTACCCAGCTAAGTTCTTTTGTTTAAGCTGACAAAGGTAAACAAAGGGCTGGAGAGATGGCTTGGTTAAGAGCACTGACTGCTCTTCTAGAGGTCCAGCATTCAATTCCCAGCAACTACATGGTGGCTCACAACCATCTATAATGGAATCTGATATCCTCTTCTGGTGTGTCTGAAGACAGTTACAGTGTACTCATATACATAAAATAAATAAATCTTTAGGAAAAAAACCAAATAGATTCCTGAGTTCAGGATGAACACAGGACAGAGGTAGTGAAGAGAAACTTTGGAACACTTGTCCCCCAGGAAGGGAGAGGCTAATTAATATTCCTGGTCAGCTCAGGAACTTTAGAAAGGTCAAGGGACACTTGCCAGGATGGGAGAGGGTGATTAACATTCCTCAATACATAGGGGAGAGAACCCACTTGTGGGTGGGGAAAGCCCAAAGCACATAGACACAGTCCAGTCGACAGGACAGACCAACCCTCGCCACCCGCAGACAAGGCAAGTTTTGCCACCACATTCTCCAAAGACTAATCAGTTTAAAAAGTCACACTATTCTGACAATCACATTGTGCCTAATGGCTGATGCCCTAAGGACTGTAAAAAAGCTCACTTAATGAGCTGTGCAGTCTTCTCTACTTTTAGATGCAGGTTGGCACCAGCATGCCAGAACATTAAAAAATTCCTCTTGCTTTTTGCAGTGATTCTCCATGTGGTTCACTCAGGGGTCTCTGGTAAACTAAGGCTCTACTAACAAAAGTCTTACACTAGGTTATACTCAGGAATGGTAGAAATGGACGTTTCAGTGCAGGGCGACTCCCAACTAGTCTATCATCTGTGCCTAACAAAGGTAGACAGACCTCTGAATTGTTTCACGTGTCAACAACAAAAGGGTATGCTTTCTATCTCCTAAGAAACAAAGGGCTAGGGCCATGGGTTGCTGATTGCTAAGATAATCAAAAGGAAAACCTTTAGTAAATGACTGGATTGATATGTGAAATAACAGACTGGACCTGTGTTCTACAAGAGATGAGCTAACCAGAGAATTTTTTAGGTTTAAAACAGAGAACTGTTTGGAGAATGAACAGTGATACACACTCACACACACACAAGCAAACAGGCAATGGACAGAGAGGTCTCTTAGAACAGAGAGCAAGTAGAATAGAAACAGACATCTCCAGAGAGAAAGCAGAAGATATAGAGAAACAAACTAAGATGTTGGAATGTTAAACCAGAGGACTCGCTCCCACAGAATCACACAGGGACAGAGGATTCGCTGCAACAGGTTTAATGATACCAGTGCACTGGGGCTTTCTCTTTTTTTTTTTTTTTTTTTTTTTTTGTTGTTGTTGTTTTGTTTTTTTTTTTGTTTTTTCGAGACAGGGTTTCTCTGTGTAGTCCTGGCTGTCCTGGAACTCACTCTGTAGATCAGGCTGGCCTCGAACTCAGAAATCTGTCTGCTTCTGCCTCCCAAGTGCTGGGATTAAAGGCGTGCGCCACCACCGCCCAGCGGGGCTTTCTCATATGCAGATAAGAGAGCCCCCCCCCAAAAAAATCTGGAAGCAGTTCTTATACAGAATTCATGAGGGCAACCACAAAGGCTGACCTTCTCAGGTCTGGTCTCTGGGTGATTCAGATTCGAAGATTACCTTTATGACAATGAGTGTCTTCTGTTTGCCCAGGTTTATTACCTTAAGGGTCTGGCTTCCTGACCACCTCCCATCCTGGAATGTGTTTCCGTGCTCTGGGCCTTCCCCACCCGCAGGTGGGTTCCCTTCCTAGTGCTCTGAAAAATGTTCATCAGCCTCTCCCTTCCTCCTCTGAATGTTAATCCAGCAAATGTCCTCTGATTAAGGAATGTACTCCTCCCGGAATGTGTCCTGGGACAATAGGGTATTAAATTTGGGCTAAGACCTGAAATTCTTACATTTGGTTCCTACAAAGGCTGTATCAATCATAACACAGGTCTTCAGCTTGCAACTACTACTTGACTTCAAGTTGTTCTTTTCACCACTCCCAGACACCCCTTTTTCCAGAACCCCTCTCTAAGTGGAGGTTGGTCCTTGCACCTTGCACATACCTGTAACATATACCATAATCTCTACCTGAGATCCGAGGTTTTACAGGCCATCGGAGTTCCACCCTATCTCCCACACTATTCCCACTTACTCACTCATTTCCTCTGCAAATTTATGCCTTTAAGCCATGAAAGGCTTTCCTCCAGTTTTGTGATTCTTTCTAAGAGATTTAGCCTGAGAAAGATGTATATATATTATTCCAATCATAGAGCTTTGTATGTTGGTAGTTTTTCAGTGTTTTTGTTTATATTCATGATACATTTTTCTCGATTTATTCATTTTATAAACAACAATGTTAAATTGTATAAAATGTTAGTAATGCTAACTGCCTTGTATGACCATTTTATTCCCCCTTCTAAGTGAAGTGTCTTTTTTTTTTTTTTTGTCAAAGCCTACTGTTATTAAAGGTTCTTACATGATTTAACCTCCCTCCTAGCCCACTACCTATTTCTACAGTGGTAGTAGAAAGGAAATATTAATAGGACAAAGAAGCATGTAAACTAGAAATACTTCATTGGAGCCAATTTATTATGATTTGTAAGAATATCAGCAGTTGAGTTCACACAAATAAGCAGCAGTAGCTGAATCCACTAGCAAACACCATTCAGGCATCAGCAAGGGCTGTTTGATCCAGAAGAAAATTTGAAGATCTGCAATATGGTCTGAGTCCTTGGAATTAGGTCAAAGCTGCTGGAACATGACTACAAGCTTTTTGGTGACTTTTCATTTATGAAGTCAATGCAAGCTGGGGAAGGCTCAGAAGCCAAGGGCCTCTGCCCAGGTCACCACATGTACAGAGAAAACAGTCTGCCCCAGTGTCCATTTCAGTGTCCATCTCAGCAGATTGGAAACTAAAGGCTCACCCAACCTGCTCTTACTTATGAAGGGTCTGTGAGCCTCATTCACTATCCTTACTCTGCCTGGGTTTTCAGAAACCTCACAGAGACTTAAAGGGCAAAAATGGGGCTTCCATAGGTCTCAGCCAGGTTCTCTGCTTAGAAATTATGGCTATTAGCTTTGTGATTTGTGATAACCCTAACACTAGGAGGAGGTATAGCCTTTAATTCTTTGCTTGACCCTGATACTCTTTTCTTCCTATTGGCGTGCATGTCCAGCCTGAGAACTGCTTTCAACATTTCTTTTCCATCTTGTTTTGTTCTGTTTGCCTCTTCTCTCTTAGAAACCTGATCTCTTCTAAGGAGAAAACATAAAGGCAGGGAACTTGGTGACAGGAAGATAGTTGGGCTGGAGGGGTAAGTGGAAGGAGTTGAGGGAGGAGAAACAGTGGTCCTGATATATTGTAGGAGAGAAGAATCTAGTTTCGATGAAAAAAATTAATTCAGTATTTTTTAATGAAAAGGCAAAGATAAAGAAAAATTAATGTACAAACAAAAACAAAATAGTGAAGACAAGGAAAGCCTGATTTTAGATGATACAGTTCTCATTCTGTTTGTGTAGAAGATGACCATGGTTCACAAGTTCATGATAAGGCAATTCCTAGGCCCTGCGTAGATCTCTGAAATCAGAAGGTTTACTCTCAGCAATGTGAAATATAAATATATTGTCAGGTCATTTTCATGTGTTATCCTTTACTAGTTTGAATTGTAGAATTACAGAGGTAATTGAATGTTTAATTTAAAAAATATTATTGCTTCTCTTTAAGTGAAACTAATATTGAATAACTTAAAATAATAAAGATATGTGTTTTATGTTATAGGGTATTGATACTGTAGTTATGAAATACATTAAACATAAACCCTTGTATAAAAATGTAAAATGTTTAACTTAATTCTCCAAACAAAAATGAAAGTGTTGCCACTTATGGTTTGTTATTTACACAGAGGAAAATAAACAGATGAGTCACTTGTCTAAGATTATTATATTTTTGTTCACCTATAATTTATGGTTATTTAAATATGAACAAATCGAATTTAGTGGGTTTCTTATCCTCATGTTCACTTTTTCAAGGTTATGACTACTGATGAGGGTTCTTTGAACCCGGAAGGGTCACAACACATTAGTTGGGAACCTTATATCTTATGTATTGGCAGGACTTTCAGAAATTCAGACATATTCTCAATTCTAAACCAAAACAAAATGACCTGCAGTCCACCCTCTTTCTTTCCCGCTTCCCTCCCTAACTCCCTTTCTTCTTTTCTTTCTTCCTTTCTTTCTCCATCTCTTTCTTGCTCAATCTCTCCCTCCCTGCATCTTTGCTACACCTTTTATTCTTCCTTTCCTTTTGATAGAATATTCCTTGAAGGGTTGATTTTTTACTTTCAGTGGAATAAGTGTTAACATAATCTTCACTAGTTTTGGACATTGTACATCTTTTTTTTTTTTTAATTTTAGATTAATCACAATAACTAAGTCGTCACTTGACATCTTCCTCCTTTTGAATTTCATCAGCAATTACATTCAGGAACCAGACAAGTTTGACATGCTTAAATCACAGAACTTTTCTGTTTGTTTGTTTGTTTTACTTATTCATTTTACATCCCGCTCTCTGTCCCCCTCCTAGTCGCCCCCATCACCACAATCCTTCCTCCATTTAAAACTCTTCTTTACTTCTGAGCCAGTGGGGCCTCCCTGGGGTTCCTCCACATACTCACTCCGTCTCAAACATGGCAGCTAATGTCTCTGGGTGGTTATGTGCTTACTCAATTACTCTCCCACTGAGTCCAGACATGGCATCCCAACTAGTAGAACATATTCCATATACAGGCAACAACTTTTGTGATAGCTTCCTTTCCAGTTGTTTGTGACCTTCGTGAAGGCCAAGCTGCACATATGTTTATGTTCTTATGTTAGTGGTACAGATTTTGAACCCCCTAAGTGTCCAAGTTGGTTGACTCTGTGAGTTTTCCTGTGGAGTTTCTGTCCCCTTGAAAGCCTGTGATCATTCCTTCTGTTGTACTTAAGAGTCCCCAAGTTCCATCCACTGGTTGGCTGTAGGTGTTTTCATCTGTCTGATTCAGCTTCTGAGCAGAGACTGTCAGAGGACAACACATTTCTGTCTGCAAGCATAACAGAGTACCATTCAAGTGAGATTCAGGCTTCCTGGCATGGGCCTTCATGTTTAGCTTTTTTGGGGTCAGTAGCGTATAATGTGGTACCTATATTTAATGGATATTGACCTATATGTGAGTACATACCAAGCATGTGTTTTGGGACTGGGTTATGTTACTCAGGATGATATTCTCAAGATCTTTCCATTTACCTTAAAAATTCAAGATATCTGTTTTTAATAGCTAAATAGTATACCATTGTGTAGATTTATCTCATTTTCTAGAACCATTCTTTAGTCAAGAGACTTTCTTGTTTTTTTTTTCCAGTTGCTAACTGTCATGGTTTGAATAAGCTTGGCCTAGGAAGTGGCATTATTTGGAGGTATGGCCTTTTGGAATAAATGTGTCACTGTCCTGTGGGTTTAAGACCTTCTTCCTAACTGCCTGGAAGCCAGTCTTCCATTAGCAGCCTTCATATGAAGATGAATCATGCTCTCAGCTCTGTCTGTACCATGCCTGCCTAGATGCTGCCATGCTCCCACCTTGATGATAATAGACTGAACCTCTGAATCTGTAAGCCAGCACCAAATTAACATTGTCCTTATAAGAGTTGCCTTGGTTGTAGTGTCTGTTCACAGCAGTAAAACCCTAACTAAGACACTAACTGTTATGAATAAAGCTGGTATGAACATAGTTGAGTACATATCTTTGCGAGATGTTGAAGCATATTTTGAGTATGTGTTAAGGAGCGGTATTCCTGGTTCTTGGGGTAGAACTATTCTCAGTGTTCCGAAAAATTGCCAAAATGGTTTCCAAACTGTTTTTACAATTTGTACTTCTGTGAGAATAAAAATTGAAAGCAGCTTGAAACAAATAACAAAAATTCATGGTCAGCAAGACCACCAACAACATGTTAAATATAGCCATAATAAAAAATATATCCAGTTCTTCCAGGGGCAGAATGACCAGAAATGAAAAGACAAGCAGGGACATGCCCTGATATGTTTAGACTAGCCCAAGTGAGTAATGGGCCATCTGGTGTTTTTTCTCTCTCTCCCATGGTCAAAAATAACTAGTCATCCTGCCCGCTCAAATGATTGCTTACGCAAATTGCTGATGTTTAAAATATCCAATCACATGTAACCACACCAAATTTTCCCGCTCTCCCCAACCTCTACCTATAAATATCCTAAGCTTCCTGGGGTCTGGGTCGAATCCTCTATCCCCTGCGTGGGATACGTTTCGACCCGAGGGCCCTCGCCATTAAACTACCTTTTGCTATTGCATCAAGGTCTCTGGTGTGTCCTTGGGTGCACACAGATCCGGGTTTGAGTGAGGGTCTCCCTTTGGGGGTCTTTCGTTTCCACCAAAAATGAAGTAATATTCGCCTTGTGATCTATGTAAGATGGAACCTAAGAGTAATTTTGAATTCATTTTCCTGATGACTAAGGACTTTAAAATTTTTTTTATTTATTTAAGACAAATTGTATGTCTACACCTCCATTTATATCTCAGTTTAGTCTTATCAGTAAAGATCATAAACCCATATTTTATTGGATACTTTATTTATTTACAATTCAAAAGTTATTCCCTTTCATGGTTTCCTTTCCTGGAAACCTTATATATCATCCCCCATAACCCTGCTTCTTTGAGGGTGTTCCCCCACCCACACACCCACACCAGACTCCCCACCCTCCCATTCCCCTACACACTGGCACCAAGCCTTCACAGGACCAAAAACCTCTCCTCCCATTGATGTCAGACAAAGCCATCCTCTGCTACATAGGTGGCTGGAGCCATGAGTGAGTCCATGTGTACTGCTCAGTTGGTGTTTTAATTCCTGATAGCTGGGGGGGGGGGTGGTCTGGCAGATTAATATTGTTCTTCCTATGGGGTTCTTTAAGTGCTTTTTCTCTACTACAGATTCTTTTGTTGAGAATTGTCTGTTTAGTTCTGTAGACCATTTTTTAATTGGGTTACTTGGGTTGTTCATTTGTAATTTCTTTTATTCTTTGTAAGTTTTCAATATTAGCCTTCTGTCAAATGTAGGATTGTTGAAGATGGTTTTCCAATCTGTGGGGTGACAATTTGTCCTGTTGACAGTGCCCCTTGCTTTACAGAAGATTTGCAGTTTCATGAGGTTCCACTTACCAATTGTTGATCTTGAGACTGTTGGACTCTAAGATCCAAAACCAGGGGACGTGCTCTCCCAGAAAAACTCATAGACAAACTTGCTGTAATAGCATGAGGTTTATTGATAAGATGTTAATAAGAATCAGTATACTGGGCGGGTGGTGGTGCACGCCTTTAATCCCAGCACTTGGGAGGCAAGGGAGGCAGATTTCTGAGTTCGAGGCCAGCCTGGTCTACAGAGTGAGTTCCAGGACAGCCAGGGCTACACAGAGAAACCCTGTCTCAAAAACCAAAAAAAAAAAAAAAAAAAAAAAAAAGAATCAGTATACTGGGTTCTTCTGTATGCAGCCAAATCTGGGGGCAGCTTTTATATAGAGCTCATGAGGGCAACCATAAAGGCTGACCTTCTCAGGTCTGGTCTATAGATGACTCAGATTTGCACATTACTTTTATAACAATGAGTGTTTTCCATTTACCCAGGTTTATTACATTAAGGACTCAGTTTCCTGACCACCTCTCATCTTGGGCACCTCTCCTGGAATGTGCCTATGTGCTCTGGGCCTTCCTCACCTGCAGGTGGGTTCCCTCCTCTGTTTTCTGAGGAATGTTACTCAGCCTCTCCCTTCTTCCTCTGAATGTTAATCCAGGAAGTGTCCTTTGACTAAGGAATGTACTTCTCCCGGAATGCATCCTGGGACAGTGGGATTTTTTCAATACTAAGTTCAAAGTGAGACCCGAAAGTCCTACATCTCCCCCCTCCCCCGCTTTTCCTTGTGGGTGATTCCAATCCTGGAATCACAAGCTGTCATTTAACTTTGGGTGTATGCATCCTAAGCACCATCCTCCAAGGCTGCGTCTGGGACACAGTTTAGATTCAAAAGTTCCTTATCTCCAACATGTGGGCAATCTCTACTCCTGCTTCTCTAGGGTGGGGATATCCCAGGAGTCAAGGCCTGCTGCTCTTTGACATTGCTCAAGGTGATCTTGAGCTTGAGGGTGTTGCTCAGGTGTCTGGCTACTTTCCAGTTGGAATCAGGTACAGGTGCTGGTCTGAGTTATGTGAAGTCAGGCAGTTACTCTATCTACTTCAACAAAGGTTGAGATAGTCAACAGCACCAAGAATATTCTCTTAGTAGCCTGAAAAGTCATTTCGGGGGTGGGGTGAGTCAAGAGCTGGAGTCTCACACAAGAGGGGCATTCCAGGCTCAGAACAGGGACAGGACAAGGTATACCACCCAGCCAGTGCCAGTTTCTGAGGGCAATTTAGTTAAGGTCTCTTTTTAGGGTTCTGTTTATTCTCTCTACCTGCCCTGAGCTCTGGGGACAGTATGAACAATGGTGCTTCCAATTAGTCTCCAATATCTCTGACAATCCCTTACTTACCTTAGAAACAAAATTACCTCAGACACTTGAAACCTTGGGAAGATTTCTTCTCTTATCTTCTTGGTTACCACAGTAGCTGTTTCCTGCTTGGTAGGGAAAGCCTCAACCCATCTAAAGATAGTGTCTACAAATATTAGAGGGTATTTATATTTTCCTTACCTAACTTCTGCAAAATTGGTCTCTTAATATACTCTAGCATGTCCTCCCCTAGGTATCTTTCCTGTTTACTACTCTAAGCCTCATAAGCCTTTGCTTGTTGGCATACCTTACACTGTTCTATTATTTCTCTGGCTCAAAACCTGTGGTCCATTATATACTTTAGGTCTCCTGACTGCTTGGATTCACTTATCTCTCAAGACTCCATCTGTGAATTTAGCCTAGTAAGTCTTTTGTTTGCTTTCTGGGGAGCATAGTTCTCCCTTCTTGTGTGCACCATAGTCCCTTTTTTTTCTAGGTAATAGTTGGTAGGGTGGCTAGCAATCTGAGTCTTTTCTTTTTCTGTGTGTTTTAAGTGAGGCCATTTTTTACTCTAGTCCCATTTCTTATTGGGTGTCTCTTGCAGGCCCATAACCAGGATCCTGCATAGCCACATTTCAAGCCACTTGATCTGTCTGGTTATTGCCTCAGGCCACCGAGTCTCCTCCCATTTTGTTCTGGACAACAAATTGTACTCACAGTTTCTTAGCTTCATCAGGGCACCCCAAGAAATCTAAGATTTCTTCTGATGGGAGTAGTCTTCTCTTTTGGTATATAGCCCCGTGGACATAGGCTATTACAAAGGCATACCTGCTGTCCGTGTAGATGTTGATTTTCTTGCCAGCTCCAAGTTCTAAGGCTGCTTTCTGCACTGATGAGCCTGGGGGTTGGGGAGTAGAAGTTTAGTCCAGATGACATTTGTGCCATCCACCATATCAGCACTAGCTTCTGACCAGCATGGAGAAAACTGCTCTTGTCTGTAAAGCAGGTTGCCTCGGCTCCCGGCAGGGGTCAATAGGAGAAGTCTTTCCTCCACCTGTGGGTTCTCCTTTTGGGCCAATTAGTTGCAGCCTGTTGGGCAGGAAGTATATCTGGCACCCATCCTGGAGAATCTTGCCCCAACAAAAGGTAGGGACAGTCTGACATGACCATAAATGAATGGGATACCCAGCCCATTTCTTGGTCCACCATTTTTTGGGTAGTCCAGGAATACATTTTGGAATCAGTGGCTCCTTAGAGCCAAGATCTTTTTTTGGAAACGGGGCCATTGACTTGGAGGAGGACCAAGTGTTGAGTCCCTGTGTCTACCAAGCATTGTCTACCAAGACTGGTGGGTCCAAGCCCCATCTAATCCAATCGCTGTCTTTACTCAAGAGCTAATACCTTTGCCATTTGTGGGTGTTTTTCCCAAAGCCTTGGATTTCCTGACCCTGGCTTCCATTTGTTAGGGCACTCTCAGGCTCAGTAGCTGGCTCTGTTATTTGCAATGTGCACAATGGTTTTTTTCAAGGAGGTTTTTTTTTTTTTTTTTTTTTTTTTTTTTAATCTCCCTTTGATTGGAGTCTCCCTTCTCTGCTATCTCTTAACTACTATAGCCAAGCTTCTCTGGAAATTTCTTTTCTGTCACCTTTTTTTCCCCTCATCTCTCTTTTATCTCTTTCTCTTCTCTTTCTCTGCTTTTTCTCTTTCTATGTCTACCTGTTATGGCAGACTTCTTCAGCA
This sequence comes from Rhabdomys pumilio, assembly GCA_030674055.1. NCBI lineage: Eukaryota > Metazoa > Chordata > Mammalia > Rodentia > Muridae > Rhabdomys > Rhabdomys pumilio. Next base: position 152,615,734 of record JANHMN010000004.1, read on the forward strand.
ACCTACACTAAATCTTTTAACAACGTATCCTGTAGTCCCTCTAGCCTCTGAAGCTTTTTCCTGGTATCTAATAGCCTTGTCTATACTGACAGAATGTCTCTGTGAGCTATTCTAGAAAGGCTGTGGACAACTCATCTGATCCTTGTTTAACCTCACATGCCTTGTAGTCCCCTTGAGACCTGCCAATGGAATCTGGCATGGGTTTTTAGGTGCCCCTTACCTTCTGCCGCATGAAGGCCCCAGTCAGGTCTGGTTAGAAGCAACCCACTGTTGACCATGGTCTGGTCAATTGATGGTGCCCCTTGTCTGAGGGGACATTCTTTTTTCTGGTATCCTCTCTTGCTCTTCAGTCCTGAAGAACACTCCTAACAGCCAGAACCTACAAGGGTCTTGGGGAAGAAAGGCTTTCATTGGGGGAAGGGTATTCTCTTGCTAGATTTATCCGGGTAACTATATAGGGCACTTGGTCTGAGTGCCCAAAGGATCCTGGCCTAAAGACTCTTTCCTCTACTGCTTTGATCACCTGTACGAAGATCCTTATGGATGGCTACTCGAAGCAGAGAGTAACTAACTTAGTCTTTTTTACTATAAATTAGTATCTGTACCAAAATGGAGGCCTATTCTTTTGGCACTCTGACTCAGGACAGCCTGTGACTTTTTACAGACGACCTGCCTGCAAGCAGTTTCATTGTTTCAGCTGGAGTCACATGACTTGTCTCAACTCTACTCACTCATCATTTTTTTAAAAAAATAGAAATATATAACTATAACTTTCAGGTGAATAATCTCGCCGGGGCTGTTTTGTCCAGCTGTCATGGTCTGGGAAGTTGTCCTCCTCCTCCAGGTTCTTAATCATCTGGGCCCTGCCTATCTTTTTGTGGATGCCCTCGGATTTTTTAGCACCAGTCACAGAGAGCAGGGAGCGGACCAGAAAATGCAGCCACTGTGCTCTGGCTCTTCCTCTCCTCTGCTGTCTGGGTTTTTGTACCAGAAGGGGCCAGAGGCCAAGGTCCCCACAAGTAGCAGGTGGGAAGCCACCAGACTGCTATAGTAGTGACCCCGGGGTCCGCAGCCCAGTCACACACGCCAGGCTAGGCAGCTGTTGCACGCTGCCCTGACGCAGCCTCCGCATCCACCAAGAGCAGAGGGACAGACTTCTTTCTCTTGGCGGCCAACCTCCACAGCCAGGCGATTCAAGGGTGCCACACTAGGGGAGCCACAAGCTGTCACTCACTGAGCGCATGCTGGGCGAAGGTGCCCTTCGTGCAGTGCCACCTGGAGAACACATTACTTGCAGTGGGTGGACTGCCCAAACCAGGGTGGCTGTTCTCCAAAGGACCCGCCTCTCTGCTTTGTAGCAGCTCTCTGCCTGCGGCCAAGTAACTTTCTTTTTAACCTAGGATGTTTGCATAGATTTGGTCCAAAATAACGTCCTGGATGTGATGTCACTGGGTTTGGAGCCTGATACCAACATACCTCCCTTCTTCTTACAAAGAAAAGAAAAAAATGGAGGGAAAGCCAATGGTGAAAGGGTAGTCAGGGCGCCATGTCTCTTAAACTTCTTGCTGTGTAGGGGTGTAGTCCATTTTGGGGGGTATGTGTGCATCAGGTGTGCAACAGCTGGTAATCCTGTAACAGGAACTGATTAATAGTTTGGTTAGAAATAGTAACACCAGGAGGGTGACTAAAAAGAGTGTTACAAAAGAGAGTATCTGCTTTTACATGGGTTAAAAAAATCTCAGAACTGGAGGTCTCACATTCCCTGAAAATGGCATTCTTCTTGTAGGAACTGGCAAACACCATCTTCTTTAGCTGTCAGGACGTCTAGCCATTATCGGTTCTGAAGCACTGCAGCCGGAATCCCGCTGGTCTTGTATGTAGAAAAGAGTGTCTTGCAGTGTTGGTAAAAGAAATGGTCCATGATCCTAGCATATGTATCTGACAAAACCAATATGGGCAGCCCCCATAATCGTCTGGCCACTTTCTACAATAATCTTCTATCTGTTCAAAGAGAAAGCAAGAAAACAAGTATATTATATAAACATAATATTTAGATGGGACAACAGATATAGGGATGATAGCAATTTGGATTGGTTCTTGGCATCTGGCTATGGAACAGTTTCCTGACCCTGTATGAAAACACTGTTATCTGCAGGGTCTCTCGAACCTCAAATCTCCAGATGTAAGGGCTGACCTGGATGTAAACAAGCAGCAGAGGAAGGATGAGAAACCCATATCTAGTCTAGTGAAGTCAAGCTCGGCTGCCAGAGTGGAGTCTCATTTTCTGGGATTGAGGACAAGGTGGGTAATCTCAACATCTTCTGGAGCTTAATAGAGCACTGTACTGTTACAGTCAATGTGTATGAAGAAGTTGATTTTAGATGAAGGGATGAAAGGCTTGAGGTGAGACAGGTGGACCAAATAAGAGAGTTTAGCAGCTGTAGGGGTCACAAGAATTATCTTAAAAGGGCCCTGCCATTTGGGAGAGAGAGGTGAGGGCCAATTATCAGGAGGGGAGAGAAGGACTTGGTCTCCAATGTTGACAGGCAGTGGACAGGAGACAATGTGTGGTCGAGGTAGATGGTGGTCAGCAAAGTTCCATAAGAGAGAACAGAGGTGGCAAAGTAATGGGGTGAGTAGATGGTCTGGGAGGGGAGAGAACTTAGGTGAAAGACCAAGAGTTAGAACTGGACATCCATATATGAGTTCAAAGGGTGAGATGAGGAGAGACCGCTTTTGGAAAGCTCATAGCCTAAAAAGAGCCAGAAAGAGCCAGAGGTAAGAGTTTTACCCAGTCAAGGTGAAGTTCCTGTGAAAACTTGACAAGAGTGGCTTTAAAAGAGTGGTTAGTTCTTTCGACTTTACCTGAAGGATAGGGAATGTGAAAATGCCAGGGGATGTCTAGGACCTTAGATAGAATTTGAGAAACCTGGGAAGTAAATTCAGGACCATTGTCTGACTGGAGGGAGGCTGAGACATCAAATTGGGGGATGATCTCTCAGAGATCAGAAACTGTCTGAGCCCTTTTGTTAGTTGTGGGAAAAGCCTCTACCCAGCCCAGCCCGAGAAGGTGTCCACCAAGACCAGGAGGTACTTGACACATTTGACAGCAGGCATGTGGGTAAAGTCAAGTTGCCAGCTAGTTCCAGGAAGGGAACCTCTAGCCTGGTGGGTAGAAAAAGGGATGTTATGATACTGTAAGTTGGGATCTGACATCTGACAGATTTTGCAAGAAGCAGTGATAGATTTTTAAGAAACTCAGAAGTTTTAGTCCTCAGAAGTAGACTGTAGGTGGGTCTTAACAAAATAAGACAATGCTTGGCTATTAGGATGACAGAGTTGGTGAAGATAGGACAGAGTTTGAAAAGTGTCAGGAGTGTAGATGGGGATGTGAGTTGCAGTGTAAGAATGCCCTGTGGAGGATGAGATGAGTCTAGAACCCTAAGAGCCACAGCTCTAGCTGCCTCATCAGCTCAGTTGATTCCCTTGGAGACGATAGAGTCATCCATCCTGTGGGGTCTACAGTGGACAATCCCAATAGCTGTGGGGAGATGGGAGGCCTTTAGCATGGCCATAATTTGGTTTGTATTAATTACTGATCCTCCTTTTGTGGTAAGTAACCCGTACTCCTTCCAGATAGCTGCATGGAACAGGAGGATATGGAAAGCATATTTGGAATCTGCGTAGATGTTGAAGGATTTTCCCTGTGCCAGCTGGAAGGCATGGGTAAGGGCTATTAGTTCAGCCTGTTGGTTGGTGGTGTGAGCAGGAAGGGCCTGTGCCTCCACCACCTCGGTGTCTGACACTATGGCATAGTCAGCTTTCCTGGCCCCTTCATGTAGAAAGGAGCTTCCATCTGTATACCAGGTATAGATGGCTTGAGGCAATGTGCCCTCCTGTATGTGTGAAGGATGAGGTAATAGTTCCTCTAAAGTTTCAGTGCAGGAGGGAGATAGGGAGTAGTTAGTATTAGGTCGAGGAAGAAGACTGGAAATATTAAGAGGTGGGCGTGATTGAAAGGTTGAGTTTGGAGTCTTCTATTAGAGCTACCTGAAGAAAAAGAACCCTGGAGGGAGGTAGAGTCTGTAAGCCTTTATAAGCTAGGAGCTGTGACAGGTTGTGAGAAGATAGGACAGTTATAGGCAATCCCAAGATTAGTTTTTTTGACTCTCGAATAAGGAGTTCAGCAGCTGCTAAGATATGATACAAGTTGCCCATTCCTGGATGGTTAGATTTAGTCTTTTTGACAAGTAAGCTACAGGTGCAAAACATGGTCCCAGTTGGTGACCTAAGACTCCAAGGGCAAATCTCTTTTTTTCAGTTACATAGAAGGAAACAGGATGAGTCAAGTCAGGGAGAGGCAAGGCTGGGGCCCTAAGGAAGGCCTGTTGGAACCTTTGCAATGGCTTAGTAACAGGTTTCAGAAGAGGTTCATGGGTGGAGCCTAATGCTGCTTCATATAAGGGGCAAGAAAGTAGGGAAAAGGAAGGAACCCAGGAATGCAAAAAGCTAGCCCTTCCTAGGAATGATAAAAGCTCTGCGTTTGTAGAAGGAACAGTTAGAGACTGAATCAGATTCTTTCTATCTAAGGTAATAGCCTTGTGGGTTGGGGTAAGTTTTAGTCCCAAATTGGTGACCTGAGGAGTGGACAGTTAGACTTTAAAAGGTGAGGCCCAGTAACCCCGACTGGAGAGGAAATTTAGGAGAGCAGCTGTGTCAGCTTGGCTAATCTCTAGAGAGGGGCTACAGAGAAGGACGTCATCCATGTAAAGTACAATCTTAGATCTAGGGAGAGATAAAGAGAGCAAGGTAGAAGCCCGGGCCTGGCCAAATAGGTGTGGGCTGTCCCGGAATCCCTGAGGTAGAACAGTCCAGGTAAGTTGGGTAGAAAAGTGGGTGTCAGGATCTGTCCAGGTAAAGGCAAATATATCCTGTGACTGGGTGTCTAGAGGGATAGAGAAAAATGCATCCTTGAGATCTAGGACTGAAAAATGAGAAGTCTCTGAGAGGATAGTAGAAAGACGTGTGTAAGGGTTAGCCATAACAGGTTGGAGGGGAGCCACAGCAGAATTAATGCGTCTGAGGTCTTGAACTAGTCGATAGGTACATTAGGTTTCTTAACTGCTAGTATAGGGGTGTTGTAAAAGACCTTTCTGCCCCACGCTTGCCGCCAAACTGTAAAAGCCCTTAGCTGACTGTAAAGGACCACTCTTGCCCACGTTTGGGGGCCAAACTATAGTGGCCTGCTCTGTTCCGCAGGTCCAGGTTTAGCAAGAGAGAGAGTGGGGGGAGGAAGGGGAAGAGCCTCGAAGAATAGAAACAAGTCAGAGGATCTGTAGTAAAGTCTTCTTTACTGTCTCCACCATACACACGCCACTACACCTACTACTACTACACCACACTCACATACATATACACACCACACCCTACAACAAGGAAATCCTGGGTATTTATAGACTTTTGCCACGTGCCTTGTAGGCACGTGGATACCACGTGCCTTGCAGGTGTGGATATGATGTAAGCCTTTCAGGCATATATGGCGTAGATAGCATGTGGACAACACGTGCACCGCATGCCTTGTAGGCGTGGATACCACGTGCTCCTTGCAGCTGGGGGCACTTAACAGCAAAACAAGCTATATGGGATATCAGAGTGTGCTTCAGCTGTTGTAGGCCGTTGAAAACCAAGTCTCATGTCAGGGTATATGGCTCAAGATGGCTGCAAAGCTGATAGCTGCTTTCTAGCCGCTTTTCGCTTAAAGTCGGCTCCCAACAGGGTGTTAAAGGGAAAAGAGGTAGGGCGAAGAAGTTTTTTCCTTACGAGGTCAGAAATGATAGGATTAATTCCCCTGAGGCTCTGGAGAGAGAGAGAGAGAGAGAGAGAGAGAGAGAGAGAGAGAGAGAGAGAGAGAGAGAAGAGGTATTGAAGGTATTGAGCTTGGGTGATGTACCTGGTAGATTCCAGTAACTGGATGACAACAGGAGAATGATGTTTAACAACAGAGGGGTTCTGGACACCCCAGACTCCGGGGTCCACCTGAGAAGATGGCAAAGGAAATAACATGTTAGTGTTAGTAGGTTGACTGCCTAGAAGAAGCAGAGGAACTGCTGGTGAGCTTGGGTTTAGGTGAATTGGGTGAGCAAAGGAAACAGAGTCTCCCAACTTAGCTAAAATATCCCTTCCCAATAAGGGGACGGGACATGTAGGCACTACCAAGAAGAAATGGGTGAGAAGTACACCCCTAAAAATGCAACTAAGTAGAGGGGTCTGGTGAGGAAGGTAAGGTTATCCTCATACCCAAACAATAGGAAAATGTGAAGGTGAAGTGGGCCTCTAAAACTCAATCAGGACTAAGTGGCCCCAGTGTCCAAGAGGAAGGAGCTGGGTCTCCACATACCATAATAGCTACCCGGGGCTCCCTGCTAGTGATGAGTGTGGTCGGGTCAAGAGAACTCAGGCCCCATCAGTCCTTCATAGCCAACCCTAGAATGTCATCTGAAGGGTTTTCTGGGAGTGATGTCCTTCTGTTCTGGGTGACATAAGGGCAATCGACAGCCCAATGTCCCTTCTAATGGCACCTAGGACATGATTCCCTTGGCTTGCTGGGGTTGGGGCAAGTCTTTGCCCAATGACCTTATTGACCACATTTATAGCAGGGTCCTGGTGGTCCCTGATCATTCAAAGACCAAGAGTCTGGGGTAGCAGTTGAGGCTGGTCAGATAGCCTTTGCCAGCATGTGGGTATTTCTGTTTTCAGTCTTTCTCATCTCTCTCATGGTACACCTTGAAGGCCAGCACCAAGACTTTTCTGCCTGTGGAATTAGGGGCCCCCTCTCCAATCACCTAAGTTTAGCTTTCATGTTGGGGTAGCTCTGGGAAAACAAGTAGGTCATCAGAAGTTGCTTACCTTCTGGGTTTTCAGGGTCCAGATTGGTATACTTCAATAAAGCCTTTGTAAGGCATTCTAAAAACTGAGACGGGTTTTCCTGTTTGTCCCAGACAACCTCTTGGAGTTTCTCAAAATTTACTGGCTTTAAGGATGCCTTCCTTAGGCCTTCCAAAAGACATGTTATAAATCTATCTCTAGCTAAGATATCACTTGTGGAATTATAATTCCATCGAGAATCTTGGTCAGGAGCTGCCTCAGATTCGATTGGGTATTTTCCATCTGTTTGATGAATCTAATCTGCATGCATTTTTGCGTCTTTCCAAACTCACCTACATTCATCAGGAAGTAAATTGTTATTGAGAATCATACGCACATCGTGGAAAGTCAAGCTATAAGATTGAGTGTTATATTGGAACTCTTTAATAAAGGTGGAGGAGTTAGAGGTATAGGAAAAAGTTCACTCAGTGAGAAAGGAACACGTACTCTGACTAGACCATCAACTCCAGCCACTTCCCCTAGAGGAAGGACAGATGTTGGTTTAGGTGTCCCTGGAGGAGAAGGAATCGGAAATTTGGCTGTGACCTTAGAACGTGTGATAGGAGAAGTAAAGGTTGTTGCCAATGCAGGGCAATTAGGGTGGCTTGCATCTGGCACAGAAGGAGAGGAGGGGTCTGGAGAGGTTGGGCTAGTAGGCTCTGAGGTATCCTGGTGAGAAGAGGAATCTGAGGCATCAGATTTGGATTTTGGCGGCATGGAAACAGGTCTGCTATGGAAGGGAGGTGATTCGTCACCTGGATCTAGAGGTGTAGTGTCATCTAATGGTGGTTGAGTAGGTTTCATGGCTGAAAGAAGCTGGGGTGGGGAACAGGCAGAACACATAAAGATTGTCCTGGCCAGCAGGGCATTAAACAGGGGTCCAGCAAGATCATCTAAGAGAGAATGGGGTGGAAATGGGCAAACGCAAAGAAACATGGCTTGTATATAAGCTGATCAAACCATAATTTTTAGTTTTTCACACAGGGGTTAGATACACAAAAAAGGCAGGATGTGGGGGAGGAGATGATGCAGGAGCGTAGGTGTTCAGGGGAAGTACAGATATCTTTCAGGACAGAGTGTCAGCTGGGACAGATCACTATGACTTCACCTATGATTCACTTGTCCTTATCTAGGTTCATACTATCCACCAAGGTTACCTATCTACAAGGTCTGTGACGACTTAGACTTGGCAACTTTCCACCAAAGCTGCTTGTTTACAATATCTGTTTCAGTGTTTTTCCACAGAGACCCAAGACTTTGTATTAGCAGACATTTCCCCTCCTCCTGCCTCTGTGAGTGCTCCCTCCACCCCACTTCCATCTTCCTGCCCTGGTATTCCCATACACTAGGGTATCAAACACCCTCATGCATAAGGGCCTCTCCTTCCACCGATGTTCAACAAGGCCATCCTCTGCCTCATACGTGGCTGGAGCCTTGGGTCCCTTCATGTGTACTTCATGTTGGTGGTCCAGTCCCTGGGAGCTGTGGGGGGTCTGGCCATATATCTACCTTTTTAAGAAGTCGATTATTGATAACAATTTTTATATTTTATATTCATAGAGTATCACTTCTCTGATCATCTGGGGTTTTTTTTCTACTTTATAAAGTCTTTGGAGAATTAAGAATTTTATTTCTTTTTCTCAAGTGCTGTGATTATTTGTTTCTCTTTAGAGGAATCTCTTCTGTAACTCAGGCTTGCCTTTTGCTATGTAATTTCTTTGAACACCAGATCCTGCCTCTGCTGTCCAGTGCCTGAAGAGAAGCTTATAAATTCTTACCCTGACTGGTCAATAAAGAAGAGAGAGAGGGGAGGGGGGATTGAGTGAATGTCCTCCTACCTCCATGACTTTCTTGGGGAAAGTTAGATGATGAATAAAACTCCAAACTTGAAAAGTCAGGGGGTTCTCAGAAGAATGCAATCAAGAATCTAGAAAAGGCAATGAGTTAATTTTTAGAAACTAAATATCTGTAGTTATATGCATTCAAGCAACACACATGTTCTAGACAAATTGCTGTGTCTGTACCTGGTAGGAATGTTAATTACTATTCCAATTTTACAGTGCACATCCAGAGAGAAGAGATATGAGTAATACCAGGTCTCTTTTACTGCATAGGTCTAATACTTGGATAATTTTCAACCATAAATCCTGTTACAACTTTTAAAAATAATTTTTGATATTATAATTAAATCATTTAAGTTTATATGTTCTCACTATTGTTAAGTCTCAAACCCTCACACAATGGCTTAAAGTGTCTATTTAACAAATCAAAGCAGACCATAATGTCAGTTTCTCCCAAAATTCCCCAGTCCCTACCTGTTACAGTGTATGGCTAGCAGGAACACCCTGGATATCAGGGGTTCGGCTGCACTTCTCCCTGCTGCCCTTTATTATGTAATCTACCCAAATTAGTTACATTGTATTTTTTTTCTATCATTTACCCATGTCATCTCTTAGTCTGGCTCTCCTCTTCTCTCCATCCTGTCTTCACATGGCTCAGGTTCCAGTTGACTCTGAACTCTCTAAGGTGTCCCTGTCTCTAACTCTACTGTCCCATTTATCAGCAATAAACTTTCTATTCACCATGTTTAGGAACAGACATGTTCCTTCCTTTTTATTTCTTTTTCCATTCACCTCCCACTAACTACTTCTTGTTTTTACATTTGAGACCACTTCTTGCTTCAATTGTTGCAACTTTTTTAATTTAGGTGAAGTTTGACGACTGGACTTCCCAAGATATTAGTTAGAGATGCTGCAGTGAACAGTGAGTATGTAATGAAATGTACATGCAAAGGACCTGATGCCTTGGAAGATGTGCAGTTGCCCCTGGGAAGTAGAAGATTCTATGACAGTAAAAACTTCCAAGACTAGGGCTGTGTCTCCCCCTATGGTAGAAGGGCAGTTCTGGAAAGGCCTGTTCTATCTGACACATTTGAGCTCTAATCTTACAGTAGTGGAGGTGATATTTTGCTGTGTCCAAGCTGGGTGGTCACAGCTAATTAGTGACCTTGCCATGTCTAGAAATTAGGAGTACCAGTGGGTGTTAGCTTGCACTCCAGGATTTTCCTCTGATGCAGCAGAGGAAAGGGACAACAGGAAAACCAGTATTTGTAAGCTGTGTCCAATCTGCTGGGACTGCTATGGACTGTGAATAAGACTGTTGTTCTATTGGTACATGTGATAATCTCATCAGAGTCTATTGGTCCTTGAGTCTTACTCAATGTAGATTCCCTGCAAAGGGGGAGATTCTACAATTCTTGTCATAGGAATCTGCATTGCTTATAATAATATCACTGCCCCGTGTGCATAACAGGTATTACTTTTGGTGTGCATTGGGAAGACAGGTTTAAAACTTGAATATCTGGTTTCTAGAAGTTTTTAAAACTATGTTTGTTTGTTCGTTTTTTTATTTTTAGAAGATCTCGATTCTTCATGTCTGTATATATTTTTGTATTTTACGACTCATATTTTTGTATTTTACAACACTATCAGATATGGATATGGTAAAAATCTTTTCCCATTTTGTAGACTGTCTCTTGTCCAGTTGATTGGATTTTTTCCCTTACAGAAGCATCACAGTTGCATGATGTCCAATTTACTAATTATTCATTTTATTGCTTGCACTATTAGGTTGTCTCCTCTAACAGTGCATTCAGGACTGTTCTCTATTTTCTTTTTTATCAGGTTTTGTGTGTCTGGTTTTAAGTGTTTAATCAACTTGGACTTGAGTTTTGTTCACAATAAAGAATAGAGATCTATATGCATTTTTTTGTTTGTAGACCTACAGTTTAACAAGCACCACTTGTTGAAGGTGCTGTGGTTTTTTTGTTGTTGTTGTTTGTTTTGTTTTGTTGTTGTTTTGTATCTTTTTGGATTCCTTAGCAATCACCAAGTGTACATACGTGATAGGAATTATATCTGAGTTTACAATTCTATTTTTTTGATCAATTTGTCTATTTGTAGGCCAATAAAATTCAGTTATTATATTTTAACAGATTGCTTTAGGTCTGTACTCTGTTCTTTTAAAATTTTGATGGAGATTTTGTCGAATTTCTAGATTACTTTTGATAAGATGGCTATATTTACTGTATTAATCATACTAACCTATGAGTATGAGAGATTTCCCTATTTCTTATTTCTGCTTCAGTTTCTTCACATAGTTAAACTTTTTATTATACATGTCTTTCAATTGCTGTTTTAAAGTTACTCTACCCTTTTTATATTATTTTATATTATTTGAAGCTGCTTTGTTTCTCTGATTTTTCTCTGAGTCCATTTGTCATTTGTATATAGGAGGTGTATGAGAGGGCTACTGATTTATTTATTTATTTATTTATTTATTTATTTATTTATTTATTTAAGTTTTGTTTAACCTTGTATCCAGTCATTTTCCTGGAAGTATTTATCACCTGTGTAAAGTTGGTATTGTAATTGTTAGGGTCACTAATGTATACTTTCATATAACCTTCCAATTAGGATATTTTGACTCTTTACTTTCCAAATTATTATTTTAGATTATGTTTTCCTGCATTTCCTTAAGGAATTTATGTGTTTCCTCTTTAAGAACTTTTACCTGTATTTTTTTTAAGGGAGTTATTTATTTCCTCCTTAAAATCCTCTATCATCTTCATGAGATGGGATTTTAGAACATAATCTTGCTTTTTGGGTTGGTTAGGATATCAGGTCTTACTGTGGTGGGAGAACTGAGTTCTGATGTTGCAAAGTGCCGTTGATTTCTCTTACTTATGTTCTTGTGCTTGCCTCTCAACCATCTGTTTATCTCTGGTGTTAACTGATCTTACTGTCTCTTACTGGAGCTTGTCCTTCCTGTGAGCCCATTTGGATCAGACTGTTTCTGGATGTGGGAGTGGGGTCTGAAGCACCTGATCTGTGAGCCTGGCTACAGCAGACATCCTGGGAGTCAAGGTGACTCTGGGTCTGGGTGGAGTGAGGATGCTGTTGCCATTCCAGGGCATGGTTTCAGATTGGAAGGATGTGTCTCTGGCACAGTGGGAGGTACTGTGTCTTCTAAGCCCCAGAGGTGGCTATCCCAGTTAGGTCAGGGAGTGGGTCAGGTGTGGGGTACTCACTTGTGAGCCTGGTGGTGTCAGAACTCTTGGGTATCATGCTGTATCTGTGCATACAATTTTATGTCACTATTTCTATGAAGGTGGTCTGTACTCATGAGGACCACTATTTTTTTTTTTTTGGTGTCTGTGTGAGTATAAATATGTGCACATGTATGCAAGTTTATACCCTTTAAAGAATTCCATATATATTATTCTGTAAAAGTGCCAGAGAATTTGAGAATACTCCCTGCTTTTACTGATGACCCAAATTTAATATCTAGCATTCATATCCCTTGCATCTGTCTTTAGAATATGCCATCCAAAAAAAAAAAAAAAAAAAAAAGAATATGGCATCCACTCTTTTTTCTGGGTTTCTGTGACACTGAGACTTTTAGTTTTCTGTGGAAACTAACCATCAAATAAGAGGTAGATTCCATGTAGGTGAAGCAAGTAATACTGTTTTGGATAGCCCAAAACAGGTATACATTTAGCACAGTTTATATCCAATATAAAATCTTCAGTCCAGCAGGCTAAGCCAACACTCAGGTCTTTGGAGATCTAGGTGTACTCCTGAGTATTAGCACCATAGAACCTGTGTCCTAAGGGCTCTGGGTGGGTCTCTCAAGGCAGAAGTGGTTGTCTTGCCTGTGATCACAGGTGTGTCAGGACTCCTGTGAGACCAGCTCTCTCCTAGCAGTATTTGGGTATGGAGAAATGTGGTACAGGGTAGGCTTTAGCTGCCAGTGGAAATGTTGATGGCTGTCTCCTGAGAGCCTCTGCCAGAGCCTGGCAAATACAGATGTGAATGCTCGCAGCCAGCCATTGGACTGAGCATGGGGTCCCTGATGGAGGAGCTGAAGAAGGGACTGAAGGAACTGAGGAAGTTTGCAGTCCCATGGGGGGAGCAAGAGTGTCAACAGGCCAGAACCCTCAGAGCTCTGGGGACTGGACCACCAACCAAAGATTACACATGGAGGGACGCATAGCTCCGGCCGCATATGTGGCAGAGGACACATGCCTTGTTGGACATGAGTGGGAGGAATGGCCCTTGGTCCTGTGGGGGATCAATGCCCCAGTGCAGGGCAATGCCAGGGTGGGAAGGCAGGAGTGAGTGAGTGAGTGGTGGGTGGGTGGGTGGGTGGGTAGGTGACGGAGCACCCTCATAGAGGCAGGGGGAGGAGGCTAGGATAAGGAGCTTCTGGAGGGGGAGACCTAGAGAGAGGATAACATTTGAAATGTAAATAAAGAAAATACCCAATAAAAGAAAAAAACCACAGGGTATTAAAATGCAGAAGCATCCTGGCAACTTACTTAACATGAAGTACAGAATTTAATAGTAGCTAAATAAGTATAAAAAACTGACTTTAGAGTCTTATAATTGAATTTATTATTTTTTCATGAAATTTTACCATTTTATATATATCAAATTCTAGCTGAATCTGAAATTAACTACACAACTGGAGAAACCATTGAATGGCCTTGCCATTTTAAAGACTTAGCATAAGAACATGAATTAGTTCTTATGCTCTCATCAACATTCAATTGTATGTAATGATCTGGGTGGGCTGCGTCCCACTGTCCAAGTTCAAATCCCGTGAGACTCTTTCTCATGGGGGAAAAAAAGTATGTAATGATCTATAAAGTAAAGCTTTTATATCTGTCTTTAAAGGAAATGTATATTAAATCCTTTGTGTTCAGATTTGAGTGAAATGTTTTGTTAAAACATTTGCTTAATCAGTGAATGTGGCTTAATAAGTATAGGTTGAGATATTGTTTTGAGATTGTTCGAACTTTGAAGAAATGTTATTTTGTTGGAAATACACACTTGATGATAGGTGGAAACAGCACAGAATTTGTTCCTAAGAAACTCATGGGCCATCCTGAAGTTCTTTTGATTTGTGTTTGAGATTTGTGTGACTTGTGTGGTCTCACAGTCAGCAAGGGCAATATAACTTTAGTAGGTGGAACTCCCCTAGCTCGAATTAACCTTGTATAATATAAAAAAAAGGACTGGAGTGAGCTAGCTGGGTGTCAGTCTTTCCAAAAAGAATAAACCTCTTTGCACCTTTGGCAAAATGAAGGCATAGCAATTTGTAGACTATTTCTCCATTGCTGCACCTAAAACCAACAATTGTGAATCAAGGCAGACCTATAGCTATGGAGGTAACATGATTTGGACAGTGATGCCAATCATGTGGTCCACAATAAGCCTTTCTTCCTTGTAGTTGATGTTCCCAATGTCTTGGAAACTTATGTAATTTGCTTCTATATTACTTTATAGAATGGTATAAAAATACCATTCACACAAACACAGACCTGTGTATACTTAATTGTCTGAAATTGTTTGTTTAAATCATCTGTCTTTGCTTACAGTATTCTCTGTTATGTTTTGAAGGTTACATAGTCCTTGTCATTAGCAGAAAGTCTGCTTTCTAGGACAATACAGCACATATATATTGATAAAAATTAGAACCCATCCCCCTAAAAATAACAATATAAATCTACCTTTCTCCTAGAAAACCAATGTACTCTTGTAAAATGTATAAGTTCACCACCATTTTTACAGAGCAAATGGGGCATACATTATAAACTCATCTCAAAGTTTATATTATTTGAACTGGCTTTTTTTCTCAGTTCAAGTAATAAATTAACATTTGTTCTACTGTGAGAAGTGCTCTGTGTACCTTGCATACTGACTTATTTGTGAAAACATCAAGAGCTATTCTATGAAAAAAGATAGGAAATAATATTATTGAAATAATCACTGAAATTTTATTTTATTAGGCACAAACTATGAACTAGAGTACTATTCTACATCATTATATTAGCTATGATACAGTGACTAGAATATGTGATGCAGCCATTGAGAATGATATTGTACAAATAATTTCAGGTTGCATTCTAGTTGAAATAAATTTCTAGAGAAAGCCATTTTCTCTCAGTTACATTGGATCTGACAGAGAACTAACATTATATTCATTACACTGAAACAGGTTGAGAGAGTGTAATGCTGTTAGTCATCTTGCATATATGTATACATGTATGCAATTCTTAATGATATACATATATCATTAAGTATTTATAATTAATTTTTTTCATCACAATATCTTGAATTTCCTATACCACTAAACACATTAAATTCACATTTAGTTGTATAAAATATATTACAAGATACACAAAACAAAACCACTTTTCATGTTGCCTAGTGTGAGACTTCTACAACTTTTAAGACTCTCTCAATCAGAGCTATTAACCTGTCTGGTATATATGTTGAAAATCAGTGTTCTAAGTGTCTAAAAATAAAACAATCTTGCTGGTGGGTTTTTGTGATTGTTTCTCTCTGAAAAAAAATTTATATTGTAGATGACTTAATTGCTAGGCCAGTACTATTTATTGAACATGGTCTCTTTTTTCCATTGTTTGATTTTCTTTCTTTATCAAAAATCAAGTGTACATAGATGTATGGATTTATTTTTAGGTCTCTGAGTTGATTCCATTGGTCCACATATCTGTTTTTGTACCAGTATCATGTCGTTTTATCACTATTGCTGTGTAGTGAAGCTTGAGTTGAGGAATGGTGATTCCTATTGAAGTTCTTTTATTATTTAGGATTGCTTTAACTATCCTGGTTTTTTTTTCCCTCATATGAAGTTGAGAATTGCTCTTTCAAGGTTTATTAAAAAATTGTGTTGGAATGTTGATGAGGTTACATTGAACCTGTAGACCTGTAGATTGCTTTTCGTAACATAAACATTTTCACTATGTTAATCCTACCTATGCAATGCTTGGCTTTGAGTAGCTACATCTGTCTCACTCAGCTACTGGTAGAGTCTCTCAGAGAACATTGATGCTAAGTTCCTGTCTGCATATAACATAACATCAGTAATAGTGTTAGGGTTTGGTGACCACCCAGGGATAGAACCCAAGTTGGGCCAGTCACTGGTCAGCCATTTACTCATGTTCTGCTTCATTTTTGTCCCTACATTATTTTTAGAAACGAACAATTTTGCATGGAAAAGTTTGAATGTGAGGGCCTCCACTTGTGGGCACTTTGCTGGGAATGCTCCAGGGTGAAGTTAGGCACGGTGGTTGTGGCTACAGTGGCTCATTAAAGGCCTTCTCTACCGTTCCTCACAGTGCGGCCCCAACGACACAAGAAAGTCCATGGGTTTTTACAGGCTTTAATGTCATGGCAGATGGTGGTTGGATCTGGATGTGAACCCACTCGAAACCCAGGGCAGACCTGAGTTAAATAGGGAGGGAGAGAAGGGGGAGGGGCTGGGGAAGAATGCTTAATTGGCTCCACCCTTTGACCTTCAGGCATCTCATAGTATGTAAATCTCTCTAGGGCCTGAGGCCTGTTCCTCATGCCTGTTGGCCATAGACCTCTCTGTGGGAGGGGTTATGGAAGGCTGAAGCTAAATGAAAAGAACCAGGGCCCTGGAGCAGAGCTGAATTCTTGCTGTCCAATAAGGGCCCAGGGTTCCAGACTTATGCTCGACCAAGCACCCAGCAGCTTCTCACAGCCCATCACCCCACTGCCCACATCCACTGGGGCCCTGTCTATGTACTGGAGGTGGTCTCTTCAGGTTCCATATTCACTCTATTGCACATTTGACTAAGGTTACCCATATTGGGTCCTGAGAGGCTCCCCTTACAGTTTCTATTCTAAGGGAATTCTTGTCACTCACTGGTGTGCCAAATGTCAGTACCCTTGTAGTAACAAAGCTAGCTCCTAAGTAATTGAAACTTGACTAATATATATATTTTCCAGCTTTAAGGGAACAATAACTGCAGTATTTTTTCTATTTTCATCCTTAGTTAATCTGACCAATTTCCTGTTCAAAATCCAGTGACACCTGCAATTTTGCACTGATCTATGTCTCTAGGCTAGAGGTGTTTTCTCATGCTGTCTCCTGGACAGTCTCCAGAGTGAATCCCCATTCCCATTATTCTACTCCATGTTATGATTGGAGGAGTTCCTGCATTATTCTATCACCTGCTCAGTCATTGGCTTATCAGCTTTTATTGAAAAAAAATCAGAGGATAAATGGGTAGCAGTGCTTATACAATATTGAGGCAGGAAATAATTAAAATAATGATTGCAATTAAATATGGTGGTACAGATATCAGTGTTCAAATAATACAATGATAATCTTTGCACTGTGTATAAAAACATTATGACAAAAATTTGCTGGCTTACAATTTTTGTGTTTTTGTGTGTGTGGATTTTGTGTTTATTTTAGAAGGCAATGCTTGTCTATGTAGCTTTGGCTGTCCTCAAAGTTGGCATGGATACAAGGTACGACGGCACGATCAGATCTGCTTACGTGGTTAGGTGATCCTGCCATGGTCATTTACCATATTTCTCATTCAATAGATAAAAGAGTAGAAAGATGCAGAGGGCTATTAAGTCCTCTGATAATGTGCATAAATTCATATGCACACAGCCATGTACATGGAAGCACGTTTTCCTTCTCAAGTATAAGTTTTATGTCACTGGTGGAGTATTGTATATGCTTTCCTACACATCTTACTATTGCTGGATTCCAGAGGTAGACTAAAAAATGGTAACAAAATAGTTCCCTAAGTTCTTAGTTTTGATGAATTTCTAAACTAGGGGGTGGGTCATGTAGGCATGAGCACTCAGAGAACTGAGACAAGAGGATTCTAAAGTCAATACCAGCATAAACTACAAAATGAAACCATCTTTTAAAGGTAGTAAAATGCCATCTTAACATAAAAGCCCTCTGACTGAAAATTAAAATGTGACAGAACCATTGTCCTGGTCACTTGCATGCCAGCATATTTCATTACTGTTTCCCTGAGCTATCGAACTGCCTGTTCCATCAGTTTTGTCCCCCACTTTTTCCCAAGAGACTCCAACTTTAATTTACCAATGTCTAGACTTGACCACTGAGAATCAAAGACTGAATGTGGAGCCCAGCTGGGTGCCCAGATGTTGTTCTTCACCAAGGCAACAGGCATTCCAATTGGTCTGTGGCATTTATGCAGTGTAGATTATTGAATAAGTTTTATATCACTCATAGCTAAAAGCACATTGGGAATCTCACATAAATGCAAGTTATATTTGCTGAAGCCTTTACCAACAAAGCCACTGTATGGTATTGGGAAATATAGTATTAAGATGTTTGAGACAGAAATTGAAATGAGACCTCAAGAAGCACATTCAGGCATGTGGCTGTCTAGAAAGAGTGGATTTTGTTCATTACAACAACAGGAATGGCAATAAAAATAGTATTCCTTTCTGGCAAGCAATAAGGCACATAAATATATTTTGATAAATTTAGACATAAAACACAAAAATATATACTGGACAAATACTTGAAGACTACTAATTTAAAGGGGGACAAATTACAATCCTTTTTTGAACTATGTACGTTTTGGCTTAGTATGACTTAAGTGATTTCCATCAACGTCTACCTTATGGACAGTGAGCTCAAGCCCTGTCTCAGCCTAGTTCCCATCCTGTCATTAAGGAATTTGAAGGAGTTGTTTTGTTACTCTTCTAGCTGTTCCTTTAAAAAAAGCTGTTGTCTCTTTGCCTCCTTCTCATCTCCCTGCTTAGATTCTGTCTGTAGAGCCATGATCTGCCTTTCCAACTGCACAGGTTCTGATGTGTTTTCTTCACTGGGACACCCCAGGGACACTATTTACTGCTGGATTTTCTGTTTGCAACCTCACATTTTTAGCCATTTCACTTCCCTGTTCATTGCCCACCTATTATGGACTGTTGGACCTTGCAGAGTACACTCTTTACTCCCACCTCTTCTCTTTCTTTCCACACACAACTGTTCTTTCCTTACTCTGATGCCCTCAGGTGCCTCCTCTCCTCACAGCCTCATCCTAATAGCCCGTACATGCCCCAGTTGTTCTACTGACTTACTGGCCTTCTGTCTTCCAAAGGTCAGTAACTTTTGTCCCTCGCACCTTTGTTGCCTTTGCTAGGATATGGTATCTACTTGTTGCTGCACTAGCTTGTTCTCACCTTCTGGGCACAATGTCATATTTCTATCCTGGGTCTGGATTCAGCTGGCTTCTCCTATGTTGTCTTACCCTAGCTTTCACCTCATTCAGCTCTTGCTACCTTTTTGTTTAACTGTTATCACAACTAGAAATGAGCCCTCTGAGGAAGAAAAGTTTATTTTGGGCTGATTTTATCCTAAGTAGCATTGGCTCAGCATACAGAAAACTCTCAGTAAGTTTTGTATAATAAAGTAAAGCAAGCTGTTTTAACCCTGCCTTAGTTTTCATATTTATGTCAGGCCTAGCTGAAAGGATCCTAGGAATCTTACAGAGTAAGAAAGCAAGCAGATAGCACCAGAAGGAAGATAGTAAAACACATGTCCAAAGGATAAAACCAAGATTGAGTCCCCAAAACTGCTCATGAGGGATCATATTACAGAAGCAAGTGTGGAAATTAGACAAGAGCCACTGGCTTACTGGAGATCAAAGAGGCTGGGGCACAGAGTTTACAAGCAGGTTTCTAGTATTTAGTCACTGGGGGAGATAAGTTTTTATCTGAGTAATTTTCAATCAACATTGAGCTATTGTTGACAACTATAAATGCCTTTTCACTTTATTGCATCTAATAGCCTTGAAGTAATGACTTGAAGCCATTTAATTCATGGGCATAGACGAAAGAACACTGGTTGTTTTTCAGAGATTTCTAGAATCCCTAAATTGGGTGACAGAAATTGTCTTTATCAATAAAATTAAGTTAGCAGAGAATCCTTAAGTTGTATTACTCATGTTGTAAAATAGTGCTATAGATACCATTTCACCACAAAATAAATAACAA
The DNA here is from genome assembly GCA_030674055.1 of Rhabdomys pumilio. Lineage (NCBI taxonomy): Eukaryota > Metazoa > Chordata > Mammalia > Rodentia > Muridae > Rhabdomys > Rhabdomys pumilio. The sequence continues at coordinate 152,635,548 of JANHMN010000004.1, forward strand.
TATAATAAAGTAATAAGATAAAAATATAGTGCTGTGTGATTCCAGGACAATGTAATCTTTTACATAAACAAAGTAAAAGGAATGATCCTCACATTACATGTTGAAAAAGCCTTTGACAAAATCCAACACCCCTTCATATTAAACATTTTGGAGAGATCAGAGATACAAGACATATACCTAAACATAACAAAGGCAATATACAACAAGCCTATACTGAACATCAAATGAAATGGAGAGAAACTCAAAGCAATTCTACTAAAGTCAGGGGCAAGACAAGTCTGCTCAATTTCTTCATAGTTATTCATATAGTACTTGAAGTGTTAGCTACAGTAATAAGACGACTAAAGGAGATCCAGGGAATACCAATTGGAAAGGAAGAAGTTAAAGTATTACTATTTGCAGGTGATATGAGAATATATTTAATCAGCCCCAAACATTCTATCAGAGAACTCCTACAGCTGATAAACACCTTCAACAAAGAGGCTGGGTATAAAATTAACAACAACCAAAAATCAGTAACCCTCTTCTATACAAGTGATAAATGAGCTGAGAAAGAAATCAAGGAAAAATAACTCTTCACAATAGCCACAAATAATATAAAATATCTTGGGGTAACTCTAATCAAGCAAGTGAAAGACATATTTGACAAGTTCAAGTCTTTGAAGCAGGAAATTGAAGATATCAGAAGATGGAAAGATTTCCCATGCTCATGGATTGGTAGAATTAACATAGTAAAAATGCCCATCTTACCAAAAGCAATCTACAGATTCAATGCAATTCCTTCAAAATTCCAACATAATTCTTTACAGACTTTGAAAGAACAATACTTAACTTTATATGGAAAGATAAAATGAAGCAAACAAAGAAAAAATGGGATAGCTAAAAACAATACTATACAATAAAAGAACTTCTGGAGGTATCACCATCCCTGATTTCAATCTCTACTACAGAATAATATTAATAAAACTGCATTATATTGTAATAGAAACAGACAGATTTATCAATGGAATAGAATTGAAGACCCAGAAGCAAATCAAAAGACATTTGATTTTTGACAAAGAAGCCAAAATTATACAATGGATAAATTAAAGCATCTTCAACAATTGGTGCTGGTCTAACTGGATATCTGCATGTAGAAGAAAGCAAATAAATCCATATAACCCTGCATAAAACTCAACTCTAAGTGTATCAAAGAAATCAACATAAAACCACATACACTCAATATGATAGAAGAGAAAGTGGGAAATAGCTTTGGATGCATTGGCACAGGAGACAACTCCCTAAACAGAACACCAATAGAAGAGGCACTAAAAGCAACAATCAATAAATAGGATCTCATGAGACTGAAAAGCTATAAGCCAAAAGACAAAACAATGGCCCAAAGAATGGTTTTCACCAACCTCACATCTGACAGGGGGGTGATATCCAAAATATATAAAGAAGTCAAAAAACTAGACATTAACAAACCAAATAATCCAATTCAAAAAAGGGGTCCAAATCTAAACAGAGAATTCTCAAGAGAGGAAACTCCAATGGCCAAGAAACACTTAAAAGAAATGTTCAACATTCTTAGCCATAAGGAAAATACAAATCAAAATGACTCTGAGAATCCATTTTATACTTGCCAAAATAGCTAAGACTTATATTAGTTGGAAACCTGGAACACAAACTAACCATCTCTTGTAACCAGGCAAAATGGTTACAATGGAGGGATTGGAATACCAACCAGCCACAGTTTGCCCTGCCTACAAGACGTGCTGGGGTGCCTACAAGATGACACAAAAATTCAGGGCATGACAAATCAATGATTGGTCCAGTGTTGGGAGCTGTTTTGCCACTTTTCTAAAGCAAAGGAAAAAAGAAAGTGTTAAAAAGTCTGCCTGTTATGCAGAGTCAAGACAGGTCAAGGCCTGTTGGCAGATTTCTCTGCCTGCTATGGCATGGAAAAATAAGAGGAGGTGTACCTGAGTCTCAAGGGTTGCAGCTGAAGATTCTATTGATCTTGGTGGAAGAAACAGAGGTTTTGGGGATGGGAACAAATGTTTTGAGTACATTTTAAGCAAAATTGTTTTTGTTTGCTTTTTGTTTTGCTTCCCACAGTATGTAATATAAGAAGGCTATGAGAAATACACTTGTTGGTAGCGGGTATTCACCAATCAGCTCTCCCATACCTGTCTCTTGCCTCTTCTATCTTTCCTATAGTCAGCCTCACTGCCCCCTGAGAAGACTGATCAACTTTGTACCAGCTGGACTGGTACAGGCTGTTTTGAGACCCATGCCATGAGAGGAAGCCCACTCCTGACACTGCTCAGAGGGTCAGGAACCAGAGGCTGGATAGCCTAGAGACCTAGGATAGAGCCGAACACAGATGGCAAACAAACAAAAAGTCAATGAAATTACTCATAATGATATTCTGCTATAATCATAGACAGGCACCGAGCATAATTATCATTACAGAGGATTCATTCTGCAATTGATGGAAACTGATGTAGAGACCTACAGCCATTAGGTAGAGCTTGGGGAATCCTGCAGAAAAAGGGGGTAGAAAGAATTGTGAGAGCCAGACACCACGTGAAAACCCACAGAATTATCTAACCTGTGACCATAGGGGCTCACAGAGACTAAATTGCCAACCTGGGAGCCTATATAGAACGTAGGCCCTCTGCATATGTTAGACTTGTGTAGATTCTCATGTGCAACTCCTAACAGTGGGAGCAGGAGCTGTCTCTGATTCTGTTGCCTGCCTTTGGAACCCTTTTCTCCTTCTGAGTTGCTTACTCTAGCATTAATAAAAGAGGATTCACCTAGTCTTACTGCAATTTGATATGCCAGGACTGGTTGATATCCTGCCCTTTGCTGAAGAGAAAGCAAGAAGGAAAGCAGGAGGGAGGAGAAGGAGAGACTAGGAGGAGAGGACAGAGGGGAAAACTGTGGTCTGGATATAAAAAATAAATATATTAATTAATTAATTAATTAAAAACAAAAAATAGCCCTCTATTTTTTAGTACATTATGTAACTTCTTAGGCCTCCTTCACTACTTTTAGCTACAAACTTAACATCCAACTTATATTTAGCTTTCTTTTCAAAAGTTTCATTGATCTCAGCAAATTCTACAGTATAAATTTATATGGGTAGAGGCCAATGATTAGACTGATTTCTTTCTCATTACATTCATCTCTTTCTTTCCCATTCTATTTTATCCAATACTTAGTAGCTTTCAAGATATTTATTGTGCACAGTAAAGAAGAAATCAGGAAGAGCTCTAGATATTTTGAGAGATGAAGAAAAACTTACCCTTGCACACTTCTTGGATCTGTTGGGGATATTTGCATTGTCACGATTTGTAAATGTATTTATTGATTTTCCATCTTTATAACTGTTTTAAATGGATAAAAAGAAGATTCCAGTATGACTAGATGACATTTATGGAATTATCTATTTGGGTCTGGAGAGATGGCTCAGTGGCTAAAGAGCTTGCCATGCAGGCATGAGTATCCGAGTTCAGGTTCCAGGTAAAGCTAGATGTAGTATCAACCATTTGTAATTTCAGAAGACCTAAGAAGGTAAGAGGTAAGCAGAAGGCAGATACAGGAGAACCCCAAGAAGCTCACAGGCCAGCTACTCTGGCATACACGGTAGAGAGCAAGAGAACCTGTCACGAGATAGAAGTCAAGCATGCACACACACACACACACACACACACACACACACACTATTTCACAAAGACACAGTATAACCACACACATCATATATGTGCACATAAATAAGAATATTTCCTACTTTGACGTTATAAGAGATTTGGTTGATAGATGATGAGGTAGAAGATGAGAGGTGGAGGAATTTTAGGAACATTGATGTGGGAAGTAACAGAGCTTCATGAGTCTGGATTTAGACCGAAGGACACTGAATCCCTTGGTCACATTACTTAAAATGTGACCATCTTATTCTCTTATCTGTGAATTAGGAATTCATGACATAGGGTTACTCTATGAATGAGACAGAGGTAACTCATACGAACATTTGAACAGTATCTGGGACACAGTAACAAATTTTAATTGTTATCTTATATACTTGAACATGAAGAGATACAGTCTAAAGCTGATGAAATGAGAGAGTAGGGCTTACACATGCTGTATAAAAATATTAAGATAATAGAGAAACAAAAATGAAGTAGTTAAAAAAAAATCTACCGGCTCTCTGCTCCTCCCTGTTCCGGAGATCACCGCATCTTCTTGTGTAGTGCCAACCTCGTCTCGTAGACAAAGTGGTGAAGGTCGGTGTGAACGGATTTGGCTGTATTGGGCGCCTGGTTACCAGGACTGCCTTCTGCTCTGCATCAGGCAAAGTGGAGATTGTCGTCATCAACGACCCCTTCATGAACCTTAACTACATGGTCTACATGTTCCAGTGTGACTCCTCCATGGCAAGTTCAACAGCACAATCAAGGCTGAGAATGGGAAGCTTGTCATCAACCAGAAGCCCATCACCATCTTCCAGGAGCGAGATCCCGCTAACATCAAATGGGGTGATGCTGGTGCTGAGTACATCGTGGAGTCCACTGGCGTCTTCACCACCATGGAGAAGGCCGGGGCCCGCTTGAAGGATGGGGCCAAAAGGGTCATCATCTCCGCCCCTTCTGCTGATGCCCCCATGTTTGTGATGGGTGTGAACCATGAGAAATACAACAAGTCGCTCAAGATCGTCAGCAATGCATCCTGCACCACCAACTGCTTAGCCCCCCTGGCCAAGGTCATCCATGACAACTTTGGCATCCTGGAAGGGCTCATGACCACAGTCCATGCCATCACTGCCACTCAGAAGACTGTGGATGGCCCCTCTAGAAAGCTGTGGCGTGATGGCCGTGGGGCTACCCAGAACATCATCCCTGCATCCACTGGTGCTGCCAAGGCTGTGGGCAAGGTCATCCCAGAGCTGAACGGGAAGCTCACTGGTATGGCCTTCCGTGTTCCTACCCCCAATGTGTCTGTTGTGGATCTGACATGCCGCCTAGAGAAATCTGCCAAGTATGATGACATCAAGAAGGTGGTGAAGCAGGCATCTGAGGGCCCACTGAAAGGCATCCTGGGCTACACTGAGGACCAGGTTGTCTCCTGCGACTTCAACAGCAACTTCCACTCTTCCACCTTTGATGCTGGGGCTGGCATTGCTCTCAATGACAACTTTGTAAAGTTCATTTCCTGGTATGACAATGAATACGGCTACAGCAACAGGGGCGTGGACCTCATGGCCTACGTGGCCTCCAAGGAGTAAGAAATCCTGGACCACCCACCCCAGCAAGGACACTGAAAGCAAGAGAGAGGCCCTCGATTGCTGAGGAGTCCCTGTCCCCAACACTGAGCATATTTCTCACAATTCCCTTCCCAGACCCCCATAACAACAGGAGGGGCCTAGGGAGCCCTCTCTACTCTCTGAAATACCATCAATAAACGTTTGCTGCACCCACAAAAAAAAAAAAATACCATGGAAGGGATGAATCAAGGAGAATAGAAATGAACTAAATCTTTATATTTCAAATCAATAAACCAATCAAAACCTTTTTAAAATTTAATTTTATGTTTTTACTTACTCACTTTACATCCAACTACTGCCCTCCTTCCAGTCACTCCCTCTCACAGTCTTTCCCCCATCCTCTTCTCCTCTGGGTATCCCCCACACCCTGGCACGTCACGTCTCTGTCAGGCTTCCCCCAAATAGTTTTTAAAGATATAGAAATGGAGGAAATTTTACACAGTTTTGGAAACAAATATCAGAAAATAAGCAGCAGTAACAAAAGTCAGGGAAAAAAAAATCTCATATAAGGTTGCTTCCAAAAAGTGTGGCTGAGAGGTAGAAGGAGAGAGAGGCACACTTGCTTTTCATTAAGGTTATTCTGCATAAAAACATTCACAACATATTCACATTTATTTATACACAAAATGTTTCAAGCAGAGGCAAGAATTATTTACCCCCTGGTAGCATCAAATACAATACTTTGTCAATAACGACACACATCTATTAAGTAAATAATGTTAGCTAAATTTAGTAATGATTTGATAGTTACTTTTCAAAGAAAATAATATTGTCTTTTATTAACATAGTAAGCGACTGAAAGTAGTGTAACTTAAGCTCAATTGTTCAAACCCATGTGGTTTCCTTCAGACTGACAAACATGGGCTTCCTTATTCTCTAAAACACTCAATATTCTCAGCACTTAAAGGAGAGTAAATGTGCATTAAAAATTGTGAAATTCTTAGAACAAAAGCAATTACACTAAAAAGATTATATTTACTTTGCTATGGTTTGTATGCATCAGGTTTCTACAAGTGGCAAAGTCTATCAAGTATAAACACAGGTGATATTTCAGCTGTGCTATTAGCAGGCACTAAGATTATTTTCATAAAATAAAAAGTCAAATCAATTGTTTTGTCTTGAAATTTATAGAATACCTTGAAATGTTACTATGCTTTGAAAATTAATCTAGCTTTTCAGTCAGTTGCCTCATACAAACTAGTTTGGATTTGGTTCTCTTTAAAGATGTCAATTAGCCGGGTGGTGGTGGTGGTGGTGGTGGTGGCGGCGGCGGCGGCGGCGGCGGCGGCGGCGCCGCACACCTTTAATCCCAGCACTTGGGAGGCAGAGGCAGGCAGATTTCTGAGTTCGAGGCCAGCCTGGTCTACAGAGTGAGTTCCAGGACAGCCAGGGCTACACAGAGAAACCCTGTCTCGAAAAACAAAAAACAAAAAACAAAAAACAAAAAACAAAAAACAAAAAACAAAAAAACCCCAGCCAAACAAAAAAAAGATGTCAATTAAATATTTGGGCATTTTGTTTGTTTGTTTGTTTTGTTTTGTTTTGTTTTTGAATATTGAAAAGATTTGGCTGGTTGAACAGAGAAATAACACTTTTTGTTAAGTGACATGGTTTTGTTGGCTGAAAGTATAAATATCTCATCAGGGATCCAACTTTTAGAAAGCTATCCGTATTTAGTGGGAATTTTATAGGTAGATCTATGAAGTCCATGCCAGTGATGGTATCTGAGTATAAGGCAACAAGCTCAAATCCTTAGAAACTCTTCATCAACACTAGAGTTTCATTTTCGTTCCTTGTCTTTTGTATGTTGTCTTTTTTTCAATTCTTTCTAGTAGTTTGGTTGGTTTTGTTTGTATGTTGCCAGTACTCATTAAGTTTAGTATTTGAACTAAGGCTGTTTCCCGCTGGATAGTAGTGGTGCAGACCTTTAGTCCCAGCACTTGGGAGGCAGAGGTAGGTAGATTTCTGAGTTCAAGGCCAGCCTGGTCTATAGAGTGAGTTCCAGGATTTCCAGGGCTATACAGAGAAACCCTGTCTCAAAAAACAAAAACAAAAACAAAACAAACAAACAAAAGGACTGTCTCCCTTTGGACTGGTGTGTGAGCTCCTTGATCCTCCTCCTACCTTAGCCAGATTCTTATCCAGTGGTGGGGAAATTTTCAGATCTTTCTTGCACACAAAGTCCCCAAAGACCTGCATTATAGAGACAGTTTTAAAATTGATTAAAACACTGAACCACGGCAGGCAAGGGTGCAGTTTTCTCCCTTCCATTTAAGAACTGAACCTGTGTGCTTTTACTCTTGTTCTGATTGTAGACATACATCCGGAAGTCATGCTTCCTTCCTAAGTATGAACTACTTGTAAATTAATTTTAAAACAAGAGATTTGCTTAAAGTTTGTAAGCTACAGATATAACATTGAAATAACCAAGTAGGAATACTTGCTAAATTATTTGGTCATTAATAGCAATATATCTAAAGTTTAATAACCTAAATTAGTAATCATGAGTCTAAACATATAAAAGTTACATGTAATATTTATTTATTTACTCATTTACTTACTTACTTACTTTGGACCAGGCTGGTGTGCCTATTGTCCGGCTTCTTAACATATTTTTAATCACACAAAACCCAAGGTGATATTATCCTATTTGAGCTTCCCCTCCTCTCTCTCCCGTCTCTCTCTATCTTTCTTCCCTCCCCATTTCTCTCTAGCTCTCTCTCTTTTCCTTTCCCCCTTTTTTGTTGGTTATTTAATTTATTTACATTCAAATGTTGTCTCCCATCCCAGTTTTCTCTCTGCAAAGCCCCCATCCCATCTGCCCACACCCACCTTCTTTCCTCTCTTTCCTCTCTTCTTCTTTCCTTCCCCCTCCCCAGCTATAATTTAAACCCAATGCTTTGTGCCTTGTCCTCAAGCATTCTACACCTAAGCTACATGCCTATGTTTCTGTGGTATTTTCTTGCTCATGGCATTATTTATGCCACACTAATATTCCAAAAATTGATTTATTACTTATTTTCACCTTGATATGCCCTAATCTGGACCTGCAGCATATTTAGTGAATTATTTTTTTTAACAGATGAGTGGCCTTAACTTGTATAAGCACATAATATATGATATATGCACAAAATACAGTAGTTGCAAGCCCTTCTGCTTTCAGTAGCCTATCCCCAAAACTTTCTTTCTAAACACATTATACCCAGAATAATAAAAAGTTAATCATGCACATATACTCTGTGTTTTACACAAAACTATGGAACACTGTGTGCTCAGCACATCATATATGCATACAAATAGTAATTGGCTACATAGAATTGTAAGCTACTTTACTGCAGTCTTACAAATGGCTACATTAGAACATGAACTATATTGCTTTCAGCTAAAACCATGAAAAGACCTAATCATGCTATCTAAATGTCACAGACCTCTCTGATCTAAGGTCTATTATTTTCCCTTTCTCTTTTGGCCAAGTAATTATAGATTTAGTTGCTCTTCCCATCAAGGGTTAGCACAAACTCAACTCTGTGATTAATTTATACTCATGATATTTAGCTGCCTAAAGTTTTTTATGTAAGACTGGGTCTTTCCCACATTCCTGTTAGCATGCCTATTGTTGTAGTCTTTGTTCAGCTCATATTTAGGTAGTCATATCTGTGAGAGCTTATTGGTGTGGGTTCTGATATTCCTAGAAGACACCCACAACAGAGTTGACATCTACCTTCCCTGAGATGCCCAGAGGGTGAAACTGATGGAGCCTGTGCAGTGATGTGAATGGCCTCTTATATGCTGTGTATCTTGTGTTATGTGGATCCGAATGCCTTTTCTTCTACAGCTGGATGCAAGCTCACTCTCTGCTCATCCCATGTCCCCAGGCCAAGCTCGCTCTCTGCTCATCCAGTGTGCTCTAACTTGACTCCAAGTAGCAGAAAGGCATTCTCAAAATTGATTTTTAAAAATATATTTATACAATGTATTTATATTTTGGTCTGTGACTTTTGAATAGAAGTGACAACTTTGAGGTAAACTCTTTTAATATCTGTGTGAATTGTACTAATACTTCTCCCTCTCCCTCTCCCTCTCCCTCTCCCTCTCCCTCTCCCTCTC
>JANHMN010000004.1:152652586-152674286 GCA_030674055.1 Rhabdomys pumilio
TGTGTGTGTGTGTGTGTGTGTGTGTGTGTGTGTGTGTGTGTGTGTGTTTCATGCTTATGTTTGAATATGTGAGCACTTAGCTTCTTGCTCCTGCCACCATGCCTATGCTAGCGACCATACCACCCTGCTATGATAGACTCTTGCCCCTCTAAAAACTTCTTTCTGTAAACTGCTTTGGTCATGGTATCCTATTACACCATAAAAACAATAATCAATACAAAAAGCAACTCCAATAGGGTCTATTTTGGGCTTACAGCTTTGGGTGTATAATCTATCACAGAAAGGAAAGTGTATCAAAAGGTTGTGGTAGCAAGAGTGACAAGCTAAGAATCTTACCTACTTATCTCAACACAACAGGAAACAGACAACAGATAGGAAGTGGAGTCAGGCTATAAAACCTCAGGGCATGGCCCAGTAACTCATTGCCTTTGGCAAGGCTCCATATTCTAAAGAAAATTCCATAACCTTCCAAAAATAGCCCACATTGGGTGTTCAAACAATGAACCTATGGGGGCATTCTACATTTAAACCACAACATTAAATCACTCCATGTTCCTCAACAAGCATTTACTTCTATAAATTATCTGAGCATCAGAAATCAGTGGCGATGCTCAACTGCTATCTGACTATTCCTCCTTCAGAATTTGGGCAGCCCAGATTCTCCTTTCCCCACAGTTTCATTCTCACAGCTTGTTCTTCTCATCCCTCCACACACTTGGGGAATGACTTTGCTCTGAGTTTGGGTAAATCTCTGTGCTTGAACCTTCAAAATGAGATAATACAAGCCCTAATTGGCTCAAATTCTTTCTATAAATAGTTGTTGCTGCGAAAAATTATTTGCTGTACAAAGTTAAAGATGAGAGTTTTCTGTGTGTTCTTATGTTCTAGAATATCTGGTCAGTGTCTTTTGCTCTACTGGGCCTTAGAATTGGATTTTCTTTTTCTTCAGTAGGACTGTGTAATACTGAGGTTATAGCACTTACTAGCAAAAACATTTATTATTAAAAATATGGTTAAGCAGTTTGTGGTAATGTTTCAAGCCATTCTCTCTAGCCAAAGCAAACTGGTTTTAGCCAGTACATACATGCTTCACAAACCAACATAAGCATCGCCACAAGCCTGCCTTGGAGCAAAGGGCAAGAGGGCTAGAATTGTAACTCACTTGAAGTGAGGCTTTCAGATCATGGGATCTGTATATATTCAGAATTTAGGAGAGTGTTATTACAATGCAAACTTTCTCTGGGACCAGCTACTCAGACTAAGCAAAGAATACAGTAATTACCTAGTGATTTTGATAGATGTAGATGACCAGACAGCAGGCTGAAAACTTCCTGCTTTCTCAGTAGATGAGCAGAAGCTTAAATTACTAATGCCCATCTTGGCATGACTGCTTTCATTGCCAAATCAATGAAGCAAAGATAAAATAAGATGATGGTTCCAATTATTGTATAGTCAGTTTGTAAAAGAATGTAAAATCACATCCACATTTTGGTTCTGCTGCGAAACTAGTCTTGTGACCTTCCGGCATTTCAGTTAACATTTTTGGGAATCTATTTCCTCACCTGTGAAATAACAGCTGCCTTACACCCACATAAGAGGATTCAAAGGCAAAGGGAAGCATCTAGAAAAGTTTTGCTTCCTGTTTCTTTCCGCTGCAGAGGTTAACTTATCGTTTTACCAAAAAAAGAGAACAGAGCCATTCTCCAGCATTTTTTGCTGAGAAGCCTAGAAGTAGAAACATTTATCTAACATGATTTAGGGATTTGAAGCAGCAATATGTGAGTATCTTTTGTGGCAACAAAAGCATTTCTTTGTGTCTTTAAAAGAAGGATAAAAGAAATAAAGCCAAGACAGGCCACAGAGAGCAGAGGTCATTTATTTAAAAGACCACTGAGTGTCCTTCATAGAGAGGAATTTTTCTTGCTGTAAATCAGATACAGCCATGAGACATTTCAATCTCACATATGGATTCTTTGCCTTTGCTGTAGGTTGAAACAATTGAACTTGAAGAAGGCCTTATGGAGGACTAGTGCAAAGCTATCGAGTTTATAGTCTATATAGTCTTTAATTTTGACTTTATGAGCTACACAGCCTCATCAGGGGGCAAGGTGAGACTGAGTTCTGAATTTGCAACCACTATAGAGTCACGGGTGCACTTTTGCTGATTTTCTTTGCTTCGTTTTATAGCAAAGTTTAAGCTTCTTTCTCACACTAAAAATAGATTGAACTTATTTTAAAGTGATCCTGAATCTTATCACTGAGATGTAACTACTTATACCAATATGCTTTGTCTTTTAAATATTTTCTATCTGTGCCAGTATACATGGTTAGAAAATAACTGGAAGCAGCAATTTGCTAACATAGATTATTAATTTTAAAAACCCTCTAAACCTCTATAAAAATATAAATATAATGTCATAGAAAAACAATGACATTTAATTTTATGACATATTAATATTATTTAAAAATAAATTTTAACAGTCATACTTTATTGTTTTATCATACATACACATATATATTTATAATTTGAAACACCTATCTGTATTTCTTTTTTTATTCAACATTTTATTTATTTACATTTCAGATGTTATCTTCTTTCCCCATTCCCCATCTATCCCATCCCTCCTCCTCCTTTTTTGCTTTTATACCATTTAAATTACATGCAAGTATTAAGGTCAGCTCTAGGTTGAGGAACTAGCAATACAATAGATGCAAATAGTCAAGGAACAAGCAAGACAATAGATTGAACTTAGATAGTCAAAATAGATTGAACCCAGATAGTCAAAGAACATGCAGGACAATAAACAGAGTCCCATGATCACTCCTGTGATCACTATTTCTAAGGGCCTATCAGGATGACCAAAGTATCTCAGACTACTTCCCTATCCTAACTCAAAGTCATTTTCATGCCTGAAGCTTACTTCTTCGTTCTAGCCTAAGATTTATATTCCTGCCTGTAATTACTTCTTTGTTCTAGCCTAATGGCAGATTTCTGCCTGCAGTACATTTCTTTCTGCCTGCAGTACCAACAAGCTAATGTTGGTTTCCTATCAGACAGTCCCCAAAGCTATGCACATCTCCCTCTTTTTTGTTGCATAAACCAGACTCAGTCTGTCTTAGGTTGTTCTGCCAAGAATTTCTTCTTACCCATTGTGGAATATGCAATATCAAAAACAATGCACTTCTGTCTTAGGTTGGTAAGGCTCTGTGCAGAATCTTATCTGTCCTTTGGCTTTCCAAACTGTTAAATTAATAGCTCTGTATGGGGGTCCATTTTTAGTTTCAAATCAGGTAATTTGGCTGTAGTTAGAGACAAGCTTTAACATGATGGGCAGGAATAAAACTATTCCCAGGACAAAAGGGGCTAGCCTGATCAAGCTATATATGCTATTCTTGAGGTTTGACCAAAATGGAAATACTGACCTCAAGCCATGGATAATTTTATCAACATTATCTGCAGCATCAAATCTCAACAGAGCAGCATTCTTTAAATTTATAATCTCACCTTGCAAAGTTAAAACATCAAGAGAGATGTTAGAATTCTGCCAAGTACCCTATAAGTGTCTTTAAACTTTTTTCTAATTATAATGACCATCATTGTAAATTTTAGAAGTAACACCACTTCAATGGTATTTGGCATGACACTTGAGACGGCTCCTAACTCTTAAACCCTGAACGTTTTTCCGATAATTTGAGTAGGATATAGAGCATCAATTCATTGTTCCAAACACTTATAAATCCTCTTGTATACTCAACATATTAGTAACATTTTTTTTTTGCTAGATGGTTAACAAAAATAGCTGTCTTAACTTCTTGTGTCAAAGCTATTGCAGAAGCAGTGGTGCTAGTAATTAATGTAATACTCTTTCTATGCAAATCATGTTTTCTATACCTTTGTTTTCTCAATGAAATGCAACTCTTTAAGTTTTAGCATCTTCATTATTGGCAAAAATTTATGACTGTGCCCAGTAATTTTATTTTATTAATATTAATTTGAAGCACTAAAAAATAAAAAAGAATTTTATATCATAAAAATTCAAACTATAGACTTAAAACTTCTAAGAATCATGACATAATGTATACTAAAATGGCTCCAAAATGGCCAATAGCATACATATTACACTTATGGTGAAAGACCCCCGAGGGGACCCTACCTCCAGTCTGGGCCGGCACTCACCCACGGACACAAGAGAGACCTCCTTGATGCATTTGCATAAGGTAGTTTAATAGCAAGGGCCCTTGGGTTGAAACCCGTCCCACACAGGAGACAAGGGATTTCGACCCCCAGAGGCAGGGGGTGGGGTGGGGAGGGGGCGGGTATTTATGGGTAGGGGTAGGGAAAGGCGGGAAAGTTTGGCGCGGTTACACACGATTGGTTATTTCAAATATCAGCAACTTGCAGAGGAGGCAGGATGGCTAGTTAGGACTTGTCTGGGCATGCCTTTTTATTTTTCTTTGTGGCCAGGAATGTGTCTTCCTGCTTTGGGCCTACCCCACCCACAGGTGGATTATCTTCCCTGAGGCTTGAGGAATGTATGGGGCAGTGAAGGCCTGAAATCCTACATTCAGTTCCGCCTTCCTGGAACTAGTGAGCCTGTATATATTTTATAAAATGGTCTTTATAATTTTTCACTCTACAATGGATATATAGATATGTTTTATGAGTTTGTGTCTCTACATACCTACATATCATAGTATCTCTCTGCATGAATGTACATAATCATAATATGAAGGAAGGTCACATGGCTACTTTGTCTGCCTCTTTGACTTCATATCTTATTTCTATACTGTCCTACAAGAATGGTATTGGGCACATCTTACAATCTCTTGTGTTGCATTCTCTATGCTTTATCTATAATATATTATCACTACTATTTCATGAGGGTTATAGTATTAAATTAGATTTTATATGAAACATTTTGTACATTGCCTGGTCAATTAAATGAAAAAGAGAGCACTACTTACATATTCTCTGCACAGTTATTCTCAAAGACTTCAGTTGATTCAAAGCACAAAATGGCCCTACATTTGGAAAATAAGAACACTGCAATTCAGTTTTATTTTTCTGCTGAGTAGCTAGATAATAATTTCAGAGAGTAATTAAGACAAATCATTAGGACCAGTCCCCAACAAGAGCTCTCCTTACTGTCTTCAGAGTCTACCTTATACACACCCTTGGGGGTTGCCTGAGCATAGCCACAAGTGGATTCTATAAACTGGTTTGTGTTCCATATGTTCTTGGGCTTACTCTCCCTTAAACCAGGATTCACCTCCCCTCCCCCACCCTACCTGGAACTGAAACATTGGGTTAAGGTCCCTGCTATCAGCATCTTTCAGGTATTTCCTTCATCTCAGTAGAATAACATCTCTCTATTAGAAGTCCTTTGAGTGAGGGAAAACAAAACCAAACAACCCTTACCCAAAGGAATAAGAGAATAAAACAAAACATTAATCCTGAGCTATGTATGAGTCTACTAGTTTTGGACTGGAGACAACTTCCTTATGTGAATTGCTTTGGTCTTTTCATTTGAAATTGCCAGTCAGATTAATCGTATTTAAGTATGAGGCTTGCTTAGAACAGCACTGACTGCTTTTCCAAAGGACTCAGGTTTGATTCCCACACTAACCATGTGTAGGCCCAATTTCAGGGGATCTGTTGCCCTCTTCTGACCTCCAAAGGCAGTGTGAAAATAAAATTTGAAAACAGCTTGAAACAGACATGCCCCCTCCAGGGGCAAGGTGACCAAAAGAAAAATAAAAAGGCATGCCTCAGACAAGTCCAAACTAGCCCAAGTGAGTAATGGGCCATCTAGTATTTACTTCTCTCTCCCTCCCTTTCTGGGAGATCCGGGGGGGTTTCACGGTCAAAATAACTAATCATCCTGCCAGCTCACATGTAGCCACCTCTGCAAGTTGCTGATATTTGAAATAACCAATCGTGTGTAACCACGCCAAACTTTCCCGCCTTTCCCTACCCCTACCCATAAATAGCCCAAGCCTCTGGGGTTGGGGGTTGAAATCCCTTGTCTCCTGTGTGGGACGGGTTTTGACCCAAGGGCCCTTGCATTAAATTACCTTTTGCTATTGCATCAAGCAGGTCTCTCGTGTGTCTTTGGGTGCGCGCTAATCCGGATTTGAGTGGGGGTCTCCTATGGGGATCTTTTAGCAATAGCCGCACATATATTACACAAACATATGCAGGCAAAATACTCATACATATAAAATTAAACTAAATTTAAATTAAAAACAAACAAAAGACATATTGATTGAATGTTTATCTCTAAGCATATCTTACTAAATTTAATTCGTTTCCTAGTGCTTGCACTGCCAAATTGAGACTAAGATTTTTTTCTCTCCCTTGTTCAGGTTGACTATGTCTTGGATATGTGCTTTGAAGTAATCACAAGAGATTCATTAATTTCATCTCAGCCCATCTCCAAAGCAGCAGAAACAGCTACTCAAATGTAGGAGACGTTTGATACAGTTTTCTATAACAAGTTAGTTAATATTCAGGAGCAGGCTCTATTTTTCAGAAGAAATAGAGAAGCATTTGTAGAACCAGCAGGTTAACTCATTAGTGCTGGGTTATTGCTTCTTATTTCATTTTTTATTTGCTATTCATTTCTGGACATCACACATATTCTCATACATTTAAGTTTCTGATAACATATTGTGCTGTCTTTTTTTTTTTTTAATCTCCATTCTCTTAGTTTTCATTTTAGGGAGCTTGCATTTTGAATATGCTCAGTGATTTTTCTGGGTGAGGAGAAATTCCAGAAAGGAATAATTCACTACTTAAAGAAGTACAGCTACAAAAAGTGTCAGGAATGAGGATTTATGAGAGTCTGTCCAGTGTAAGCCCTATGTTGGGTTGTAGTAGACTGTTAAGCCTAAAATCTAATCAGTTAATGATTTTTTTAATAGGCATGCTGCCATCAACACACATTCCTGCTTGAAGAATCCTTTTTATTTTCTCTCAAAAACTAGGCCATGGACCATTTGCTATCCTGGATGTAAGGTACTTTGCTTCCACAGCTGATCTGCCTGTCTGAGTTGCTCTGGGGCTGGAGGCTGCAGCCTCTGACTTGGCACCTTGTGGTGAGAACAACAGGATGCTAGATAAAGAAGCTATTTGTTCTGTTTCTTCTTTCTTGACTCTGGGTTAAAGTCTCCTGGAGGAAAAGAGGAAGGAGGTCTGTTTTTGCTCTCAATGCTTGTACTACTTACAAAGTGCATGATCACATGGTAAAAAGCTCACTACTACTCTGTGGTTCAACAAAAATGTCATTCAAGTCCTGAAAAGTAACTGAGGCAACCATTATTATCATAACCCGCAAGTCAAAGGTGTGACCTACAACAAAGTCAGGGACGCTAATATATTGTTTAACAAGTGATTTCCTAAACTAGGGATATTTAAAATCTGCTAAAATCTAAGAGCAAGTAAGTAAAAGTGAGCTAACTAGTGAAGCTGTAGGTTTATTCAGATCCCTTCTCTATTTTATAAGGACAATTATCAGGGGCCAAGATGGAGGGGAAGCCAGGAGGAAAGTGACTTTGTCTTCAAAGTTCTAAAGTTGCTTACAGGAACAACTCAAACCCACAAATGAAACAAAAAAGAATGAACATGCAATAATTTTTATCTATGTTTGTTTTTTTTTTTAACTTCTTACTGTTAGCATCTCCATAACAAACTTATGAAGACACTTCCTATTGATTCCCATTGTTTAGGAGAAAGAATCAAGTCTAAAATTATTAGATAATTTACCCAAGATTTTATAGCTTCAGTAATGAAGCTAGGATTTAAATTAAACAGTATGATTATGATGAACTACTTCCGTTATTGCTCCTTGTATACATACTTTAAGAACATTAAGAACTGTAAGAATGTGTACAAACCACCCACATTTGTTTTAAACTTCCATGCAGGGAAGTTGACCCCAGGCAACAACCTTGAACTGACTTGATATTTCTAGCATGAAACAAGTAGTTCTGAATACTTGAGTATTCTCAATTCTGAATTACTTAAAGCATTTTATCATATGATGGACAGAGAGAATATTTCAGATGTCACTGAAAATCTCAAAGTTTCTATGACTTTCAAAATATTTGTTAAGCAAATATACAGTGCCAAGACAATTGGCAAGAGTCAGTGTGCTCTGTGTAAACTTGTTGGAGATAAACCACTGAGAAGCTGATGCCACTGGATGATAGTCTAGTCAACAGCCTAGTACCTAATGGTTGAATAGCCTCTTTGTCACAGTTAATGTTAAGATCTGGATACCATGAATCTTCCAGAATCACAACAAATTTAGTACTGAAGATTTTTTTTTTCATATATCTCCTGGTCTTCTCTCAGACAGAAAATTGCCTCATATTTTTTATGTTAAAATTCTGTTTTGAGCCAGGCGGTGGTGGCGCACACCTTTAATCCCAGCACTTGGGAGGCAGAGGCAGGTGGATTTCTGAGTTCGAGGCCAGCCTGGTCTACAGAGTGAGTTCCAGGACAGCCAGGACTACACAGAGAAACCCTGTCTCGAAAACACCAAAAAAAAAAAAAAAAAAAAATTCTGTTTTGTATTAGTGTGTTGGGAAGGAGTTAGAAAAAGATGAGCTTGACTCATGCAGAAAGTTCAGAAGTAGGCCTTTCAGGATAAGAGTGGTCAGAACTAAATTTTTCCATTCTGTAACCCATCTCTTGTTTCTCACAGTTTTACATTCTCTACTATTTCAAGCCAGTGATTGACTCACAAGGGCTCACTCTGTCACTGTCTTGAAGTTGGCCAATGACCTGCAGCACACTTCTTGTATCCAGAAAGTAATGGAGCTCTTCTCCCAATGGATGGAATCCAAAGGAATATTAAAGTAGAACTAGATTTCTGTCCTATTCTTTGTTCTTCTCCTTTGACTGAAAAGCCTTTGATCAAGCAAGACTTTAGTCCCTTGATAAATATGAAAAGAAAAAGAAATGCTAGGAGTTACATATTTCGTTTCATGATTCTACATAGTAGGTGCTTAAAAGATTTCCTGGAAACTAATGAGCCTAAAGAGAGAGAAACACTGGCGTGGCAACAGGAACAAGATAGCCAAGGGGTTTGTACATGGGACCTAAATCTCTAAAAGTGATCTCCTTTAAAGACAAAGATATATTAGAAATAACAATGTGAAGTACACACACAGCTAAAACACACTACGAGTTGGTGAAATAATAAAAAGGTATCTTATATTTAAAAAACTGTTTTTTTTTCCTCTTTAGTAATCAATACCAAAGACAATGCCAGGCCTAATTTTCAACTTTTCACAATAAATCCCAACCCTTCACACATCCCCTTTCCTCCTTCATGTCTTTCTACTTTTCAGTTAATAACCCACAGAGTTCAGTTAGTACTGCCTCTTGAAATGTTGACTGAGTAGGTTGCTTTGAGATTGTGTGGGTAACTATAGTTACAGTGAGTTCATGGATGCAATGGTTACATCATGCCCTGAAGGTAGTATTTCTTCTCCTCATCGTATGCCTCTGATATTTTTTTTTCTGTCCCTCTTCCAAGATGTTCTCTGAGCATGGTATGTATGGGGAGAGGAGCAGCTTAATATTGATGTCCCAGGTTGAGCACTCAATGCTTCTCAACTTTTTGAATAAGGTGGATTTTAATAAAGAAACCACTCACACACACACGCACACGCGCATGCACGCATGCGCGTGTGCGCATGCACACAGAGTAGTAAATCCAACAAATTAGTATAATATAAACTAGTTTCATTAAAAAAAAATTTGAATCAACATACTGCTGACTGTTATTTGAACAATAAGGGAAGCTGGGGATTTCAGGGCAGGAGGGGATTATCCAATCTGTTTTGAATCTACGAATCTTGCTACTCTCAGAGGTCTAGAAACTAATACTCCAGTGACAGAAAAGGATGACTGCTTCAGGTTATCTGTTTCATCAGGTTTTCTGTACCTTGATCTCATCAAAATCTAGTCCCTAAGTCACTGGTGGAAAGGAGAAAAGTAACACGAAAAAAGTGCCTTTTATATGCCAAAGTGTATGTGCATTTTATATAACCTTATATTTGTAATAAATTGTGTTGTATTATTTCCCCAGAGCAGTGTTCATTGGCTTTCTTTGCTTCCTTAGACCCTATTCTTATCAGCACCAGATATTAAACTTTTATCTGTTGTTATACTTACATGCAAATCAGTTTCCTCTGATGTACCCGTACTTATACTTTCAGTCTCTTTGACCTTTGACTCTGTGTCTTTCAGTTTTATAAAAGTCTGTTGTAAGTAGACTTATTATACCTCGGTTTCACTTCCTATTATGCCCAACTTGAGCAGAACCTGTAACATGACATCTTTTTCTAGCACTCTCAGTGGCATGAAAACTTCATGATTCTTCAAATTCCCTAAGGCAAAAGTTGCTCCTTGGCCTTGGCCTTGGCCCCCTCCATCCCATTCCTGTCTTCTTTTGACTCACTAGAACTTTATTTTATTTATTTATTTATTTATTTATTTATTTATTTATTTATTTTGGTTTTTCGAGACAGGGTTTCTCTGTGTAGCCCTGGCTGTCCTGGAACTCACTCTGTAGACCAGGCTGACTTCGAACTCAGAAATCTACCTGCCTCTGCCTCCCAAGTGCTGGGATTAAAGGCGTGCACCATCACCACCCAGCATTTACTCATTTCTTAATGCTACTCTTTGAAGTGAAGTCTATCTTAATACTTCACTCTTCCTTCTCTTATAAAGATGTCAGGAGGCAGATAGTTACTTCCAAACATTTTTATGCTACAGTCATAACTCTCAATATCTCAGAATGTGATCTCACTTGAAAATAGAATTGGCGAAGATTAAAATTATTTAATGTCAGTATGGAATAGATTAGTCTTCTAGCCTAATGTGAGTGAAATTCTTGTAAGAAGTGGGAAAATGTGGACACACACGCATTCAGGGAGAATGTCATGTGAGCACAGGGGTCATCTTATCACCAGACACAAAACTTTTAGTACCTTGAAAACAGTTTTGAAACATATCTTTCTCTAGTACCTTCAAAGAGCACTTGTCCTTGCCAATGCCTTGAACTTAGACTTATATTCTCTAGAAGTATGATCCTACAAATTCCAGTCATGTAGATTTCAGTGGCTTTTAAGGTAACCCTAGCAAACTAATAGGATGCTTCTCATGAAACTTAGAATTAATTTTTATTTCTAGTAGTTATATCAAAATTCAAGGTCTAGTCATATAGTATTTCTTGGTTTTTAGTCTTAATTATATGGCTTACTTATACTATATTATTATGTGGAAATTTACATTGCATTTGATGAGCTCTATCTTAATTTTCCTGTACAAGTATCTTAGGATACAAAATTATCAAGATAATATTAAAAGTATCAAAATCCTTTAATGGATATAAATTTTAAATTTGTATTTAAATAACCCCAGCCTGCCCTTGCATGAAACAAATAAACTCTAACTTCAGCCCTTTAAGACTGTTGTGTAAAAAAACCCTTCCATTTCCAGTGGTTTCTTTAAAAATGCACAAAATATAGTTTCAGCAAATGAGACATAAGAATTTTGAGGGTTTTCCGAGGAAAGTTTTCTTGTTCTTAAGAAAGAGACATGAAAGAGAATGTCCCTTACGCCTCCCCTCTTTCAGCTTCTGCCTTTTGGACCATGTAACAGACTTTCAGAAAATCAGTCACTTTGAGGGGAGGGAAGAAATGAACAGCTCACCTTCTGTTGAGGCCATGGAGCTGTGGGCTGAGGATCATGTCTCTGGGTTCTACTGTATAATGACGGCTTGTTTATTTGTTTATTTATCATTTAAACTATTTTGGTTTGGGAGTTTGGGATTTTGCGGTCTAACACAACTGGACTAGTAGATAGCTCTTCCTCCCTGATAAAATCCTTTTAAATTTTGGATAAATCTTCTCGCTAATATCAGAGCTCTACAAGAGTTATTTTGGGTAATTCTGCTTTTATAAGTATTTTAAAAATTTATACAACTTCAAACATCACCAGTCAGTGTAGGTTGTGTGCAGCAAAGGAGTTACAGGAGTGGTGAGACACAGACTCCAGATTTTAGACCAGTGAGAAACCTCACAATGGTCATTCTCTTGTCAGCAGCAGCAGTTTGCATTTATTCACTACTGTGAAACAACATTTTCAAATGCTTGCAAATTTGACATGGAAAATAAATGACTTGTCATTTATGGATATGTACTCTTATGGACTTCAGTCATTGACACCAACTCCCTTGCGTCTGTAGGCAAGGTGCAGCAACCCTCAGTGCACTGGTTTAGAACACAGACTGCTCCAATTCTGGTCTTTGCCTTTCCCAGGGTTATGAGTAGATCATCTCCCTATTGTCATATCTCACATACTTAATGTGAGCTGTGGATTAGCGGACCCATGACAGACCAAGTACTTGATTTTGATGTTTAAAAAAATTACTGTATCATAATCTGTTTTGTTAATTTTTTTTGTTTTTAATTGGAATCATTTATTTAAATGGAAAAAATACAACTTTTAATTTCAGCTGAAAAATTCAAATGCCATGGGCCTTCATAGTGTTAAGTTTTGTACATACGTGATTATCTGTTGTGCAAAATACATGCCATGGCATTTATATGGAGGTCAGAGAGAAACTTCCTGGTTTTCTTTACTATGTGGGTTCCAGGGCTTAGTGGCAAAGAGACTTTATATGCTGAGACATCTTGCAGATCCACAATTTTAAATGGTGTATTTATGGCACATTTTCAATTTTCTTGATGCTGTGACCATTTAGTACAGTTCCCCACGTTGTGGGTAATTCCAACCACAAAATTATATTTGTTGCTACTTCATAACTGTAATTTTGCCACTGTTATGAATTGTAATATAAATATTTTTGGAGATAGAGGTTTGCTAAAGGAATTGTGACCCAGGGTAGTATTAGGGTCATGGAGTACAGTGCTGAGTTCATACACGTGTACAGTGTGTAATTATCAAACAGGGTAATTAACATTTTATCTCCTTTAATTTAAAAATATATAAAATCATACATATTTGAGATATAGTGTGATCCCACTTATTCATGACAACTGAATAAGTTATTGTGACTTAGAGTCAACCCACTCTGCTGTAGAATTTATTGCTTCTATCCTAGCATGCCAACTTCTCTGTTTCCACTTTTCATCTTCCTGGTCTTTAGTAATCACTACTATTCTCCAGGTTGTCATTTTTTAGCACACACATGTGGAGCAGATCTCTTATAAGCATCACCTGTCAATAAAAAAAGCTTATGGCCAATGAGCTGAGGCAGGAAATAGGAAGTGGGACGTCTGGTAGGCATAGAGAGAATTCTGGGAAATATTCAGAGTTGTGAGAGAGTCAACAGGGACGTAAAGCAGTAGATAGCTGAAACCAGGTTAGAATAAAAGGGATAATAAGTGAGAGAAAGTTGAAGAACAATCTGAAGATTATGGTCTAGGCATTTATTAATAAATAATTAGTCTCAGAGTCGTCATTCCGGGAGCAGGGGCTGGGAGGAAAAACTTGGATTTATTTTTTACACACATACATAAGAAAAGATTTTTTTGCCATTCTAACTTAAATTAGTATAATGTCTTCAAGTACTATTCATTTTGCTGTAGGTGGTAGGATATTTCTTTTTATGGCTGAGTGATAGTCATTGTAAATATACATTCCACTGTTGTTGGGTATCTAGTTTGATTCCTTATTGAACAGTGTAGTTAAAAAAAAAAATGAGTGTTCAGATACTTCTTTGAAAGCAGATACAATTTCTCTTGGATATACATCCAGAAACAATACAGCCAGATCCCAGCACAGATCTATTGACGGTCTCCTGATCTCTACTGTTTTCTGTAATGACTATACTAATTTATGCTCCTGTTTTTTGTTTCTTTATAAACAGATGTTAGTTATCCAGGGTGCTAATCTTTTTTCATTTCAAGCTATTAATATTTTTCTGTGTTATATACTTTAAATGTTAAGTAGTATGCAGTGATGACTCTAAAAATGGTAAGATGAGTGTATTAGATAACGTCACCCTGCTTTTTCTGAAAATAAACAGTAATGTCATAACCTGAAATGTTAGACCCTTAAGAAAGAGGAGAATCTGTATGGAAGAAAGAAAACATTAAAGACAGAAACAATAGATTGCAAGAGCAAAACCTCTGTTTTTTCCTTAAAAAGGCTTTACAAAATCAAGTATAAATGGTATTTGACAGAACAAAATTCACTATTATTCATGTTTGTTTTATTTACTGTTTGCCTCAAAAAAAGTCCTAAAGTAAATAGTCCTCAGTATCTTTGCTTGTATTCCTGAATAGCAGAGGGGAGATGCAAAAGACTGGTAAAGAAATAGCAAAAACAAAACAAACAAACAACAACAAAACAAAAAACCCAATCCTCTTGATTCTTCCAAATTTATGAATGCAAATTGTGAAACACTTTAGCACAAAGTCTTCAGAGGCGGAAATTTAAAAACAAAACCTAAGATAATGTGATTCACACTTAAAAGCATGATAGACTGTAGCTTACTGGTGAGGTGACTTAACATATTGTGGAGTTTTAAATAACTCTGCCACTAAGTGCTCTGGCAACAAAAATAACACCAAAGGAACATAACATGACCTAACAGGGAAGCCTTTCTTAGCTAAGCAATACCAACATGAAACAAGCTCATTTGAACAAAATCCATTAATGCAAGAGTTTGTGTGGTTCATTTTCAACTTTTGGTTCTGAATTGCTCTGATATAGGGACTAGCTTAAGAACTCAGCCTATCTTTCACAGTGAAAAGACAGCAGCAGCACTGAGATATGATGTCATGAACATGTGTACTGAGCACAAACAGACTAACTGGAAACATTCGAAAAACGACATTCAGTGGAAGGGTTTCAATGTGGGCCATAAATTAGAACTCTAAATATTGTACTGTACTTATTTAAGATATTGTATAACGATTAGAAAGTAGGACATAGCCTTTAAAAAAAAAAAAGAATGAAAAAACCTGCCCCACCAATCTTGTATTCTTGATAAATAAGCCTTTTGACAGCTAAGGCTGCTCTGGGAATGGCAGGAGGAATCTTTATAGAACCCACTGTGCTTGTTGCTATTTTAGGTGTATGGTCAGAGGATTCTCTGCAGGCGTGACATTTGAGTTAAGAAAATGACAGGAAGAAGTAAGCAAACAAAATACCAAGCTGTGGAATAATTTTGCAAGGAGGTTTTTTGTTTTTTGTTTCATTTGTCAAACAAATGAATGGTTAACGATGCTGAATGAAACATGGCAACTTCTAGGAGCCTTATGAAAGCCTCAGGGGCCATCAAAGGACTAGAATGTTAATGAGGACCCAGAGTTAGGTAAGCAGTTTAGTGATTACTCCAAGTACAGTTGGTATTCATAGGATGTTGCAAATCAGGAGCGGGAAGTAGTGGGTATAATACAATTGACATCTTAAAAAGCATTGCACTTCGGGTTTACTTTTTTGAACGTAATTAGAATTTCCTTAGCGGTCGAAAAACATCGCTGTCTCCCTTCTTTCGCCCAGGATATTTGTACAAGCTTAGATTTGTTTGCACCGGTTGACAGCCTGGGAGGAGTGTGTGATAGTTGGATAGCGCAGGGAGGCCAAGGCCTAGCCAAGTCGCCGCAGGGCTGAAGCAGTGCGCAGGGAGGAGAGAGAAACTGTGGCTGCTGATGGGAGGGATGGGGGGCCTCGCCGCCGGGTGTTGGCGTCCCGCAGCTGGGGAGGCAAGAGCTAGCAAGAGCTTGCACCGTCTCGTAGGCTGCCCGGGGACTGCCCCGATTTCCCGATTTGGCACCGGAAACAATGGGGCCCGAGGCAATGGCGTGAGTTCAAGGGGAAGGGGAAACTTGGCTCCCTCCTGTCTAGCCCCATGGGATCAGGCAGGGTGCCCTGAAGTCTGGGGGCAGTCAACTGGGGTGTCGAGTTAGGGCAGGAACAGGCAGGCGGGCCTCTCAACCCACAACCTCTGCGCGCACGGTCCGTTCTCCCGCACCCCGCGCCGGGTTTTGTGATCTGCTCGCAGTTCTAAGCCGGCCCTAAGCAAAAGGCACCAAACGAGCCCCGGGCCCCTCCCTCCCTCCCTCCCTCCTCTCTCCCTCCATCCTTTCCTCCCTTCCTCCTTTCCTCCTTTCCTCCCTTCCTCCCTTCCTCTGGCCTCCGGCTTTGCAGCAGTAGCTGCGAGGCGTTCTGCTAATGGATGGAAGTCCTGCCGACTACCGCCGCGGAACTTGCTCCTGCGGTTAAGAAGAGCGCCGTCCGGGGTTAGCTCCGTTTAGAGGCCGACGCTCCGCGGGCCTTGCCCTGCTTTCAGATCGCAAATTTGGCAACAGCCCCTCTGGCAACAGCGTCACCGGCCGCATTTCCGGGCTCAGTGTTGGGGGCTGCCGGATCCGGAGCACTGCCGGATGCAGTAGTAGGTGTAGCCGGAGTACTACTGCTCTGCAGCACAGACAGCACGGCGGTCGGGGTGCGCCGCTGGGGGGCGGGGCTTAGCCCCGCCCTAGCCCTGCGCGCCTCGCCGCCGCCTCCCGGCGGAGTGGGCCAAAGGGTTGAGCTATGCTCTGCGTCCACGCCTCAGTGGGTCTTTTGCAGCAGTTGCGAAAACCCGGAACGAAGGTGTTGTTGCCGTGCGGCGGAGCGGCGCCGCCCCTCGCCGCACCTCCCCGACAGCCTTCGGAGGCCTTGCTGGGCATGCTCAGTCGCCAGGGCCGCTTCTGCTCTCGGAGTAGGAAGCTTGGAGCGCTGGGCTGGTAAGGACCCGCGGCGGGGCGAAGATGGAGCCCTTTACCAATGGTGAGTGGCTAGCCCGAGTCGCGCATTCCCAGGCCCTCAGCGTCGAGAGGGTCAGATGTGGCACGAGGGTCGGGCTGCGGGCATCCCCGCCAAGGGTTTCCCAGACGGGCCGGGGGCGGCAGAGGGGCCAGAGGCGGCCGGGGCAGGCGTGAAGGTCAGCCCTCTCCCGGGTGCCAGCACCGAACCTCCAGGTGAGGTAGTCGGCAAAGTTTGGGATGCTTGAGCGGTGGAGGGGGGGCGGCGGCAAAGTTGGCAGCTGCGTTGTTCCCGGGGGAAGCAGCCACAGCCGGGATAAGCTGCGGCCCGGGCGAAAGCCAACTGGTGCAGGGAGCTGTCCGCCTGTCCTTCACCGGAGCTGTTTGCATGCCTTTCCGTAACAAGGCGGGGTGGGGCCGCGGGGCTGGCAGCGTGATTTAGTGCACCGCAGGGAAGGAAACTTACCAGGGGTTGGCTAGTACTGCTCCGTGTGGCGAAGATGTCGCCCCGCATTGCCACCCATCTGCCTGCTGCTGCTCCGCAGGACGACTAAACTTCTTTTTACCAGCTAGGGGTATTGATCTTCTAGTTAGAGACCCATTGAATAGCAATGGTCTCTGTTGGGCTTATATCATAAGGTGTTATGGGGGTGAAAGTCAAAGCAGTCTGTGCCCAGAAAATAGCCATAACCCTTAACTCCACGGCTTTTGTCTGGGCTAGTAGTGCTTGAGTCTCAATATAGAGGTGAGATGTCTCACCATTTTATGCAGTTTAAATATACGGATTCCCCATTAGGATGTAAAATAGGAAAACTGCTAATAAAAGGTAGGACTTATTGAGATTAGAGGGTCCACTTTCTAGCTGGCATGTATTTCCAGTGTGGTTGATTACTTCAGGTAGGTAGAAAATCAAATTAATGGGAGAGAAGTATATTACTGTTTGGGTGGGTTGCTTGCCACTTAAGGAACTGGGCAGGGGGAGGAGACACCCACTCTATCCACTCTTAGGCCTAGGCTGGACTTTGTTGTGTACTTTAACATTCTTTACCACATTGCTGGAGCTGTGACCTACTCATTATGTTCTCCTTTTCCCTAATTCAGGATGCTTTATTCTCCTGCCATCTTTCTGTCTGCAGTGTTTAATTAGGTTTAGTAATGACAGCTTTAACTTCAAATTTCTTTCTCATCTGTGTTCTATTTGTAATTACCAAGGCTCTAAGAATACTCTGGTGAACTTACTCAGAGAATTAAGAAAGATTTGAATTGAAAGGCACCATAGAGACCATCTAGTGTTTGACTGTAAAATATGCTTAAGAGAAATATTAAATATTCCAAGATTGTTGTTTCTTCTAGGCAGAATTATTGGAGCCTCCTTGTTTGTAGGATTTTTGAATATGAAATTTCACCCAACTGAAAACAATGTCTACACAAGAATGAATCATTTATTTAGTCAGGTTTATCGATGGTTGATTTGTAGAACCTTTCCCTACAAAATTAAAGTACATTTTCACACCTTAAAGTTTACAAATTGTCTCATTTGGGCGGATCGTGGAGAAATCCTAGAGAAAAGAGGCAAAAGTACAACTTTCATATAGGAAGTTGTATTTCTAGTTTTATCTACCAGTTTTTCACAGTTGTTGTTGGAGACTAATTGGCAAATGTGTCATTTTAGTTAACATTATCTGTCCTCCTTTAACAAAGGAAGTAAGAACTACAACATATAACAAAAACAATACCTTGGATACTGCTAATTTAAGGTGCTTTGCAGATTTTAAGGTGGATTGGGTATTTACTTTAAAACTTTTAAAAGTTTGCTGTAGAATTTTTTAGTGTCTTCAAATATTATATAGTGGAAACTGTATTTATTTTTGTAGTTAGGTTTTATAGTGCAAAACATCCACATGTAATTCTTTAGATATTCCCTTATAGACTATCTTATTATCTTACAATTTATGAATGAAGGATTTATCAAGCTTAATATTGGCTTTTGTAATTGATCCTCCTTTAGAAAATCTTCTCATTTACATGTTCTTGTATGTCCCTGCATAAAGAGGAATGTATAGATGTATAATAAAGTTTCAGTAACTCTGGACCCTTGGCATTTTTAAAATACTGTCAGCAGTTCATTGACTGACAAGTTCGTAATGTAAATGAATTTAGTCTTGTCATTCCAACCTTCAGAACTCAGTGATTTCAGTAGCATTTCTATATTTTCCTATTTTCTGTGAAGTGAGCTGATGGGGTGACTCATTTTTTTGAGCCCTGCTCTCTGCCTGAAGTAATAGGTTCATGTATTAAATATCTTGTGTTCATCAGTTCAGTTAATAACAGTTTCAACCCATTTAAGATTAATGTTTCTAGAAAAGGCCTATAAAGATGGATTTTAGTGCCAGAAATTTCTATTTGGCTCAGGAAATATTTTTTGCCTTGACCTTGAGAGGGACTCTTACCACACTGAATGCTGGACGTTTGCTCTGGCTCTGGTTCGCTGGTGACATTTTATGGGTACAGGAATGTGTTGACTCGTACTTAAGATTGGTTTGACAGTAGCTGCCTTGTCCTGTTAGGCAGGTAGAGATGAAACTTTTAGAAGTAGTGACCTGTTTATTTATTAGCACCACAGAAAGTTCATGGAAACTATCTAGGTTTTCTAAGAGATACTAGATTAAGACAGCTAATTATTTGACGTCCATCTGCCTTTCCTCATTTGCTTGAGGTCTCTCAGGATAACTTTAATTTGAATTAAGAGATGCTAAAATTCATGGCTTAATTGCAAAATCTGGTTGAGGAGGTCCTGGAAATATCTGATTGCATTTTGAGGATAGTAGAAATAGTTATTTAAAGAAAGTTTGGGGGAAGATCAGGTAAACAAATAGAGACTTTACAAACATAGGAATAAATTAATTTTCTGTTATTATTTAGTATATATTTTGCTAACAGGTATTAGTTTTTGGTGTGATTGCAGGTAAATCTAGTGATTGGAAAATCATTGATATATTGAAGTGCCATAACTAAAAGCCTAGTAGAGATTGTCATTTTTATATGAATTATATAGCCTCCACACAAATCATTTTGTTACTGTACAGTGGTATATAATCTTACAAGGAAGACCTCCTGTCTTTCAAAATTGTATATGTTTGTTTTTAGATTAATATCCAGTTAAAAGTGTTTTCCAATTTTTAGAATGGAATGCCTTGACAACAAATTATCTATTTATGGATTGTAAAGCAGTATAAAATTATGATGCCAGTTTTATCCTATAAGTAACAGTTGTTTTATAGATGTGTGTATCTCTCTAAAAAACAACTTATATATAGTATCATCTCAGAAACGATCTTACCATGTAATGTTTGTATGTTCATTTACATATATACATTTTTTTTGTTCTATGGTTAATTACTTCATTAGAAGAAAACTTTAAAGTTTTTCTGTAATGTAATGAGAATTAAAGTGTGTGTGTGTGTGTGTGTGTGTGTGTGTGTGTGTTTCTGCTCCTGTCTTATCTTTTAAATTATAGTTGGGTAAATCTGATATAGAAATTAAGGGTTAGCCAGGAGTGATGTCTCATGCCTTAATTCCAGCACTCTGGGAGGCAGAGGCAGATGATCTGGGCTGGGCTGGTTTACATAGGAAGTTCCAAGCAGGCCAGGGCTAAGAAGTGAGAGACCTTATCTCAAAAAGCAACAATAACAAAACAAGAACAACGAAAAAAGAAATCAAGTGCTAGCTAATATAAAAAAAAAAAAAGATAAAAAAGGTAGTTAGAAAGTATTTACAGTTTAAACGAGGAAGCAGTGTTAGCAACATTTTTTTTTGTCTTGAGACAAAATAAAAGACAGCATATTTTAGAAAATATAGCAATAATTGTCATTTATCTGTCTGTGATCTTTGAGAGCTCAATTTGAAAGATAGAGAACTAAAAAGATAAGGAGTTATCATATGAAAAATCCAGTGATGATTTCCTGCTCAATAATTCAGTCACACAGCTTCTTTTAAATGCTTACTTTAGAGGTAGGTTTTCTGCTAGAAGAATTTCACAAGGATATTATCAAATAGCCCATAAGAAATGTAACTTTGCCTAAGATAATATTCTAATTGTGAAAGAAATGTGCACAATTGTTTTTCTAACTTTCTTATATAGCATTTATCACTAACAAAGATAGATTTCACTAATGTCACATTATACCTTTATTAGAAAACAACATTTTTATCTTTTTCAAAACTTAACCAAGAGCACTGTAGACTTTGGGATAAAGTCAGATCAGGGCCGAGGTTCCTGGCAGTTAGGGTGTATGTGGTGCAGCTGTGTTCTGTCAGCTACTTGGTGTCTGGAAAACTGTATGGGGTTGAAGTTGAGCTCCCACTACAAAGCTTTTTGTAAGGATCTGCCTCTCTTCCCCTTTAGAGATACCCTTTCTGTTAATGGAAAACCAGGAATAGGAATGAAATGAAATTTTGGAGCCTTCTGGTGTCCTAGCTCTTTTAGTATCTAGTGACCTTCGTAGAGAATGTTACTTGTTGCTTTAGTGGAGAACATTGAAGGTAACAACAGAAAAGTAAGAGGTGTTCTTTCTGTCCAAGGAAGGACTGTCATCAAGGAATGAAGGTGCTGGCAGAAAGAGTCTGCTAGGGATTTAACTGGACTGCCTCCTTTTTTTTGTAGTCAGAAGAATTCAGTCACTTAAGGTTGGACTATTGCCAGGCGGTGGTGGTACATGTCTTTAATCCCAGCACTTGGGAGGCAGAGGCAGGCGGATTTCTGAGTTCGAGACCAGCCTGGTCTACAGAGTGAGTTCCAGGACAGCCAGGGCTACACAGAGAAACCCTGTTTCGAAAAACAAAACAAAACAAAGGTAGGACTATTTACTAGAATTTTTTTTTTTTTTTTTTTTTTTTTTTTTTT
>JANHMN010000004.1:152675298-152717539 GCA_030674055.1 Rhabdomys pumilio
GTGTGTGTGTGTGTGTGTGTGTGTGTGTGTGTGTGTGTGTGTGTGTGTGTTATTGTTCGATCTTAGTCTCTGCCTTAACTCACTTGAGATAGTCTCTTTTCTTGAACCTGGAGCTCAGTGTGTTTTATGGCTAGGCTGGCAGCCAACAAATCCTGAGGACTCTGCTGACTTCCCTCCTGCAGGGTTAGAGACACATGTGGCCATGCCCAGGGTTTTCAGGGAGAGGAGTGGTTCTGATGAGTCAGACTCAGGTCGTCATGCTTTTACAGCAAGGGTTTTTTAGTCACTGAGTTATTGTCACCACTGGGAGCATGGCATTTCTTTCAGCTGAAATTTACTTTGGAAGATTTTAAAACAACTATGAGAACATTCATCACCCAAAAGGTGTTACATCATCCTAGGAATGAGAGAAAACGTGTATAGAGATTATTAGTAGAGACTGGAGAGAGAGCTAAGTGTCTAAGAGACTATTCTTTAAGTTGTATTGGTACAGTGATATGAAGAGTATAATACTTATCTAGTTTTGGTTACCAAAAAAATGTTCCATGGTTTGGTTATGGCAAGTTGCTATGGCCCTTGAGACTTGATAGAACTGGTCTGTTTAGATGTACCAAGATCCTATGTAGGAGCTTGAGTCGGTCTATCTATACACTTAGTAGCAGTAATTCTCTGCTCTTTGCACTGGGTGCTGTGTCAGCCCTTGGGATCCTGGATAGTGTCTTCACTGTTTAGAGTAGGTGGCTAGATTAGGAAGACAGTTTAGGTTAAGCATACAGAATTGGGTGTTTCTCAGTGGGGATGAGAAGTGTATTACTGTGTTATACAGCAGCTTTACTTGTACAGTGATTATTGAGACGTCTGATAACTTTTCAGTTGGAGGTTGCATGCAGAAAAGTCATTGAATCTAAATAAAAGATTCTTCAAGTAGACTAAGCACAGGCTTATTAGGATGTGATTAGCTTTGCTCCAGTCTAGTTGTTCATTACAGATGAACACACATTTATGTAATTGACAATTTTGGAAATATTAAAATACTAGATACTAAAAGTACTAAAAGCTGAAGAATTTATACATCTGTTTATATACTTTTTTGGATGGATTAAATACGAAAACTAGTACACATGATTGTAAATTGGTGAGAAAATTACTGCTTTAGTGGTTTAAGATTGTCATATACTTTGTTTTATTAGTCTGATGAATCAGATGAAAAGTATTTCTGAGAATTATCAAAAAAAGTATTTCAACAAGTTATCTGCAAAATAATTACTTGATAAAATCTATCAAATATTGGGCCTAGCAAATTTATTCATCAACTAAAATATTTTCTGACATGAGTTTTTTGTTTATATTGAAATGGTATTCATTTCCCTTACAGATCCTATTATTGATATTTGTAAGTGCATTTTCCTGTGCCTTAGCCTGAATTCCACTTTCCTGGGCTGGTATCTCAGAGAACAGAATGCTGATGTTTCAGATTTCAGAGCACATGAAATACATTGTAAAATGACACTATAGCTAGTTCTTTATTTCATCTTCAGAGTTAAAGTTTCTAATTTTATGTAGGGTGAAAGAGGAAATGTGAATTATATAAACTTAAAGTATAATTATAATATCTTAAAATAATTATAGTACAAGTATTAAAATTTTGGAAAATTATTGTCATGAAATCAGTTGTTGTCCACCCTACTTCCAAAAGAGCAACTCTTTTTTTCTTTGATTTCTTCCACATTTTTCTTTGTTTTATTTTATTTATTTTTTATTTATTCACTTTACATCCCATTCACTGCCCTCCTCCTGGTCACACCTTCCCTCAATCTTTTCCCTCCATGCCTCCCTCCTCTTTTCCTCTGAGCAGATGGGAGCCCTCCTGGGTATCCTCCTACTCTGGTACATCAGGTTTCTGTGGGGCTAGGTGCATCTTCTCCCACCGAGGCCAGACAAGGCAGCCCAACTATAAAAACATATCCCACAGACAGACAATAACTCTTGGGATTGCTTCCATTCTAGTTGTTTGAGACCCACATCTGGACCAAGCTGCACATCTACATATATGTGGGGAGGCCTAGGTCCAGCTTGTGTATTAGAGTAGCACTTAAGGCCATTTGGTTCTATGATGTGAAACTAGCTTTCAAAGGAAACAATGAAGAAACAAGATAATGAGAAAAAAAAATTAAAAAATTAAGATTTTGATTAATATTAGGTAAAAATCAACTTAAGCTCAGTAAATCAGTTTTTAAGAAAACCAGACAATTTTTGTTATTAACTTTGTTATTTTTGTTATTAATTTTTGTTTGTTAACTTTGTATTAACAACTCCATCAAACTTAAGGCTAATCCTTTGTTTTAAAAATGTCATGAACTGCTCCGGAAGCATCCTTTCTAATATAAATTTTAAAAACAATACTTTGTATTTATTCTTTGAGAATTTCATATATGCGTACAATGTGATTTGGTCAAATCCCCTCCTACATTCATTCTAACTTCTTTTAGCACCCCTACCCCTTCTACATCATCTCCATAACTTACTGACTCCAGTTAGTACTGTCCTTATATGCATGGGCATGACCCTTCCCTGGAATATAGACAACCTATGTGGAGCAGTAGCCATACTTCTGGAGAAAAATGGCCCTATCTATCCCAGGAGTTATCAGCTAGCAATAGCTCCTAAACTGGACATGGGGCCTTGTGAGCCCCTCCCCAATCCATGCTAGAATTTTTTAACTGTCTTGACTTGTAGCCAGATCTGCTGTGAGTAGCCATGCCATGTGCTGAAGATATCATTTTACAGCACGATTCTAAGGCTCCTTTGTTCTTTCTGCTTCTGTGATATTCCCTGAGCCTTTCATGGTGGATGAGAGGTAGATGTTCCATTTAGAACTGAGCATAGAGCTAAATTTTGATATAAATTTTTGGGTGGTATTTAAATTTTCTTAATTAACAAACATTCTTAGCACTGTATGTTAATTATACAAAATAATGGAATTCATTATGATAGTTCATACACACACACACACATATATATAAATATATGATACTTTGATCATTTCACCGTCTTTTTTACACACAAATTCTCTTTTCCTCACGTTTGCTGATCTTAGTCAATAGATCAATATTTTATAACTTATTTTTGGTTTTTTGCTTGTGTCTGTTTTCTAAATATTTTAAAAACACAAATAAAACATAAAACTTGTGTTTTTACTATATTTTAACTTAATCCAAACTTTGTTCTTAAATAGAGAGTTTAGATAGGCTTGTGGCCTCACTCCTGCCTTTGGAGAACTTATGTTGTAGAAGGAGTAACTTTTTAACAGGCTCTGAGCCAAGCTAACCACTCTCCTTGAGCACTGGCGAGTTGAGAATTACAGGTCCCTTCTCACAACTCGGTCTTTTCCCAAGTGCATTTGGTTTTGTACTTTTCTTTATTCATTGTGGAATTCTGTCTATGAATCAGCCTTAATTTGTAAGATGCTTGCACAGTGTAGTTATGGTTTGCAAATCAAACTGCTTCATTCAAATTCTGGCTTTTCTCTCCCTGTATGAGTAATTTTTGACTTAAAGATGTTGTGGGATGTTGTTTTTAGTTTAAAAACTAATTTTTACTGAAAGAAAAAAGCTACATGACTGTCACATTAGACGATGAAAAAGCCTTTGACAATTCAATACCCCTCCATGATATAGGGATATAAGAGACATAACTAAACATAATAAAGGCAATTGACAGCAAGCTAATAGCCAACATCAAATTAAATAGAGAGAAACTTAAAGCAGTTCCACTAAAATCAGGAATAAGACAAGGCTTCGCTCCCCATATTGATTCAATATAGTATTTGAAGTTCTAGTTAGAGGAATAAAACAGCCAAAGGAGATCAAGAGGATACAAATTGGACTGAACGAAGTCATAATATCATTATATGCAGATGCCATGATAGGATACATAAGCACCCCAAAAATTCTACCAGGGAACTCCTAGAGCTGATAAACTCCTTCACTGAAATGGCTAGATATAAGATTAACAAAAACAAAAACAAACAAACAAACAAAAAAAAAAACAACAAAAAAAAAAAACCCAGCTGTCCTATATACAAATGACAACAAGCTGAAAAAGAAATTGGGGAAACAACACCCTTCACAATAGTCCCAGTAATATAAAATATCTTAGTGTAACTCTAACCAAGCAAGTGGAAGGCCTGTATGACAAAACTTCAAGTCTTTGAAGAAGGAAATTGAAGAAAATATTGGAAGACAGAAAGATTTTCCATACTCATGGATTAACATAGTAAAAGTGGCCATCCTACCAAAAGCAGTTCATGGATTCAATGCAATCCCCATCAAAATCCCAACACAATTCTTTAGAGACTGTGAAAGAACAATACACAATTTCATTTGGAAAAACAAAAATCCCAGGATAGCCAGAATAATCCTGTACAATAGAAGAATTTCTGGAGGTATCACCATCCCTGATCTCAAGGTGTTTTATTAACATAAAAACAGACACATTGACCAACAGAACTGAATCAAAGACCCACACCTGTGGACACCTGACTTTTGATAAAGAAGACAAATATACAATGGAAAAAAGGAAGCATGTTCAACAAATGGTTCTGGTCTAACTGGATGTTGATATTTAGAAGAGTGCAAAGAAAATTGGAAATCGATCTGTCTCAAGATGCAGCTATACCATTCCTGGGCATATTCCCAAAGGACACTCTATCCTATCACAAGGACACCTGCTGAACTATGTTCAAAGCAGCATTATTCATAATAGTCAGAAACTGAAAACAACCTAATTGTCCTTCAACCGAAGAATGGATAAAGAAAATGTGATATGTTTACACAGTGGAGTATTACTCAGCTGTTAACATTATTTGCAGGCAAATGGATGGAACTAGAAAAATCATCCTGAATGAGGTAGCCCGGACCCAGAAAAAAATACATGGTATGTACTCACTTATAAGTTGATATGAACTGTAAGTAAAAGAAAATCATGCTGCAGTCCACAGACCCAGAGAGGCAGAGCAACTAGGAGGGCTTAAGGGGTGCATGGAAAGGATTTCCCAGGGAAGGGGAAATGAAAGAGATTTCTGCAGGTACACTGGGACTTGGTGGGTTTGGGAACAAAAAGGATCAGATGGGAAGATAGGAAGGGAGAGTAGTTGTTGAAGAAACAGTTTGATTGTATTCTGGCTCTTAGTTACTGTTGTATTGATGCAAAGAGATACTTTGACCAAAGCAACTCTTATAAAAGAAACTGTTTAATTGGAGCTTGCCTACAGTGTTAGAGGGTTAGTCCCTGCTCACTGTGGTGGGAAGCAGTCAGGCATGGTGTTAGAACAGTATTTGAGAGATTTACAATCCTTATTCACAAGCAGCTTGGGCAGAAAAAGAGGACTAGGCCTACCCACAGTGACACACCTACTCCAGCAAGGACACACCTTTTAATCTTTCCCAGACAGTTCAACTCCCTGGTGAGTTAACTAGTCAAATATTTGAGCCTACTAGGAACCATTCTCACTTAAACTACTTTACCAGCCATAGTGAGATTTTTGAAATATTTGAAATGAATTTTATTTCCCTTGTTTAATGCTTTACTGAAGATATTATTAATGAATTTGTAAAACTTTCTGGGAATTGTAGACTAAAAGTAGAGAAACCTTTCATCCCCATATCTACTTCTGGTGTAGTTTGGTTTTCTGGGTTCTCTTAAGTGAATGTAATGTGAAATTACTACAGTATTATCATTATTCAGTAGATGTAGAACCTGCTTTAATCATAGATTAGATATTAAGTACAGCTTATATTATAGCTAGGGTTGAAATAGACTAAAAGAGTGGTCTTTATATGATAATATAAAGTAAACATACTTTATCAGCTGGCATTGATGGCTGTGTTTTTCAGGCATTAGAGATAAAAGCATTTGTACTGTCAGGGTTAGATCAGCTATCTCCTGTTTCTTCACAGAAAGCTCAGTAAACTGGTTTTACTGATTAATTTGTGTATGTTCATAACTGCCATTATTTTTGCTGAATGAGTATAACCTAGCAGGAGCTTTGGCTCTGAGAATAATTATGAATTTTGCAATTAAAAATATTCCTCAGGCCTCTGACTTGATAGAGAAATACTATAGCATAAATAATATTTTATTCTGTATCTTTATTAATGTAGCTGTAACATGGTTGTCAGTTTACGATTTCTACAGATGTTGTGTATATTATAACATGATAAAATACTGGTCATTGAATCTGTGAAGTTTAGTTTACATTATCAGTGGCTATTCTAAAACTATCTTTCCTTTCTTTCTAAAATTTGATGATGTGCTAAACTGTGTTCAGATGTAAACATGTACATTCTGTAGTGTACACATAGGTTCTGCTGACAGAACTAGAGTCCTATAAAAGTAGATGATTTGGCTGTCAACTCTGATCCAGCCATATGAAATACCTGCTGTTAGATTTAAACAATTAGCCCTTCATTTTGCTGGTTTTATTATAAGTATCAAAAATACTTAGACACAGGATCTGTATGGTTTCTTTGTGGAAATAAACTGAAGGTAGTTGTGAAACAAAGACCTAGAGTTTATCATGTGAGTGTGTAGCAATTGCTCAAGTGCATAAGCCTCCCAGACCGACCTTGAGTGTAATTAGAATCAGAGTACCCAGTTGTTGCAAACCCTTGATTTGCGGTATTAAACTTTCTAAGCTTACAGTCAGGGCAATTAACAGTCATAAAATACAAAAAGCTTTACAATGCATCCTTCCTTTTATCCCAGTTCTTTGGCATTCAAAATCTACTTTTTGTCATTACAATTTTGCAATTGTTTTGCAAAAAAAAATTGTTTATTGGAATAAATCAATTTTATATAGTTGTGAACAAACAGTAATTCTTTTGGGACTGGCTCCTTTCACAAGAATTTATTGTTTAAAAGTGTTGACTAGCATTGCACTGTATAGCCATGCCATGATTTGTCTCTTACCAGCTTATGAACATCTCAGGAAGTCTTTTGTAGACACTTGTCGTTACTTCTTTTGGATAAATACCTAGGAGTATCTGTTGTTGGTGGGTTTTTAGGATATATGCTACTTATGTTTTAAGAAACAGTCACAGGTTTTAAATTAGTTGTGTCACTTTATACTGTATATAGCATATATATGGATCAAACTTACTATCTTACTTAGGAATGCTTACTAACTTACAATGGTTAATCTTTTAATTCTAGACAATCCAGTGGGTGTACATAGTGACTATCTTAGTGTGGTTTAATTGGCATTTTCCCACGGATATTGATTCTGTTTTCTGATTTTTATATTTTGGCTATTAGTTCAGCTTCTTTTGGAAATAGCTGTTTAATCTTTTGACATTTCTTCAAATTAGATAATTTTGTGTTTTGCTGAGTGATAAGAATTTGTTTTTAGATATTCTGGGTATATGAGATAGTAACTCTGTATATGTATTTATATGTATTTCTACAAGAATATGCAATAATAGTTTTCTGTGTGTATATGTATATGTTCATGTGGTTGCATGTGTTCCTGTGCAGACATAAATAACAGCAGTAGATGTTGGCATGCTTCCTCAGTAACACTTTTCACCTGACTTTTTTGTTTCATTGAGATTCTTGAACTTTTAAGTATATGGTTTTGGTCATAATTGTAGACTTGGGCTGTTTCTTCAGATAATTTTTACTGTTACATTTTTTCTTGTTATTTTGGAACTCCAAACTACATGTATTTTTAGCCCATTTGGTATTATCCTACAGGTGTTAATATTTGTTTACATCTTAGCTTTTTTACTTGACATGATGAGCTATTTCTCTGGACCATGGCAGGCCAAAGGCAACCATCTAATTGTTTGTATCAGGTATTTTGCCACACTTGTAAGAAGACTAAGTAATAGAGACAGCAGTGGAAACTAATAGATTTTGCTACTTTGATTTTTGTCTGTTCTGCACATAGATAACTCACAGATTTCCCTCCAATATTTTTGTTGCTTCATAAAAAATGCTGAGGCCCTGATTCTCTTCCCTTTGTCATCATTCCATTTTGTTTTTGAGACTGTTAATTAGCATTCTGGTGCTGTGATAAATACCACGAGCAAGACACTTTACAGAAGGAAGGAAGGACTCTCTAGGCTTGCAGTTCCAGAGAAGGGCCATGTGGCTGGTAGGTGGCAGGCAGCAGGCTGCAGACATGGAGGTTGGAACAACTGCTTGGAGAGGTGAGGAGGGAGGGAGAGAGGGAGGGAGGGTTTTATTTTTTCATTATCAATTATATTTTTGTGGTTTATAAACCATAAAAATAAAAGAATATGACATATTTGAAACTAGAAAAGATATAGCTTTATATCATCTTTAAGGACTCTTGGCATGTGTCCCTTTTGCGTGTTAGCCTACCCCATCACTCAGTATTCCCTTTTCTTGATCTTCTTTCTAAATATAATGTTATGCCTACAGTGAGGTACGTTATGTAACATCCTTTTACATGGGCCTTAAATTCTTCTGAACTCCTTTCAGTGTAAGTAAACTACATGACCTCTCTGGTTCTCAGATACCATAGGTTCCTGAACAGACAGCAGAGGGAAAACTCCCTGAAGGTTTTAGGCCATACATTCGGAATGGGAAAACAGAAGGAAATAAGCATTTTGGAAGACATTCTCATTAAACCACCACAAACACTTTCCAGGTTTTTGTTGTTGTTGTTTTGTTTTTTGTTTTGTTTTCTTCTTCTTAATTTTAAAATTTTTTCAATTTATTATTTTAATTAAAAAATTTTCTCCTGAAACTTTCGTTTTCATTTATTTCAACACGTTCTACTTTTATTTCAGATCAGTGTTATAACAACAGGTTAAAGCTGAAAGTGCTATCTAGTCTTGAATGCCTCTTATATGGAAAATGAACATTTTCTTAATACTTTGTGTGTAAAGTAGTTTTGGATTGTGACTTTTAGGTTGCTAGTGTTATGGAGTGTAGATTCAGTATCTGTTTTAGTCCTCTGGAGAATATTTTTATTTTAACAGACATTCATCTTGCTCAGGTTCAACTCTTAAAACCTGTTTTGTTTTGTGTGGACAGCAGTTCCAGTATCAGTTCAGATCTCTTAGCTTTTGCATGGTAGGCCTGTCAGCACTTTCTCGCTCTGAGCCGGGCACCTGGTGGTAATTAGGTCACTAGCTGAAGGGAGTTAAAGTTTCAGGTAGGAGTTACTGTTGTGTCAGGTATGCTGGTAGACACCTCCAATTCCAGCATTCAGGAAGTAAGCTAAAACTGTACAGTTAAACACTTGTTTCAAAAAAAAAAAACCCACAAAATAAAATTTTTTGTCATCTAATCTTAAAGAAGTTATCTGGGATTAGCGATGTGAGCCCTTTGAAGTCACAGATTTGTTAAAATACTAATATTATACAGGATGACAATTCAGCTGGCTTTTGCTGGATGCAGACAGTTTCTAGGATATGGAAAAGATAAGGAGATGAACTCTTCCAAGAGCTTGCAGGGGAACCAAGCACTGCTAACAACTGATTTTGCCTCAGTGCGTCCCATTGTGGACCTGTTGCATCTAGAGCTTATGAGAATTAATTTGCGTTGTTAAAATAAGCTTGTCAGGTTTGTGGCAAGTGTTGTAGCAGTATATGACGTAAATGTAGTATTTTCCATCGGCTCATATGTTTGAACACTTGATCCCAGTTGGTGGAAGTTACTGAACTTCCTGGACATGGTGATGGATGGTGGGTATTGGCTATTAGGAGTGAGACGTTGAGATTGTAGGCTGGCCCTTGCTTCCAGGTCTGCTCTCTACATCCTTTCTGCCATGGCGTGAACATTGTGCTCCAACTCCCACTGTTACCAGCTAAGTACCCTTGAGTCATAATTCCTTCTGCTTATGATCAACTATCCTTCTGGACAATGTGCCAAAGTCAATGCTCTGTTGTTTCTGTCAGGTATTTTGTCACAGTGGTAAGAATAGCAACTATTTTAAGCAGAAATAGACACTAATGCACACTACTACACTGCAGTTTTGATCCATATCTATGTATATATATTTATATGTATGTGTGTATGTGTGTCTGTCTATCTAGTTCTCTGGAGGCTATTCTGTAATTTTTGTAGGTTCATAGAAAAATGTCTGTAGGTTCATAGAAAAATTCTCTTCCCTCTGGCATTCTCTCAACACTGTAGCCTGCAGGGCTTCTTTTCCTGGTTCTTGTATACAGAAATATCAGGCTGGCTCAATGAAATTTTACCTAATTGGCACCAGCACACTGTTTTATGACTAAAGCCTGTCCTAAGGGCAGAATGGTCAAAGGAAAGAGAACAGTATTATAATAGACACTAATCCTCATGTAGATTGCTTTGCCAAGTTTTTTTCCCATTATTTCTTATAAGGCGAAGTGAACCGTGGACAGCTATGAAGTAATCTGAGGACAAAATGTGTCTAGACCTTAGTAGTTTTTGCCAGTGTCTTAGAGTTGTCTCTTACCTAATTCAAGGACTGTTTTAGGACATTCCCTTTATTGAACTTTTCCAGAGATTTCAGCCAACTTGTCACAATAGTTTTCTTTATGTTTCATAAGCTAGTTGAATTGCCTAATAGCTATACCAAGCATGCATGACTGGAAATATCACTTCTGACTTTGGATCATTGCCCCCACCTACTGCCCTGTACTATAAGAGGGGAGCTGACCAGCTGCAAATGTGAATATGCTGCGCATAGAAGTTTACTAATTTGCATTGCCACCATGACAAATGATCACAGGTTAGAGAATAAAATACAAAATTGTTTCCTACAACTCTGTAGGTCAAATCCATGACATGTCTTAGGCAGGAGTTACCAATAAACACTCCTTGGGCTCTGGGTAGGAACCGTGGCCTTCAGTCTCCCTGCTTCTAAAGGCCACTACATTTCTTTGTTTCTGTTCCCTCTTTTCATCTTCAAAGCTGCAAAAGGCAAGCCTGCCCTTTTTTATATAACTTTACCTTGATCTCTCTGCCTCTCGCCTTCACTGATAAGGACTGATTTGATTATGTTGAACCCAGAATTGTATCTGCTAGTGAGATTCAATTTTTCTTCATGATTATTATACAGTTAGTTGAATCATATCCTGTGTTTTGTTGAGGTGTTCTATGTACAGAATTGAGGAAGAGATATGAGTGAGATTATCGTGATTCAGTTTATGTGACACTAATACTTGATCCTTGGTCATTTCACCCAAATAGCCATGCAATGATGATACTCACTTAATTTAATAATTTGCTGAAATCTTCATTTTAACTTTTGATAATATATAGAGTTTGGGTTTTTTTTTTTTTTTGGTTGGTTGGTTGTTGCTGTTGAATTGTTTTGTTTAATTTTTGGTTTTGGTATGGTACTAGGAGTCAAAGCCAGGAATGATGCCTCAGCCTGGGAAGATAGAAAATTTCTGGTGAGAATTTTCTCTGTATTTAAAATCACAAACCTTACAAATGTCTCTAATGGTAATTAATAGTAGTAAACATATATCTTAATCTAACCTATTTCTTTTAAATATTATTATAACTCAGAGATTGCATAGTCAATATTTTAAGTACAAGAACTGCTCATTACTTGATATTCTAAATCATAACCAAATTATAAATCCCCTGAAAAATATAACTATAGTAAAATTTAGTGCTGTGGAAAAAAATCTAAACTAAAACTTAAAAACAAAACAAAACTCTGCTGGGCATGGTGATTTATACCAGTATTCTCAGCACTAGCAGTCTTTGCAAGGCCAAAGCCGAGTATGAGCATGAGTACTGGATTGAGGCCAGCCATGGGTTACATAGTGAGCTGAAAGCCAGCCTGAGCCAAGAGTGAAAGCCTGTCTAAAGAAAACTAAGCAGCAAAACCCAGGGCAGTATGATTTGCTATGAACTTTAAGTTTTTAATTGGAACGAGGCGTATGAGACAAGTTGGCCAATTTCTGAGGTTTGGCTGAGAAGGAGCAGTGCCTGGATAAGTTTGCTTTTCAGACAGAACACTGAGTTCTGTGTCTTTAAAAGTAACAGTGCAGTCATTGATTGCCCCCTTCCCCAGTGATGACCATATGTTCAGAATAGTACTTTTAAGAAATGGAAAATAGTAAAGCATATTTTAAAGATTTTATAAAGACATTTAAGAATTTTGTGGAATTTTTTCACTTAGAAAAAAATTAAACTATAGTTGCTCCCCCTAGATACTTATTTTTACTGTACCAGGACTCAGTCAACAAGTAGTTCATGAGAAGAAGAAACAACAGATACAGTTTTCCTAAAAAAGTCAACCCTGATAGAATGAGAGTTCTCTACGGATAGGACCTCCCCACCCATCGTGTTTAGTTTGTTTTGTATGAGATTGGTATAGAACTTCAGAGTTCTCTAAGGATAGGACCTCCCCACCCTTCATGTTTAGTCTGTTTTGTATAAGATTGGTCTAGAACTTCATTGCTTAGTTTTCACTGGTAAGTTTGACTCTTATTGTTATTTTTGTCTTTCTGATTAGATTTTAAGAATTTATGTTCCAAAAAAAGTATGAAAATTCATTAAAATATGACTTCCCATTACTTTTTTTAAAAGGAGGGAATAAGAATATCTCAAATAGAGTAGTAACTTGTAATATCAGCAAACTTATTTCTGTATGTGAGTTTTTGGACACTTTTACAATATTCTATTATTTGAAAATAATTATTTTGAAAAATATCTGTGATGCAAAAAAAAAAAAAAAAAAAAAAGACTGCTCTGAGGTTGCTTAACCATTTCCTGTGACTCTGAGAAACTGGCTGCTTTCAGAATCACTGTGCTGAGTCTGAGGTGAACTGAACTGTTTCACTTCCATCTTCTTGTAAATTTTACCGACACACACACACACACACACACACACACACACACACATGCGTGCCAGCAATTAAAGAAAAAGATATTATGGATTTGAAAGAGAGTAGGGGGTGATTCATGGGAAAGATTGGAGGGAGGAAAAGGAAGGAGAATAATATGATTATAATCTCAAAAATAAAAATAATTATTTATAAAAATATTTTTGTTTCTTTAATTCTTACCAACTGTAATTGTTTTATGCATGACATTTGTAGGGTTCTCTTTAAAGGCTTATTTAAAGATGCAGATGTTTGTTTTCTTATAACAGTATTTCGTTTTCTAACAGCAAACTTTAAGTGTTAGTATAGAAGACACTATTCTATGGAGGCGGATGTGCGCATGTCTCCGCCAGTCAAGGATAGTTGATATATGTAGGTTGGGTATTGGGTTACACTTCTGATTGTGTGGGCATCTTGTTATTGAACATTACCAAACTTATAAAGCCTTTGATT
Organism: Rhabdomys pumilio; assembly: GCA_030674055.1. NCBI lineage: Eukaryota > Metazoa > Chordata > Mammalia > Rodentia > Muridae > Rhabdomys > Rhabdomys pumilio. Next base: position 152,688,609 of record JANHMN010000004.1, read on the forward strand.
AACATTTAAAAAATTGTATAAAAGCAAAAAGGAGAAGGGGGGATGAGATAGGGGTTTTCTAGGGAGGGGAAATGGGGAAAGGGGATGGCATCTGAAATGAAAATAAAATATTCAGTAAAAAATTTTTAAAAAAAGAAGACACTGTTCTTTTTCTTTCCTTTCTCCCTTTCTTTCTTTTCTTTTTCTCTTCTTTTTCCTCCTCCTCTTCTTCTACTTTTTTTGTTTGTTTGTTTGTTTGTTTGAGACGGTCTCTTTCTATATAGCTCCAGAATTTACTATGTAGGCCAGGCTAGCCTCAAAGATCTCAGAGATCTGCTTGCCTCTTCCTCTGCCTTTATGTCCCAAGTGCTGGGGTTAGAGATGTGTGCCACCATGCTCAATTTTAATTTCTTAATTTTAATAAGAGAGGGAGAAAATCCATCTTACTGCTTGTGTTTGTTAAGATAGTTAATTTAGTGGATAACAAAGAAACATTTTTTAATATCTATGACTAAGAAATGAGATGTCATATAAAATTCTGTTCAGGGCTGTAGAGATGGTTCAGTGGTTAAGAGCACTGACATCTCTTCTAGGGGTCCTGAGTTCAATTCCCAGCAACTACTTGGTGGCTCACAACTATCTTTAATGGGATCTACTGCCTACTTCAGGTGTTTCTGAAGACAGCTACAATGTACTCATATACATAAAATAAATAAATATTTTAAAAATTCTGGTAAAGTACATGATGCTAACTATTAAGTACTTGTTATGTACTAGGTTGTATTCTGAATGCTTTATGTCTTATATAATTTAGTGAGATGGGTAGTTCTTCCCAGTGATTTTATATATTGTATGTTATAAAATACATTTCAGTGATGTGATATATATATATATATATATATATATATATATATATGCATATATACGATCATTTTTCTCCCTTCAATGTAGGTATTGTTATAGGTTCTGCTTACAGATGAGCAAACTGAGCTTGGAAGGGTTACCCAGGGTTACATAGGAGGTGACAGAATGTCTGGTTCCTGAGAAGTTCTTAGCTCTCTGTTATTTCTGATGATTAGCCCAGTGTTATTACGTGAGAGAGCCCTTAGCTGCTCATCATCATTGCTTACTGGTGTTAAGGTGTGCTTGTTGATAATGAAGTCATGTCATGTACATCAAACCCCTTAGGCTTAGGATGAAAATCTGTATATAGGAGTTTTGTGTGAAGAATGCAAATTGTTCTAATGACAAATGTTCTGCTTTTTCCTTATGTTTCTGAGCTGTGTCTGAAGTATCAGTGAGACCCTGATGCTCAGTGTGTTGCAGTCTCAGATATGCCATAGAACTGTAGGTCTGTTATGTACAGTGTGCTTTAAGTTTGGTCTGGGGGGATAGATTGTTTTTTGACAATAATTCACAGGCATTTAGCTCAATGGTAAAACTTGAGTCCGTCAGAAAATAAGATCACTGAAATATTGGTGGTTATATAAGGAATAAGGGTGTTATATGTTATTACAGAGCATTTCACAAAATGTATGACTTAAAACAACAGCTATTTTATTTGCTAGTTGTTCTTTAGGTCAACAATTTGGAGTGGGTTTAGGTGAATGTGTCTTCCACTCTTCCTGCCTAAAGTCACTCTTAAAGCAGTCATTGGCTATTGCCTTGACTTGAGATTACATACTTCTAAGATCGCTTCTCTCATGTATCTGACAGTGGAGGCTGGCTGTTGGCTGTATGTTTTTAATGTGGTTACCCACCCACAAGGAAGCTAGCTTGGATTTTCTCTAATAGCACTGTTAGAGTAGTAATGAACAGTAAAGTTTACACAGCCTCCCAAAGCCCAGCATTAAAAATTCTGGCAAATTTTTCTGTTTCATTTCATTGATTAAACCAAGTTACAAGGACAGTAAAAATTTAAGTAGTAAAGTTAAAATTCCACTTCCTAATAAGAGATCCCAAGAAAGAGATATAGCAAATTCTATCCTAGTATCCAAGTTTCCTGATTTCTTTCTAGGCTAACAATATTGTCTTTTCATTAGTTTACTTTATTTGTATATGTGTGAAAATTTATTCCATTTATATATAAAGGGAAAATTGGGTAATAAAAATACCCAGCATAACCAAACTCCATCTTGGGAATAACCACTGTTTTTTATCTACATTGCATCCTATTAGGTACAAATTTATTTAAATTTCTGTAACATGCTTTTTTTCCTTTAAACCTTATTCTGAGTATCTTTCTGCATTTGAGGTAAATATATATTATCTGTATAATACTGTATTAAATATGAACATATTCATCTGCTGCTACTAAACACTTAGCTTTGGTCTATGGTTTGTCTACTAAAGGTTCATAGATTTAAGGCTCATAGATTTCTGGCAACTTGTTCTCAGTGTGGTACTGGGAGGAAATGGAACCTTTAAGAGGTAGGTCTTTGGAAGGTGATTGAGGGCACTGTCCTTAAACGGAAATAATGTATTTTTCCTGGAATCCTGACTTAGCAGTGTAGAGAGTGTTGTTACAGATCCAGACACTTCCTTGGTTTGGCTGTCTTCCTGTCTTCCTCTATGTTGTTGCCGTTTTGATGCCATCTAGCATGAGGTGACACATGTAATCAGAGCTGCATGCTCTCTGGATTCAGCAAGATCCAAAACTGTTAGCCAAGTATATCACTTTTCTTTTTAAGTACCCAACCCCAGATATTAATAGTAAGAATAAATAGGTTGAGTATAAGTCATTTACCTTTTTTTATGCTTTGTAAAAAAGAATACTGTAAACATTCACTTAAATTTTTTTATTACATTTATTGTCTGTGTGTTGAGTTGCCTGCATGTGGCAGTCAGAGAGCAATCTGTGTGAGTTGGTTTGGTCCAGTTCTTCCACCATGTGAGACACAAGGTTGGGTTGCAAGTGCCTTGACTACGGAGTTATGTCATCAGCCCCTAAACATTTTTTAAAAGTTTACTTATTATCATTTGTTTGTGTGGAAGTATGAGCATTGTGTATGGTATGTGTGTGAATGTAGCCGTGCGTATACCACAGTCTAAGTGTGGAGCTCAAAGGAAGATGGAGGACTCACTGATCTCCTTCCTCCACTGAGGCAGCGTCTTTTGCTATTTCTGTTGTACTAGCTGACTCACCAGCTTCTGGAAGATTCTCCTGTCTCTGCTTATGCCACAGATGTATCACTGTACCCACTGAATCCTATAGGTTCTGGGGTCAAACAGGTTATCATGTTTGTTCGCCAAGTATTATTACACACTGAGCCATCTTGGAGGCTTTTTAAAAGTTATGTATCCTCTCTCTCTCTCTCTCTCTCTCTCTCTCTCTCTCTCTCTCTCTCTCTGTGTGTGTGTGTGTGTGTGTGTGTGTGTGTGTGTGTAACATATATCCCTGTGTAATTGATACTTTTCTTTTGTGGACTTGGTGAAAAACATTTTAGACTTTGATAGGTATTGATGAGATGAATTTAAGAATCTTCTGGTATAAGCTCATCAATAGATGTAACTTTGCCAAAGCTGAGTTTTTTTGTGTTGAGATCATGTTAAAGAGAAGTTTTGAAGAGCTAGTGAAAAATGTAGAAAGTTCTTTTCTTAACATTTTCTTTATGGATTAAAATATACAGACATAGTTGCTATGTTGGCTGATTGACTAAAATTTTTATTTTGTATACGGATCTGCTGGTGGGAGTTCTTTTCTTGTTTGTACAGGTAGAGAACTTTCTTCCTTTTTCATTTTTTCCTATCTGTCAGTCTCTGTTCAGGACTATAGGATGCTGCTTATGCTTCTTGCCTCTACCCTTGATCCTTTATGTTGTCTTTGCAGAGCTTCTAGGCACTGATACTTTGTGTCCTGTAGTTCTCTTGCAGACTTTCTCCTTTTCAACTTAAATGCTTTCCTACATTAGTTCCAAGAACATGTTTCATAGCTGTAAAGTTAAACCAACTAGGCATTCATCTGTGCGCTTCTCTAGTACAGAAGTATTAATTTTTGCCCATAGTATACAAAACTACAGAAAATAGAACTTGTGAATAGGCTCTTCATATAACATAGTAGGTAATTTGCAAGTGGTAGGAAATTTATTGAATCAATATATCAGATTGGTAAATTATACTTGGTGTCTGTGTAATGCTGCCTTTTAGATTATTTTAACCAGAAAAGTCTGAAAATTATGTAAAATTAAATTGTCTTCTTACAGACAGACCTCACCCTTGAGAGACTTGAAGCCCCAGGGAATTGGGAAGCCTGACATGTGGTGGGGTTTAGGGGTGTGGGGACATCCTCTTGGAGTCAGGGAAGAGGGATGGGATGAGGAACTGAGAGGGGGAATAATGACTGGACTGTAAAAAAATATTAAATATAACAAAAAAGTTTCTTACAAATTATAGTTGTAAGACTATAGCTGCAATTTACCTATTTTGTTGTGTAAAGGCAAATGAGCATAGCTTTGGGTACACCTAATCCCTAGGGGTTTTAGGAACAATTGTAGCATCTTTCATGTCAAGATAGCCATTTGGCAAATGCCTAGGAGGTCAGATGACTTAAAGTGTGAAATGTAGACATTGAAATCTCCCAGAAACAAGCATATAAATCCTTAGTCGCTGAGGTCCTACATAAATATTGTTGTAGATTTTAAAATAAATCAATGTGTTGATATTTGTGGACTTTGTTTTTTTTATATATAAATTTATCTATTAATGTGATGCAATTGACGTCTTAGTAGTATTTTTTAAGTAAAGATATTGGCAAGGTAATTATTCTTATTGATATTGAAAGGAAATACTAGTACACTTGACTGAAATGTAAAACAGTGTATTTATTTACTCACAATTTTTAAATTTCTATTCTATTCTATTATTTAAATAGCAATGAACTTATTTTTAGTATAAGACTTCATAGTTTTCAAGTATTACCTTGTTTGACTCCTTGATACTCATAAATAGACAGGCAAGTTTTCCCACTATGCTATACCCAACTTCTGAAGAAGATTTCAACAGTTACTATGTGGTGGAGCCAGGGTGAGATCCCCTAGGTCTCTTGTACTATACTTAAGACCTCATAAATTATAATCAACTTAAATTATAACCAGCTTCTAGGAGAAGGAAAGATGTAGCTGGTGATCTCAAGAGTTGGTGTCCAGTAGAGATGAAATGTGTCTACTGCTCATAATCCCTAAAGTGTTATTAGGCCTTCTTTAATATTTGGTGTTAGAAGGAGCTTGCCAATGTCATAACTATGACATTGTATGTGATCTCTGTCAGGTCCCAAGTATCAGTAAACCTAGGTTCAGTCTTTGAAAAGTTAGAGCATAGACATGGATAGTAATCTTCAATAATTATGATTTAATTTTAGTGTGTTGTATGTGGCTTTTATTTCACGTGTTATTGCAGGCTTCTCCCCCTTTAGGCACAGCATTTAACAAGGCCAATGACCTGAATCTCTCCCTCAAAGAATTATCTGTGAGTGAAGCAAAATGTACTAAGAACAGTTTACTTAATAGAAAAATTTCTGTTCTACAGAGTAAACCAGTCCTTGGAATTTTATTACTCTTATTTCCTTCAATTTTTAATAAAAAGAAACTTTAAGTATCAAAGTGTGCTCATTATGGTAGAACTACATACAGTGTAGATTTGGAACTTACATTCCATCCTAAACTCTAGAAAGCCATATAGACAAGTTCCCTGTACAGTTTCCAATGTCCCAGTTTGACAGGTGGTTAGTGGTGTGAATTGTGGGGAGGGAGGTGACTCATGACTCTGGAATGAATCTTTTGACTCTTCCTGTATCCTCCATAGAACACTGGCAGGGCTATGGGTATAATTAGCACTGCACATCTAATTATAAACAAAACTCTATGTACAGTGGTTACCAGGAAGTAAGCCTGGGCTGGATAATCTTTCAAGTTGGCAGGACTAATTTAGAATAATAATGTTAAGTTTACTAAAAGTTATGTTGTTTTTCCTTGATTGACCAGAAGGTTTACTGTAGAGGTAAAGTGGATTATATGACAGTAATATCTGTAGAAATAATGGTTATCAATTTTTAGGGCCTATAACAGTTTTTTGCCATAGTATTTCTACACTTTTCCTCCTATGAATTATGTATCTTGTATTTTATGCAATGCTCATTTAGGCAATAGAGGAGAATTGTTCATAGAAAGACATTCAAAAGTTAGTTGGATTGATTTTTAAAAGAGACTAGAGATATGAAAAAATTACATTGGACTGGTATAACTGTTGAAGAAGGAGAAGGATTTCTGGCATGGGGAGACTAAGAGGTGGAATACGAAGCACAGAAGTGCTGTGGCAGCCGTGCACCCTTCAGAGGCCTGCAGAGAAGTCAGTGTCTGAGCACCTGTGGTCTCGGAGTCCATTAAGTAGATCAGCACTGTGCATGGCGTGTGCTTTGTGGAATTCTAAAAGCTCAGCTAAAACAAGGTCTGATTTAGTTAGCTTATATATAAGCTTGGTCAGGTTCTCTGCGATTCACAGCAAAGGTACTAGCTATGGAGTTTATTACACATAGCTGTAAGCTAAACTTCTGTGTTGGATGGCCATATATTTGCAAAATGAGCCTTAGTGTTGGGATTACCAAATGAAGTAGGAATTTTAAAGCAAATGTGTATAAATGAGCCCTTCCCCTTTTAATATTCAGAACTACACAGTTAAAATTTTTAAATGGACAGGAACCTGAAGTTTCCTTATATGGAATAAAAAGGTACAAAAATTAAACTACAGAGATAGATGGAGAGTCGGGGATAGGAGGGTGGAAGGTGTATTTTCTTAGCTTGGGTGTATAGCAGTGTCACTAGCTGGTTCTGTTTGCCAGATGCTTTGAGAGAAGGGCAAATGCTGTTTCTGGCCTAGAACTTCTGATTTGCCTTGGTGCTGTACCAGTGCTTGAGATGTGTGGACTTTTAGGTCAGTTCGTAGGATTTAGAAGCAAAGCCCTGCTTTCCTTGCCTTGCCCCTCAGTGACATGCTTTGCTTTGACTTCCTATTGTTTCTGTTTTGTATTTCACCAGTTTCTGCTCTTTCTTTCTTTCTTTTTTTTTTTTTTTGTTTTTTTGTTTTTTTTTTTGTTTGTTTTTTCGAGACAGGGTTTCTCTGTATAGCTCGGGCTGTCCTGGAACTCGCTCTGTAGACGAGGCTGGCCTCGAACTCAGAAATCTGCCTGTCTCTGCCTCCCAAGTGCTGGGATTAAAGGCATGCGCCATCACCGCCCGGCTGCTCTTTCTTTATTTCCTCTTCTAATTACTAATATTTGATTTACTAGGGTTTTTTGTTTTGTTTTGTTTTTTTGTTTTTTTGTTTTTTGTTTTTTAGAATGGAAAGTTCTGTTACTAGTTTTGAATATTTTTCTAGACATAAAAATATAGGAATTTTATGCTTTTATTATTTGCTTTAAATGTTTTCTAAATTCCTTGTGGTTTCTTTGACAAGTGATTGTATGGAATTTTATTTCTCCAAATATCTAGAAATCTGCTGCTTGAATTTTTAATTGTTGTTTCCATTATAGAACAAAGTAGAAAAGATTGTTTCCTGGTTTCGGGGCAGTGATATAGCTTAGTGTTAGGGCCTGTGCTTAGCATTTATGATGTTCTGTGTTTAATCTCTAACACCACCACCATTGCCACCAGCAATACTAATATCAAATATATAGCTTTCTGAAATTCACTGATACTTATCTTATTCCATTTTGCTAAGTGGTTCATGTGTATTCTGCATTTGTTCGCCTCAAAGTTCTGTAGATGTCAGTTCAGTAAAATTAACTAATAGCACTGTCAGTACCTTCTGTGACTTTGTCTTCTTCCCTTATGAATTATAAACATAACAGTGATAGATTCTTCAGCGATGATGATTGATAGTTCTTTTGCTTTTTGACTTTCATATTCCTGATGGATTTGGGAACTCTGTAATTAGGTATATGCGTAACCAAGAAGGGAATGTAACATTATTGAATTTTCAAATTGTAAAATTTCTATGTAGTGAACTTGCCTGTGTTTTTAAATTTAAAATATGCCTTATGAATAGCATTTAGTTGAATTTAGTTCCAAATTTAATGTTTAAAATTAGCTTAATTGTATATTATTTGTATGAGTTTGAGCTTACCATTTTATCATATTTTCATTTACCTTTTACTTTTGTTTCTATATTTCATTTTTCCTCTTATTTCTCTTATATTGTATCTTTCAGGTTAATGAGCATTCTTTTAGTATCTTACTTTCTCTCTTTAGTATTTTTTACATTTTATATTATCTAATTTTAGTATTTTACCTTTTTTGCTAAGTATACATCTCTGGTGTTTTTCAGTGTGGTGTGGCTCATAGGATCCATCTTAACTGAGATCTCTGCACAACACACTGAGTAACTTCCCTTTTTTGCATGTAACCCTTTTTGTTTTCTACTTCTCTTAACATAACTCATTTGTTCTCCTTAATTGACACTTTAATTCTCCTTATTCAGCGTCTTCCTTATCTGCCATCACCACACTTCCTTTCCCAGCATCCCTCCTGTAGCTTTTATTTACATATTTTACGAACATCTACAATGGTATTTCTTACTTTAAACATATTCTTTTAAGGAAATTATGGACAAAGAACATATTTTATTTTTAATACTTATATATCATTTCTGATGTTATGTCTCCCTTCCTAGATATCTAATATGTCTGATATCATTGTTGTTTATTCTAAGAAGTCTTTATTTCTTTTTTTTAATTGGATATTATATTTACATATCAGATTTTATCCCCTAACCCCCCTTCCTCCCACCACCCAGGAATCTCCTATCCCATCCCCCCTCCTTATGCTTCTATGAGGATGTGCCCCCACATACCCCCCCATTTCCACCTCCCCACCCTCGAATTCCCTCCCCCAACTCAGTGTTCATCCTTAAGAAGTCTTTTCTAAAAAGTCTTTTTATAGCATATAATTGCTTGCGATAAATTCTGTCAGCTTTCATCTATGTTGAAAGTACTTATACACTATTCTTGTTTCTGAAGGATGTTATTACTGGGGATGAGAGCAAAGTTGGTATCGTAGTTTTCTCCTTAGCTTTAAAAATGCTGTACTATTTTCTGGCCTAGCTATTGAAGTTAATGTTTTCTACACTATAATAATGTGGTATTTTGAGGCTCCTTTAAAGTGTTTATGCTTCTCTTTGTTTTAGGAGTTTGGCTATGAAGTGTCTAGTATGATATTTTTTGAATTTATTCTTCTTGTGGATAATTTCAACATATTTGGATTATTATTATTTATTATTATTAAGTAGAGAATTTTAACTATTCAAATATTTCTGTCTAATTTTTACATGTCTTCTGGGCTCTTGTTAACTTATTTTATATTAATATTTAGTATTTGATAGTAAGCCACAAATACCTGATGGAGTATTCATTTTTCTTTAACATTTCTTTCTTTTTGTTCCTTAAATTTAAATTTATTGGCCTGTCAAGATCATGTGGCTTTCCCCCCTGCTATTTCCAGCTGCTGTTAAGTCTTATTCATTGATTTTCTTTATTATTTTAATTCTTGAACATTTCAGTACTACAATTACTCAGTGGCCTAGGCCTATTTCGACCCTCTCTCCAATCTCAATCTCAATCTCTCTCTCTCTCTCTCTCTCTCTCTGTGTGTGTGTGTGTGTGTGTGTGTGTGTGTATGTTGGATGACGCAGGTGTGTACCTATGGGCATGTACGGAGGCCAGAGGAAGATGTTCTGTGTCCCCTGTTGCTTCTTGCCTTGTTCCTTTCAGACAAGATCTTTCACTGAATTTGATGCCCACAGTTTTTGCTAGGCTGGCAGGGTTCAGACTGTCTTCTCTGCCTAATGCTGGGAGTATGGCAGTGCAGGATCACATTCACCTATTTTACTTGGGTGCTGGAGATAGAAACCCAGGTCTTCATGTTTTTGTAGCAAGTATTACCCATTAAGCCATTTCACCAGCCTCTGGTCCCTTTTATATTGCTTCAGTTTTTCTGGTGAAATTATATATGTTCACATAGTACTCTGTTTTACTTTTTAAAGCCCCTTTCCTTTATTTTTGGGACATATTTACAGCAGCTGCTTTAAAAGTTAAGTGTAACAACTGACTTTTGATTTCTTATAGGCCACATTATACGTCTTGTATAATTGAGTAACCAGTGATTTTTCTAATTACATTTGGATAATACTGAAGAATTAGTGGAGAGTTTTTTTCCCCCATGGATTGTTGGTATTTTAAAGGAAGCTTAATTACTGGTCACCTGGTTTTAGCATTAGTTTTATCTCAGGACGATTCTCAGGTCTTGCTAGCTTAGCAAGACTCATTTTCAAATTATTTTTCTCCTATGGATTTCCGTAGGGCTTATATAGTAGACCTTACTTGAGAATGTGACTTCTTCTCCAGAGTGTTTCAAATTGATGCCAAAAGTATTACTGAGTTCTTGCTGGGACTAGGTTGTACTGCTGGCTCTTCCCTATATTGCTTGACCTCTGGTACTTCTGTCTCCTTTCAAGGATATTACTTCCCCTCTATTATGAGCCTGTGCTGTGCTGCATTTGACAAAGGACTCTCAGGAAGTCACATCCCTAATTTGTTGTCTAATATGTGGAAATACTTGGATCATTTGTGCAGATGATTCGTAGATTATAAGGTATAATCTTGTACTAAACTAACTAAACTAAAACTGCTTAATACCAACAATAGTTTCGTCTGATTTGAACAGTAATTTTAATGTGTTGAAATGAACTTTAACATATACGTATACATACATATATATGTATGTGTACATATGCATATATACCTATATATCTATATATATATCTTCTTTATCTCCCACTCTTCCTCATTTTTTCCTTCTTTCTATAAGGTCTTATGTGTTTTCTATGCTAACTTTCTATTCCTAGGGCGATCTTCCTACCTCAGCCTTAGAAATAGCAGGACCAAGAGGTGTATGCCAGCCACTGCCACTCAGCTTGGAAAAGTCAACCTTGATTCCCCCATGGCAGAATCATTTCTCCATGATCTTCTTGCTTTATATCTACAGCTATATATATATTTTTTTTCACAAAAGAAACACATTGGATTAAGAGAACAGGAATGGAATTTTTAACTGTAGATAGTCTAGAATATGTTATGTAAATGTTTTCCCATGTTTACAGCATTTGGTTTTATATCAGTAGATCATGTGGGGCTGATCCCAGAAGCAGAACAATGGTTATTCATTATTATACCTTCATTTAAATATAGCAAGCCTTGTATCTGCCCAGGAACATAACTGAACATTTGTTTCAGTTATGCTTTTTGGGGGATTTTATTGTGTTAATTTAAAAATACATACGATTTCATTTTCTCAGAAAATGAGATGGTCATTTAAAGGGATTGTATTTTTTTTTTTTTTTCTCTCTCTTTAGGCCTGGGCTGGTAAGCAAGGGCTGTGTAAATACTTCAGCTCTACTCTGTTTGTGAGTCAGAGTGCTCTGATCCTCTTTTATGGAACCTATCTTTTATTATTCTCCTCGGATATCTTTGCCTTTTCCATTCTTGACTGTTGTGCTGGGGATATGGACTTGTTTCTCCTTTCACAGAGAACACTGAGGTTGTCTGAATCTCCGCTGGGATGTGACATTTCTCAGTCTTCACTTCCAACCTTCCAGGCTCAGATGATCATCTTCTGGGTTCTTGTCACCTCTTGATCCTTCTGAGATGCTGTCCCTGTGTTTTCCCTCAGTGCTTCCTCCACCTCCACATTTTATTTTTCTTATTTTTTCTTTTTCTTAGCAAAGCATGCTTAAGTTGCTTCCACCTTAAATACACACTAACAAAAAAACAAGGGATTTCACTTTCCTACCTACACCATATATATTTTAAACATTAATTCTGTGTTTTTCTTCAATAAACAGCCTCTACCTTGCTTATTGTTTCCTTGGGAAATTGGAATAGGGCCTGCATTCCCCTCTTTCCACCAAAAGCACATCTTCTTTTTTTTTTTTAATTGGATATTTTAATTACATTTCAGATGCCATTCCCTTTCCCCATTTCCCCTCCCTAGAAAACCCCTGTCCCGTGCCCCCCTTTCCATTTTGCTTTTATACAATTTTTTTAAATGTTAATCAAAGGCTTTATAAGTATGGTAATGCTCAATCAGAAGGTGTAACCCAATATCCAACCTAGCTATGTAAACTATCTTTGACTGGTGGAGACACGTGAACTTAAAAGCACATCTTCTAAGTTCCTAATTTGTTAGTTGCCAAATGTAGGGACTGGGAGGTGATTTCTAGCCCTGGTTTCACCTGACCTTTTTAATACATTTACGGTCAGTCCCATTTCATATAAAAACCATATGAAAACTTTTGGTTCCGGCCTGCTACTCTCCTGATTTGCTCCTCTGTTCTGTCTTACTTTCCTGGGCTGCCCTTCTTCCTCTGTTCCCACTTAGAAACTGATATTCTGTGACTCATTTCACTTCCAGTGGTTTCAGCTGCTGTGTGATTTAAGTTATGATTTAGTGATCTTAATCATCTGCATTGTGCTTTTGAGCCCAAGACTTGCTATGACAGTCCTACTGTAGTCTTATAAATCATGGTATCTACATTGTGGTCTGGAGATTAAGACTAAAAGAAGAAGTCAATAAAAGAGCTAAGATTTAAACATTCATCTGAAAAAGAAACTGTAATCTCTGTTTAGATAGCTGCTAATCTCTGTCTAGATAGTTGCTAATTAAACATTTTTAAGCAGCTATCTGACAAACATATTAAATATATCATGGTCCATATGCTGTACTTACTGCTTTCTTTCATGAGTGGGAGCACGGAGGTCAGAAAGAGAGATGAAGTAAACTACAGAAAGACAAATGGAAAACCTGTATTCGTAATCTCAGGGTCTGATTTTCCTTCCTTCTCTTTTCCTGGCCAACATGAATTTGTAGGACTTGATAGATGCGAATTAAACCATGCCTTTACGGTTTATATATGTTACACACAAAACTTCACTTTCTTTTTTGTTTCTTTTAGTTTTGGAAAGGGGAGGGAAATGATATAGGATATTGGTGGGTTTTTTTTTTTTTGGTGGTTTTTTTTTTTTAAAGAAGGAATAAGCCCAATATCAGTTTAGAGTAACCTTGTAATTATGCTAAAATTAAATTGTATTGATGTAAGATTCAAGATATTTCAAAACCAAACCAGGTGTAAAGTGATGTCTTTTGACGGGCTGTAATAAAAATAGGTTCCACCAGGTTTAGATGAAGATGATTATATATATCAAAACTGTGCTTCAAATATTCAGTAAAATATAGCAGTTAGTTTGGTTTGCTTTGCTACTGGAAGGGTAAAGCTGTGTGTAAATATTAATTTGACGAGGTGTTTAATCATAAAATAAGTTATTTGCATTTTGCCAGAGTACTGACTGGCCAATTCTCAAATTTGATGAAGAAAGGGCAAATAATCAACTGTTAAATATTCTTTGGCTTTAAACAGTTCATGGCTAAGCAGTCATTTTTTTTTTTAATATCAACTTGCCACAAGGTCTGGTTATTGGGAAGAAAGAATCTTAATCCCCTCCATGCCCACCCCCCAAAAGAAAGCCTCTATAGGATTGGGCTGTAGGCAAGTCTGTAGGGTATTTTCTTGATTGATGATTGATGTGAGAGGGCCCATTGTGGCTAGTGCTACCCTGGGCAAGTGGTCCTGGGATGTATAAGGAATAAACAAACAAACAACACAATAAGCCAGGAAGATGGAGCCAGTGAGCAGCACTCTTCTTCATTGCCTCTGCTTTCAGGTTCCTACACTGACTTCTATCAGTGATGGAGTATTACCTCAGAGTTGTAAGATAAACACCTTCCTTCCCAAGTTCCTTTGAATGTGGTGTTTTATCACAGCAATAAAAATCCAAAACAACACTCACACTCAAAAAGTTCTGATGGATCCTAGGTGATGACTGGGAATGCTCTAATATTACCCAATGAAAGGCTTTTACTGAATAAACCACGCTGACTAGAGCTCATGGTTGTCTGCATCTAGCATAGGGTGATCGAGATGCTTTAGGGGCATAATTTCATCTCTTATAGGAGTGTAAACACATCAGAAAGGTTAAGAATTTATTAAGAGCTTACAATTTTGAATAATATTTCAATGTGAGATTGCATGAATGAAATGACTCCTTTGGTGGTTTGAGTGAGAAATGACACCCGTGGGCTCATGTATTTGAATGTTCAGTCCCCATATGGTGGTGTTCTTTGGGTGAGTGTGGAACCTTTATGAGATTGAACCTTGCTGGAGGAAGTTTATCACTGTGGCATGCTTTGAGTTTATAGCCTCATCCCTCTTCCTGCCCCTTTTTTCTCTCTCTTTCTGATCCTGTAGGCATGTCATACATTACCTGCTAAAATAGACTCTTAACCCTCTGGATCCTAAGCCAAAAAAACCCAAACCATTTCTTCAAATTGATTTTGTTCTTGATGTTTATCACAACAACAGAGAAATAATTGATACAACCCCCAAATATCCATTGAAACCAACCATCACAAGGCAATGGGAACACTTGGAACCTGAGAAAATTAAATTCTAAAACAAACAAAGAAAAAACCAAAACCAAACAAACAAAACCCCAAGATATCGTAACCACTGTTCTCTACACATACCATTTACCAGGGATGAGCAGATGGCCACTTAATAAACCCACGCCTATAAATGAGTAGAAGTTTTATTCAAAGAAGTCTTTTTATTTTTTATGTTTTTAATTTATTAATTATTTTATTTGTTTATTTATTACATTTCAAATCTTATCCCCTTTCTGGTCTACCCTCCACTAACCCCCTACCCCAACTTCCTCCCCTTTCCCTCTAAGAGGGTGCTCCTTCACCCACTCACCCACCTACTCCCGCCTCACTCCTGTAGCATCCCCCTTTTGTGGGAGCATCAAGCCTCCACAGAACCAAGAGCCACCTTTCCCACTGAGGCCAGACAAGGCAGTCCTCTGCTAAATATGTAGCAGGAGCCATGCACAGGCCCATGAATACTCTTTGGTTGGTGATTTAGTCCCTAGGAGCTCTGAGGGGTCCAGTTAGTTGATATTGTTGTTCTTCCTATGGGGTTGCAATCCCCTTCAGCTCCTTCAGCCCATGCCCTAACTCTTCCATTGGGGTCCCCTGGCTTAGTCCAGTGGCTGGTTGTATCTGCATTTGTCTTAGGTGCTGGCAGAGCCTCTCAGAGGACAGCCATACCAGGCTACTATCTGCAAGCACTTCTTGGCATCAGCAATAGTGTTGGGGTTTGGTGTCTGTGGATGGAATGGATCCCACAGTGGAGTGGTGTCTGAATGGCATTTCCTTCAGCCTTTGCTCCATTTTTGTTCCTGCCTTCCCTTTAGAAAGGGAAAATTAGAATCCCTGGTGGCTGGGACTTTCTAGTAGTCTCTCAAGTTCTCTACCCCTCACTACTACTATTTTCTATTCGTTCTCCTGGCTCTCTGGACTTCTATCTCTTCCCACACCTGGTCCTGCACCCTCCCCTTTTTTCCTCCCCTTTCCCTCTCCCATCCAGGTTCCTCCCTCCCTCTACTTCCTGTGATTATTTTGTTCCCCCTTCTAAGTGGGTTTGTAGCATCCACACTTTGGCCTGCCTTCTTGTTAAGCTTCATATGGTCTGTGAGTATTCTGACCTTTTGGGCTAATATCTACTTATCAGTGAGTACATACCATATGTGTCTTTTCGGATCTGGGTTACCTCACTCAGCATATTTTATAGTTTCATCTAGTTGCCTATAAAAGTCTATGAAGTCATCATTTTTAATAACTTGAGTAGTATTCCATTGTATAAATGTACCACGTTTTCTGTATCCATTCTTCCGTTGAGGGACATCTGGGTTCTTTCCAGCTTCTGGCTATTATAAATAAGACTACTATGAACATAGTAGAGCACATGTCCCTGTTAAATGTTGGAACATCTTTTGGGTGTATGCCTAGAAGTGGTATAGCTGGGTCTTCAGGTAGAACTATTTCCAGTTTTCTGAGGAACCACCAGATTGTTTTCCAAAGTAGTTGTAGCAGCTTGCAATCCCACCAGCAATGCAGAAGTGTTCCTCTTTCTCCATATCCTTGCCAGCATCTGCTGTTGCCTGAGGTTTTGATCTTAGCCATTCTGATTGGTGTAAGGTGGAATCTCAGGGTCATTTTGGTTTACGTTTCTCTTAAGGATGTCAAACCTTTGTTTAGGTGCTTCTCAGTACCATAATTTTTAATAATTTCAGACTGGAGAAGTAGAAAATGGTTGGCCGTCTTACTCTAGTTTCTTTTCTTCCCAAATCAGAAGTGCACAAAAGTACGAATGGCAGTTAACTCTTAAAAGGAAATGAGTTTTCTTGATTAATGTTCTAGTGAGTTTAGTTGCACAATAACAGATGTGTAGCAGAGTGAATGAAAAAAGAGGAAATCATGACATCAAGGCAGAGGAACTAAGTAAAAAAGGCCTGTCAGGGAGAGATTTAACCTGACTTGTTCTCAGAGTAAAACAGTCTGCTATGGTCTGAGCACACCTAGGAATAGTGTGATTGGTGCTTGTAGGATCTGATCCATGCTTCTGACATGCATGAAGGTGACTGGGTAATCTCCTGAAATTTGTGCCTAGAAGGGAAGAAGTCTGCTTTTGTAAGAAGATGTGATGTAATAGGGGTACTGTGGTCTTTACTCTGCACTTTTGAGCAGCAGTTGAAAACTTTAGTATGAGTAGTGCTTTTATTTTGTGAGTTGTCAGTTACCAGTGTTATTTTTTATTGAGCACTATGTTTTTCTGTATATTAAGTAATTCCAGTTTTGTTCTATTGATGATGAAATAATATTTTTAATTTCATTACCAGATACCAAATTGTTAAAAGCTCTTACCTTCCATTAAATTAACATGAGTCAGAAGATGCATTATATTAATGAGAAGATTAAAATTTGAAATAAATTGTTTTAGATCTGGACTAAAATATACAATTAAATGCCTGTATGGCTTTAAACTTAAATTAATCCATTTCTGTTTGTGTTTTCATGCCTTAAGTTAAATTTTGCCACTTTATAGAACTTTTGTGAAGATTAGAAATAATTATAAAGTGCCTTGTGAGAACAAGTTAAAGATGATTTCAATTTGTTAAACTTTTGAAATCCGTTAAAAGGTGATTTTTTAAAATATAAAATATTGAATGTCCTAATTCTGAATTATTGATAGATATGTAGTATTATCTATCCCTTTGCTTCTTGAGATTTTTCTTCAGTGATTCGTGACAAGTGTGTGTGTTTTGGGGGAGTTATAGCTTAGAAAGCCCCCACTACTTCCCTGCCTTAAGACATGCTGTGGCACTCATGGTGTTTGTTCTGTTTTTAAAGATGGGAGCTGTTGTACTTGTGAATGCCACAGGAGGGTGAAAAGCAGGTGTTTGAACTGTAGTTGGCCTGTTTTTTAAGTTTTTTGTCTGTGTTATTGTTTCTTGCTTACCAAACTATCATAAGTCATTTTCTGCTTTTAGTTTACTATAGGCCAAAAACATCCTTCTTTTGGATGTATATTAATTTAAAAAAAAAAAAAACAGCTGTGATTTCATAGTACTTTCGTTAATACAGTCTGTCTAGCCAACATCCTACCCAACAATAGCCCATTCTCTTGAGAAGCTATCTTTTAAGCCTAGAAGCAGGCAGACCATTTTGTGATTTGCCTGAGGGAGAATGGGACACGGGAAAGAGGCCCATACAGGCCTCACAACCTGGTTTTGCAGTATTTGGCCAAGAATTATAGGCCTCAGGTATCCAGACCCAGAAGTAAGACATTGAGTATAGTTCTTTCCTTTTGGCCCCACTTACTTCTAGCTATTTAGGGACAGACACAGTTAGAGATGACTAAAGTAATATTTTCTAAAGTCAAGCCAGGGGCCCAGGATGTTGGGTAGGACTGTATTAAGAAAAGTACTATAAAATCACAGCTGTTTAAAAAAAAAAATCAACATACTTTCTTTATTGAAAGGAAACAAATTCAAGTAAAATATATATCACATACCAAAATGATGCAGGCCTCAAGCCCATATACATCTCAGTAAGCTTCAGTAGAGGCACAGTCACCATTCTTTTTCACCATTGCATATATTTTTATGCACTCAGTGACTACCAACAATGAGAGATCTGTCATAGAATTAGAACTAGACAAACAATTAGCTTTATACCTTCTTACTAGGTTTTTATTTTGTTGGTTTTGGCTCATGATTGTAGTGTGCTTTTTAAAATATATACTTGGGTTTATAATGGATAATTCAAGAATACTATGAAGCCCTTATTTAATTCGAATAGCATTAAAATGGAAATAAGTCTTAGTGTTTAAAAAAAAAATTCAAGTGATTAAAAATATACTAAATTTGATGTTTCCCTCTCCCCTACTTCTGTCTTATCTTTATGTCTTAATTTTGTAGATCGACTTCAGCTTCCAAGGAATATGATTGAAAACAGCATGTTTGAAGAAGAACCAGATGTGGTAGATTTAGCCAAAGAGCCTTGTTTACATCCTCTGGAACCTGATGAAGTTGAGTATGAGCCCCGAGGTTCGAGGCTGCTGGTGAGAGGTCTTGGCGAGCATGAGATGGATGAGGATGAAGAGGACTATGAATCATCTGCAAAGCTGCTGGGCATGTCCTTTATGAACAGAAGCTCAGGCCTTCGGAACAGTGCAGCAGGCTACAGGCAGAGTCCAGATGGAACTTGTTCAGTACCCTCTGCCAGGACCTTAGTGATCTGTGTTTTTGTCATTGTGGTTGCTGTCTCTGTAATCATGGTGATTTATCTACTGCCTAGATGTACCTTTACCAAAGAAGGCTGCCACAAAACAAACCAGTCAGCAGAACTCATTCAACCATTTGCTACAAACGGGAAAGTGTTTCCATGGGCACAAATTAGGCTTCCCACTGCCATTATTCCTCAACGCTATGAACTTAGCCTACATCCAAACCTAACCTCAATGACATTCAGGGGTTCTGTGACAATTTTACTTCAGGCTCTTCAAGACACACGGGATATCATTCTCCATAGCACAGGACATAATATTTCAAGAGTGACATTTATGTCAGCAGTTTCAAGTCAAGAAACACACGTTGAAATCCTGGAATATCCGTATCATGAACAAATCGCCGTTGTTGCTCCTGAAACCCTTCTAACAGGACACAATTATACATTGAAGATAGAGTATTCAGCAAATATATCTAACTCTTATTATGGGTTTTATGGCATCACCTACACAGATAAAAGTAATGAGAAAAAGTATGTAAAACTCTGAAATGATTCTTGTTCTCTGCTCTTCTGCATGTAATTTCTACAATGCAAATAAGTCCCTTTGTCCATACCAAAGATATTTTAAATTTAATTTGAATTAAATAAAACCACAGAGGTTTAAAATTTAGGAAGTTATGTACAAAGTAGAATGATAATATGGAAGAATATACTTCTTTTGAGCTTTTCATGTTTTATGAGATGAATATTAATTGTCATTCTTCCATGAACCTGTAAGAAGCGAGGGGAGTCGGCTAATTTGCTTGCAGGCAGGATTTAAGGAGGTATTTAGTGAGTTGGAGAAAGAGAGAATGAAATATGCATATGTATATCATTCTTAATGTCCTTAATCCTTACTGGTTTACTTTTTAAAATGTCAGTTTGAGTGCAGAATCTCTAAAAGTGTAGGAAAGAATCCATCTCAAAAAAAAAAAAAAAAAAAAACCACCAAAAAACAAACAAACAAACAAAAAAACAAAACAAAGAGAAAAACAAAATATAAGAGTATTCCACAGCCTGTTTGGATCATACTTTGTTGTTTAATCTTCATAGTTGTATCGTAAATGGGTTTTCTGAAAGTGCACATTACTATGGTCATGTTAGCTCTCCTCTGTGACAAAGACCATTCATATGAGCTTTATGTTAGTACAGCATTCTTACATAGTGCTCTCATAATATTCTGTAGACCAGTTTAAGAATTACTAGCCGGGCGGTGGTGGCACATGCCTTTAATCCCAGCACTTGGGAGGCAGAGGCAGGTGGATTTCTGAGTTCGAGGCCAGCCTGGTCTACAGAGTGAGTTCCAGGACAGCCAGGACTACACAGAGGAACCCTATCTTGAAGAACAAAAACAAAAAACAACAACAACCAAAAAAACAACAAAAAAAAGAATTACTAATATGACCATTTGGCTAGTATATATTAACATATTGTTATGTTCAGTGTTTCAGAGATTTTTTTTAATCAGTTCATTGAAAGAAATATATATTTAAGAGTAATTTCACTGAGCATAAAAACAATACATTAGTTCTATTCTCTCCACCCAAGAGACATATTTAATTAGCTATAGAATGAGTGTTTTCAGCCAGGCATGGAAGCACATGTCTTCAATCCCAGTACTCAGGAGGCAGAGGCAGGCAGATCTCTATGAGTTTAAGGCCATCCTGGTCTAGAAAGTGAGTTCTGGGACAGTTCTCTGTCACACAGGGAAACCTCAGTCTTGAAAAAGCAAAAAGGCGAAGGGGGAGGGGAGCAGTTTTGCTTTTGTCAAGCAGTAGAAAAAATTATTCTGTTTCTTTCTCAGTCATTCAAAAACATCAAATACTAAATGAATTGTTGAGTATAAAGTTGCAGTCCTCTGCTGGGAATTAAGAATCATCAAAAGCTGCTATAATTTTCTTTTTTTACATCAAGTTTTATACTGATAGTTTGAATTTGAAACATTTGTTTATATTTTAGTAACCTCTGCTTACTACGGATGCCAGAAAAATGACTGTTTTTTTTATATATATACTTTTTAAACAAAGAGCATACAGTCTGTATGATTTAGTTGTTGAATGATTATCTAAAATTGAACAAAAATCTATGATTGATATGGCAGCCTTGTAGTTTTTAGCTTTAACTTTTTTGTAATCTTTGTTATTCCTAGGAAATACAGTATTTAACACCATATTTGCATTACACATTTTGAATGTAGAATGATCCACATATATAGATAGCGAAATGATAGATAAACACACACACACACACACACACACACACACACACACACATTGCTCATATAATGAAACAATGACTTAGAGTTCCAGGATCACCAAGGGCTACACAGAGAAACCCTGTCATGAAAAACCAAATAAATAGACAAATAAACAAACAAAAACAGTGACTTAATATTGCAAGTAGAACTCTAAGAGAAGCCTCAGAGTCATCTTGTCTATCTGATTATTTCTTGAAATACTTGGACCTAGTGCTACATAATGTGAAAAATGAATACTGTGTGGTAGAGTCCGGTGATATTTAGTATAGTTGTGTAAATTACTGGCATGAGCTGGCTTGAGTTATGTTAGAAAAATGTGGATCCTTGAAACTAAGAAATAGAGAAATTGTATCTTAAACTGAAAGTTTAGAATGAACAGAAATAAGTCCATTTACCTGCCTGTTAAAGTGAAGTCCCCACATGATTGTCTATCTTGAAAGTAGATATGAGTTTAGATCACTCTTACCTTCAGGATGTCTGAAAACTATTAATCCTAAGCAATGCTGTATGTTTTTCACTTTGGCTTTATTTTGCCGGAAACTTTTATATTAGCCCCTCTATAATTAGAACAAATATTTAAACTGATAGAGTAATTAGGGGGTGCATTTCTTGTTGCTTGAAAGGCAGCTATCACCACTTCACCACCAATGCTCTTGTTGCCTGGAAAATCATAGTGTCTGTAAATGTCATATTCTTTGAAGAGACACTGCTTGTGGTCAGGAAACGCTACCTACTTTCCACACTCATACCGACATAACCTATGCCTATTTTTGTCTTGGCACTTGTTTCTGCTAGTAGAGGTGCTCATGGTCGCCTTTGGTGAGCAGCCATTTCACAGTCTTATGTCTAACACTTTGATGATCTTCATTATCTGGCCCTTTGTTTTCTCTCACAGCCCTTATTCTCTTATCATGTTGAACTCTCTGTTTCCTACAACTAAGCATAACAGTAGCCAGTACTTGTTGGGAACTGAAGTACTAGAAACTGCTGTTTCTTTAGTCTTCTACCCTGACAAACTCACTAAGAAATGCTAATATAATAGCCAAGGACAAAAGTGCATAAAGTAATAATAGTCTGGCAGGCTGGCAGGGAGCAGAGAGCAGAGAGGGATCTCAAACCTTTCCATTGTATTGAACTACTTCCCTGGTTCATACTTCTTCTCTTTTGTACTTTTTTTTCCCAGTGCTTAGGATTCTCTTACCTCCCAGCAAATTCCTGTCCTGACTTGGGGACACACTTAGCAAGTGTTTCTGAGAGCAAACATAGTCACAAGGAAAGAATGGGTATCAAGTTCAGAATAGAGAAGACATTGTAATTGTCTTCTTCAAAATGTAGCCTTCTCATAGACTTGTATGAGATAGTTGTTATATTTTATATTGTTTGTTTGTTTTGACTTAGAATCTATAGTCAGGCATGATAGAATGCATTGGTAGTTCCAGCACTTGGGAGGTAGAGGCAGGAGGATCAAGGAGGTCAAGGTGTGTGTGTGTGTACACACAGTGAATATGAGACCAATTTTGGCTATTTATGATTTGGTCTCAAACAAAGAGAACATTATGATATAATTTTTGTCCTTAAATAGGGCTCTCTAATGTGAATAGTAGGAATGTAACTAGACTTTGTCCTATTCTTTTTACTATGTGAGAATGTTGGCAGGGAATGAATAAACGAAATGAACATTAGAAATAGCATATTATCAGATGAAGTTCACTCTGCCTTTACTGGGCCTATGCTTATCAGGAAAGACAATGACTTTAGGTGTGGGGGAGAGAGAGTTGTAGTTACCTAGTACTAGTAATATGCATCACTGTAGAACCACCTAGGTAGTATACCAACATTTTGTTTGGTTTTATTGTAAAGTTTTCCTGGATTCTGACAAAACCCTGGGCTTGGTGCAGGGAAACCTGTCTCAGCCTTAATATATAACATATAAAAAAAGCCTGAGATATAGGTTACAGCCTCGACAGAGTCATGTGGTTAATAAATGTAGATCCCAAATTCAATTCTCTCTTTTCTGCTTATCTTCTAAAAGTGGAGTCTAAGGACTGAGAAGCAGAGGGGGTACTGTGACCAGGGTCCTTGTGGATGGTATGGAAGCTGGTATGAGGGAGGACATTTGCCACTGTTACTCTGCTTGTATAGTCTTCTACATGGAGATCACTTTTCTCCTGACTGAAAATCTACTGTTAGCCCTTGCTTCTATTTGTGCTTTTCACATACGAGACCTTTGTATGCATTATAGTCTTAACTGCTGCTGTCGTGGTGCAGAAAGGAAAACCATTTCTGTTCATCTCTGAAAAGAAGAAAAAGGAAAGCAGAATACTATTAAGGAACAACTGTTTTGTTTTTTTTTTTTTTTCTATTTTCATGAAAGTGAATATTGTAGATTTGAGATTCAGGGTTGCTAACCAAGATGTTTAGTAGCAACTAATGACAATTCTGCCTACGAACTTCTGTCAGTATCTCAAGCACCTACGTTCGTGAATCCCACCACACTCAGCAGCTGCTCCAGCTTATAGACATGTAACTGCCTTCTTTCCTTATGATGTCATCTTTCTCAAGTGTACTCTTCAATTCTGCGCTTGAAATTCAAGGACCCATTCAGGCTGTGTACTAGTTTCTCCACAGTGTCTTCAACTCCAGAATTTATTTCATGCCATTTGATCCCACTAATTTCCTTCCACTGTACGAATATAATTTAAAGCCTGCTAGAAGATTCTGTCCCCTCTAGACTTCTGTTCTCCCTGCCCCCTTAGTTAATAGTGGGTCTTTTAAAGACTGGAATTGTATTTTTCTTCATAGCTCTAGTACTTGGTAGGATGCCCTGTCTAGTAGGCACTCTAACTATTGGATTGAATTTGCATTTGTTTTTAGGTACTTTGCAGCAACTCAGTTTGAACCTCTGGCAGCAAGATCTGCTTTTCCTTGTTTTGATGAACCAGCATTTAAGGCCACGTTTATCATCAAGATCACAAGGAATGAGCACCATACTGCGTTATCAAATATGCCTAAGGTACTGGGACATGAAGGTGAAATAGTTGGATAGATCTCTTAATCTCTGAGAACAGTTGGATTCTTCTTTACTCTTGGTAGGAATATGTAGAAACGTGTATATATTTTTCTCTCAAATAGTTAAATAAAAATGGAAAGAAAAGTACTTTGTCAGTCTGAGGAACACTTGAGGAAGGAAAAGACCCTGCAGGACTTAGAATGCTTGGGTAGGAGGTGTAAAGTATCTTTTTGCTTTACAGTAACAAAATATTAGCACTATGAATTAGTACAAGCCCAGTAAGTTACTTGCGATATAATGAATTTGCTCTTGTAAGCATTGTTGAGACTCTGGAATTATGATCATTGTTAGTGTTTTGACAAAGGAAACCTTGGATGTTGTGTGGAAATAAATAGGAACAGGAGCCTCTGTCTCGAGTGTTAGTTGCATGGGAGTTAGTAGGGGTAACACCAGGCAGAGGAGTTCTATGCTAAAAGAACTTGAGTTCTTTCTGTGTCTTCCTGAATGGCTTTGTGCAGCCTGTGTGTTTCTAGAACCTGTATGGCTAGAGGTGAGGAGTAACCACAGGCAGCAGGCAATACAATCTACTCCCATAGACATCAGACAGCATGAGCTTTCATTGACATAAGCGACTCTTTACCTCAATCCATCTCTTAAAGAGGTGGGCATCTGCTTCTACAATAACCCAAAGCAAAACCTGATTCATGTTTGGGAAATGTTGAGATTTCCTGGCATTTCTTCTGTCTGTTGCAGAGTTCTCTAGTGACTTCATGCTTTTGATTCCACTAAGTTTTCCTGGGGTCCTCCTTGGAGCACTAGGTCCTGTCAGGGTCACAGCTACAGTTTCTTCTTGAGGTCAGTGATTCTCAGGTTATGGAGGTGGGGAAGGATTTGAGTTTTGCTACAATTGGAGAGACAGAACAACTGCTTCAGGTAACTTGAATATATTGAGAGTCGTGTTGAGGTTCTCATTATACTCTTTGTCCTCTTGATCAAGTAGAAGAAACTGAAACAAACATCTATACTCTCTAGAAGTTTGTGTTGAAAGATTAAAATATATAATTATTGCTTACATGAATTTTTAGTTTCTTGGTATATTTGTCATTGATTCCTTTAATTATAGAACTATCATCTTTTTTCCTTTTTTTTTTTCTTCTTTAGAAGTCATCAGTCCCTGCAGAAGAAGGACTTATTCAAGATGAGTTTTCTGAAAGTGTTAAAATGAGCACATACCTGGTCGCTGTCATTGTAGGGGAGATGAGGAGCCTGAGTCAGGATGTAAATGGAACTCTGGTATGATGGTGTTCTAATTGTCTGAAAGCCTGTATGTGTGTGTGTGTGTGTGTGTGTGTGTGTATGTGCGCGCGCGCACGTGTGTGCATGCACATGTGTGTGTGTGTGTGTGTGTGGTGGTGGTGGTGGTGGTTGTTGGTGGTTGCCTTATGAATACAAGCTTTTAGGTCGGATTCTAACATTTTATACCAGAATTACCACTCTCCCTTAACTCATACTTACTATTGTTCATTCAATATCTGAAAGTCAGTAGTTTTCAAGTTTTCTATTTTGTGAGAATTACAGTAAGATGACATATTATACTGACATTTCCAGAACTGTACTGTGGAATATGAGGGTCAGTAGCCTTATATAGCTCTTTAAGTTTAAACTAAAAATGTGAGATTCTCTGTCAGCTGTACTTCAGGAGTTATAGTAATTTGTGTAACTGTGGTTATAACACTGGATTGGTGGTAAAATTGAGATGAATACTCTAACAAAATTTAGGTGCTGGGGTACAGATCAGCAGTGTTTTTTGAGCATGTGTAAGGCTCTACTTTCAATCACCCAAGACAGAAGATAAAAGGAAGTCCTAGTTGAGTTTTTCATAGAGAATGAATACAATTGTTTAACGGCCTAATTTATTTCTGTTTCTTCATAATTTATGATTTAATGATACTTTTTTGTTTTTCTTCGCATTTATGTGTAAATAGTTGTTTGATTTGAATTTTTATTTATAGTAGAGATGCACTGACAATACACAACAGTTTCTTTTTAAGAACCTACTTCCTTTCTACACACCTTGCAAACCTGTCCCCTATCTGCTATGTTAGCTCAGTATTGTCATCAGGATTACATTAGAATTCATCATTTTGATATCTGAGATCTTTTTCTATAGATTCAACTGTATTTTCAGTTGTTCTAGTGTGAATTCTTCCATCTCTCCTAGTGTCATGATTTATTATCACATATATAATCCACCCTTATATATAGTTGATGTTTAAGAAAGGAGTTTCTATAACTTTTTGGGTGGATGGGCAGAGGTTTTATTTATCTGTGTTAGGCAGTAGCATAGCCTAACAAGGAATCTCCTGTTCATGATTACTAGTTCTGATTTCTTGGAGAGACTTCGTTTTAATCCCCTGTACATCTCATTTCCCAGTACTAGGATATTATATGCAGACACAGAAAAGAAACACCATCGACGTACCCATATGTATTATATATACATATATGCATAAACAAAGTTCACATTTCTTTTCCATAAGTAACTATATTGTTTATAGTTGTCTTGCATACCAAGAGATATAATCTCATTTTTAGTGCTACCTAGTAGTAAATTTTTTTTAGCATGAATAAACAGTAGTTTTACCATTTTTCTCCTTTTTAAATTAGGAAATGGATAAGAATATGCTTTGTGTTAGCAGCTATGCCAGGAACTCATTTATAAACATCTTATTTTATAGAGGGAAGGTGGCAACATTAGTCCTTTATCACTGATAAGTGTCTCTGAGAGGGTGAGTGACTAAGCTAGGGTCACAGAGCCCGTAGGAGATAACCTCACTCCCCTTCTGTATATTGCCAACATCAGTGACTTGTGTAAGTATTGCAAGAGTCTAAAACTTGGAAGGTTCTGAAGGGTTTTTGTTAATTAAGATGTTGAAATCCACTTTCTATTTTACAATAATAGTAGGTTTGTTTAACAAGGTTCAGGAATAAAGAGCTAGAATTGACCAATAAACTGATTTTTATCGATGACTGTAGATTACTATATATATCTTGTTTATTAATGAAGTCTGCTTTCATATCAAAGCCTCAAAATAAAAACAAGACTTAGGAATATAGTCCAGTTCACTGGACACTAGCCACACCCAAAGGTTCAATACTTAATTTTTTTGTTGTTGTTCCATAAATTTTCTTTTCTTTAGTAGAAGGTGAAAGATCCATTTGGTCTGGAAAAAAAAGTTTTTTTTTTTCTCCTTCTTAGAAATGTCAGAATTACTTGGAAAATTGTAGGCCAGTTTTGAAAAATGCTGCTTCATGCTTCTCTTGAGGTTTCTGTTTTGTTTCCTTGCTTCTTACATTTGTTTTTGTTATAGACGGACTAGATGGTAGAATCCGGTTAATTAGTCAGGTATGAGTACTACATCTGACATGTCGAACTTAACTAGAACCCTCAACAGTACTATCAGTATAGCTGTAATTTTAATTTATTCACAAACATGTTTTGTTCAAAGTTTCTAAAGTAATTTCTATCCTATCTTAGTTAGGGCTTACTATTACTGTGATAAACACCAGAGGAGCTTGGGTAGGAAAGAGTTTATCTTATCTGCCTTACACTTCTACAGCACTGTTCATCACTGAAAGAGGCCAGGACAGGAACTCAAACAGGGCAGGATCCTGGAACCAGGAGCTGATGTAGAAGCCATGAAGGGGTGCTGCTTAATGGGTTGGTTCTATGACTTTGCTCAACCTGCCTTCTCATAGAACCTAAGACCACCAGCCCAGGAATAGCACCACTCGCCATGGGCTGGGCCCTCCACCATCAAGGAAATGCCTTACAGCTGAATTTTTTTTTTTTTAACTAGTGTTTTATTTTATTTAAACTAGTCTAGCCTACACTGGTTTATTATGGTATAGTTAAATATAAACATCTTTCAACAGATATTAACATAGAAGTTTCACTTGATGGAACTCTAGATAGGGAGGAAATCCAAGCACCTTTATAGATGAAATCTTTAATCTTTTATTTTGTTGAGATACTCTTACTATTTAAACATAGTCTTGAACTTATTGTATATCTGAGCTACCCTCAAATTGTTGATCTTTCTGTCTCATCCTTGAGAGTAGCCACCATATCTGAATTAATCTTTATACTTTGTATATACTTTTAAACCTCACTCCTCAAAACGACACACAGTGTAAATGTACACCAATACCCAAGCTTCTAAAAAAAAAAAAGACTAGCATGGGTTGGTGTGGGTAAGGGTGGATGAGTACACAGGCAAGAAGAGGGGATAGTTCACTATCTCCAAAGCCCATAGTTACAGCTGAATCTTATGGCAGCATTTTCTCAAAGGTGGTTCCCTCCTTTCTGTTAACTCTAGATTGTGTCAAATTGACATAAAACTAGCCAGGACATATCTTAAGTGTCTTTCAAGCATCCTGGTACACTTTGCACATTTGATTTCATTTCCTACTAGTGCATCTAATCAGTCGTTAGGAAGAAACTCAATACTTTGTTTGTTAGGAACTTATGCTTTCTGTAATTCGTTCACTTAACCTGTTTTGGAAGGCCAATGTGCCCTTTAGATCCTTCAGGCTCTATTACTCCTTCTCATGCAGGTGATAAGGTTTGGGCCTGCTTTTGTTGGTACAAACAGGTTAAACCTACTAAATGCTCTATTCCTCAGTCATAAAGAACCCTTTGCTGTGAGTAACCAGGAACCTTCATAGCTGTAGTGATTAAATCCCTTAAAGCATTCTTGCAGTAGATAACAAGACAGGCTCTACCTGTAAAGGTCTAGTTGCCAGTAGCCTTTCATTTGACTGTTACTAGGATATTTTTTGTTTTTTTTTCCTCTTTCTTTCTTTCTTTCTTTCTTTCTTTCTTTCTTTCTTTCTTTCTTTCTTTCTTTCTTTCTTT
>JANHMN010000004.1:152720429-152762967 GCA_030674055.1 Rhabdomys pumilio
ATATATATATATATATATATATATATATATATATATATATATATATAGGAAAATAGTCTAACCAACTTGATATTAGATCAGATAATTTCATTATCTAAGGAGTTTCACTTTAATAAATTAGCTTAAAAATTTCATTACCTATATAGCATGATGTATATAGCATGTTAAAATCTGTACATATTTTAATAAATAAATATAGTCTTTGCTGCTTTTTTCTTATTCAGTTAAGGTAAAATGTTGAAGTTTTTATTTTACTTCTAAAATCAGTTTATACAACATTTAAAATCCTTTACTTTTGAGATAATTTGTATAACTTTTATAAGACTTTAATTACTCTGGGTATACTTTGTTTTAGATATTTTAATTTGATTATCTTCGATTAGCCTGATAGTGCATTCAGTTAAGAAATTCTTGAGAATATCTGTCTGTCCTGCTGGTTACTGGTTTGTCTCTCTTACAGTGGTTTGGTAATCTGGTTACAATGAAGTGGTGGAATGACCTGTGGCTGAATGAAGGCTTTGCCACTTTCATGGAGTATTTCTCTGTGGAAAAAATATTCAAAGAACTCAACAGTGTAAGTACTGTGTTTCTTCGTCCTATGAGGAGGGAATAGACACATTATAAGTTAGTATTTACCATATATTTTCTACACATTTGAGATAATGAAAAAAAAATGTTTAAAAGCTATAGTAAAATCAATAATTCTGGAGACTTAGCCTGGCAGTGGTGGCTCACGCCTTTAATCCCAGCACTTGGGAGGCAGAGGCAGGCAGATTTCTGAGTTTGAGGCCAGCCTGGTCTACAGAGTGAGTTCCAGGACAGCCAAAGCTATACAGAGAAACCCTGCCTATAAATAAATAAATAAATAAATCTGGAGACTTAACAATGAAACCCACTCTTGCATATTGATGTGTATTCCATTAAACATTAAAATGATTACTTTTTACTTTAGGATGAATGTTTTAGCCATTACATTTTATTTCATTAGATATGGTCATTTTTGTTTGAAGGAATTTAAATAAAGTTGGAAAGTGATTTTAAAATCCTTGTATAAAAAGAAAAGAAATAAAGACTAACTTCAATACTGCTTCTTATATTATCACTGAGTGCATTCTTTAGAAAATTATTAAATAACATATAAGTTGCTTAAATAAAAATACAAAGGCTGGGGAGATGGCTCAGCCGTTAAGAGCACTGGCTGCTCTTCCAGAGGTCATGAGTTCAATTCCCAGGACCTGGCTCACAACCATCTATAATGGGATCTGATATCTTCTTCTGATGTCTCTGAAGACAGCAACAGTGTACTCATATACATAAAATAAATAGATCTTTAAAAAATATATAAATAAATAAATAAATTGCTATTGCTGTATACAAAGCACATATTTGTTTCAAAGACTTGAATACTATCCTGTTATAGATAGGAATTGTGCTGTGAGTGTGTCACTAGAGGTTGAAGATGTCTCCTGTACTCAAGGATTTTCAGACATAATAGGCCATAATTTGATAGGTATTGCTGAGCTAATTAGAATATTATCAGGTAACTAAAGGGAAGCATGAAACGTGAGCCCCCCAAACTATAGAACAGTCTCCCACATAGTAATGTCTTCAACCCTGAAATTCTGTGTTGCTGTTAGACTCCCTACACACATTTGTTAGGTACTTACAAGAAGTATTCTTTAGAGTTTCCAGTTTGACACTTCTGTATGTAGAGCTTGATTACAACTGCAAGTAATTTGTAGTTGAGATACTAAATAGGTAGTTTAAATTCTGTGTACTACTTAATTAAACAATGAAATACAGAGTTTCACCACTTGGGGGTGCTCAGAACACTTTAAATTCTAAATACATTCTAGGGACACTCTTGGCTGAGCTCTCAATGCTTTCAGAATAAGAGTTGTATTTTTATTTTAAGTAGCCTTAACTAAGAATTATATATCGTTTTAATAGAAAAATCAAAGTAAGGACCACGTTTATGCTCTACGTTTCAATTTCTATTTTAAAAATTTACTTTAATCTTTGTTGAATATTTATCTTCTGATAGTCGCAGATTCTCAATTTTACAGTTATGCTCTTTCTTCGGAATGCTAATTGTCACATCCCTCAGTTCTAAGTGCAGTTTTAAGTGTAAGGAAATGCATACAATTTACTTTCATTTGTTTATATGCTGCAGTTTAGCGAGCCAGGTTCTTTTCATTCTGTAACAATTTGTTTAATTCAAATAAATGCTGTAAGTGCCTTTATAATGGTCATAACTTCCTACTGCTTTATTTTTTTGCTAGTATGAAGACTTCTTAGATGCTCGATTTAAAACCATGAGGAAAGATTCCTTGAACTCGTCTCACCCAATATCATCATCTGTTCAGTCTTCGGAACAAATAGAAGAAATGTTTGATTCTCTTTCCTATTTTAAGGTATCACTGTGCACAAAGAAATGTACTTTTAATAGAATTCATTTTGTAGGTCAGCAAACAGTGTGATTCACATTAAAGACTGAGTAAGTGTTGCTTTTGGGTATCCTATTGAAATTTAACTGTTTAAATTTTAAACATGTAAATCTGTTTAAAGTTTGGTCTTAACTTTTATGTTTCTGTCTTCCTCTTAATCAGTGTGACTAGTATTCAGGCAGTGAAGCAGATCCTGTAATAATTCATCTTTCAAAGTTAGTTTTCTCCATGGATCTACACACAGAACATGTGCTCAGAAGAGCATCCTGAGCAAAGCCCTTTGTTGTGATACTTAGAATTGAGGTGTTTTCTAGAATCAAGATCACCAAGGAAATTAAGAAAAAAAAGTTATTTTGAGTAGTTGACAGTTACCATACAGAATGTGAAGCATAGACACCAGGGCAGTGGATGGGAAGTGAAGCTCTGTTAGGATCTGAGCAGGTTGGAGGACAGAGGAAGTGTGGTACTGGTGTTAACCTGAATGGATGCTGGCAGAAGGGTGATGCTTTGTTGTTGTTTTTATTTTTCGAGACAGGGTTTCTCTGTGTAGCCTTGGCTGTCTTGGAACTCACTCTGTAGACCAGGCTGGCCTCGAACTCAGAAATCTACCTGCCTCTGCCTCCCAAGTGCTGGGATTAAAGGTGTGCGCCACCCCTGCCAGCAGAAGGTTGATGCTAAAGCTGATTAGTCTCTGATATTTGGTTGTTAGAGTAAATGTAAATCCCTGTACTAGACAGTGAAGAGAATACAGTAAGTGCAAGGACAGACCCCATACTACCACAAAGCTCAAAATTAGGAGTAAATACATGTGGATGAGCAAAAGAGGTTGTGTGTGCTGAAGTAGTACAAAATACGTATGTATGCTGAAGACAGAATCCAAAGAGCACAGGGAAGAGGGGAGGGCAGAGGTGAACCAGTGCACTTTGAAGGGAAGAACCAGGAGTGCTGATGACTGGGGCTTGTTCAGAGATGGGACCAGGGTTAGCAAGGTAAGGAAGGAAACATGAGTGCCCTGACCTGAGGGACTTTCAACAGGACACCCTAAGAAAAAGGGGGAGAGAATGGAAGGGACAGGAGACGCAAACAACGAGACCAAGTCAAGTTTTCTGATGAAGGTTCATCAAGCTTTATTTTCTCAGGCAATTTCTACAGGCAGGGAAGGGGATAATGTGTTTGGGGGAATTTCACAGAATCTGTGCATTTTGCCACAGAGGATATCTTGCAGCCCTGATGTTTTTGTCTGGCTCAGGTTGCAGCAACCACTTTCCTTAGGGCGCAGTGACCACTGGCCATCTGCTTTCTCAGGAGTTGATAGCTGAGGAAAAACAAACCCTAAAACTATTCTTTCAGAATGGAGTCAGGTTGGCTCCCGGCACATGAGCCTCAGCCTCAGGAGGTCCTGAGTACCATAAGAAATCTATGATTTTTTTTTAACATAAGAATGACTTGATTAAACTTCATATTTAGAAAACTTAACTTGGATTCAGTTTATAAAGTGGATTCTGAGAGCACAAATGGAACATGGCACTGACAACCAGACATGCAGTAGTGATAATTTACAGCAAATGGTCATAACAATGGAAAGAGAGCAGATCTAAAACTAAAGTGAGTTTGGTACTCGAAGGACTTAGTGACAGGGTCAGACATAAAGGAGAGGCAGAAATGTTTTCCAGATTAAAGACTGATGAAGTAAGTAATAGTATTTTTAATAAGAAACCAGGAGTTTAATTTGAATACGCACACACACTAATTTTTCCTTATCTGCAATTTTTCTTTCTGGCTTCTGAAAACTATTATTAGGTACCTTAGGAAAAACACTAAAAGGAAAAGTCCAGAAATAAGCAGTCCATAAATTTTAAACTACATGTCATTCAGAATAATAGGAAAAGCTCATACTGTCCTGTGCGGGCATAAGCCAAACATTTCTCCAGTGTAATCATGTTGTATATGCAACCTATCCATTCATCACTAAATACCATCTCAGTTACCAGATTAACTGGCTCAATTAGGGCTTGTGGCCAAATATTTTTTATTTATTAATGATCCTTAATGTACAAAAGTTATGTAGTTGCCAAAGCAAAGGTATAAAGTGGTTCCTTCAAGTGACTAAGTCAAAGTTAAGAACTTTATAAGGAAAAAATCATCAGCCTGTCTTGCTAAGATCTGCACTATAATAAAATATTTTGAAAGAGATGACATTTACATGACTTATAGTATATTGTTACAAGTATTTATCTTATTAAGAATTATTAATAATATATATACTTAATTCATTTATTAAACTGTATTATAAGGGAAAGCATTGCATATGTAAAGTGTTGTACTATATGATCTACTAGGGAATTTTGGAAATTATCCCCTCTGGATAAGGAAGCTAAGTATTCCAGTTATTTACTATAGTGATTTTTTTTTTTAATAGACCATACCTGAATGGTCAGTAAGGAAAAATTTAAAAGGTGTTTCTGTTGCTATAGAAAGGGTACACAAATTTGCTATTTCAAGATGTATTAATGACAGAATTCTGACACCAATCATTCATCTAAATCCAGAATTCATGCTTTCTGATTATGAGATTTAAGTAGCATACTTAATCTCTGACAATATGGTAACTACTTATTTTAAAATTGGAAATTTGACAAATATCCCATATCACACAGAATGAATAATCCCAGTATTTTGTGTAAGAAGAAACAATGGCTGGGGAAGTATGTTTGACAGATATATTCGATTTGTTCTTCATAGTCACCAAGCTACTGATGCAGGCTGCCTTGTGAGGGTTCATTTATTACCTAGTTTTGAAAGTACCATGTGCCAGACACTATTGTAAACTCTGGACTTTCTTCAGGAGACCAACTTGACAATGTTTCTTTGAGTATCCATTTCTTTGTTCAAATGTAGAGACAGATATTAGAGACAAAATATCTAATAGGTGCTATATTAGATGAAATAAAGAAGAGAAATGAGAGTAACAAAGAAAATGCCATTTCATATAGCATAGTTAGGGAGGCCACTGTGAGGAGGCAATATTTGTAACCCATTTGAGAATGAAGCCTGTGGGTTCCTAGAAACAAATATTTTAGGCAGAGCTAATTAAACTATAAACCCATGTGCAGAAAAGAGTTAATATCACAATGTCAGAACAACTACCCTTTGGTAGTCTACCTACAAGGCTATTCCTCAGCTGGCACCTGGCAGGCCAGGTTTAGGGACATTTGTAGTGTTTACAATGAAATTGATTTACTCTATCAAAATTATACCAAAAATGTAGTTAATGAGTGTCTTCTGTTGTTTGGGAGCTGTGGAATTTGGGTATGTACAGATAAGAGGATACGTCTATGCTCACCCATTACCCCTAGGCAAAACAAAACAAAATTTGATTGCCAAACTTCTTTTAACAGTTAC
This sequence comes from Rhabdomys pumilio, assembly GCA_030674055.1. Taxonomy (NCBI): domain Eukaryota; kingdom Metazoa; phylum Chordata; class Mammalia; order Rodentia; family Muridae; genus Rhabdomys; species Rhabdomys pumilio. Next base: position 152,726,279 of record JANHMN010000004.1, read on the forward strand.
CTGGTTAACAGTATTCTATACACTATTGCAGCTTGCTAAAGGAAAGTGCATCCTGTATACTAGGAAAGGGCTGAGGAAAATTGAGGGCTGGCTTCTTTTAAACTTTGTAACTGCTCCTCAGCTGATTTTTCCTTGAATCTTTTCACTGTCATAGATTATATTGTGAGTGTGCCTATCAGCTGAATTTTGTAAATCCTTTTAGTGCTGCATCAAGCCTGGGACTGAAGTTAGCAAGTCCCACACAGCTTAAGATGACAGAGTGCTTTTCATGTTCAAGCATAAGGTAGGAACAAAATAAGGAAGCAGCAGAATAGAGTAAGTAATGGAAAGTAGATGACATCAACAGAATTATGGAGTGAAATCATTATGAAGTATAATATAGGATAAGAATGTTTTATTCTAGGTGAAGAAGAACATGTGGTCAGGGGAGGAGCATGACATGTTTTATTGTTTTAAAAATTATGCCCAGTGTTTAACAGCACATGGAGTCAAGATGACTGATTAGGTAGTTGTCATGGATGGACTATAATGGCAATGAGATATGGTTGGACCTGGAAAGTATACAAAAATTATCCAGTTGGCATATGCTGATAGATTATATGTAGAATGTATGAGTAGAGTCAAACATAATATTAGCAGCTTTTTTTTTTTTTCCTGAGGGCCAGCTAGACATGAGTTCTATTTTTGGGGTCCACATCATGGAAGGAGAGAAGCATCTCTTGAAAGCTGTCCTCTAGCCTACACTTATCCACCACCTGGGCACGCGCCTGTGCCCATGTGTGCACACACGCATGATAAAAACAGTTTTAACAACTGGAAATTAGAATTGTCATTTACTAAAATGGAGAAGACCATGGGATAAGTAGATAAGTAGATATGGGACAAAGAAAAAACTGAATTTTTTAAGTGTGAAATGTATATTAGATAGACCAGTGGTGATACCAGGTGGGCAGCTGAATATGAGTCTGGAATTCAGAAAAAAAAAAAAAATCTAAGTACATGTAAATCAGGGGTTTAAAGCCAGTAGAGAACAACCAGAAAGCAAATTTAGGTAGAGAAAAAGAGAGGTCCAAGGATTAAATGGCAGGGCATGCCAAACTTTAGTTATTGGAAAGATAAAATAAATCAGGAACATTATCCCAAGGCTGTGTGCATAAAGACTTTCAAACAGGAGAAGTTAATTAATCATATTAACTGCTATTGGTGCATTATTGATAAGGTGAGTAAGAGAACTGAGATGGATCCGGCACCAGAAGATTCATCAGGGACCTTGGTTATGACATTGCTGGTAGACAATGGTTAGTTTGTGGCTCAAAAGAACACGGGGAGAGAGAAAATGCCAGTGACTCTAAAGAGTTTTACTACAAACGAGAAGCAAGAACTAGTGTGATAACTAGAGGAGGTGTGAAGTTAAGGAGTCAATAACATACACAGACACACACACACACACACACACACACACACACAGAGCGGGGGGCGAGGATGAGAATATGAGAGAACATTTGACAGTGTTTTGCTGATGGGAATATTATAGAGGAGAAGGAGAAAGTCATGTAGGAGAAAAGAAGGGACTGTTGAGAAAAAGAATGCTTATATTTATAGAATAAATACAGCTATAGAGTGAAAAATGAGTATAATGGCTATTAAATTTGTCTATGCTGATAATCTTGATGGTTTGATATTGCTACATTTTTATCTCAACTGAAATTCATTCAAACATTGTATTTAGTGCTTCTAGGTTTTGTAGTAGGCACTGTTTTGTAATTGCATCTTTGAATTGGTCACTTAACTAGCCTTCAGTATAGAAAATACAACATATGCCAGAGATAGAAAATAATATCAGTTGCTGATAGAGCAACCTGATTTCTCTTGCAGATCAGAAATGACACCAAACAGATAGTTGTCTCCTGGTTAGAAATGTGATGTGTGTGTGAGGGAGTATATTATTGCTTGAATACTTGCAAGCCCAGTTTGGAGTCTTAGTGTTTGCTTGTTCATCTGTAGATTTATTAGTATAATACATTTCTTGAGAAGAAGAAAGATCCTGGTAGTCTCAGTAACATGGGAGACTAAAATTAGAATGTAATTACTGCCACCAGAGAGATTTGCAAAGCTTTGCTAACTGATTGTGTTTCCTCATTGTATGCTCATGGGTGCAGCTAGCACTTTATTCATTGGAGATGAGGAAAGAGATGCCATGAAAATGTGTCATTTTTCTATTAAAAATACATACATGCTGACCGTTTCAATGCTGACATGAAAATAGCAAAGTACACTGAAAGGCCACAAAGAATGGCTCATGGCCAATTTAATGTACATAGGAATCTAACTCCCTTTGCTAATGTTTATATCTTTAAATAATTGTATTTAAATATAGTATACATCTATGTATATGGAAGACTAATAATGTACTATGTTGTATATATAAAATCACGTATTTTAGAAATAATATATTTTCAGTTTTAGATTCTTGATTCGATAGCCTATAATAGTCTGGTATTTTCTTCTCTCTTTCTCAATGTTTTGAACAGGGAGCATCTCTCTTGTTGATGTTGAAGAGTTACCTTAGTGAAGATGTGTTTCAGCATGCTATCATTCTTTACCTGCACAACCACAGCTATGCGGCTATTCAAAGTGATGATCTCTGGGACAGCTTCAATGAGGTGAGTAATGCGGATAATTCAGTTCAGTTAACACATACAGAATGGTACCAATGAGAGTTATTTACGAGAAAGAAGATAGAACTTAGCATGTAAGTATTATCAAAGTCAAGAAATGAAAATACTGTTTGTTATATTAAAAAAGTGTATCTGGCCATGGATGTTGATATCATTCTGTACCTGAATCTACATTCATAGTTTGCTAAGTAAGGAAAAATTTCCTCCTCAATAGTAATGAGTATTACATATTTTTGATACTTTTTGCAAAACACTTATTTTGAAGTAGTTACCTTTTCTAGTTTTTCTATTTTCAGTTAATAATTCTATATAGAGCCCTATGCCTCTCTTGATTTGGGAGCCTAATCCCTCTCAGTGGTATGTCACAAGGTGATCATCATGAGTTCCTGTTGCAGTGAAAATTTAAAACAACTGGCCCAGTCTGGCTTGTTTTAATGGGGCCGCCATGTTTCCCACTAGACAAGGCCTGAGGCCATGAGCCATGGTGTGCTCCCTCTGCTGCTTGGCTCAGGCCACTGGCTCAGGCTGGCCAGAAGCACCGACTCTGGCACTCATGAGATGGCTCTGCCAATCTACCACGCTGTCTCCACAAAGCTTGACTGAGCCCCAGACAGTACCCGCCATCCACGTGGTACCTGGTAGAAATGAAACCCTAAAGTTTAATTATTATCCAAAGGCTTTATATACTTAGAAATGCTCAATTAACAATTTGCCCACACAGAGTTGTTTTCCAGTATGTAACCTTAAGATATAAATTGTTACCCAGGACCATCCTGGACCCATGCGAGGTTCTCCATGGCTCCTACATCTCTCCTCTCCTTCTAGCTTCTCCTCTTCCTTCTCCTCTTCCTCTCCTTTGTTCCTCCCACATTGGCTCCTCCCAAATTACTGTGTTTATTGTAAAATGGGGGTGGGAGGAGGATATACCGCTACAAGTTCCATACTGTCTTTGAATTGTTTGTCTCTTGGTTTTTGTTATAACTAGCAGTATAATTAGATAGAAGTTCTTCTTCAGGGCAGTGTATGAGCCCACCTTACCTATGCATATATGTTGGCTGCATAATCCTTGTAGGCTTTTAAGTTTGTTACTCTGATCTAAATTGGTGGTTCTTTGTTCTCTGCACGATCACAGATAGAGCTGAGGATCTGATACAATCTCATGTCATCTGCTTCAGCAAAACCAAATACATTCAAAACACCACACATAGTTTCAATCTCATGGATGCTGGGTCAGGAACCCTTACTTTGGATCAGTCTCATCGCCTACTCTGAATGGTAGTGTTTTGTAGTATTAACTTTTCGCCCAAAAGATAGAACTTTCCTAATGATTTCTGCTTTTGAGAAGAAAATGATTTTTATTTCCTAACATTAGTTTCTGTATTATCTTCCCTCCAGTCATATGTTGGCACTTCAGTCAAGAGCCATTACTTATTTGGCTCCCATCACACATATCCTGACATGTGGAACATATGCCTGCCTTCATCACTCACTGCAAATAATGTTATTGTTCCATCCCAACCTATTTTCTAACATTCTCAGTTTTTTTCAGCATCCACATCAAACTATATACTAGTCTCTTCTTTTCAGATTACTGCTTTAAACTTCTCAAAGTATCTTGCTTTTCTTCCCAGCCACACTGGACCTGAAATAAATAGGTTGTAGCCATGAGAAAGATAAGATTAATATCTCAATGAAACTGGGAAACATTGTTTCATACTTCTATACTTTAAACAGCTTGTAGTAATTGAGGTAGAACCTGCCTTATTGATGTAATAGCTCAGGTTTTATGATGATTTGGTGGCTTGAATTTACATCTATGAGTAATCCAGGAAAGTAGGCTAAATCAAAAATATAACCTTCCCGCTTTAAAGAGACCATTTATCATGAACTACTTTTTGGTCATTGATACCAGATGTCTTAGAGGGAATGAACTTTAGAATGTCTAAATAACCTGTGACATTAGATTTTAGATTTTGCAGGAAGTGTGTATATATGTTTGGGGAAATAAGATCTGCGATCACCAAAAAGAGTTTACTGTTGTTCTCTAAGAGAGTCGGTTAAGGGAACAGAGCTTTGTAGCTGCTGCTGGCATTATCTATTACCCTTTATCACCTCCTCCCCGCCCCAAGACTGTGTACATAAAAGACAGTGAAGACACAGAATAGGGGATAAAGAAGAGTGTAGACTTGCTGCTTCTCAGGACTGAGTCACAATGCTTCTCTCCTAGAATACTTACCACCCGTTGCATCTTTGTGAAGTGGAGGTGCTGTGGCTCAAAAGTTCACCTCTGCCCTTTGTGGATTCTGATGTTAAACTCTGCAGGTTGGTAGTGCACCTGCTGCTTTTCAGCATGGTATGGTTCATGCTGAAACTCCCCCTTACATTTCAAGCTAGTTTGCTTAAGCAGCTCCTTACTTAGTGTGATAAAAAGTGTAAACTCAACTCAGTATCAATTCTATATGGTCTGCATGGAATACATTAAGGAAAAAGGACAAGCAAAGTAGACTAAAACTTTTATACTGATTTTATCTTTAAGAATTAAGAAATTATTCTTCTTAATTTAATAGGTCACAAACAAAACTTTAGATGTAAAGAAAATGATGAAAACCTGGACCCTACAGAAAGGATTCCCATTAGTGACCGTACAGAGGAAGGGGACTGAGCTTCATCTACAACAAGAAAGATTTTTTCTAAGCATGCAACCAGAAAGTCAAGCTTCAGATACAAGGTATCATCCATTTTTCTTCCCAGCTTGTCTTGTTTCCACCTTCAGGCATAAGAATTTTACATGTTTTATACCATCTTTCTTGTGAAATCCAGTGAGGTCTTCCCTCTCTAGAAGGAGTTTGGAAGCTTTCAGTTTCCAGTCACTGTCTGAAACCACATCTAAATAACAGGAAGAGAACTAACCTCCAATCTTTTCCTTCTGCAGCCACCTTTGGCATATTCCAATATCCTATGTCACTGATGGAAGAAACTATTCAGAATATCGATCAGTTTCTCTACTGGACAAGAAATCAGGTGTGACTATAGTTAATACCTTTCTGATAAAAAATTACTAATAGTGTAATTTTAACATAGGGCAGATAATAGATTATATTTTCCAGTATGTACATTCTCTGATCTAATGTCATAAATCATCATCAAACATTTGACTACAATAAGGTTAACTCTTTATATGTATAGAATTGGCTTTTAGTTGTAAGAAATAAGGTTAGTAAAGTGAATAAATAAAAAAGATAATAATAAATTTAAAAAAGAAGGTTAAAAAATTTTAGGGAATATTTTGACAATATTTTATTTTTAGGTCCTAGATAAATATTTTATGTTTTAAAATAAGTAAAAGAACCAGAGCAGTTGCTTGCAATGTTATTATCTACTTTCAAGGTCTGTCTTGGAGCCAATGCATTTTAACAAGCATTTTACAACTTATTTATGTGCATAATAAAAGTTGATTCATGACCTAAATTTACAGTAAATGCATACTACAACGTACTTGGACATGTACATTCTTTGGTAATGAAAACAGCCCAAGGAGCTATGATACCAAGGAGATAGTAAGTCATGACAATGATGCAGACCCAGGGTCCCTACGTGAGCTTCATTATAACATTCAGCATAGTTCAGATTTTTAGACAATTTTAGGTTTCAGATTTCCAGATTACAAATGTTCTATTAGTAAAATCTGTACAAATGGTACAAAATTTTCAGTGTTCCAGATTTGAAATACCTCTAGCCCCAAACTTTTCAGAAAATTGGTAGTTGATCTGTATATATTTAACAATAAGGAATCCATAAAACTATTGAAATGTGATTTCTAACCATTTGTGAAATACATCTGTGATACCTACATATATGTCCTTTTAATTTACATCCCAAAAGAACATAAGGCTCTTGGATTATGTGTGAATCAGCAATGAATACTTTAGATTTGTGAAAAAGGGATCATTCTTGCTTAAATTTGATCTGTTTTCAAATCTACATTTTGATGGGTGATTAAAGCCCAGTTGTCTGGTTCACACTATGGCTCTCCCATGTCCATTTAACTAAATTTTAGATGAGGTGTTTGGCCTCCCTGCACCTACTCTACAATAGGGGTGTGATAAGGATTCTTAGAGTTTATTTATATGAAGCACCTAAAATAATGTCTGGCATGTGCTAAGATCATGCTAGACACTACTACTAATGTCCTTACTAAAGAACCTTTAGTGCTTGCCTACCACTTTACAATTTTTCTACTTGAAATCATTATGTACATATGATTTCCATATCTTGCCTTTTAAAAATATACGGTAATTGATATTTATTCTTATATAGCCATGATTCATCAATTGTCTTATTAAATTATTTCCTAATAAAAATATTAGATCTAAGTTTTTTTTTCCTATTGTATGATTTGTTTTTTTAAATCTATGCTTCTCAAAATTGTAGACTGTTAGGTTTGAGATCGGGTACTTGACAGTAAGATTGTTACTTACTCAGAAGAGCAACTTAGTAACAATGAATGTGCCATTTCATTGTAGCTTTTACCACATACTACAGCAGAGTACAGAACCCACACAACACTCTCACTGTGTATAGTGCTGGAAGCAGAAAGTGAGCCCACCATCTCTTTGATTAATGTATGAAAAAGTGTTGCCTTCCCTGGTGAAACAGAACTCTAAACATTAGGAATTCCTAAAACAGTGCTCTAACCCAAAGAAGAGGAGCAACCTTCCCCTCCAGGCATAAAGTAGTATAGTCCAGATGCAATGCAGCATTTAAAAGGAGCCAGTAAAGAAAATTTGCAAACTTCAAAATTGTATTTAAATTTTTGTTGGTATTAGAAATAGGCAATAAGAAATCTGCTTCCGTCGGCTCTTTACAAAGCTCTGTTTGTATGTGTGTGGTAAACTGTTTTTGAGATTTATGCTTTATAAAATAGCTCCAATTTTCCGACTTATTCCTTACCATATGACTCTGAAAAAAGAGTAATATGAATTTATTTCACCTAATTGATCTTTCCCATTGTCAAGAATAAAAAATAAATAAATATTGAATTTTTTAATGAAAAGGACTGATATTTCTATTAAGATATACTTAGAAGCATTTCCATCTTCAGAATGTCCAGAATATCAGCAAAATTAGAGTAATAAAAGGAATCAGATAAATTCTAATATTTTATGCTTTTGAACTTGACAATCTTTAAGTAAAACTTCAAGTACTAACATATCTTTCATTCTAGAATATGTTTCTAAAGCAATTTGTATAAAAATAATTCACTATACAAGTATTATGATAAGGGAAAATTTTAAATGTTTCAGAACAGGAGATTTGGGGCAAATCCTGATATGAAAAGTTGGCTATTTGGGCATTGCTTATGAAGAAAATGGACTTGAAAGGTGAAGATGCAAGATGAACACAAACACATGGAGGACAACTGTAGGAAATACCACATTCAAACAAGTATAGCAAAAGCATGACACTAAACATGCACTGCAGTATCACTGAGTTTAGATAAGGTTTTTTAATATAATTAAAAATGTATATTTTTAGTCTAAGATCAGAAGATAATATATTATTCAGATTTTAATATGGCTTGAAATTATTTGCTATGACCTTAGTCATTATTTATTGTTCATTTGATAAGGATTTGTAATCTGCTAGGTTCTTCACTATATCGACTGAGAAGTTACTAGTGAGGGATCAGCACATAGGGTTTGTGCTTATTCTAGCAAATCCTCTTCCTCAGGTCTTTCCAAGCATGACTCTCTTACTGCACCTACATCCTTGTCAACTTTAGGAACATTTTTATTAGTAATTTTAGTATTTAGTAACATAATTATTCGTAATTTTAAGCATGTTGAAAATTCATATGCTGGGCAGTGGTGGCACATGCCTTTAATCCCAGCATTTGGGAGGCAGAGGCAGGCAGATTTCTGAGTTTGAGGCCAGCCTGGTCTACAGGGTGAGTTCTAGGACAGCCACAGCTATACAGAAAAACCCTGTCTCAAAAACCTAAAAAGAAAAAAGAAAAAAAAAAAGAAAATTCATTAGTATATTTTCTAGTCAATTTCTTGTTTATTTACACATTGTCTCTCCTCCCAAAATCCATAGGCATTTTAAACAATTCTCTTAACATAACACACACATGTAGGTATACATATGTGTGTATATACATATATGTATACATACACACATACATACATACACACACATACATATATATGTGTATGTGTTAAAAAATACATGCCAATATTCTTTTATTTAACTCATCTATTTATCTTGTGCCTAACAAAACCTTAAGCTTTTTCTAATGTTTATTTTGATAGCTTTGAATTATTTTCTAAATGTTTTTTTTCTTTACTAGTAAAATAAGACAAAGGTTGAGATGGGACATACTTTGCATAGTGCACTCACTATTTTAGCTTCTGTTCCATTCTTTCCATCCCTTTCCCCCATGCATAATTTCTTAAGGCTTGTGTATTCTGACAATCTTAGACATTTCTTCCTTCACAAAGCCTCTCCAGATTGCCCTTTAGAGTGAGATGTTTTTATGTGCTTCCGTAGATGTTTTGTTTTCTTTTTCCACAAGTGACACTTACGTGATGTTGTTTCTACGTGCTTTTATTAGACCATAAAAACAGGTTCCTCTTCTTCTTTGTCATTTGTTCTCCAGTGCCTAATCTTAGAAGTAATCATGTATGATGAATAAATAATGTTTAAATGAATGAGTAGCAACCCTCACTAATGTGAAACTTACTGTACCAGTACATAGGCATTTAGTTTCTTAAAAGAAGCATAGATATGAAAACATACTTTGTTAACTTTGAAACAACCAAAGCCCTCTATTGTCTTCTCTCTTGATGTTTTAATTTTATCTGTCTTTTAGATGTCATCAATCTTACAGAACAAGTGCAATGGGTCAAAGTCAATACAAATATGACTGGCTATTACATTGTTCACTATGCTGATGATGACTGGGCAGCTCTAATCAATCAGTTAAAAAGAAATCCTTATGTTCTGAGTGACAAAGACCGAGCCAACCTGATCAATAACATCTTTGAACTTGCAGGGTAGAGTATGCTTGATTTGCATTGTTATTGTCATGTTTTTTAAACGTTATTGCAATAAAGATCAAGTCAGAGAACAGGTTGAAAGAACAAGTATATATTGACTGTTAGGTAGAGTTTTAGAGAATTTGGAAAATGTTAAGCATGTTCATTGCTTTCAGAGATTTTATAATGTGTTAGAAACATTAGCTATAGACACATTGAATAGTTAGCATAAAATAGGACCCACTACTAGTTCAAGAATAGATACCAACAAGTAGGATACATATTTTGTTCAGTAAAAATGTTTTAAGAATTCAAGCTTCACGTTATTTTGTAGCAATTGGCTTCTGCCTAAAGTTTAGTGCTAACCTATTGGTTGAATAGCATCTCTAGTGACTGGAGCCTCCTTATACATGTGGGGGTTACCTCCCCGATCACCCATGATAGAAGCCCAAAACCAAGAGATGGCAGTGGTCTTTTGTAGAAGGGTTTTCTGAAGAGTTTATAATTTTTGATTGACTCCAGACCTAGAAACACAAAGATTACTCATCATTATTACTTTCCAAATTTTGACTTATGTTTTAAATATGAAGTAGCCTTGTTATGTTCTTTCAACGATTACTGCTATGACGTTTACAAACTGCCTAGTTAGTTAGTTAGTTTGTTAGTTAGTTAGTAGTTTACTTTTTTGTTTGAGACAGGGTGTCATTTTGTAGCCTTGGCTGGCTTGGAACTTCATCAGGATGGCTTCAGAGAGCTTACAGTTTGGCAAACTGAATTTACAGCAAGAAATAGGATTTGTCCATTTTCTCATTCAGGTATTCTGAATCAGATACTAATTTAGATGGGGGTATCTACTCCTAATCTTGTGGTAGATAGAAGTAATTAGTAAATAAAATTAATAGCAGTTGTCATTTCCAAGACAGTGTAATGCTTTTACTTAGTGCCAAATAATAGATGACTTCTGGATTCAAAAGTGAGCTGTTGTGTATTTTTCTATTAAAATGCATCTTTACTCATGAGCCACATAAATACATTTACTTGAGTCTAACTTTGTCTGATGCTACTGTAAACCTAAGTTTCTTGTCTGCACAACTCAGTACTCACTATAAAGTTTTCCTTCATGAAGTTATGTGTGTGTCTCAGTAGATTTATACTTCGTATTCATTTACTTTCTAGCCTTGGCAAAGTGCATATTCGGATGGCATTTGATTTGATTGACTATCTTAGAAATGAGACCTACACTGCACCCATCACTGAAGCCCTGTTCCAGACGGACCTCATCTATAACCTCCTGGAAAAACTGGGATACATGGACCTGTCCTCCAGATTGGTGGTAAGTCTTCCTTCAGTTTCTCTTATGCCTACCTTTAATACTGTTACTCACAATTCTATTCAGCTTTTAACATTCCTTTCTTTTAAAAAGCAATTAAATTCTAAGTTCTTTATTTTACTGGTTGTAAAATATCTATTCTGGATCAAAATGCCATTATTTACCGTGAAAAGTTGATGAAGCTTTTTATATGAAATAGTATTCTTCTAATATCAAAATGTATACCTTTGACTACTGTTAAATAGAGCCATCTAAAAAGAAAATGTCCCTGAGGACCCTCTTTTGTTTTTATACAACATTAAAATAGAGTCATTTTAAAAAGAGAGATTCTATTAATTTGCTAGTGTTCATTATAAAATGTAGCATGTTTGTACTGAAAATATTCTGCTTAGTAGTTGTTGCTGATAGGTAGCAGGAAGTGTATGAGCTCTCAAGGAGTCTTAGTATTAGACCTCCCCTCTCTTAAGACCGGTCACTTCATCTTACCAGCTATTACTTTTGACACTTCAACAATTAAGGGAATATATTAGTTACCTAGGATTGCCTTAATGTATTACTACAAACTTGTTATATAAAAATACCAGAAACTTATTTATTATGCCCCTGGAGGCTAGAAGACTAAAGTCAAGGTGATGGCAGGGTAGAGTATCTACTACCTGTGTTTTCCTTAGCTTCAGATGAATGCTGGCAAGCCTTGTCATTCCTTAAATTTATGTCACTCCTGTCCTATCTCTGTTGACAAGGCACTATACTGTCTGTGTTTCTGTGCCCAAATTTGCCACTTGTCATAGATATATCAACCCTTAGGTCAGAGCTCATAGTAACCCTGTATAACTTCACTTCCACTTAATTATATCTACAGAGACAGTGCCTAATTAAGGTTGTATGAATTGGGGGAAAGTACACTATTCAATGTAGTGTCAAGAGTAGCAGACAAGATAATGCACATCACCCATGTTCATCACTCTTGAAGGACACTGATTTGAAGGGATTTAAAAATATCCTAAATGGAGATAGAACGTCTACCTATTCTAAAGCTGTCTGATTAGTTAGTTTCGTGGTAGCATAAGTCCTTTTTCCACATGCCTTTCTCTGTTCTTGTTAAGATTAGTTTTAGGGGGCTGGAGAGATGGCTCAGAGGTTAAGACCACTGACTGCTCTTCCAGAAGTCCTGAGTTCAATTCTCAGCATCCACATGGTGGCTCACAACCATCTGTAATGGAATCTGATGCCTTCTTCTGGTGTGTCTGAAGACAGCTACAGTGTACTTATATACATAAAATAAGTAAATAAATCTTTTTTTTTTTTTTTAAAAAAAAAAAAAAAGAAAGATTAGTTTTAGCAAGCATTTGTTAATTATCTAAAGCTATCCTTTTGTTGAAAACACAAATTGGGTCTTTGGAATATTTCCCTGTTGGTGTTCAGATAATGCATCTTCATCCTCTGGTTTCAGGTATTTGTTTGGAACACACTATAGAGTAAGACCTGAGGGACTGGTAAGGTCAAGGGTGGGAGGCTTGGTGTCTATTTCTAAGACTTAGGCCCATCAGTGCTAATATATATATATATATACACACACACACAATACATATATATAAATCAGTGCTATAGCATTGTATTCCTTACATTTTTTGTTAAATACCAAATACCAACTTGACTGTGGGATGGTAAACCATGCCAGGAATAACCTTGGTAGGTAGAGAGGATTGAGACCCCAGAAATTTAGTGGATGCACACCTGAGACGATAGGCACCTTTCTGCCAAATTCCTGGCTTGGAACACATGCCATACTTCCCACATAAATGCTAATGAGGTACCTAAAGGCCTGGAGGGTTTAGTCAATAAGCTCCCCTTCCAGACATTCCTCCCTGCAAAAGGTATTTAATCTTGGGTCCACCCTGAGAACTTGGTATGGCATGCATCCATTTTCCACAATGAACAACCAATAAACAGTTTGAAACCAAGGACTCTCTCTTTCATCCAGAACTGCCATGGGGAGCACGGAGCAGGCCTTCTCCTACAGAGCCACCCCTTAATTCTCTCACAGAAGGCCTCTCTGCACTCCCAGCCACAACTGCAACCAAGCTAAGGGCCTTTACTAATGAGCAAATCTGGAGCTCCATCTCCCCTGGCCCTGGGCTAGTTGCCATTCTCTGCTCTCAACTCCTCACAATTCAGCAGTGCCTGTCCCAGCCCTGTCGCTGGCCTGTGGACCTCCCCTCCCCCCAAGACACACGTCTTCCCAACTTTTCTGTGCTCGACTTCTCTGTGTGATTTTTCTAGCTAAAACTAGATGCCTCGAAGTTAGGGATTGCTAGCTTCAGCTTTCTCGAATCCCCGCCTCCCCCATAATCAGTGTCCCAATGGTTCCCTGAAGCCCAGCACCTGCCTTGCTGCAGCATAGGGATAAGCGCCATATAAAGCTCCCCGCATTTCATCTCCCTAGCAGCTGTGCCTGGTAGCAGAGTGGAACATGGACCCACACTTGGCTTTAATGCATAAAGAGAAAAACATTAAAATTCTTGTTTTAATCTTTAATCAAACCATGAAACCACCTAAGGAAGTGTGATGGCAGGCATTTCCAAGCCCTTTAATCCGATGTTCAAGTGTATTGGCATTCAATATTGGTGCATGATTAATATTTTTATCATTATAACCAAAACACATTCATTTTGTTATGAAAACTATGCGTGATGTATATATCATTTTGTGAAATATGCCATGGTTTGGTGGGTAGGGTCTGGAGGTATATTTGAATTGTGTTAAGTTGTTCACATCTGAAATTAGTGTCTGGTTTTAGCCATATTCCTGTTTTATAACTTACAAATGTCATTCTCTTACATATGAAGAATTGGTGGAATAAACCTTTGCAATAAAACTGACAGTTCTCTTTTAAGAAACTTTGTTAACTTAGGAAAGAACTATCCTGGGTGTATTGATGTAAAATTAAAGCAGTAAATCAAAATGTAATATATAGCCAAGTGTCGGGATCTTTTCCTGTTTTATTTTTAAAGTCTGTTTGTTTCTGTCGCTGCATTGTGTGGCATATGCAGTGTTGGAGCTTCTGTGGCGCATCTCTTTATATTGTTTCTCTTCTTGCCATTCTGTATGAAATTAGTGTTAGTTGTTTAATTGCCTTAATTTCAAAAGAGATTCATTTAGAAACTATATGAAAAGTATAATTCATTTTATTGTATAAGAGGAAAAGGCAATTTGAGACACCTGCTATGCTCTTGTTAATATAATATTGAATATTGAAGAAATAACCTGAATCATTTATTTATTAAATGGCCACATTTAAAACTGCAGGATTTTTATGAAAATAGAATTATCTTTGTAAAATATTTATCATACTTTCAAATATACTTAACGTATTTTGAGATTCTCTCTTATTCATAATTGGCATAAGGAGACTAGCAAAACTTGTGCCCTCTGATTGTAGGATGTGAGTACTCAGAGCTTATTAATCTAAGCATCTTCAAGTGTCAGGCTTTCTCTGCTGCAGTGTGTCACAGTGCCATTCCGATTGGTGTTGCTGTGGCTCTCCACTGAGATTTTTGAAGATAGGATTTCAAGCTGTAACTTTCATATTCATTGTTTCTTTGTTTTTATTATAAATACCTTTAATTTTTTCTTCTACTCTCCATTGATTTGGGACAAAAACATCAGGCTTAGGTCTGTGTCTACAATCAGGGATAGTGCTGTCTTGATATTAAATGGGTCAGTCAGTTGCAGATAGCAGGTACCAACATAGCCAAGTGAGCCCCATGGAATGTCTTGTAAATGACAGCTAGCATGGCAGAATGTTTTGATTCTGTGTTTACACAGTAACTCTCAAGCTCTACCACCTCACACATTCAACAAGGTGTCTAATCTTTATTTTATTGCCTTTAAACAAACAGAGGCAAGTTGATGTGTTATCACAAGCTTTGAGAGCTTCTTTTACTAGTACTTTTGGTTTTAGGGATTGACAGTGATTTTTAAAAAGAGCATAATACTTCGAAAGAACTTAAATTGAAGTTTGGAGTTTAAAGGATTTTTTTTTATAACTCATCTGTGATTCTTTATTATTGAGATAAAGTAGTGTCTTATTTATGGTTTGTGTTGCTGTGATGAAACACCACAACCAAAAGCAACTTGGGGAGAAAAGGTTTTTTCACGTATACATCCAGGTAATAAGCCACCATTGAGGAAAATCAGAAACTCAGGTAGTGCAAGAACCTGGAAACAGAAGTCATGGAGTGCTGCTTACTGGCTTGCTCCTCGTGGCTTGCTCAGCCTGTTTTCTTATAGCACACAGAACCAGTCAGCTACCCACAATGAGCTGGGCCCTCCCTTATCACTAATTAAGAAAATGCCCTACCAGCCTGCCTTCAGCCAGATCTTACAGAGACAGTTTCTCATTTGAGGTTCTCTCCTGTCAGGTGACTATAGCTTGTGTCAAGTTGACATAAAAGTAGTCAGCATGGGTAATAGTAAAGAAGTAGCTGATAAGGAGAAACTTGCTGGTGCTACAATTCTGCAGAGGGGACACCTGTATGGTTTTTGGTTTTTGTTTTTTAATTTGACCCTTCTTATGTATAGCTTGAAGATATTTCTTACAGAAAAAAATAGCATTTTATATCAGTTTTTTCCCATTGATATTTCCTGAGTGCATACTTCTTACAGTATTGTTAAATTTTATGCATCTTCTCCCTCCCTGGTGCATAATAACTTATAACATGGAAGGATTTCCACATACTGTGAATAGCTTTTATGTTTCTTCAGAGGAAAAAATAAAAAGGGGATTACCAGTTCTATAATACACATATTTCACAATGTCCTTTCATTCAGAAGTAACTTAACAATGAATTGGTTAGAATAGCAGGTAATGATAGTATTGAATAAGTGTCTATTTTCTGAAGTATAACAGGGAATTTTGATCATATACAGACTAGTATATAAATGAAATTTTACGATATTTATATTTACAAACAGTTTAGCGAAAATAAAGTATATATGTACTACATGTATAAAAATGAAGAATTAGAAACTGATAATGATAAATCTGAGTAAATAACATGGATGTGTACTATACATCTATTTTTGCATTTTTCTGTAGTTTTGAATTTTTTACATTAAAAATGGGATAAGTAATTCCATTTTCTCTTCAATTTTGTTAGGTTAATTTGCTAATGGTCTAAAATTAGGTGGTATGTTTAATATACTTTTAATAATGGATTTAGAAATTTTTAAACATTAAATCATTGGTAAAGAAGTATATTTTAGCAAAAGATGGTGACATGTGCCTATAATCTCAGCAAGAGAATTGTATATTCAAGGTCAGCCTGAGCTGTATAGTCAAATCAGGGGATGGGGGAAACTCCTGAGTTGAGTTGTGTTGTTTTAAGTCCTACTTGTAGCTTTATTATTGGATAATTTCATTCCAGCTAAATTTGGGCTTTATGTTTCAGTTAACATTTAATAAGTAATATGTATGTCTATTTTCATTATTGGGTAAATGTTGAAGAAAAGATATGTAGTAGTCCTGATTTCCTGATTGATTAAATTATTACCAATACCATTTTAATCAATCATATCTCATGTCTGTAGACCAGAGTACATAAATTGCTACAGAACCAAATCCAGCAACAGACTTGGACGGATGAAGGCACACCATCCATGCGAGAGCTTCGGTCAGCCTTGCTGGAATTTGCCTGTGCCCACAGCCTAGAGAACTGTACCACTATGGCCACAAAACTGTTTGACAATTGGATGGCATCAAATGGAACTCAGAGGTGAAATGCACATCTACTTGAATGGGTCTTCCCGTTATTTCCTAAAGCAGGAAAGAGAGCCCACTGTATGCACTTGCCCTGTTAATACGTTTTCATGACCTTTGAATTGCTTCTACTTCTTGACCCTTGTAAATAAATATTACTGCCATAAATTGAAGCATATAATTTTTAGCTCTTGTAGATCTGATTTAAATTCTTTTGGTATATATCTGAAAGTGATATTGCTGGATTATAGAGAATTTAGTATTGATTTTGTTTTATCATATATCTATATATGTGATTGTGTAAGTACACATGTGTATGGATACTAGAAAACAATCTCTAATGTAAATCCTCAGAAACAGTAGTTTTCATTGGCCTGATGCTCACTAAACAGTCTAGAGTGGCTAGCCAGAGGGTCCCTGGGATCTGCCTGTTTCTGTCTCCTGGATGTCGGTATTTCATATCATACCACCTCCTTGACTTTATTATATGGGTTTCTGGAGATCAGACTCAAGTTCTCATGCTTACTTGCCAAGCTCTTTATGATTGAACTATTTTCCCTAGCATTCCATTTTTAATTTTTAAAGAACTTTCATGATATCATGTTTCACATAGTAATTGTGTGATTTTGTTTCCACCAACAGAGAAACATTCCAGTTTTTTTTTTTTTTTTTACATCCTCGTTAACACATGTTTTCTGGGTTTTCTTGGTGGATTTAGTTTGGAGATGGAGTATAACTGTGTACCCCTGCTTGGCCTATCTCTGCCTCCTGAGTACTGACATTAAAACAAGCAGATTGGGGCTGGGTGGGAAGTTGTTGAGCTCTGGTCCTCATGCTTGTGTGGCAAGTACTTTAAATGATGGAGCTAACTCCATGACCCCAATGTTTTGAGCTTTTGATAGGAGCTATTTCTCAGAGGGTGAGAGAGGTCTCCTTTAATTTAGATATGAAATGGCTGGTGAAGTGAGCAGTTCCAAGAAAAGCTCTTGAATGTAATTAATTCTTTCCAGGCTCCTTATTGAGAATATTGGAGCAATGATTAAAATATCATCTGGAAAGCTGAGATAGGAAATTTTAATAATGGTCTGCAGTCCTTCCTAGCTCTGAGACTTTAATAAAGGCAGTTGGCCATGTTTCATCCCCTTCTTACACCCTGCCTCCAAAATATACATGTACTGCTTTATATCATGAAACTTACCGTCACTGAATTAACTCTAGATTTGTATGAAGTTCACAATTATTATTTAATGTGAACCAGTCAACCCCTCACCTTTATAGTCAAATATTTTTTCTTGTTGTTCTCATGCTTCATTACCTCTCTTACAGCCTGCCTACTGATGTTATGATCACCGTGTTCAAAGTTGGAGCAAGAACCGAGAAAGGCTGGCTGTTCCTCTTAAGCATGTATTCTTCTATGGGCTCTGAAGCAGAAAAGAATAAAATACTTGAAGCTCTTGCCAGCTCAGATGATGTACATAAACTTTACTGGTATGGAACCACTCAAAGAACGTGATAGAAAAAAAACAAAAGATAAAAGCACTTTGCTGTTTAGAACAGGAGGCCATTTTCTTTTGAGTTTGCACTCTGACTTGCTCCTGACTTGGACATTATGGTGAGGAGTTTCCGTGAGTTGGATTTCCTCTTGGGGACTGAACCTTAACATATATACAGAATAGACTTGGTTTGAGAGATGTGAAGATGTTAGTAATCACAAGCTCCATGTGTGCCCTGCTGGGAAATGTCCTCCCTTGGCATGATGTTCTAAACTCTGCTGGTAATAGATACTGATCTGTCCGTTCTGTCACTTTGAAAATACAAACACTCCAGAAAAGATAGCTATAGAATTGTGTATATTCTACCTTTCTATAAGTTTATTGCTTCTACATCTTAATGTCCAACTGCATGGCCTACAAACAGGAGCTGCTTGTGGGTGAAAAAAAGGCAGGAAGTTCTGACCGAGAATAGGAAAAAGCAGAATAAAGGTTCAAGTGGCCAGAAGAAATTCAAAGGTGCATGCAATTTAGGACACTGAGAGCCATGCAGAGGGTAAAGGGAGCATATTAGCCTGTTGCTTCTGTAACATAAATTCACTCAGCTAAATCCTAACAGTCTCCCAGAGACATCCTTGGGCCCTGCCCAGACCTACTTTCTAAATGATACTCTGTAAATATTTTTTTCTCTTTAATTTTTCCCACCCCTGTCCCTTCCCTACCTCATCTCCCACCTACTCCCCTCCTTCCATCTGATTCTGATGTCTATATTTTTCCTCATCCTGAGTAAGACTCAACTGTTTTCCCATAGGCCATACTGGTTACTTAGCTTCTTTGGGTCTGTGGATTGTAGCATGGTTATCCTGTACTTTATAGCTTATATCTACTTATAAGTGAGTGCATACTGTGCCTATCTTTGTGGGCCTGGGTTACCTCACTCAGGATATTTCTATGTTCATCCATTTGCCTGCAAATTTTATGATGTCCTTATTTTTAATAGCTGAGTAGTAGTCCATTGTATAAATGTATCACATTTTCTGTATCCATTCTTCCCTTGAGGGACATCTAGGTTGTTTCCAGCTTCTGGCTACTACAAATAAATCTGCTCTGAACATAGTTGAGCAAGTGTCCTTGTAGTATGATGGAGTATCTTTTGTATATGTTCAGGAGTGGTATAGCTGGGTCTTGAGGTAGAACTATTCCCAATATTCTGAGAAAATGCCAAATTGATTTCCTAAGTGGTTGTACAAGTTTGCATTCCCACCAGCAATGAGGAAGTGTCCCCTGCTCCATGCCCTTGCCATCATGAGTTTTTGATCTTAGCCATTCTTACATGTGTAAAATGAAATCTGAGTCATTTTGATTTGCATTTTCCAGATGACTAAGAAGGTTGAACATTTCTTTAAGAGCTTCTCAGTTTTTAGAGATTTTTCTGTTGAGATTTCTCTGTTTAGCTTTGTACCCCATTTTTAATTGGGTTATTTGGTTTGTTGGTGTCTAATTTCTTGAGTTCTTAATATATATATATATTGGCTATTAGTACTCTGTCAGATATAGGGTTGGTGGAGATCTTTTTCTGTTGTGTAGGCTGCTGTTTTGTCCTATTGATGGTGTCTGTTTCCTTGCAGAAGCTTTTCAGTGTCATTAGGTCCCATTTATTAATGGTTGATCTTAGTGCCTGAGCCATTGGTGTTCTCTTCAAGAATTTGTCTCCTGTGCCAATGTGTTCAAGGCAGTTCAACCCACTATCTCTCCTATTTGATTTAGTGTGTCTGGCTGCAGTGTGTCTTTGATCTACTTGGACTTGAGTTTTGTGCAGGGTGATAGATATGGGTCTGTTTGCATCCTTCTACATAACAGAAATCTAGGTAGACCAGCAGCATTTGTGTTTTGAAAGATGTTTTCTTTATTCCATTGTATGGTTTTGACTTCTTTGTCAAAACTAAAGTGTCCATAAGCATGTGGGTGCATTTTGAGTGTTTGATTTTATTCCATTGATAACCTGTCTTTTTTTATGCCAATACCATGTGGTTTTTATCAGTATTGCTCTGTAGTACAGCTTGATGGTGATACCTCCAGAAGTTCTTTTATTGTATAGGATTGTTTCAGGTATCCTGAGTTTTTTGGTTTTCCATATAAAGTTGAGAATTGTTCTTTTCAGGTCTGTAAAGAATGTGTTGGAATTTTGATGAGGATTGCATTGAATCTGTAGATTGCTTTTGGTAAGATGGCCATTTTTACCATGTTAATCCTATTAATCCATGAGCATGGGAGATCTTTCCCATATCTTATATCTTCTTCAATTTCTTCCTTCAGGGACTTGAAGTTCTTATCATACAGGTCTTTCACTTGCTTGGTAGACTTACACCAATCTTTTATATTATTTATGGCTATTGTAAAGGGTGTTGTTTTCTTAATTTCTTTCTCAACCCTATTCTTATTTGTATAAAGGAAGGCAACTGATTCTTTTTGAGTTAATTTTGTATCCAGCCACTTTGCTAAAGGTGTTTATTTGCTGAAGGAGTTCTCTCGTTGAATTTTGGGGTCACTTATATATACTATCATATCATTTGCAAATAGAGATACCTTGACTTCTTCCTTTCCAATTTGTTTCCCCTTGATCTCCTTCAGTTGTCTTACTGCTCTAGCTATAGTTTCATGTACTATATTGAATAGATATGAAGATGGTAGGCAGTCTTGTCCCCGATTTTAGTGGGATTGCTTTAAGTTTCTCTTTAATTTGATGTTAGTTATTGGCTTGCTGTATATTGTCTTTATTGTTTTTACATATGTGCCTTGTATCTCTTATCTCTCCAAGACTTTAAAACAAAGGGGTATTAGATTTTTGTCACAGAATTTTTAACATCTAATGAGACAATCGTGTGGTTCTTTCTTTCAGTTCATTTATATGGTGGATTACATTGATGGATTTTCATGTGTTAGACCATCTCTGTATCTTTGGGATGAAACTTACTTGATCCTGGTGGATGGTTTTTGATGTGTTCTTGAATTTAGTTTGCGAGTATTTTATTGAGTATTTATGCATCAATATTCACAAGGGAAATTGGTCTGTAATTCTTCGGTCTTTGTGAGGTTTGGGTATCAGAATGACTGGCTTCATTGAATGAATTTGGCAGTGTTCCTTTTGTTTCTATCTTGTGGACTAATTTTTGAAAAATATTGGTATTATCTCTTCTTTGAAAGTCTGATAGAATTATGTGCTAAAACTGTTTGACCTGAGCTTGTTTTAGTTGAGGAACATTTAATGACTGCTTCTATTTCAATAGGGACTATCATTATTTATGACTTGTTTATCTGATCTTGATTTAACTTTGGTAAGTGGTATCTATCAAGAAAATCATTCATTTTGCTTAGATTTTTCAACTTTGTGGATTACAGACTTTTGAGGTAAGACCTAATGATTCTTTGGATTTCCTCAGTGTCTATTGTTATGTTCCCGTTTTCGTTTCTGATTTTGTTAATTTTGATATTGTCTCTCTGCCTTTAAGTAAGTTTGGCTAAGGATTTGTCTATTCTTTTCATTGTTCTCTCAGTTTCTAAATGATTGCTTTCAGCTCTGAATTTGATTATTTCTTGCCATCTATATCCTGTTTTCATATCCATTCTGTTAGCCTGTGCCTTTTTATTGCTGTTTTGAGTCCATTGAGTCTATTGATGTTGAGATATTAATGACCAATAATTGGTGTGTGTGTGTGTGTGTGTGTGCATATGCATGCGGGCACACACTCGTATGTGTGCATTTTAGGGGTTTTTTGCTTGTTTTTTTTTTTTTTTTTTTTCTGATGTGGGGTTATCTGTTTCCTATGGTTCCTTGGGTGTAGTTAGCCTTCTTGGGTTGGAGCTTTCGTTCTAGCATCTTCTGTAGGGTTGGTTTTGTGGATAGATATTGTTTAAATTTGCTTTTGTCATGGAATTATTTTATTTATCTATGGTGATTGAAAGTTTTGCTGGGTATAGAAGTCTAGACTGACCTCTGTGGTCTCTTGGAGTCTGGCTGTTAAAGTTTCTGTTGAGGGTTGGAGAGATGACTCAGTGGGTTAAGATCACTGCCTGCTCTTCCCGGGGCTCTGAGTTCAATTCGAGCAACCACATGGTGGCTCACAACCATCTGTAATGGGATCCAATGCTCTCTTCTGGCATGTAGGCAAACAGAACACTCACATATAAAATACACAAATAAAAATTAAAAAGAATAAATTAAGTTTCTGTTGAAAAATCAGTTGTAATTCTGAATAGGTCTGCCTTGTATGTTACTTGGCTTTTCTCCCTTACAGCTTTTAATATTCTTTCATTAGTCTGTACATTTAGTGTTTTAATTATTATGTGGCAGGAGGATTTTCTTTTCCGGCCCAATCTATTTGGTATTCTATAAGCTTCTTGTATGTTTATATGCCTATTGTTCTTTAAG
This sequence comes from Rhabdomys pumilio, assembly GCA_030674055.1. NCBI lineage: Eukaryota > Metazoa > Chordata > Mammalia > Rodentia > Muridae > Rhabdomys > Rhabdomys pumilio. The sequence goes on from JANHMN010000004.1 coordinate 152,749,004, forward strand.
TTGGAGAAATTTTCTTCTATGATTTTTGTTAAAAATATATTCTGAGCCTTGGAGCTGGGCCTCTTCACCTTCTTCTGTTCCTATTATTCTTAGGTTAGGTTTTTTTTTTTTATGGAATCCCAGATTTCATGGATGTTTTGTGTCAGGAACTTTTTAGAATTTAACATTTTCTTTGATGTATCAGCTTCTTCTATAGTATCTTCTAAGTCTGAGATTTTCTCTTCTGTCCCTTGTATTTTGTTGGTGATGCTTACATCGTAGTTTGTGTTCTCTTCCCTACGCTTTCCATTTCCAGGATTCCCTTGGTTTGTAGTTTCTTTATTGCTTCTATTTCCATTTTTAGGTATTGAACCATTGTATTCCTGTCCTTAACCTGTTTGATCTATTTTCCTATATTTCTTTAAGGGATTTATTTATTTAAGGTCATCTTGTGCTTTGGCTATGTTAAGATATCCAGGGCTTGTTGTAGTAGGATAGCTGGGTGTTACCATATTGTCCCGGCTCTTACTGATTGTATTATTACCCTGGCCATTAGCCATCTGATTGTCCCTATTGTTGGCTGGATATTCCTAATTCCAGCAGGACTCCTCTAGGAGACATGCAAAGCTGTGGGCCTGACCATGCAGCTCAGGGAAGAATGTGATGCTTACCTCTGCTGGCTGTTCTCCCGGTGGACCTGAATGGTCCTGAGGCTCTAATTTTTTAGAGCCTTTCACTTTGTCCTATTTTTATTTGTCTTTTAGTAGAATTATTGCTTGTCTGTGTGTTTGTGTCCAGTAGACTGAGTAGTCCTGACCTGAAAAAAAAAATCTTTTCAAAATTGTATTAAGTTGCAGTTTTTCCTTTATATATCATAAATCATTATGTGCCAAAACTTGAATGTGTATAATGACTAATAAAATAATCAAACAAGTTTTAACTTGTATACTAAGCATAGTCCAACCTGATTTACCTTGAATTGATAAAAAGCTTTACATTGGAACCCAACACTAATCTAAGTTTAGTCATCACTTCAGACACAATTATTTTGAAGACTAAATCTGTTTTCTTCTCCAGGTTAATGAAAAGTAGCCTTGATGGTGATATCATCCGAACACAGAAGTTGTCACTCATCATTAGAACAGTAGGCAGACATTTTCCTGGACATTTGCTGGCATGGGATTTTGTTAAAGAAAACTGGAATAAGCTTGTACATAAGTAAGTTTCTTGGAGAATGAATGACTTTCATATTCTCAGGCCGTGCATTTGCAAAATGCTCTGGGTGCCTTGCTGGCTCCTTGGGGTTATAACTTGTCCTAAGTGGTGAAGCACTTCGTACGCAGCAGCTTTCTATTTGATATCTATATTTATAAGCATCATGCCACTTAGCCATGGTGTTCCATTGAAATGCTGATCAAGACCAAATACACCTGAGCAGCTAGTCATCCTAACCTGGCCATGGACTATTTCAGAATATTTGTTTAGTTATATATTAGAAATATTTCTTGATTGCCAAGACATTAGCTAGATAGCACATATAGGTGTTTTCTTCTCTTAAAGCAATAATGATTTTTCTGGATATAGATAATTATTGAGAACCAAATTAAAATTCTATCAGAATATCCCAAGCCCTTACCTCCTCTCCTGTCCAGCAGCAGTGTAAAGATGCCCCAGCTTCTGGGCTGCGTTTCCAAGAGGAAGGCCCTACTATGCCTGCACATTAAAGCATTTCCTTCATGCTCTAGAACAGTGCTTTGGATGTCATCAGCTGCTTCATTTTTTTCTCTTATATTTGTGTTTCTTCAGGTTCCATCTGGGCTCCTATACCATACAAAGTATTGTTGCTGGATCTACTCACTTATTTTCAACAAAGACACATTTATCTGAGGTTGGTTGTACAAAATGCTAGCAGGGAAATTGCAGTGCTTCTCTGTTGAAGTGAAACAGAGGCTTTTCGTGTGGATTCTAGTCCCTTCTGTCTTCTTTCATCAATTCTAATGATTCTGCATTGAAATTATTTTAAATGATGGCATAGCAATCACTCACCCTTCACAGCTGATCTTTAGGTGCCCACGGCTCTGCTGCTTTTGCAAAGGTTGAATGAAGGCTGAGTGAGTGATTGCATAGCAACCATTTAAAAAAAAAAAAAAATATATATATATATATATATATATATATATATATATGCAATGTATAGCAAGGAGCATTCTCAGCACTACTTGCTGTCTCCTCAATACAAATAATTTAGGTAGTAATAAAATTATTTTCAGGAATCCCATTCAAAAATGTGAATTTATTTATCAAGCCTAATGTTAGATTGACTCATGTTTCTTCAGAGTTCTTTTTCTATTTTAAGAAATAATAAGGAAAGAAGACGTATAGACAAAGTAGTAAAGGCACCAGCAGGGAAGAAAAGGTTGCTTTGGTTTTTAAGATCACTTCAGATATTACCCACTTGGTTGAGGCAAATACTTGAGTGTTAAAGTATAGGGCTGCTCCTATATGTTACCATACTCCCCCTACTTCTACGTGTCAGACTTTTGAGCCACCATAACACAGTTAAAACTTATTTCCAAAGGCCAATCAGGGAGCCTCAGCCTTTCTTTGTTTAAAATACTTCTTTGTGGAACTTGCAGGTCCAGGCATTCTTTGAAAATCAGTCAGAGGCAACCTTGCAGCTTCGGTGTATTCAGGAGGCTTTGGAAGTGATTCAACTGAATATCCAGTGGATGGCCAGGAATCTGAAAACTCTGACACTGTGGCTGTAGCACTCACAGCTGATCTTCAGGTGCCCACGGCTCTGCTGCTTTTGCAAAGGTTGAGTGAAGGCTGGCCTGCTGCTGAGTTGTTTGCACTGTTAGGAGTTCTAGTTAGCTCAGGGCCCAATTGTATTTTTCATATCTTTTCTGAAATGTCTTTAGGCAGTAGTTATTTATTACAAAATTGTATTCACCTGTATGACAACCATCTGCAATAAGAATGAATAATTTTTTCTTTGATACACAAATGGAGAAAAAAGTTGGATTTGAAATTTTGTTCTCTTTCTTAGTGTCCAGAGTGTTACTGTTACAGTGCAACCAAGACAGATGTACTGTAAGAGCCACTGTGTTTGTAGGTTGCTGATTGGGCAGATGTTTGTTGCTTCTTGTTAAATAGATACAGCTGGATTTTGGTAGTTACTCTAAAGAGTGCAGTGACAAATACACTGAAGGTGAAGCTCTAGACAGATAACCTCGGGTGTTCTTTAAACCTGATTAGGGGTTCTTTAAAAAGGTTTATGGTTTATGTCCAGATTTTTATTTTCCTGCAGGATAGGCAGGTTCTAAAGAATTTTTCATATTTCTGTTAAATTGAATAGCTGAATAGTCAGGCCCAAAGTTCAATTATCCAAATTTTTAACACTTTCTGCTTCATCTTTATGGCACTATGTAGGAAGTGTTCTGAACTGCATTAACTAACATTAATTACTTTAGTCATGAATTCCAATACCCCCAACTTTGTATCCTGGTAAGGCCTTCTGTCAGCTTTCTCCTATAGAGGAGTAAATACTCCATGCTTGGGAGGCTTTCTGTGAGAACTGGTGACTTTGTCATTACTTTGACCCAAGAATGTCATTTGTTTAAGTTGCCTTTTGAACCTAACAAATTGTTCCCACTTCTCTGTGAATCATACCCATGTGCCGGATTTTACTTTACGTTACAGTGTATATTAGAAGCATTTCTTAAATAGGTTCTTCAAGAAATTAAATATTTTTATTTTCAAGTTCACCATAGTACCTTAAGAGAGCAATGAGAATGCGGAACAGGCGGAAGTTGAAAATATGGTGGGCTGTGAATTCTTTTCTCACTGTTAAAAACAGAGCTTTTGTTTAGTTGAAAAAATTATAGATTTGGTGTTTTTTTTGTTTTTTGTGCTTTGTGTTTTGGTTTCGTTTATCATGGCCAAACTACTTTAAACAGAGTGGCCAAGGATCAAGCAGAGGACAAGTGAGGGAGGAACCCAGAGCAGAATGTGGACACTTTCACTCCTTCTGTAGGAGAAGTATTGTACTTGAATTTTTTGAGCTATGCAGACTTATTCCTAGATTGTTGTGTTTCTTTGATTCTTAGGAGAGAAGCTTTCTTCTTAATATCTCATGAGAATTCTATATTTTGTTTGAAAACAGTGTCCGTGTCCGTGTACATAAAAAGGGAATTATTCATTTGTCAACACTGAAAACACTCCACAGAGTCAGACCATAGAAAGGCCACTTTTTTTTTTTTAAATTTGGCTGTTGTAACATTAAAATATGTGGAGTTATATACAAAGTTATAGTTTATTTTATGAAAATATTTTTATATAACAAAATTTTAATGGCTGACAAGCTGAAAAATAGCCTGCTTTAATCCTAGAGTTTGCTCCCAATTTAGTCTTTTCTAAACGGTTTTTGGTTTTTTGCTTTTTTTTTTTTTTTTAGTAGAAAATATTATTCCTGAGAATCATAGAATCATCTTGATATTTTAGTGAAATAGGTAATTATAGATCTCTATTCTCCTTGTGCTTTTGGTAAATGTATGACAGTTCAGTTGATGCTGAAAGTTAGTAGGGTTTTATATTTTTAGAGTGAAGGAAAAATACTCTTGTGGGTTTTGGTTGCCCCTTTCATTTTTTACCATGTTGTATTACTAAATTATACCTTGATAACAGAGTTTAACGTTTGTTACTTCTCGAGATCAGTTCAGTCTTGAGATTTACCTGCCCATCTTGGTGTGGATCTTAAAGTCTTTGTAATTCTGCATATGGCAAATCTTGTCTTAACACTTTTTTCCATGTATGAGTGTGAATGTTTGTGGTGTGCCATGTTGTAAATAAAACCTTACAAGGATATGGGGTTAGGAAGAGGTAATTCTTGATCCAGTGCTCTTAGTAGCTGCTCGTTCCCAGGATACAGGAGCCGTATTTTAAGTCTTACCAATAACCTTCACCTGACTTTTTAAATTTTTGGTAGGCCTCTTAATTTGCCCACAGAATTCTGTGTGTTTCCATGTTTATGTGCAGCTTCTTAGCTAACTCAAAGTCAAGGCAATAAGGCTAAGAGATAGTACTTACAGTCTGAGAAATTCTTCTCTCTGTACTTTTAGGAAGGGAGATTGAAGCACAGGGGTCAGCTTGTGCTTTGGGCATAAACACAAATACCTGACATCGTTGGGTAGCAGTTGAACGAGCATTCTGCTCACCACAGAGAAAGGGTGTTCTTGAATGTGATGTGAAAGATACAGCTTGATTATTAGGAAAGATAGAATTGGAAATCTAGACCTGAGGACTAGAGTTGATTTGGAGATCTGAGAGTTTATTAAAGCTAGGAATTGGAGGACACAAGTTTACTCTGCTGCTATGAAGTTAGCTGTGATAAAGTAGTGGCAGTGCCCTCACCCCAAAAGCTTAAGCCTTGTTCTGTCTCATTGTATTTGTCATTGCTTCAGAGTGTTCACCGACTTTCTTCCTATCACAGGTTCTACTTAATTCTCTTTGCCATGTGTGCTTTTGTTTTATGAGATTAATTAAGCCACCATTAGAGCAAAAGCTGCCAGAAGAGTCCTGGGTAAAAATTAAAAAACCAAAACAAACAAACAAACAAACAAAAAAACATCTAGCTGCATGAGGTTTACTGAGTAACCAACAATCCTCTCTGATTATTGGGAAGCGAGAAATTAAAATTAAGTCTTGTGTTGTTGCATGATTGTTAGTCTGTTGTTAATTTGGATTTTAAAGATGGTTACTTAATCTAAAGCACCTGAAATGATAATCTTCAGCCAAGTCTGATCACTTATATAAGACCATGTGTTTGGTGAGTTTCCGGGATGGCACGGTATGTCTCAGGTGTTTTGTTGCCAAGGAGTGTAATGAGTTTGCAGTTAGGAATGGACTGCTTTACATAGGCCTCTAAGAACTGGGACCATGGGTATAATGTAGGTTTTCTCACCTTTGCCTTACTTTTGTTTATGTGGAATTAATTCTCTTTTCTGGAAATATTCTGTCTCCTTACATTTGTATTTCTTGAAACTCAGGTATATATCTTTGCTGGAGTTTTTTTTTTGTTGTTGTTGTTGTTCTTTTATTTTGTTCTTAAATCTCTAAAATATCAAAAAAGTACCAAATGAAAAATAAGGTCCCAAAGTAATGACAGATTACTCTTTCCCCATCCCTTATTGCCTGGTTAGTCAATAACTAGTAGAATAAGTGATTGACTTTTAGAGAGTTTGTAAGGGGTTTTTTTGGGGGGAGGAGGAGGTTGATATATATTTTGAAATATATACATGTATTTTTAGGTGTTTTTATATTTTATAATTTTTGTCCTGTTAATGAAAGAGTAAAGTACTGCTTTCTGATAATCTCTCCTCTTCCCGTATTGGCTACTGTAGGTAAGAGTTATAGAATAATTTGATTTTAAGTTTTGAAACAATGTGGGTTTCAAGAGGGAAACAAGGTAGCTTCTTTTAAGAGTGTGTAGAAATAGTTTTGCTACTATTTAGGACTTTTTTAATGCTGCCCTCTGTACATTTTTCTTGTAGACATGTACATAAACCCTGCAAGGTCACACAGATGTTTGGCAATAACAGTATAGTAGTAGTACCTATTGTTCTCTTCTAGTCTTAGGAACTTAGGCTGTCTCTCATCCTTTCAAACATGTTATAAATGCAATGCCACTTTGTATTTCACTTATACTTGTCACATAGACACTTAACCATTGTGATTGAGTATGACAGATTCTTCCCTTTATCTTGTTGCCTCTTAAGGCAATAACTTTGTGGAAGAGTAGAGTAGTGCTTGCTATGGCCTTTTATTACAAATTCATTAGGTCCTATGCCCTTCAAACACATGAGAAAATACCTGATGAAATGTGGAAGACTACATGTGAACAGTCCTCTCTTCTCACCTCTTACAGCCTGATAGCTAATAGAATGGCTATCTGAGTGGGAGATGGAGGGAAATGTACTTAATGTCTGTATATATGTTCTTACTACACTGTATTGTATTAATTCACTGAGTGGTCAGAGTGGAAGGTCCCCAATGTACCATGGAGTTCAGATGGATAACAGAGCCCTCTTTCCCTTTCCGTTATTGCCTGGGTACAATGCTTGTTAAAGTATTTTGAGTGTTTGAAAGTTGGGTTTGGGTTTATGGTGGTTGTTTGGTTGGTTTGTTTTTGATAGGCTTGAAAAGTAGTTTGGGGGCAGAGTATATGCTTTCAAGTGTATAAACATGTTGCTGTGTTTTTACTTTCTTGCTTTCCCTATCCTTTCTATTGATTTTTGAGTCAAGTTAGGGATCTCTCTAAGAGGTTTCTTCCTTCTGTTACATTGGCCGTGCAGTGAGTATCTAGTAGTGTTGACAATGATTTGCAGCTGCTCCTGGGGGCTGAGGAGCTGGCATCTGCTTTTTCTGTGTTTCCCTAGGTGCTCTTGCTTCTTAGTCACTGCACTTCATTGGGTACCTATCCTGATGAACTGTGGTGCTCTGCATTAGTGTCCTCCCATCCCTATTCCACCTCTGTGCATAGGTTTTTCTTTTCAGTTTTTTTCTCTTAGCTTTAGTGGGGACTAAGGGCGAGAAATATATTCTCTATAAATATAAATAATTTTGTTACTATACTGTGTTATTTCATTTGGTACTGAATCCTTTACATGGGCATAAAAGTACCTAATGAGATGTGGAGGTCCGGATGTATGAAAACTTCCTCTTTTCCCTTTTCCTCATTGCCACTGTGGGCAATAGCTGTAGAGTAGCATAGATTTTCTAATTCTCTTTCACCCAGAGGGGTGCTGTATGTATATATGACTTTAAAATGTAAATATAAATTTTGTAATCTTTTTGTTGTTACTTCATTTGTACCTAAGTCTATTTGTGGACACTTAGGTACATAAGAAATATTGAGGTTCATTCTATGAAAAATCTCCCCTTTCCCTTCCCTCATTGCCTGTCTGGGCAATGGCTTGTAGAGTAGTTGTTTAGCATTGGCATGGGAGTGTAGGGTGAAAAGAGTTCTGGGGCTTTACTTTTTTAGATGTATTTAAAAGTCTGTTTGTTATTTCAGTTTTTCGCTCTCATTCTGCGTTTGTCTTATCAAACAAAGCAAGAGTCTGTATCTATACCCAGAAGTGTGGAACATCTACCCCTCACTGTCACCTGTGCCATATTGCAGTAGTATAAGGCTTAAGTTCTTGTTCTGTCTGTTGCTTATAACATAGCTTGTTAGAAAAAAAGATAACCATATAGTATATATGTATATATGATTGTAAATACCTTGTGGTGTTAACTTCATGTTGAATGTGGTCCTTGGTGCGACTATTTTTACTGTGTACATAATGAACACTGAGATTGATTCTATGAAAACTCTCCACACTCCCTGTCCCTCATTGCCTGGTGGGCAGTGGTAGACTAGATATTTTATTTGCTTATCTTTTGTTTGCTTCGTGGGGGTCTGGGTGTTTATATATTTTTAATGTATATACAATATTGCTATATTCTATATACTATTCCACATAGTACCAGTTCTTTGCTGGGATTTGTAGATAGATAATGCAACATTGAGGTCCAGAGGTATGATAACTCTCCCCTGCTCCCTTTTCCTCATTGCCTACAGAGGCAATAGTTTTATAACTTGTTTTTTTGTTTTTTGTTTTTTAGGGGGTGGGAATGGGATTGCTTAGATGGGTAGTGGTTAGGGAAAAGGGATGAGTGCATGATTTTCAAATATATTTTTTTCATGGTACTGATTAGTCCCTTAGTCCTTTACATGGATAGATGAGTACCTAATCAAAATTGAGGATCAGTGTATGACATATCTCCCATTCTACCCTTCCCTGTATGTCTGTTTTGGCAATAGTGAATAAAGCAGCTGTGTGTTATTTACTTGGTTTGGATTTATATTTTTGATAGTAGACTATTCTTAATATAAAGTTTTTATTTCCTTTATTGCATCTTGTGTTCAGCCGTTTGCCTAACTATAAAGAACATAATGAAAATTAGTTTTATAAGATGACAGGGCACATCATTACTTGCATATTTCCTTACTTAGTAGTAGCTAGTACAGTTGCTTTGTGTTTTTCCTGGTTATTCTGTAGAATATATATCTTTAAGTATACAAATATTATGCATACATATTCTTTCCCTTTAATACTTATTCCCTTGAAGGTTTTTATATGAACCTAGGGAAAGAAAGAAAAACAAAACAAAGGTTCATTACATGTTGAGTATCTGACTGAAAGTGTAGCCCTGGGACTCCATGTGTAACAGTGGCAATGGGCTTGCAGCAAGTAAGATAGAAGACACTCAGATATGGCTGCGTTGCGGAAACTAATCAGATCCAGCGTTTCTGGTGTTGATTTAAGCTGAGATGGTGAAAGGCTAGCTTTGGTTTTGTAAATACCAGAAAAACAGAGGGCATTGCTGAGCAAACGTGAGCTCAACCTCAGTGGTTGAGGCAAGCTTTGAAGCCAGGGAGCCGGTATCAGTGTGGCCTGTAATAGTTTGAAGAGCCCTCAAGAGCAGCACTCCTGTGAGGCCTGGAATTCATGTTTGCTCTAGAGTTCTGTTGGATGTTCTTAGGTACCCAGAAGTCATTGTGATTCATACAATGGACCATCTGAGTGATTGCTACTCCTCTGGTGGCTGACAGACAGCATGGTTCCAAAAGAATTTCAGGGGCAAGCCCTTAGAACAGCCACACGTGGCAGGGCACATTGGCCCTTTCTTACCCAGAACTCTTTCGTGTGGCTGCATTTCTTTCTCCAGTTCTCTTTTAACTGGCCCATTCCTATTCTTTGTCCTTTTGCCTTTAGTACCTTCATTGTTGTTAGATGTCATTTACACTCACAAGTTTAAGCAAATGCTGCCTTCTCGTTAGCTTTGTGATTCTGTGCATTTCATGCACCAGAACCTGTATGTTTGCTCTCAGCATTCTTCTATTTCATACTGTCTCTTCTTCCACCACATCACATGGTAAATGGTATGACTACACATTCGTCTGCATCAAAGAAAATGCATGTAAAAACCTCCCTGTTTTCCTTGCATCTTAGCTTTGTTTTGTTCTCACATTTTTACTGATATTCCATGAGGAAGATTTGCCATATCCATTTAAGAAACATTGATAGATAGGGCTCCTAGAAATTCTCAAACACATGTTATTTACCATATCAAACTCTCAGGAATGTGTTGGAAAATTATCCTAGTAACATTGCTGTTACTTATACCTGCTGCTGGAGGAAAAAGTTTATTCATGACACATTTAACTTTGATCATAAATAAAAGAGAAAGAGCCACCTTTTTGGAATTAGTCATGGTAGTCATTAGTGATATTTTTGAACCATTTTTAATTTGAAATACTTCAAAGGAAGTAAAGGTCATGGCTTAGCTCAAAGAAATGCTCCAGAAGTTGGACTGTATAAATCATCAGTACAAATATGTTGTGCGTGCACGTGTGTGTGTGTGTGTGTGTGTGTGTGTGTGTCTGTGAACGCGCGTGCACACGCACGTGTATGTATATGAAATGAAAATTGTCACATAATTGGAGCATTTGCATTCATCAGCAAATCATGTTGAGACAAACTGTAGTCGACTGTCTTGATTAAAGCCAAGTGTTCCCTGCGGCTGTGAGGAAGAGTTTTCTTGCAAATACTTTGGAAAGTGATTACTTAGAAAACTTACAAAGCTATTGCCTTTTTTTTTTTTTTTTTTTTTTTTTTAACACCAGTAAATACCTTCAGTTCCTTCAGTCTGAGTTTAAGGGTAGAATTCTGAATTTGTATTCTAATCTGTCTTTTGTGGAAAATTTTGAAAATAGTATGTGTGTGTAATATTGTATATGCAAATTGTGTTGTTTTACTTGTTTTGCATATGACCAGCACTGACTGAAAGGCATGTTTAACTATAAACACTGTTGCTTTCTTTGTGAAATGAAAATAAAAGTATTTAAATACAAATAGTGTATGGACTCAACTTATTAGACAGGTTATATATTAAAAGTCTTTTATCTCAGATTCTGAGTTTCATCAGAACTGTTCCCATATACATTATCTGAATTGCTTCCTGCCTCACTCCAGTGTCCTTAGCACATGAAACTCAGAGGAACCCAAACTCACACTGTGAACATTTTGGATTGGGCAATTATTTGTTTTGAGAGACTCTTGTGCACCCTGACTACTGATGCCAGTTGCATCTACAGATAACCAGCCGCCCATAGCAGCCCCTCACTCCCTAGTCCTTGTGAAAAACAAAAGTGTTTACTATGTTCATAGATAGAAAAATGTTCCCTGGATTGGCAATTAAAAGTGTGTGGATGTGTGGGACAACAGGCTTGGTAACGGGAGCTGGTTTTAGGACAGTTACTTACTTGCACAGGTGCAATCCTTATGAACACTCAGATCCTGTAAATAGCAATTGGCTCCACAATAATTTCCTACCTAGGTTAGTATAAAACCACAGAAAGCTAACAGTTCCCCCTACTTTGATCATGTAAGTCAGAATACAGGTACCACCCCTACTGGAGGGGCATTGCTACAGTTATATTCCTAGTTAGGTCCACAGAATTCACCTATTCCATCTCCAGGAGTAGCTTTGATCGAGAATTGGGAAAGTTTTAGGTTTCTAGATATAGGAACGAAAACTAGTGTTCTTTTCTTGTAATTACTAGAATTTAATGTTGGGCATTTGAAGACAAATCGAGCAAATCTCTTAATTTCTCCCACAGAACCTAGTTTGGTGATTTAAAAGCCTTTATGTTTTACCGTTTTAAAAATAAAATTATGATGGTCATTGCCAATATTTACAAAATGCTCAGAAATTGCAAGGATTTTTATTTTTTTAAAACTGGCTACATGTTTTATAATCAAAGATATCAGCTGTTAAGTATTTGAATACTTAGGAAGTAAGGAACACTTAATTCCACTAGATTTGGGGGAGGGTATCGAATTGATAAACCTCTCCCTATTTTTCAAAATCATGATGCAAAAGAATCTGATTTGATGTTAGCTTTCTGCTTTTCTTTATTTCCAAAAAGACTTTTCTCTTTGGACACACACAGCCTCTAGAATTTACTTAGATTTGTATGTGGATTGAACAGTTGACATGTGCCAGAGTGGTGTTTTATTATCAGAGCAAAAACATCCCTTTAAATGACCAGTTTCATTCACCTAGATGCCCATAATTGGTAAGTTTCCAATGCCTGTGCTCATGTGCTTTTATTTTATTTTATTTTATTATTTTATTTTATTTTATTTTATTTTATTTTATTTTGTGTAAGACATCCTGTTAACTGGTGAGGTTAAATGCAACTTTGAGATCACATATTTTTGGTTTGAGATTATCAAGACCTTCATTTGTAATAATCCATCTTTCCCACTCACTTTTATAAAAGAACATACTACAATTAAAATAGGTATCAGAATTAAATTGTTGACAAGCACCAGGTGGCAATAGTTTGAAAGAAATATGGGTTTTTAAAAGAGGCTAGTCCTAGGCAGGAAAAGCCTAGGGTGATGATGTATTGCTTATTAAGGTGACAAGCTCTTGATTTACAAGTCTAATCTGGGAAATGGGAAGCCTTTTTTGTTTCCAGTGTCTTCTTCATGCACGTGGCTGCCACATGCAGCTTTGCACAGTGACTAATTTTGGTATCATTCTGTGTATCTCAAATGTGTCTACTTTTTTTAATTTTAGCAGAAATTACTAGGCCAGGCGGTGGTGGCACATGCCTTTCATCCCAGCACTCGGGAGGCAGAGGCAGGCGAATTTCTGAGTTCGAGGCCAGCCTGGTCTACAGAGTGAGTTCCAGGACAGCCAGGGCTACACAGAGAAACCTTGTCTCGAAAAACCAAAAAAAAAAAAAAAAAAAAGAAAGAAAGAAATTACTGAGATATTACTGTCAACCACATAGTTTAACAAAAGCTTCATGAGCAGAAATTACTGAGATAATTACTGTTACCATATGGTTAACAAAAGCTTCATGATTTGAAAAAATTACAATACTGAAAAGCATCAGGACAGATGGGCACTAGTTAGAACCAGGATCTTTCTCACCTGTTATTTTCTACTTAAAGATGTTTTTAGTTCCACTAGCTAAGATATTTCTCCTTTACCTATCTTCTAGGAGTGTTAACATGAGATAAAAACATCTGTAACTGCATGATGATGCCTGTCTCAGGAACCATAAATCCAACTCTGATCATTAAAAGTACCAGGTGCTTCCTAAGATGCCTATGTGTAGAGATGATTCCTGTAAATTGAGTAATGTTATACAGCATACCAACTAGGAAATTATAGAAATAAAGTCTAATATGCTTTTTTTTTTCAAATTTAAGCCTTGAATTTGCTTATATATATTTGAGGAACAGCATTATATGTTAGAAAACAGGCCAGCAAAATGGCTCAGTCAATAAAGGTACACACTGTCAGGCCTGAAGACCTGAGTGTGATCCCCCCCCCCCCCCCCATATTGTTCTCTGACTTCTACATGTGCTGTAGTATGTGCATCCTGTCCCCACACATACACATAAGTAAGAAAAGAGAAAATTCAAATGCATGCAGTTATATTGATTTTACAGCTGAAATGAAACCCTGACTGTTGCTGAATTTTGGTTAATTAAAAGAAACTGCAAGCCGGGCAGTGGTGGCGCACGCCTTTAATCCCAGCACTTGGGAGGCAGAGGCAGGTGGATTTCTGAGTTCGAGGCCAGCCTGGTCTACAGAGTGAGTTCCAGGACAGCCAGGGATACACAGAGAAACCTTGTCTCGAAAAATCCAAAAAAAAAAAAAAAAAAAACAGAAAGAAAGAAAGAAAGAAACTGCAAACTCTTACTGATTGATTTATAGTGGAGATAATATTTACTTGGCAACAATATTTACTTGGCCGTGTGTGTGTATGTGTGTGTGTGTGTGTGTATGTGTGTGTATGTGTATATGTATATATATATATATATATATATATATATATATATATATATATATAT
>JANHMN010000004.1:152770121-152782998 GCA_030674055.1 Rhabdomys pumilio
CACACACACACACACACACACACACACACACACACACACACACACACGAGATGGATTCCAAGTTGGACCAGTCACTGGACCATCTTTCCTTCAGTCTCTTCTCTTTTTTTGTCCCTGCAGTTCTTTTAGACAGGAACAATTCTGGGTCAGCAATTTTGACTGTGAGTTAGTAACCCTGTCCCTCCACTTGAGGCCCTGTCTACCTACTGGAGGTGGACTCTTCAAGTTTCCTTTCCCCAATGTTAGGCATTTTGGCTAAAGTCACCCCCAATGAGCCCTCAGAGTGTCTCACCTCCTGGGTCTCTGGTACTTTCTAGAGGGTTTCCCTCACTTCCCACTCCCCAAGGCTGCTTATTTCCATTCATGTATTTTTAATGAAACTTGGTCGTTTTTTTTTTTTTCTAAATAAATGCAGTGCACTTGGTTGAGAAGATACTGAAGAAGGAATTTCAAGTAAAGTGGCCTAAAATAGAAACTGTCCCTTTTATATTTAAAGGGTATCTAAAGGATAGCCTATCCCTTCCTAGAGCATAGCTAAACTGACCTGTAATCCAATTTATGTGGCTTAGAAATTGTCACCAGCTGGAAGATGACCACTGATAAAAGGAAAGCATTTTGGATAAGGTTCTGTTCAGCAGCAACTATGCAAGGTGACACCTTCTCAGGGAAGTCAGAGGGGTCTCAGAGAAGATAGGGCCAATTTTGAATCACTACATCCCAGAACAAGAGGGAAGTAACAATCTCCAAAGTCAGAACTTACAGGTTCTTTGGAAAGTCAGTTGTGTTAGATAATGCTTTACTGGGGCAAACATGAGAAGGAACATGTCACTGAAGCGGACACAGATGAAAGGCTAAGACAAACTCGTAAGGGAACATTTCGCTGAAGCAGATATAGGTGAAAGGATGTTCTGTTAAAACAAAGACATAAAAGGACATGTGAAAAAGGATTCTTCACTAACAACACACGTGTATTGGTCCACCTTACATTGTTGAGTTCCACTTGTCGTAGAGAAAAACACTAAAAAAAATTCTGGTGTTGCAGCTTCTTGCCATATCTGTGGGCTCAGGCTGGTTTCCAGAGTGATGATGACTGAGACAGACACACATGCTAAAGCAAGACACATGGTGAGGCAAGACCCATGGAGGACACATGATGTTTGGAGGACAGTGGCAGGAGCTTGCTTGGTTTGCTTACATAGCTAAATGCTTCTTGGTCTCTGAGAGAGACACAGCCAAAAACTTTTCCTGGCATTCCTATTGACCCAGGTCTCTCCTGCTGACTCATGCTGAGGCTAAGGCCTGCCTGTCTTTGCTAGGCAGTGCCACCACTGCTGATTTGTGTTTGCTATCCTGACTCTACTAAACTGGACTGCTGGTATATCTGTGAAGTATTTACAGGTGAATCGAGCTATCACTATTGACCTATGAACTGAACTGTTGATTTCCTGACAACGCAGAGGAGATGTACTCCTAAGAACTTTTCTAAACAGGTCCATTTCCTCCATATCCTTTCTTTTCCACTACCTCTGGTGGATAGTGGTCTGGAAGGGAGGTTAAAGCATTTAAGAATCATCATTAAAAGTAGACGTTAAAAAATTAAAATTACAAACCTCCACATAGTAAAATCCCTTAGATGGTAGCTGTTTCTCACAGAAGCCATGGAGGCTAAGAGGAGCGTAATGGCATACTGACAGTGTTACAGAAGGAAAAAAACCTTGAAAAGGAACTGTATGCTGTGCAAAACTACTCTTCAAAAATAAGGGAAATAAATTCCCAGATGATCAAAAATTGGGAGTTTGTTGTTAGCATAGCTGAAGTACATGAATTACTAGAAGGACTTTTTGAGTTGAAATAAAGACAGCAGATACTAAAGGCAAAGCAAAGAAAGAAACAGGGTAATCAATTGTATAGATAAATGTAAAAAAGAGAACAAGGACATTTTTATTTTCAATTTTTTTTCTTTTATCAAAAAGGCAACCACAGGATATGGTCTCTACAGGTTCTGTCTCACAGAATATGAAATGCCCTTTGTTCATGGTATTTCAGCTAATGTCATCCCCTTTGGGTCTTGGGGACCTCTTGCTTCCCTGGCATCTGGGACTTTCTAGTGGCTACCCCTGGCTCCCCATCCCCCACTGCTAGATGCCTCCACTTAAATTCCGAATCCTTTGTACTTCTCCCCATCTCCTCCCACATCTGATCCTGCCCCTCTTCTTCCCTCCTTCTTTCTCCCTCCCAGGTCTCTCCCTCCCTCTACCTCCTGTGGTTATTTTGTTCCTCCTTCTAAGTAGGACTGAAGCATGCACACTTTAGTCTTTCTTCCTGAGCTTTATATGGTCTGTGAGTTGTATGGTGGGTATTCCGAGCTTTTGGGTTCATATCCACTTATCAGTGAATATATGCCATGTGTGTTCTTTTGTGACTGGGTTATAAAACTATAACCTGCTGGGCGGTGGTGGTGCACACCTTTAATCCCAGCACTTGGGAGGCAGAGGCAGGCGAATTTCTGAGTTCGAGGCCAGCCTGGTCTACAGAGTGAGTTCCAGGACAGCCAGGACTACACAGAGAAACTCTGTCTCGAAAAACCAAAAAAAAAAAAAAAAAACAAAACTATAACCTATATAACTCTTTTTGACTCAGGATGATATTTTGACATGACCCCTAGTTGAGGAATAGGGTCACCCACCCATCTGAAAAATATTAACCTAGAATTGCTCCCGTCTAAAGGAAGTGCAGGGACAAAGAGTGGAGCAGAGACTGAAGGAAAAGCCATCCAAAGTCTGCTTCATCTAGGGATCCATCCCATCTGCAGATACCAAACCCAGACACTCTTGATGATGCCGAGAAGCACTTGTTGACAAGGAGCCTGATATAGCTGTTCCCTAAGAAGCTCTGCCAGAGCCTGACCAATACAGATGCGGATGCTCACAGCCAACCATCGGTCTGAGCAGGGGGCCCCAATGGAAGAGTTAGGGGAAGGCCTGGAGGAGGTAAAGGGGTTTACAACCCCACAGGAAGAACAACAGTATCAACCAACCAGATCCCTCAAAGCTTCCAGGGACTAAGCCACCAACCAAAGAGTACACATGAAAGTACCCATGACTCCAGCTGCAGATGTAACAGAGGATTGCCTTACCTGGCATCAATGGGAGAGGAGCCCCTTGGTCCTGTGGAGACTCAATGCCCCAGTGTAGGGGAATGTTAGGGCAGTGAGGCAGGAGTGGGCAGGTGGGTGAGGGAGCACCCTC
Source organism: Rhabdomys pumilio (assembly GCA_030674055.1). Taxonomy (NCBI): domain Eukaryota; kingdom Metazoa; phylum Chordata; class Mammalia; order Rodentia; family Muridae; genus Rhabdomys; species Rhabdomys pumilio. The sequence continues at coordinate 152,773,370 of JANHMN010000004.1, forward strand.
ATAGAAGCAGGGTGGAAAGGGATAGAGGGTTTGCAGAGGGGAAACCTGGGAGAGGGATAACATTTGAAATGTAAATAAATAAAATAACCAATCAAAAAAAGAAGGCAACCACAGATGGACCTCACAAGGATGAGGGAGTGGGGGACAAGGGGTGAACATGACCAAAATACACTGTATGCATAAATGAAAATCCATATATTATATAATATAGATAAAAATAATAAAAATATCATATCATTTTAAAAAGACAATCACATTTTATTAGAATTATAAATCAAAATTAGGGGGCAAAACATAAAGACAGCATCATAAGAATAGAACTAGAATTATGAAAGGAAATATACTATTTAAATTAAGCAAGTATTATTTTCAAAAATTAAGCAGGTATTATTTTCAAACCGTTACATCATTGTGTATTAACATGTAATCAGGTTAAAGGGACAACAATGTTTAATGTTTAGATTTATTTATGCATATAGGTGTTTTGCCTGCATGCATTTCTGTGCACTGTATATGTGCCTGGTGCCTGTAGAGTTTAGAAGATATCAGGTTTCCTGGAACTGAAGTTAGAATGGTTGTGAAACACTATGTGATTACTGGGAATCAATTCTAGGTCCTTCTGGAAAAGCAGCTGGTGGTTTTAACTGCTGAGCCATTCTCTAGCCTAGAACCAACCAACAATATTTGAAACAGAACACTAAAATACACATATTAACACAAAGTAGACAACTATGAGGCAAAATTCATAGAAAATAAATGGTAGGTAGAAATGTAACTGTATCATCATAGGACATGAAATATTAATAAATTAAATCCTCCCATTGAAAGTCAAAAATTGGTAGACTATATTAGATGACCCAACTGTATCTTGTATATAAGAAACACACTTAGATTCGATGATACAAATAAGTTGATAGTCAAAGAAGGAAAAAGTATAATAATCAGTAAATAAATCTGGTTGTTAAACTAATAGCAAGCAAAATAAATTGAATACCAAATTGTTACTAAAGACAAAGGATGTTATTTTATGTAAAATGCCAAAAACCAAGAATTATAAAAAATATTTGTCAAAAAACTGTTGAAGACCAGCTTTGGGTCACAGGGTAAACAGAGGCAGGCAGTGAAGTATGGCAATGGCTATTGGGGTCAGTGCTATAGCAACTGGTGGAGCTCAGCACTAGAAGAGCTGATGAGGGTCGGTGCTGATAATAACTGATGGAGGCCAGGAGGGGGCGCTGCTGCTGATGGCAGCCAGGGATTAAAAAATTACTCAGCCAACTTTTCTCTGAGAGAACAAAGCTGGATACATTGGGGTTGTTACTCCCAGTGGAAAACTCTGAACTCTTCTAACTCTTTAGGGGCCTGCAAGAAAGAAAAGGAAAGAGAGAAAAATCATACACACACACACACACACACACACACACACACACACTGAGTGGATGCAGCAAAGCAGGCTCCAATAACTTCATACATACATGCCTACAGAGAGGCAGACAGACATAACACGTTCACACATTAAATGGATGGAGCAAAGCTCCAACAAACAGGTTTCAAGCATTTCACACATACACATATATACTTGTTTACATGTCTACATTTATGGGTATACGTAGCATATAGTTTTTGCTACTCTGCTTTAAGCTCCAAGCAAACAGTGCTAACAGTCCCACCCAGGTTCCCTTGGATCTGAGGATGAAACAGACAGACAGACAGACAGACAGACAGACAGACACACACACACACACACACACACACACACACACCTATTTAAAACCTGCCTTATTGAGTCAATTGCTGGGTACTTCTAATCTCTTGTGGCTAGCGGGCCCTTCCCAATACTCTTAGCTCAGAACCCTAAATTTACCCTCAGTTTAGTTATATTCTTAACCTCCTGCCTAGAGAAGAGGCTTATGGCCACTCTGCCTAAGTTCTCACATGGCTGGTCACCTTTCTCCCGCCAAAGCATTGCAAAATTTCACTTTCTCTTCCTGCTTCCTTTAGCCTCCTGCAGGGACTCAGAAGTCCCACCTCTTCCACCCAGCACTTAGCTCCAGGCTTCTTTCTTGATTGATCAAGAACCGATTGGGAAACAGGACCTTAGCATCAGAACCACCTGCTATACGTATATGCACATATGCACATAGTTGGTAGATAGATCAGACTCTAACACACCTTTTTTTTTTGTTTATATGTCTCAGCAAAATCTTTCAAACAGTATAAAATTACAATATTCTATTTTCTACATTCTATTTTTCTTCTAGTGAATGACTATGGAAAAACAGTATGTTCCCAATACCTTTACATGGAAAACATTATATAAACAAAACAAATTATTCCCAAGAACCCACATACAGTTGTAACTAAGCAATTTGTTATAAATTAACAAAGTGTGAACAAGCAAGGTAGTTCTCAACCAGTTTCTCTTATTGGAAGGCAGCAATTTGTGATTACAAAGAAAGGATGAGTTATTTTGTTATTTATTTTTAAAAGTAATCTTATAAGAATCTTAAAAGAACCACAAACCTAAATTTTTATATAAAGCAGTGATATCTATTTTAAATCATCAGAATGCATATCTACTCATCAGCAATTTTTATTTAGTCATACAGCTTCAGGAAGCTGGAGGCAAAATGGGTATAAGAAATCTATCATCACCAGTCCAGTCTCAGTGAGAGTCACATTGGCCAGTACTGCCATTGTTCTTGTTCCCTAACCTTAAAAAACTCACTTAACTATTAGGAGTGTGCCTTTCCAAACTTCAAATTGTTCCATAAGATTTTCTACATCAGAGCCAGTAGCAAAATCATCTCAACCTAGCTTCACTAACAATTTTATTTTTCCAAATGTTTTCTAATGGTTGTGTTCACTGCTCATAATCTACATTTCAAAGTTCTTTCCCAGGGAGGTGACTGAATCATTAATCTGCTCCAGCAGCAATGGCTAAAGAGGATACCACCCAGTGAGGTGCTGTAAACCCCTTTAAGACTTTCTGCACAATTTTTAGATTAAGAGGAAGTGAATTAAATTAAGTGAAGACTACAAGCAGAACATGAAATTCTCAAGACATGGAGTCCTCAGGGCCATGCCTGTGTAAGGTTCACCCATCAAAAGTGTGCTAACTGGAGTTCTAAAGCAGTTTGTTGTTCCTCCTGCACGGCCCTTATAAATATTCACCGTAAACACAGGCACAAACTACAAGTTAAAAAAAAAATTAACTTGAAATAAGAAATACAGTCCAGCTCAATGATAACTTAAAACTTTAAACTGCACTTCCAATGATGGCTAGAAAAGTCACACAGAAAGCAAAGGTACAGAGAAAATAGCACAAATTAACTTGACTTAGAAGATTGCCACAGAACATCCCACACAACAGCAGAATATACAGTCTTTGCAAGTGCATACAGAGTATTGTCTAACACAGACCACATAGAAGAGCATAAAACAAACCTAATGATGAGAACAACGTATGAACTACATCTTCTGACCTACATCTTCTGACACACTACAATTTCATGACTGGAATGAATTGTTAATAAGAAAATGTAAAGTAGTTAGAAGTATACATAAACTTAAATACTACACTAATAAATAGCCAATAGGTTCTTTAGGCTAAACAAGAACAAAGAGCAAAGACCAACTACTAAAGTCACGAATGAAAAAACGGATGTTACAAAGGACTTAATTGGCTTAAAAAGATTGGAAGGAAATAGTATGAACAATTGTGTCCAGCAAGTCAGATATAACTATATATGATCAAATACCTAGAAAAACATAATCTACTGAAACTAAACTTTAGAATAAATAAAACATTTGATAAACTTACAATAGGTAGAGATTGAGGTATTACTAAAAAAAAAAAAAAAAAAAAAAAAAAAAAAAAAAAATCTGCTTATATAAGTAAATCCATAACCAGGCATGAAATTTGCTGTGAAGTATATCAAATACTTAACATCACTTCTTGACAAATTCTGAAGAAAAATAATAAAGAACATTAAACTCCCTAATCAATTTTGTGATGCTACCATTACCCGGACACCTAGTCACAACAAAGATAACACACACACACACACACACACACACACACACACACCACTACCACTACCACCACCACCACCAAAAAAACAAAACCCTACAGATACTTATCTAAAAGATAAATGGCTTTTATAGATACAGGTGTAAAAATACTGAATGAAGTGATGAATAGTTGAATTCTAGAACATACATTTAAAAAATTATACATCACTACAAAATAATACATCCCAGAAATGAAAGGGTGGATTGCATCTGAAAGCCAGTTAATCTAACATATAATATTAAAGAATTAAATATAAAACCCATGCATTTGACTAGATGCTAACAAAGTATTTCATGATTAAAAACACAAGTTAGTTATAGAAGAGAGCTTCCTCAACTTTTAAAAGGAACCTGTAAAAACCACACAGTTAAAATTATCTTTAGTGCTGAAAAAAAAAAAAAGAAATGTATTCCTTTAACAGAAGAAATAAAGATATCTTTTCTAGCTACTTCTATCCAGCATCACTTGAAAATTCTATCCAAGAAACTATATCAAAAAAGGGTGTCAATATTAGAAAACAACATATCAAATTATATTCATTACAAATGACATGATTATAGTGTAAAAGACCTTAAAGTGCACACCCACCAATCTAAATATAAACCTATTCCAGGCAACAAGTTTGCAGAGGATAACATCAGTATATAAAGGCAGTTTCTTTTTAAACAGTAACAATGAATGAGATCAGTATGAATTAAAGAAACTAATTCCACAGACTAAATATATACTTCAGTGTTAGTGCTATTTTTATTATGCATGAAGTACAATTTTCAATCCCTAGTGCCATAACAAACGGAGGGTAAGGGGGAAAGGTGGCGACCATTCAGTACTTGTCCACAGAAATCTATTAAACATTGTTCAGATAATGAACTTAATAATGTGTTATTAAGCATTATTAAGCTCGAGATGCCTGGGACCTCTGATGACAAGGAAAAAGAACTTGACAGAAGTACCGTGTTTTAGAGTGTGAGACCATGGCCTCTTGTGGGCCCCAGTATGAGTACTGAGAGGCCCCAAGGCCTGCTTCTTTGGTGTAGGCACCTTGTGATGTCATTTCTACAACTATTCTTAGTACTTATCATTCTCCTTATCTATTTACTGTTCCTTCTTTTTCCTCTTTCCTTGATTAAACCAGTATTTGGTGACCTGGCAAGACCTAGTAGGAGTTCACTTGATATCCAGAAACTAGATGTTGCCGATAATATTAAAGTGAAAGCTGCTCATGAATTCAAGCCAAATATATGTTACAGTCACTCTATCACTGGAGCTGGAAAAGAAAGTAATCTAGAATTGCGGGCAGAAATGAGTAAACCTGCAGTTGTTTCCCCAGTCTTAGTCTCAATTCTGTATAATAAAAACAGGACATTTTTATCATAAAACTGAGGATGGAATAACATACAGATATTTCCCAGAAAGTCAGCAATGGGTTCCATGGGTTCAGGGACAATGGTGGCAGTCCCCTAAAAATTCTCTATACAGGTTAAGTGAGGATGTTTTTGTAGACTGACAAATGGTGTCCTGGATGTTTGACCCAGATTGGAGTCTTGTGGAATTGGGGTATGGGACCCAGTACTAGAAAGGGATATTAGCAAAGGAACGTGCCCTTTGCTATATTTTTTTAAATCACCTTGGAGCACATTGCCATGGGACTGTATTCCCAAAGAAAAGAGAATTAAGCATCTACAAGAAGAATTAGAATGTAGAAAACTAGAACAGCCAGGAGATTGAAATATATGGTGTACAGGTCAGGCCCAGGAAGAATGACAAAGACTACAGAGTTAACAGTATGACCTCATGTTTGCCTTTTTATGAAACCATACAGTCTCACACCACAATCCTGCTGCCTTTGACCTCACAAGAAACTGGTGGTCAGGAGATATAAAAAAAGTTATGCTTGTTGTAAAACTTTTACATTTGAGATTTTATAGTTTCCTTTTTTTTCTGTTCTAAATCTGAATTACTCTATATCACAAGAAAATGTTGGCACTGGAAAATAGAGAAACATCTGCCCACCCCATCCCTCAACTCCATGAACTCTGTAACTTAACTTCCTGGTATGATTTCAATAAAAGATTGGGATTGAGTTGAATCTATATGAGCACTCCCAAGTTCAGCAAAAGAACAGCCTGTCAGCTTCCTCAGTTGATGTGTTTTCTTATTCATCTACCAAGTATTGCCTAGTCCTTGACCACCCCTGACTTGTGTTGAGGCTGGACCCCAGCAATGATGTATTTATTAAATGTTCTATATGTTCATGAATTGGAGAAGATTGAATAGTGTTAAGATGAAAATATCTCTAAATTGATCTGATGAGTCAATACAATTTCCATCAGAATCCTACCTAGTCCCTGTAGTCTGTAGATTTAAAAGGAACCCACACTAAATCCAGCTATAAGCCAGCCTTGATGGTTTTGCCCAACCCTGATCTATCAGTAGAGAATGAGACTCAGGGTCATGGGTTCTGTGCCCACGTTGGACGCCATCTTTTAAGTTAAATAGATGGTAGAGTGTTTTTCTAAATTGACAAATTGACTGACTAAATGTCATTTGTTCCTCATACTATGCAATTTACTTTTCATACCTTTTTCAATTATATCTTGGAGAAGTTTTTTTTTTCTTTTAATTGGACAGAAAGGGTGAGATAGAGGGGAATTTCTCCTAGTTATTTGATTGCCTAATAAGAATGACAAGAAGTCAATCACTGGGCAAAGATATGGAGGCAGGATCTTCTGGAGAGAAAAGAAAGAGAGGGGAAGGAGATCAGGGCCAGAGGAGACAGAGGATGGAGGAAGAAGAAGAAGATGAACCAAAACCGGTGTCCTGGAGGAGCTGCAAGTAGCTAGGGGTTTCATAGATGGGCAATAGAGTAGTGTAGTGGTATACTTGTTTAATTTAAGAGTGCAGCTTGTAATTATATTACTGAGTTGTGTGTTCTTTGCACGAGCATTTTGGGGTTGGAGATTTACCATTATAAATCTGGCTGCTATAAGTCTCTAGTGTTTTCATTTCACAGGGCTAAGGGGAGCTGAGTGAGCAGTAGCTGGTATTCTGCAGGCCAGTCACAGGGTGGATGGCCTGGTGAATGCACACTGCTTGTTCTAGGCATTTTCAGAAAAAAACTAAATTGGTAAACACAGCAGCCAAGCTCAGGAACTAGGGCCTGATGGCCACTTAGAGCTAGCCAAGAAGGTGCAGCAAGCAGAGACCAAGAGAGCAATCTGTGAGCTCTGGCGAGGTGAAGCCTGTTGCACCAAGCTAACCACAGGGGTTGTGCATGACCGCAGATGCCAGCGATTAGCCCGATTTAGAGTGGGTTCGTTTGAAAACAACACGCTACAAGTTCCTTTGTAGAAACTAAAAAAACTATAAAGCTAAGGTACTTGGAATGATGTAGGACAGGCAGGCTGATCAACAAAACACAACAAAAATCCTAAATAAATCCTTATTTAAGGATAGTGATTTTGACGAGGTGACAAGGCTACCATGGCAATTCATTGGGGAAAAGTTCTCTACAACAGTATTGTATCAACTGGATATTCACATATGAAAGAATAAACTGGAACCACTTTCTCTAGTTCTATAAAAAAAATAATAATTCAAAATGGATCAAAGACAATTCTAATGGCTAAAATTATTAAACTCTTAGAAGAATGTGAATAAACTTTTGACCTTGTATTAGGGGACAGTTATTAATATATGACAATGGAAGCATAGACAACAAGATAAGATAGGTTAAAAAAAAAGAAAGTTCACCAAAATTAAAGATTTTCTGAAAGGATACTTTCAAGAAAATGAAGAAACAACAGAGAATGCCACAAAATATTTCTAAATGTTACACAGTGAACTCAACAATGAAAAGATAACCCAGATTGAACGGGTAAAGTGGGACTGGACCTATGACTTCATGGTTAAGAGTACACTGAGTTAGATTCCCAACATCCATGATTTGCTACCACCCTCAGCACCTCCAATCTCATAGTATTCACCACCATCCTCTGACCTCCAAAGGTGCTGCACACACCTGGTCTGCAGACAGATGCCTGAAAAACACCAAACACACATAACAAATTTTTACATTAAAAAAGTTGAAGAACAGTACTTGGGAGGCAGAGGCAGGCGGATTTCTGAGTTTGAGGCCAGCCTGGTCTACAGAGTGAGTTCCAGGACAGCCAGGACTACACAGAGAAACCCTGTCTCAAAAAAAACAAACAAACAAACAAAAGAAAAGTTGAAGAATAAAATAGGAAAAGAATCTGAACATTTTCCACAGAAAATATGCAGATAGACACTAAACCTCATTAGTCACTAGAAAATACAAATATTATGTCAACTACCTAGATTTAGACAATATAGTACATTAATATAATAGAGCATCATTCAGTATGAGAAGGAATGATGCAATGTGGATGAACCTGTAAAAATTCTGGTAGACGTAAAAAGATAGACACAAAAGCCGCATACTGTTTGAAACTATTTATTGGAAGGAAATTTGTGTCTGCCAGATGGAGGGAGGAGGTGTATATAGAATTGTTTTTAATGAGCATGGGATTTCTTTATGGGGTGATGAAAATGTTTCTGGAATTGAACACAGGTGATGATGATCTTATGAACTCAAAATTATTGAAATTTATATTCTAGTCACATTTTGTAGTGTGTGAATTATATCTCAACAAAAACTAAAATTATGTATAGCAGAACCCTGATTCTCAGACTTTTTGTTCTCTGGACTTCTTTACACTTTCCAAGTTATTGATGACCCCAGTAAGATTTTATTTCTATGCATGAGAACTAATACTATCTTTATTTGAAACTAAAACTAAGAATTTGAAAAACATTGAATTAGAAACTTATAACAGAAGAATCTGATTACCTATTAATATAAATTACATTTTTATGACAAGTAACTACATTTTCCAAAACATAAAAGCTATTGCTTTACATTTTTGTAAATCCCTTTCAATGTCTGATCTAATGGAAGTCAGCTGGATTCTCTAACCTACTTCTTCATGGATCTGTTGTTATATGCTTTTGTTGATGTTGTTGTTGAAGTGTAAAACAAGATTTAGCCTCACATAAGTATGCAGCTCCATACAGGGGGATTCAGATAACTTTTACTATTTCTTGTGGATCACCAAAGATCTACAAGTAGTAATTTGTGAAAGACTAATTACAGTATTGATAGGATAAAAAGCCATTTCTGTAGCTGGTGTTTGCTATTTTGTGGGTTCTTTTCTTCTACCCTTCTCTTCATCTTCAACCCCCTAACCCTAGATAGAAATGAAAAAAGAATAGAGGAGACAGGGGGCAATGTTATTGTTAGACTGCTTTCTGCTGATTAAAGGTGTTGAGTTCCTTGGGGGCAAGTTTGATCTTCAATGTCAGGATATCTAATTTCACCTTCTTTTTCCTCCTCTTCTTCCTCCTCTTCTTCTTCCTCCTCCTCTTCTTCCTCTTCTTCCTCCTCCTCCTCTTCCTCTTTTTCTTCCTCTTTTTCTTCCTCTTTTTCTTCCTCTTTTTCTCCCTCCTCCTCCTCCTCCTCCTCCTCCTCCCCCCC
>JANHMN010000004.1:152783098-152849310 GCA_030674055.1 Rhabdomys pumilio
TCCTCTTCTTCTTCTTCTTCTTCTTCTTCTTCTTCTTCTTCTTCTTCTTCTTCTTCTTCTTCCTCTTCTTCTTTTCTTCTTCCTATTCTCTTCCTCTTCCTCCTTCTTCTACTTCTTCTTCATGCATGACTATTTAACAAACTGCAGCCAACAACAACCTACCAATGACCAACACTGCCTCTTGGGGGCCCTATCCTTTATATACCCTCAGAAAAGTTCCTGGAATTCCGAACATCACATTTCAGAAACTATCTGCAGCTGGCAAAAACCATGCCTCTGCTAGAGCAGAGGCAAATTATAGTCAGCTGCTGTGGAGAGTCTGAAGCAGCTTCATATGCCACATCTGGGATTAAAACAAAAATATATTCCCATAATATTTCTGTTTTTAAAGAAACTAAAATTCTCACCACACATTTCAATAAATATTTTTTCTTCGGTCTGTTTAAAGACCACTGGTGTATCTAAAACTTTAGCTGAGACTAGTATTCATGAACACTTTGAAGCATTATGTAGTAGTAATCTAGGAAAGCTTGTTCAGAATTATGAAGATCCTCTAGATGGCTATTAGTTTCATTATATCATCAAAAAGAAAGATACATTTACTATTGTCACTATCCTTATTATACAATATTAAGAGATACAGTTATTAAATAGCTGTTTGTGTATAATAACAGAAGTACAAATGTTATCATAGGTAATATTGTCAAAAGAACAAGCTTAATTTTTTTCTTTTTCTTTTCCGTCTCTCATCTCCTTTCCCCTTTCTTTCATGTCACAAGTCCAGGCTGCCCCTGAACAGCTGCTTAGCCAGAGAAGACTTTGAACTTCTCATACGAATGCTTCCTCCCACCAGTGATAGAGCTGTAGGTGTCCACTACCTGCCCAGTTTGTGCAATGCTCTGGATTGACACCAGGGACTGATGCATGTTAACAAAGCACTCTGTCAACTTAAGCTAGATCCTCAATACTCAGGATTTTTAGGATTTTACATTTTTAGTTTAAAATAATTATAGTTTCACAAAAAATTGCAAAGGTGGAACAGAAAATATCCTATGTACTTTTCACCCACCCAATGGCCTCTAATGGTTACTATATAATTACAGTACAATATCCAAGCAAAGAAACTGGCAGGGTGTCATTTTTATTACATGCACTATGTTATGTAACTAAAGTGACAACTAACCTATAGAACTTAAAAGGGTTAGAAACCCCTCTCCCTTTATAACCCAACTTCTGGCAAAAACAAATCTGAATTCCATCTATAATTTGATTTCCAGAATATTAATAAATGGCTACATAGTATGTGACCTTTCACCTTTGCTGTTTTCACTCGTCGGTTTCCTTGAGACCCATCCAAGTGGTTGCATGCTTCAGCAGACAGCATTTCATGGTATAAATGCACGCAGTTTGTTTAACCTTTCCCCTTCGCGGTTTCCATTTATTTACACATTTGATTATTTGATATCATCACTCTAATTTGCATTTCCTTAATGTAGAGCATCTTTTACAGGCAACATCTTTTATACATTATTATTTCATTAATTTGTGAGAAATTACCCACTTAATATTGATGATTGAGAAGCCATGATTTTTTAGTGTTTCTTCATTAGCAATGGTGCCCCTTCACTAGTTTGGCTCACATCTTAATTGTGCAAGTAATTTGCCTTTATATAACCATCTGCCTCAGAAATAAATAAAAATAAGTACACTGTAAATACTTTATAGTCCACTATGCAAAATACTTAAAAATATGCAAACTTTTACTATTACCACATGTTTTTGGGAAAAAAATAACTGCTAGAATGTTTCAGTGGTGACAATTCTAAAGCACCAGTGATTTTTACACTATCAGCAAAAACATCAACATAATAAAAATTAAGAACAATGCTAGGAAAATAGTCCTGAGTTGGGATTTCTCTGAAAGAATGTTTCATGTTGTCTTAGTTTTTTTTTGTTTTGTTTTGTTTTTTTTTTTTTTTTTCTTGTTGCTATAATAAAATGCCCTGGCAAATACAACTCAAGGGAGAAAGAATTGATTTTAGTTCATGGGTGCGGTCCATTGTGATGACGGAATTAAAGGAAGCAGTAACTTAAATAATGGATCATAATACATCCCTAATCAATATGCACAGAGCAATGAACATTTGTTCTTAGCTCACTCTTTTTTCCCCTTTTATTTGTTTATTTGTTTGTTTTTAACATTTTAAACTACAAAAATACATTTTATTGGAATTTAATGTATTTTTTATTAAATTAATTTTTATTGGGTATTTTACTTACATTTCAGATGTTATCCCGTTTCCCCGTTTCCCCGTTTCCCACCCCCCCACTCAGAAACCCCCTAAACTCAACCTCATTTTATGCAAGTGACATCGAGACTCAGAGAGAGGATGGAATATTGGCAGAAGACTAGGGGGCTGGCTGAAATGCAGCCAGCGTCTAGGCTATAGCAATAGAAAATTGATGCTCAGCCAGTGTCCAGGCTATAGCAATAGAAAACTGACGCTCTTTTGGAAGCATGCTCTGTCTTGTTTGTTTGTTTGTTCTTTTTAAAATTGTATGTTGTTAATAAAAATAGGCAATGACAAAGATCTCAAGTGCCTTTGCTGTAGTTCTTCTCTGGACTCTGTTGATAGGTATTTAGGATTGATCTAGACTCTCCAAATCCCTCTGCTGTTTCCTCTTACACTTACCCTTGTGGTTTTCTTTCTCTTTTTTAGAAAATTTTTATTGGATATTTTATTTATTTATAATACAGATGTCATCCCCTTTCCCTGTTTCCCCTCCCCAGAACCCTTATCCCATGCCCCCTTCTTCTACATGCTTTTATACCATTTTAATTACATGCATGTATTAAGGTCAGTTCTAGGTTGAGGGTCTAGCAATACAATAGATGCAAATAGTCAAGGAACAAGCAAGACAATAAATACAAATAGTCAAAAAAAAATAAATAAAAGCAAACTTAACTCATTCTTTATGCAGTTCAGAATCCCACCTAAAAGAATGGTCCACCACATTGAATGAGTTTTCTTTCTACAATGAACTTAAACTAGATAATACCACTACATGCATGACCAGAAGCTAACCTAATCTAGATAATCCTTTAGGGGTGTGTCTGGAGGATTATCTTCAGAGTCTATGTTTCTTATAGTTGACGATCAAGATTAACCATTGTTAAGTATGCACAAAGATCCACATACCACTACTTCATTAGAAAAATATATAAATACCTGATGCTTATTGTCATTAAATACATGAAAATAAAGGTAGATCCATAATTGGAGATGAAAGAAGATAGAAGGAGGTGGAGAGAGTCATCTTAGGACATCCAGCAGTCTCACCATTTTTCTTATCCCTTTCTCCTGATCCTGAACAATCACTTTTGTTGGAAACCTCTGAATAATATGCTGAGTTATGTCTGTGGATTATTAGTATCCACAATTCTTCAATAGTCCCTTCCTGGAGACCTTAATACACTGAATTGTGAGTGGGGTTTGTGTCCGCCTATAACTGTCACCTATCTCAGTGAAGACTGTTTATACCTCAAACCCAGGGATAGGGAAACAAATCAATTTGTGCTGACCCAGTGAGGTTCACTGAATATCATGACCTTGTGTCATGATATTAATGTCATGACATTAATTAACTCAAAGGGACTATAGAGTATAAATTTATGGAGTTAATTTGTAAGTTACCCTGAGGAAATTCATGGAAATAATGCTGTTTTACCTGAGACTTTCCTTATGTCAGCTTTAAAAGCCCCACATTCCAGGAACTCCACCACAGGCCAATGGACAAGTCAATCATTACATAGAAGAACCACACAACAGCAGCCATCTACAGCTATCAGAAATAGACAGGTAGAGCTGATGCATATAAGCAGAACTGTAAAATTAAATGGGCAAACTTAGTGCCAGTGGGATTATCTACCTTGATTTCTGATGCTTCTCTGTCTCTTCATCTACCTACTCAGTTGCCCACTTGTACAAAAGCTTATTGAACATTGTCTTAAAGCTTGGAAACCTAGTGGTATAGGAAGACCTTTAAGGCCTGAGGGTACTTCTCACGTTTCCCAATACCTATTGCCCTTCCAATAAGCCTGATGTTTCATTAAGTGGGTCTTTATTCCTTATAACCAAGCTATGTCTTACTAAAAAATAATTTCTCTATTAAGATAATAGAATGCGTAGGAAATATGACTTGAAAGTTTCACAACCTTTTTAATCGGTACATAAAGAACTCTTATGGCTTATACTCTGTAGCACATGTCAACTAGTGCCCTCCTAGGTGGGATCTGCTTTGGAACAGTAACAGTTGTGTGTCTTAATGGTTGAGAACAGTATAATTAGGTATTCAGTATGGATGAGAAAGAGTTGCCTAAGGAATTCTAGGTGTCTACTGAACCATTTGTATTCAAATCATTTTTAGTCTGACCTAGAGAAAAGCAGACTAAAAATATGTCAGATAGCATCATGGATTGCTCTTCAGCAATGAAAAGGTATTAAGCAGATGTACACATATTGTTCTTTAATTTGCATAATTTTTGTAAATTATAAAAAAATATTTTTGTGCCAGGTGGTGGTGGCTCACGTCCTTAATTCTAGCACTCAGGAGACAGAGCAAGTGAGTCTCTGAGTTTGGGGCCAGCCTGGTCTACAAAGTAAGTTCCAGGACAGCCAGGACTACACAGAGAAACCCTGTCTCAAAAAAACAAAAAACAAAAACAAAAACAAAAACAAAAACAAACAAACAAACAAACAAAAAACTAAAAAGCAAACTAAAAACCAAACCAACCAACAAACAAAAAAGCCCCACAGTTTTGAAAGATGCCAGAAAAAAAACTACATAGTAAAACAGATAACATGCTAAATACATTTGAAATTGTTGCCTGGGGGAAAGGAAGTGAACAGAGAACTGGAGAGAGAAACAAAGAAAGAAAAGGAAGTTGTCTGACGCACGCGAACTATAAAACAGATTAACCAATAGAATTTTAATTTTTTTAAATTTGTTTTACTTCCCAACTCAAAATACAAATAACCACACTTAGCTTTAACGACCATTTCATAATTATTTGCCTTCACTACTCGCAGTGTTTTCTAGTCTTATTATTTCCTTTTATTTGTTTTATTTTGTTAAAGATGTGTAGAAATCAGAGGACAACTTATAGGAGTCAGTTTTTTTTTTCCATCCTGTAGATACCAAGGATTACTCTTATTTAGTGCTTACAACCCAGTTTATGAATGTGTTACTTTCATAGTGGCACAGGATATATATAAATGGAAATTTCTGTACCTCATTTCAGAGAAAAGTGCATTCCTAGGTAGTAGTGAGAGATCAAACCTTTTGGGTTCAAACTCCATCTTAGAGAACTGACTTAAGGGTGAACTCCAGTTAACTAACAGGCTGGTTCCTAGCACCAGTTTCTAGGTTACCTCTCAAAAAGACTCGTGTCTAGCACCAGTTTCCAGGTTATTCCCCAACAAGTCTTCACCTCCAGGTTACAAGCCTGCCCCTGACACTTCACTTCCTAACAACCACCAAACAGGAGGAAAACAGAAAGATGTTAAGTTTATGGTTTGGCTCCCAGCACCACCCAATTATGTTAAAGGCCGTAATGTCCCTCCCCCACAATCAGATGTGTGTCAGGCTAGATTCCTGCTTCTTGCCTCTATAAATGCTTGCCTTGAAGACCCCCAAACTCGGGAGACCCTCACTCAAGTCTCAGACAATCATGGCCACTCAAAAATCACAAGACACTGTACCTGGATGCAATCAGCAGAGGTTTATTAGGGAAAGTTGGTTAGCCAAGGTCAAATTACATGTTAATGTAGGAGCAGAATTTGACAAAGGACCAGCAAGCTGAGGAGCTTTTTATAGCATGGGGTGGGGAAAAGGGAGTAATTTTCACACCATTACACATGATTGGTTGCTTTACAAATTTTGAACATCAGTAGGCTGTAACACTGGGAAGACCTCAAAGTGGGGAGGAGTAACCAAGAACAGTGGAAAGTTAGCTAGTTGTTGGAACCACCTAGATGACTTTCATCTTTCTTTGTGGTCAGGAATGTGTCTTTCTGCTTTGGGCCTTCCCCACCCACAGGTGGGTTTTCTTCCCTGAGGCTTGAGGAATGTTAATACTCTTCCCGGAATGTATCCCGGGGCAGTGAAGGCCTGAAATCTTACATTCAGTTCCGCTTTCTGGAACCTGCATTCTTCTGCTCAGGTCTAGAGGTAAAGAAAACGCCTATATATATTTCATAAAATGGTCTTTATAATTTTTCACTCTACATCCCCCACTTCTTTTAATTTTTGACAGTTTTTAACCATAAATACTTAGGTTTTATAAACCCCACCCCACTTCTTTTAATATTGCAGCCTAAAACTAAACTCAGGGACCCACATTCCTGCTGTGGGATGGCAGGGAGCCCCAGCTTGAGCTTGAATAAAGAGACCCTAATGCGATTGCATCAGCACTTTGGTGGCCTTTGGGGGATACACAAATGTTTCTTGGCACAACAGTTGCACTTCCTGCTAAATCAGTTTGTCAAATACTCCAAAATCAATTAAGCACATAAATGTTTCCAGAGAAGGAGCAAAATTGTTATCACTTTGCTATTTTATGTAGGTGCATTTTGGGCTCAACTCTTTCTCCTTTCCTGGTGCTGGAGATTGGATCCAGGGCTTCAGATATTCTAAGTACATGCTGCACTGAGCAGCGTACCCAGCCTTCTCATTTCTATTTCTGATTGAGATTTGGCACTACTGTGTGAGAAGCAAACAGTTCCCTAAAGATATTGCATGCGCTTATCCCCAAAACTGTTACTTTCTTACCTAATGTAGCAAAGCTGAATTGAGTTTGCAGATGGAATTAAGGCTGTTAATCTGCTGACCTGAAAACAAGGATTTTCTTCTTGGTCCCCCTGGAATCACAAGACCCTCAGAAGCAGAGAGAAACGTTGGGGCTTTATGAGTGTACCACTGAAACCCATGATTCTTGGCTACAGTACCAAATACAAAAATAATATGCACAATTTATCTGTGAGTATAATTAGAAAAGTTGAATATAGTCACGTGCTACAAAGCTGGTTGCTACAAATCCTAACACTGAGAAAGGAGCTCTAAGCTTCAGGAAGTTATTACTAATGCCAAGTAGTGTCGCTTGGCAACAAATTAAAAAAAGCACTAACCAGTTTCAGATGCAGCTGGAGACTAGAATCAACCCTTTCTAGACCCGTCTCTTCATACAAATTCCTAATGTTCTTCATCTTTAACTAAGTCAAGAGATAATTCAAATGATATGTAAATATCATTACTCAAATTCTCAAATGTGAGAATGTATCAGTGGCAAGAAGTAGAGAAATAATGGCTTCAGAGAATTTCTTCTGTAACAATCATATCTAAATCGGACCATAATCCACTTGAGACTTTCTGGAGAAATACAGATAAAGACCTGCAAACATTTTGTTGCATTCTAAGAGTTTTCCAGGATCTATGTTTATAGGCTCATACTATCACCAGTTACACTGATATTTTTAAAATGTTGCACTTTATTTTAGTGAGGAATAAAACTCATGTGGAATAAACATTAGAAATGGTCTTAGGTTTCTATTGCTGTAATAAAGACCATGACCACAAGCAAGTTGGAGAGGAAAGGGTTATTTTACCTGGCAGCTCTCAGGTAATCCTTCTTCAGTGAGGGAAGTCAGGGCAGGAACTCAAAGCAGAAACCTGGAGGTGGGAACTGAAGCAAAACCCATGAAGGAGTGCTGCTTACTGGCTTGCTCTCCAATACTTGCTCAGCCTGCTTTCTTAAAGAAACCAGAACCGATGTCCAGAGATGGCACCATTGATAGTGCCTCCAAGTAATCTAATGGAAACATCTTCTCAATTGAGGTTCCTCTTCCTAGATAACTCTAGCTTGTGTCAAGTTGATTGTGGGGGATCAGGAAAACCGAGGACCAAAAGAGGAACTATTTTTGGTTAACTGCGAGTAACTAGATTTTCTTTGAAGGGCTGATGTTGTTACCAATAACATCTGACTTTGCTGGGAATAGATGTGAACTCTGAAATCCAGTAATTGTGAGTGCTGTAGGAGAAATTTTATGAGCCACACACACACTTTCAATGAAAGCATCTTAAAAAAAATTGGATGTAAAAAAAAAAAAGTGGCCATGAATTCCTGAGGGACAAGCCCCAAGAACAAACTAAGGAAAAGACACATGGTAGGGGTTTCTTTTTTCTCCCAATCTGTCTGTACAATACTTGAATTTTTAAATTTTCTTACCAGAGAAACAAAAATTAAAATAATCACTGTGGTCATATGGCAAGGGCTCAGGTAAAGCTACAGTCTTCTTAGCTCTGAGGCAACACCTCATAGGGTTTTTATAACAGAGTACTTAGCAGACCTTAATATACTACATGCAGCAGCTGATGTGATTACAACTGTCGTGATGTGAGTCCCAGACTCCCAGATTGTTTGCTGTAATCACTTCTTAGCTTTTAGCCTAAGTTCAAGGGTTCAATTTTTATGTTTGATTTGACTTTGGAAGTAGCTTAACTCTCTATCCTCTTCCCTATTTTACAGGATAAACAAAGATCTGATTATGTCATCTGTTTTGTCCAAGGCTAAAAGTAATGCTCCGGAAAAGAATACAGTCCTAGTGTACTTGCTTAAGAAAAAAAATATCTTTCTCCAGTCCAATGCGGTCATTTGCAAAATACTCCTAGACCTGAGGTTTAGGTGACACTGCAGAAGAGAGGACAGACTGATCGTAGGTCCAGAGAAATTGCTGTGAGATTTGTCTTCTAGTAATATCAGAAGCTACATTCATGAAGTCCTGTCAACCTGACTACCTAAACATGAGCAGAACGAGGATGACCCCAGTAGACACTCCAAAGTCCGTGCGGGAAAGCCCATGAGACTTCAACCCTACACAAAGAACTACAGGCAACTAAGGAATGCTGAGAGCAAAAGAAATTGGCTTCTGCTGCAGAGAAGAGCACACTGTTAGCCAATACCAAATAGTCAGCCCAGAAAACATACATATGAACAGCATTATGTAAATGGAAAAGGTTATATTTAGGAATATATGTGTATATACATATGCATATACCCATGTACTAGAAAATAATAATAAAAAAAAAAAAAGGAGGCCTTGAATTTGAAAGAGAGTATGGGAGGCATATATGGGACAGTACAGAGGGAGGAAAGGGAAGGGAAAATATAACTATAATCTCAAAAAACATCTAAAAGAAAAGATTCAAAACAATTCCTTTCAGCATCACTTCTTAACAAATCTGTAACAGTTCTCTCTCTGTATGAGAAAAACATTGCTGTTTTCAAGAACTTTAGAGGACAGAATTAATATTTACTATGCCCATGATTGGAACCATTTTGTGAAAACCAAATAAGCCCAGCATGCCTTTTCTTATTTGTTCTCAGTCTATCCATGGCAGGCTAGTCATAGAGTCACACAAGCTCAACTGGAAAACCCTAGAAGAAAGGAATATAAGGCAGATGATTACAAAGCTATTGAACATATGTAGGATGTGTTCTAAGCACTTTGTCCACACAGAGAAGAAGTATGAAATAAAAGAATATTACTTAGGGCTGGAGAGATGGCTCAGTGGTTAAGAATACTGACTGCTCTTCCAGAGGTCTTGAGTTCAATTCCCAGCACCAACGTGGTGGCTCACAACCATCTATAATGGAATCTAATGTCCTCTTCTGGTATGTCTGAAGACAGCTACAGTGTATTCATATACATAAAAAAATAAATAAATCATAAAAAAAGAGAGCATCACTTCACAGCCAACAAAAGAGGTAAAAACAAATGCCCTCTGATTCCCTCCTGTGGTTGTTAATACAGCAATTTTTTCATTGCAGTTCAAGACATTGTTGCTGGCTATTTCTAGGATTAAGAAGCAGAGAGAGAAGAAGGAGAAGCTAGAATGTAGCTTGTACCTTAGACTGGGGAGTAATCTTAAAGAGCTACACATAAGAAAGAAGCTGGTCTTCCTGAAAAAAAAAAAAAAACAAAAAACAAAAAACAATATAGCCAAAAACCCAAGTCTAGGAGGTCTACCCAGGCACATGACCAGACAGGATGCATCAGGAAGAGCAGTGTGGGCTATTCCTGCAGAAGTTAAGTCAGGAGTGTGGGCTATTCTTATTTAGGAGACTTGGTTATTCACTTCATAGCTTCAGATATTAGAGAAGACAGAAATGTGGTTCTAAACTAACAGACTAAGATGGAATAACAAGTTAAGCTTGACCCTGCAGAGGACTGAGTATTACTGAAGGGCAGTTCCCATGCTGACACCAACTTGGTATTGCAGGTACTAAACTATGTTCTGGCTTAGCTGAGAAACGTGAGTGACATCATCTATTCATGTGTGGTCCTGAAGAGTGAAGAGTAAGAGGTATACCTTCATGTGTTAGGCTAGAGAAGGGGATTTGTGCTGAATTGGGGTTTTCAGGAGATCCTCAAATCATGTAAGGCCAACTGAGTTTCCAAGTAAATCCTGACCATTAGTAGATGTCTCAGGATTTGTGATGGCCTAAGTAAGGTAGCTGTTAAAACTTTTAAATGGCTTTCCATCACTCTGACAAAATACCTAAGATAAACAATTAAAGAAGGAAAGATTTTGTTTTAGCTCAGGTTTCCAGATATTTCACTCATGGTTTCAAGATTATGTAGCTTTGGGTCTATGGCTGAGAAGATCATCACTGTGGGAATTCAAAACAGAGGTGGCTGATGTTTTTATGCCAGCCTGGAAGGAAAAGAGAGAAAGGCAGAGACCTGAGTCCTCAGTATACTCATTAAGAACATGTCCCCAACGACCTAACTTCCTTTCAAAAGGCTCCATCTCCTAGATGGTCTACTTCCTTCCAGGCACACGACCTTTGAGGAATTAAAGGTCCAAACCTCCCAAGCTGGTGGGAGGAAATAGGAGCCTACAGAGTGAGAAGACTGAGAACAGAGAAGCAAAGAGATAAGTTTAAAACCAAGTGCTGAGATCAACATTTATAAAGGATTGTGAAGTACTATATATATTCAAAATAAGCAGTTATTATTTGTGAAGCTGCCTGGGGCTCTTGCAGATTGTTTTGCATATGAGTAATGAAATTGATTTTTTTTATTATTTATTTGATATTTTATTTACATTTCAGATGCCAAACCCTTTCCCCATTTCCCCTCCCTAGAAAACCCCTATCCTGTGCCCCCTTTTCCATTTGGCTTTTATACAATTTTTTTTAAATGTTAATCAAAGGCTTTATAAGTATGGTAATGCTCAATCAGAAGTGTAACCTAATACCCAACCTAGCTATCTAGTTGTAAACTATCTTTGACTGGTGGAGACACGTGAATTTCTGCCTCCATGCCCCCTCTCTCTTTCTCTCTCTTTTTCTCTCTCATCACCTAGCTTCTCATCTACTTCATCTTCTCCTCTCCTTACTCCATCTTTTCCTCTCGGTGCTTCTTCCCCCTTAGCTCCTCCTACATATCACCCTTCCTGTTAAAATAAAGCTTTTCTCTGAAAATAAAATTAGAGCATAATTATTCCTATTTGTACCAGTGAGGTACAAGATAGTCTTAATACCCAGTCCATCCTTTTGTTGACTAACCAGAATCTCTGTCATCTCTCTTGACTAAAACACTTAGTTTTGGACCTGGCTTTTTCTTGGCTTTAGAATGAATGTCAGCTGAAAACCATCCACTCAGATCTTTTCTCTCAAGGCAAATAGCCAGGATTGGCTATGAGTCTATAGGTCTTCAATCCTGTCAGAAATCCAGAATGATTAAATTAACCGAAGTTATGGGAAGCACTAAGCATAGCTTCTAAAAGTTAGCCAATTTATAGAGACTGCTGAACACCTAGACAACCCCTATACTACCGAATGTTGGAGCATCAAATCTTCAGCCTTCTGGCCCAAACTCATCTGACAGACTTTACTGCTGCAGAATTATTAAGGGCTGATTACTCTGTCTAGGCAGATATAATCAGTCGACTATTCTGCAAGTGTGTCCTTTTCTAGACAGTAATTTGTCTGTAGATGGAGAGAGGCAATTCTTGCCTGGTGGCTGTCTCACCACAACTGGAGTAACTCCAAGGATGCTCAATTTCTTCTTAGAATCCAAGACAGGAAGCTGTCAGGAGCAGACAGGTCTCTAATCAAAATGAACATTAATATAGAAATATTTGTGACATCAATTCTATGGATTTCTGACATTTTGAAATCCAACTATCCATGTAAGGTAACCTGGACTGCGGTCTGTTAACTCCTCTCAGCTATTTCTAAATAAAATATAGAAAACACCCTAACAATAAACTCAAAGTCATGAATTTGCTATAGTCCCTTAATTCACAGGCTAATCATCCCAAATCAGTTAAAAAAGTTAAAGAAGGACTGGGTCTAAGCCTTGTATTTCTAAATGTGTTATACAGGCACAATGCCCATGAGAGTATCAATATTCATTTCACTTTCATATCAATAAGAAGCTCATACCAATGAAAACCTTAAATTTGAGATCCAAGTGAATTTTGTACCATTTAAGAAATTATAACTTCATCTTGATACTAAATTATACAGATTTCTACCAATAGGTTATGGCTATGCCATAAATCCTAGCTAATCCTCCCTGTTCCAACAGAACCACTACTTTTCCCCAGAGAGACAGCCCAATATTAACCACCTTAGCCCCCAAGCCCAGGGAATAGGGGCGCTGACTCTTCTTTAACTTCTTCAAGCTGATTATGGGCATTGAGGTATTAGAAGAGGGGTGGGGGGAAGAGTAAATTGATAAGCTTCTGACACTGTGTCTTCACTGCATCCAGATGGAGTTCCCAGACACCGGAGGTTTGAATAGTTCTGCTCGTTTTGCTTGATGAGTAGATACACCAAGGCTGTGTATTCTGCAATATACAATTCTCTGAACAAGTTTTAGAATTAAGAAAAACAAATTTTTTTTTCCCTAGAGGGCTGACTTTTTTTTTTTAAAGATGTTGGTTCTAACAACTTTTTTCCCCCTTTTATGTAACTGGTTATAATATTTACATTTCAAGTTTTATCCTCTTATCCCATTTCCCCCCACCACCCAGGAACCCCTTATCCCATCCCTTCTCCTTATATCCCTTCTATGAGGCTGTGCCCGCACCTACCCCCCCCACTCCCACTACCCCCTCCTCACCCTCACATTCCCCCCCACCATTCTGTGTTCGTTTTTCATGGGACCAAGAATCTCCTCTTCCACCTATGCCCAACAATGCCATCCTCCCCTACATATACTGCTAGAGTCGTAGGTCCCTCCCTATGTGCTCCCAGGCTAGTGGTTTAGACCCTGGGGGGCTCTGATTGTTTGGTATTGTTGCTCTCCTCTTGGGGTCACAAACCCTTTCTGCTTCTTCAGTCTTCTAAGTTCTCCATTGGGAAACCCTTGATCATATCAGTGGTTAGCTGTGAGCATCGTCCTCTGAATGTGTCAGTCTCTGACAGATCTCTAAGGAGACAGCTATAACATGTTCTTGACAGCATGCATTTCCATTCACCCACATCAATGTCTAGCTTAGGTGACAGTACATGGGATGGATGCCCAGGTAAAATGGTCTCCTGATGGCTCCTCCTTCAGTTTCTGTCCCATGTTTTGTTTCCATAATTGCTCCCTTGAGTATTTTTGTTACTGGTTCTAAGTAGAACTGAGGCATCCCCTCTTGGCCTTTCTTCTTCATGAGCTTCATGTGGTCTGTGGGTTGAGTCTTCGCTATTCTAAGTTTTTGGGCTAACATCCGCTTAACAGTGAGTAAATACCATGTGTGTTCTTTTGTGATTGGGTTAACTCACTCAGGATGATAATTTCTAGATCCATCCATTTAACTATAAATTTCTCGAATTCATTATTTTTTATAGCTGAGTAATACTCCATTGTGTAGATGTACCACATTTTTTGTATCCATTCCTCCGTTGAGGGACATATTGGTTCTTTCCAGCTTCTGGCTATCATAAATAAGATTGCTATGAACATAGTGGAGCATATGTTCTTATTATATGTTGGAGCATCTTCTGGGTATATGCCCAGGAGTGGTATAGCTGGATCCTCAGGTAATGCTATGTCCAGTTTTCTGAGGAACCGCCAGACTGATTGTCAGAGTGGTTGTACCAGCTTGCAATCCCACCAACAATGCAGGAGTGTTCCTCTTTCTCCGCATCCTTGCCAGCATCTACTATCACCTGAGTTTTTGATCTTAGCCATTCTGACTGGTGTGAGATGGTAACTCAGTGTTGTTTTGATTTGCATTTCCCTGATGACTAAGGATGTTGAGCATTTCTTAAGGTGCTTCTCAGCCATTCAAGTTTCCTCTGTTGAGAATTCTTTGTTTAGCTCTGTTCCCCATTTTTTAATAGGGTTATATGGTTTTCTGAAGTATAATTTCTTGAGTTCTTTGTATATCTTGGATATTAGCACTCTATCGAATGTGGGATTGGTTAAGATCTTTTCCCAATCTGTTGGTTGCCGTTTTGTCTTATTGACAATGTCCTTTGCCTTACAGAAGCTTTGCAATTTTACGAGGTCCCATTTGTCAATTGTTGATCTTAGAGCATAAGCCATTGGTGTTTTGTTGAGAAACTTATCCCCTGTGCCTAGGTATTCAAGTGTGTTCCCTACCTTCTCTTCTATTAGTTTCAGTATATCTGGTTTTAAGTGAAGGTCTTTTATCCACTTGGATTTGAGCTTTGTACAAGGAGATGAGCATGGATCGATTTGCATTTTTCTACATGTTGACCTCCAGTTGAACCAGCACCATTTGCTGAAAAAGTGTCCTTTTTGCACTGGATGGTTTTAGCTTCTTTGTCAAAGATCAAGTGACCATAGGAATGTGGGCTCATTTCTGGGTCTTCAATTCTATTCCATTGATCTTCCTGCCTGTATCTGTACCAATACCATGCAGTTTTTATTACTATTGCCCTGTAGTACAGTTTGAGGTCAGGGATGGTGATTCCCCCAGAAGTTCTTTTGTTGTTGAAAATAGTTCTCACTATCCTGGGTTTTTTGTTATTCAAAATAAATTTGGAAATTGCTCTTTCTATCTCTATGAAGAATTGATTTGGAATTTTGATGATGATTGCATTGAATCTATAGATTGCTTTTGGCAAGATGGCCATTTTTAGTAAATTAATCCTGCCAATCCAGGAGCATGGGAGATCTTTCTATCTTCTGAGGTCTTCTTCTATTTCTTTCTTCAGAGACTTGAAGTTCTTGTCATACAGATCTTTCACTTGCTTGGTTAGGTTCACTCCAAGATATTTTATATTGTTTGTGACTATTGTGAAGGGTGTCACTTCCCTAATTTCTTTCTCAGACTGTTTATCATTTGAGTATAGGAAGGCTACTGATTTGTTTGAGTTGATTTTATATCTAGTCACTTTACTGAAATTGTTTATCAGGTTTAGGAGTTCTCTGATGGAAATTTTAGGGTCACTTAAGTATACTATCATATCATCTGCAAATAGAGAAATTTTGACTTCTTCCTTTCCTATTTGTATCCCTTTGACTTCCTTTTGTTGTCTAATCGCTCTAGCTAGGACTTCCAGTACTATATTGAATAGGTAGAGTGAGAGTGGACAGCCTTGTCTAGTCCCTGATCTTAGTAGGATTACTTCAAGTTTCTCTTCATTTAGTTTGATGTTGGCTACTGGCTTGCTGTATATTGCTTTTACTATGTTTAGGTATGGACCTTGAATTCCTGCTCTTTCCAGGACTTTTAACGTGAAGGGATGTTGAATTTTGTCAAATGCTTTCTCAGCATCTAGTGAGATGATCATGTGGTTTTTTTTCTTTGAGTTTATTTATGTAGTTGATTACATTGATGGATTTTCGAATATTAAACCATCCATGTATTCCTGGGATAAAGCCTACTAGATCATGATGGATGATTGCTTTGATGTGTTCTTGGATTCTGTTTGCGAGAATTTTATTGAGTATTTTTGCATCAATATTCATAAAAGAGATTGGTCTGTAGTTCTCTTTCTTTGTTGGGTCTTTGTGAGGCTTTGGTATGAGCGTAATTGTAGCTTCGTAGAACGAATTGGATATTGTTCCTTCTGTTTCTATTCTGTGGAATAGTTTGAAGAAAATTGGTATTAGGTCTTCCTGGAAGGTCTGGTAGAATTCTGCACTAAAACCATCTGGCCCCGGACTTTTTTTGGTGGGGAGCTTTTTGATGACTGCTTCTATTTCTTTAGGGGTTATAGGACTGTTTAGATGGTTTATCTGCTCCTTGTTTAACTTTGGTACCTGGTATCTATCTAGAAAACTGTCCATTTCATCCAGATTTTCCAATTTTGTTGAGTATAGGCCATTGTAGTAGAATCTAACGATTTTTTTAATTTCCTCTGTTTCTGTTGTTATGTCTCCCTTTTCAGTTCTGATTTTATTGATTTGAGTGCTGTCTCTTTGCTCTTTGCTTAGTCTGGCTAAGGGTTTGTCTATCTTGTTGATTTTCTCAAAGAACCAGCTCCTGGTTTTGTTGATATTTTCTATAGTTCTTTTTGTTTCAACTTGGTTGATTTCGGCCCTGAGTTTGATTATTTCCTGCTGTCTACTCCTCTTGGGTATATTAGCTTCTTTTGTTCTAATGCTTTCAGTTTCAGGTGTGCTGTCAAGTTGTTAATGTATGCTCTTTCCATTTTCTTTTTGTGGGTACTTAAAGCTATGATTTTTCCTCTCAGTACTGCTTTCATGGAGTCCCACAAATTTTGATATGAAGTGTCCCCATTTTCGTTTCAATCTAAAAAGTCTTTAATTTCTTTCTTTATTTCTTCCTTGACCAAGTTATCATTGAGTAGAGCATTGTTCAGTTTCCATATGTATGTGGGCTTTCAGTAGTTTTTGTCCATGTCAAAGACGAGTCTTAGTCCATGGTGGTCTGATAGGGTGCAAGGGATTATTTCAATCTTTTTGTATCTGTTGAGGCCTGTTTTGTGACCAATTATATGGTCTATTTTGGAGAAGGTACCATTAGGTGCTGAGAAAAAGGTATATTCTTTTGTTTTAGGATGAAAAGTTCTATAGATGTCAGTTAAGTCCAATTGGTTCATAACTTCTGTTAGTTTTATTGTGTCTCGGTTTAGTTTCTCTTTCCATGATCTGTCCATAGCTGAGAGTGGGGTGTTGAAATCTCCCACTATTATTGTGTGAGGTGCAATGTATGCTTTAAGCTTTAGTAGAATTTCTTTTATGTATGTGGGTGCCCTTGCATTTGGGGCATAGATGTTCAGAATTGCAAGTTCCTCTTGGTACATTTTTCCTTTGATAAGGATGAAGTGACCTTCTTTGTCTTTTTTGATTACTTTTGGTTGAAAATTGATTTTATTTGATATTAAAATGGCTACTCCAGCTTGTTTCTTGGGGCCATTTTCTTGGAAGATTGTTTTCCAACCTTTTACTCTGAGGTAGTGTCTGTCTTTTTCACAACGGTGTGTTTCTTGTATGCAGCAGATTGTTGGGTCCTGTTTATGTATCCAGTCTGATAGTCTATGTCTTTTTATTGGAGAATTGAGTCCATTGATATTAAGAGATATTAAGGAAAGATGAATGTTGTTTCCTGTTATTTTTGTTATTGACAGTGGAGTTATGTTTGTATAGCTACCTTCTTTTGGGTTGTTGAAGGATTACTTTCTTGTTTTTTCTAGGTTGCAGTTTCCCTCCTTGTGTTGGAGTTTTCCTCCAATTATCCTTTGAAGTGCTGGATTTGTGGTAAGATATTGTGTAAATTTGGATTTGTCATGGAATATTTTGGTTTCCCCATCAATATTGATTGAGAGTTTTGTTGGGTATAGTAGTCTGGGCTGGCATTTGTGTTCTCTTAGGGCCTGTATGATATCAGTCCAGGATCTTCTGGCTTTTATAGTCTCTGGTGAAAAATCTGGTGTAATTCTAATAGGTCTGCCTTTATATGTTACTTTGCCTTTTTCCCTTACTGCTTTTAATATCTTCTCTTTGTTTTGTATATTTGATGTTTTGATTATTATGTGACGGGAGGTATTTCTTTTTTGGTCTAGTCTATTTGGGGTCCTGTAGGCTTCTTGTATATTTAAGGACATCTCTTTCTTTAGGTTAGGGAAGTTTTCCTCTATAATTTTGTTGAAGATATTTACTGGTCCTTTAAGTTGAGAGTCTTCACCCTCATCTATACCTATTATCCTTAGATTTGGTCTTCTCATTGTGTCCTGGATTTCCTGGATGTTTTGTGTTAGGAGCTTTTTGCATTTCACATTTTCTTTGACCGTTGTGTCTATGTTTTCCATGGTATCTCCTGCGCATGTGATTTTCTCTTCTATCTCTTGTATTCTGTTGGTGATGCTTGCATCTATAACTCCTGATTTTTTTTTTCCTAGATTTTCTATCTCTAGGGTAGTCTCCCTTTGGGATTTCTTTATTGTTTCTACTTTCATTTTTAGATCCTGGACGGTTTTGTGTAATTCCTTCACCTGTTTGGTTGTGTTTTCTTGTATTTCTTTAAGGGCTTCTACCTGTTTATCTGTGTTCTCCTCAAATTCTTTGAGAGTGTTGTTTATGTCCTTTTTAAATTCCTCTATCATTATCATAAGAAGTGATTTCAATTCTGAGTCCTGCTTTTCGGGTGTGATGTGGTGTTCCGGACTTGCTATGGTGGGAGAACTGGGTTCTGGTGATGCCAAGTAAGTTTGGTTTCTGTTGTTTACATTCTTACGCTTGCTGTTTGCCATTTGGTTAGCTGTAGTGCTACTCGTACACTGGTTCTGATTGGAGTCTGCCTTTCTAGTTATCTTGGTTGTGTCAGAACTCCTTGGGGTCCAGATGACTCTATTTTCCTGAGCTCCAGCTGTTCTGGGTACAGTGGCTCCTCTAGGTTATCTCGGGATATGGTGACTCCAGGGTAGTAGACCAGCTAGGTTTTTGCTGCTCTGAGTGTAGTTGCTCCTCTAGGATGCTTCAGGATATGGTGTCCTCTGCTCTGCAGCTCTGTGTTCTTGACCTGGCTGCAACTCCATGGTGCCAGCTCAGGGATGCAGTTTCCTCAGGGGATCAAATCAGCTGTCTGGCTGCTCAGTCCACTGGGGTCCGGGCAAGGGGCGGAAAGGAAGTGGTTTTCCGCTGGAGCGGGTTCTGGGTGCCAGGTGAACTCTGGGATCTCCCTACTGCCAGTTGTGCTTCTGGGGCCTAGGGCGGTGAGCAGCTGCTCCTACCTGCAACTCCGTGGTCCCTGAGCTGGATAGGATGTTGCTGGATGCAGTTTCCTTGGGGTAGCAGATCAGCTGTCTGGCTGCTCAGTCCACCAGGGTCTAGGCAAGGGGTGGAAGGCGAAATCAAATTTTTAAATGCTGGCAGAAATGGCTTCAGCTGGGACTCAATTGTGTACCAAAAAGAGGCTAATGTTGGAATGAAAAGTGACCCATGCTACATAAGAGGTATTCTTCAGGCAACCCTTAGTTCAGAACTCCTCCAGATCCTTCTGTTGACCGCTTGAGACTCCTGCCCTTACAAATAATTCTTCAAAATGATGATCACATTGTCGTCCCTTTAAGGAAATGACTTACAAACACATATAAGCTCATTTAACTGGAGAGAAAGCTTTTGTGAATTAGTACTAACCACCTTAGCACATTAGTTCATTGCTACTTTTAAAGCAGACCTCTGGGGAAAACTTTTATTTTTAATCAGGCACACACACAAAAAAGAAGTTTCCAGAATGATGGTGTAAGACCCCCCCCCAGCCCCCCAGGAAGGGAGGACCTCCTTCAAGCCTCAGGAATTCGAGGCCACCCCAATAACTCACAAGACACTATTCTTGATGCAACAGCAAGAGGTATATTTCGGGATCAGTCGACTGAGGCCGAGACCCGTGACCCACGCAGGGGCAGAGGAATGTCGACCTCGTGGGCTGGGAGTGAAGGGCTTATATAGGACCGAATCACAAACCAAGGGGGTGAGGGAGTTACCAAGGAAACATAACATAAAAATAGTGGAAAATTACAGAGGAACCCAACCTAAGTGAGTCAGGGTCATGTGGAAAACACTCTGTATACTCATTCTTCTCAAAAATGTGGTCTTGCCATGTTACTGTGGCCTTGCCCTGTCATTGTGGCCTTGCCCTCTCACTTGCTCAACTATTTCTCAGTTGCTCCAGACACGGCCCTGCCCTGTCATCGTGGTCACTAGTTTCTCAGCACCACCTAGATGACTTGCATTCCTCTCTTCCCTTTGTGGCTAGCCGGTTCCTGAAACTGGCCAGTCTACATTTTTAGCTTGCTTAATCTCTCTTATTGATACACACTTCCCATTCCTTGCAACATAAATTAGCTATAAAATGGTGTTGTGTAACTTATTCACTTAATAAGAATTCTATTATTTTTACTCACATCCTTCCTCCACCATCCTCTGGATGTCCAGGTCCTTTGCTTCAGCACATTCATGTTAATTTGGTTTGGGAGGAATTAGTAAATCTTAGCTGGAGCTGTGCATCTATAACACAAAACTATTGTTCACATGTCATACTGAAGGCCAGGAGCTGCTCATCTGTGGAGTGTCATCAAGGAACCTGAAGAGCTGTAGTCTCTCACGGCAGCAACAGTTCAAAAGTTGGGTCTCTTCCTGTGAAAGCTGCACTCTCAGTCCAATGGTAGCTCCTAGTTTGAAACGACTACCTCTGTTGGCCAGTTTCCAAAACAGTGGCCTCTCTTTTCAATTTCAGTTTATAACCCGCTTGCTTCTTGAAACCCCTGTGCAGGCCAAACCTAGTATTCCGCCATCCGAGAAGGGCTCATAGTTTTGGGAGCTCAGACTAAATGGCTTAGGTTGGAAATTTTTACCCTTGACAATTGTTAACATACATATTTTTTCATATTGAAACAGTGTAATTTAGTAAACTGAAGAAAGAGAGAGAGATACAGACTGAGACAGAGAGACTGAGACAGAGAGACAGAAAGCAATTTTCTGGCATAAAAAAATGTTCGAATATCTCAGTTTTCTAAGAAGTTAGGTGATGTCTAAGAGTTAAAATGTCAGTTAAGCTTGCCTGGAAAGACCAAAGCCCCCTAATTCAAGTCATGCTCCACAACAGGGGGTAAGGAGTGGAAGTGGGGTGTATATGAATCTTTCAGTTACCACAACATGGCAATACTGGTGAGGAATTAGACGTAATTTGTGCACAGAGTTCGATGCTTGCCATGTCTCCTCCCTCCACGTACACATTCGTTTTTCGTGCCACGAATATCTAATGCTTGTCGTTTCTCTGTGCAGCCTAAATGTCCACAGGATTTTCACCTCATAATATGTTGGCGTGTAAAAGTTCCCAAGAGCTACAGAGATTTACAGACAAAAAATTTGCGCTGTCTCCAGTCCTCAGAGTCCAGCTTGTGCAGCTCAAACCGGCGCCCTAATTGAACTGATCCAGCCCTGCTTTCCGGTGCCGGCCTCCGGAGTGATCCAGTAACCTGAGCTCCCCAGCTCTCAGACTATCCCATGCAGCGGAAGGAAGCCGTTTCCTTTCCCTTGGAGGCAATGCTCAGGCACTGGGTAGGACCACATGTTCAAAGGTAGCTTCGCCATTTGCATGGGGCGGGGGTGGGTGAGGGTGGGGGTGGGGTGGGGGTAGGGGTAGGTGAGGGTGGGGGTGGGGGTGGGATGGGGGACACAGGCCTGGTAGGAGCCCTTTGATATGCCAGGACAAGCTGCAGGCTGACTGAGCAGGCAACCAACCATGCAACAGCTGGAACCCATTAAGGTTGGCAATTTTGGCCCAAGGGAAGAAAGTGCCTGTACTTAGTCAGGGCCAAGGATCTGGCTTACACTTGACCATGTTTGTAAAGGGATGCTGAAGGGAATTTAAGGCAAAAGGCTTGAGACTTTTCCCCCAGGGCTCTGCTGCAAGCCGGTAACCGGCCTGTGGAAGCAATTAGGTGCTGTGCTGATGGGCTCTCTGTCAGCAGCACATCACAATGTACAGGAAAGGTTGTCCGCAGTGCAGGCCGTTCTGTGAGAATTTCCTTGAAGGAAAATGGCCTGTACACAGCAATGGTATTCAAGCAATGATGACAATGTGGCGTCCTTCCTGTTCTTATTGGTAGACCTTGAATCCATGGCCTCATGCATGCCAGCTGTAAACTGTACCCCCTGAGTTATATTCCTAAACCGGTATTACTATTGCTTTTAATATTAATACTGATAACATAATGTTTAATGTTGATATCTCTGTACTTTCTACCTAATTTTTGTTTAGAAAATTTGCTATTTGGGCTGAGGAAATTTCAACTCAATAAAGTGTTTGCCTTTCAACTACAGTACTAGAGTTGGATCCCCAAAATCCAGGTGAAAATGCTGGGCCTGGTGCCACATGTTTATAATCCCAGTGCTGAGGAGGCAAGGACAGGTAGCTCCCTGGCACTTTGTGGTCAGCAAGCATAGCCTATTTAGAGAAGTCCAGGCCAGTGAGTGACTCTCTCATGACCTTCACACACGAGGTGGCACATCACACACCTTAAATAAATAAATAAATAAATAAATAAATAAATAAAATTTAACATTTAAAAAAAATGGCCAATTATTCATGAATTAGGTTAAGAAACTGCCTAAACCTGCCCTTAGTGACTGATGGTACAAAGGAGAAGACTAAGAGCTTCCAGTTAAATTTAAAAAACACTTTTCCCTTTTTTTTTTTTTTTTTTTTTTGCTACTATACCTTTTTGAAGAATTGAGTTCTCTTTAGCTTAATTGCAAGACTTGTGCACAGACTGAGTTAAATCCGGAGAGGGGAGTGAGCAGCAGGGATTCATTGTAGCAGCAGGTCCAGGAAGAGCAGATGCAGAAAGGCTCTGGAGCCTAGAGTTTTGAGGGAGGAAATTCATTCCCTCAATTAACAGCAACTCATGGTGTTCTGAAAACCCCCCAGTGCAGAGTCAGTTTCTTCAATGATAGATTTTGACTTCAATAGACTTCAGTAGTCTGATCCTGGATTCAGCAGCTACTGCTGCAGCAGGCGGGTACTCAGCTTTCTGGGGGTAACTGAGGCAACAGCTCCTTAGGGCACTAGTTTATCAGAGTTCTGTCTCCTGCCTGCACCTGATCCCTGCCTAGTTCACTGTGGTCTCACTTTGGTGAGCCTGTAAGGTTCTCTTCCATGATCATTTGCACAGAGAGATATGTACAGTCCTTTCCCTGTGAATTTCACAGTTGTCATTTATAGCTGGTATTTGTTTTCCTGCTTTTACAAACAGTAACCCCTTCTCATAATTCACGATATCTCTTCTTTGTCTTACACCACTCTGGTCGAGGCTGCCATTTCTTGTGAAGAACTTCACTCCCAGGATAGGCTAAGCAAGATTTTAAGATTTTAAAGTGCTTACTCTTGTTTACATCAGTACTCAACACAGTCACTGACTGCTGTACATGATGGGAGTACTTAAAAATTAACTTTCAGAAAACTTAAAAAAAAAAGACTTCAGAATTTCTGAATGTTTTCTAGAATCAAGGGAAATTACATTGTCACTTATTTATTATGGGTCCATGGACTCTTGACAGAGGACTTCTGCTTTATGGATACAGTGGTTCTAAATCATAGGCCATGCCCTTGTAGCACCAAAGAACCTCTTTTGGCAACTGGCAGCCTAGCTCTTTCCTTCAGTGTTGAAAAAGACAAACATGTACAAAATGTATAACTTTTGACTATTATACAATAGTATTTAATAAGTGCTGGTAAAACCCACTAATTATAATTATTGAGGACTTTATTACATAATGTGTGATAAAGCTTGGAACATAAGAAACTAACATCCAGTAGAAACACTGCATACAGTTCCTACTTTCATGGACACAATACAAGTATAAAAGAATACAATGTGTGGTGCATCCTGGGCTGGATTCTGGTGTTTAATGGTATATAAGACTACTTTGTGTAACAAATACTGAAGTTAAACCAAAGTAAATGGCGAAGAGTTTGTTTTGGATCACATTTTTAGGGTTCAGCTAAAATCAGTTGACAATAGTGTACATATTATATAAATAGTATCTATTATTCTATATACATTTGTATATAGCTATAGTCTATGGTCATTAGGGAGAGAACAAGTGAGGGAGGAAGCTGCTTACCTCATGGCAGCCAAGAAAGCCAAGAAAGAATGAAGGGCTGGGGTCTTAATATCTATTCCCTTTCAAGGGATACCCATAGTGACCTCACTTCAAACATTCAATTACCTTTCCTCTTCTGTTTTGTTTTTGAGTTTTGATTTGGGTTTAATGGCTCAGAGGGTTGAAGACTGTAAAACTAGCACACATTCAAAGTACATCCCCATGTTACTTTACCTTTAAAATGCTATTAATTGAAAACTGTACTTCCCTATAGTTTAGTTCAGGCTTCCTCACCGAATATGATATCCTTTTTCTTCATAGGATAGCTCTTACATAAAGGGAACAGACACACAGAGGATCTCTGAGATGACTGTAATGATACTCAGTGGTGTGTGTTAGCCAATACACACACACAACTATAAGAAACAACAGAAACACTGGAAGCCCAAAGAAAGAAATTGAAGCAGTCTTTATATGGAAACATGTCTGAGCAAAAGTGTTTCTGTGGAACTTTTTTTAATTGTCAGATGAGAAAGACTGTCATAAAGACACTTAGCACAGTAAGACATGGCATCTCAATGAATAATGATCATTTGTGTATTATGCTCACATTACATGTGAGGCGAAAACTTGGAGAGATTGACCCAGAGTTATTTCCTTAAAGAGTTCTGGTTAAATCTTTGATGGCGTTCATGAACTTGAGACCATGTGATTTAAAGACTAAGTGTGTGTTCTCTAATGCACCTTTATTTAATTTCCATCCCCTTAGCTGAAATCTGACTCCGAGGAATGCAAACAGAAAGGGGTAGGAAAGGTACCTCTGAGTAGTGAAGCCCCTTTGAGACACAATTGCCTGATAAACATTCGCCTCAGCAGTGTCCTCAGGTCTCTTGATGCTGGGCCTTTCCTGAAATGGACACGTGTCTCTTTGCCCCAGATATTTAAATAATCACTCCTATCTTATGGTGCTTTTTAAAAACGAAACAAAATAAAACCAAAAATAAGAGAAGGGGAAAAAAGTAAAAATTACCCCAAACTTATGTTATTTATTTTTCTACTTAATTTTTACATTTTTCACTTGAAGTGGCAGAAAAATGCAGATGAATAAGTTGTAAAGTAAATAATTTTTTTTTTTTTTGACAAAAACTAGGCTAGGCAGTGTGTCACTAAGATTTCAAAATAAGGTCACTATTTTAAAACAGTGTCCCCAAACTGTTTATTAATTTAAATAATGGGTCTATTACCACATTCTGGTTTCAATTCAGTGTGGGAAACTAGCCTGAATGTGCCTTTTAATAAAAAAACACCACCTTCAGGAGTACAAACACCTACTAAATTTTGCTAATTAGCCAGACCTGACAAATGACTTCATTATGGTGACCATAATGAAATATATTGGGGCTGCTGAGGCAGAAAAGGAAATGATGAAGTGTCACTTAAAAATCACACCTTGGACAGGGAAAGAAAGGAAGGAAAAAGTAGAGGAGTGGAGGAGTGTGTTTGTTATTTTGTCCATTGTTTTTTCTAAGTCACTCTCTCTCTTCTTTCCCCTCCCTCCTTTTCTCTCTCTCTGTCTCTGCCTCAGTCTGTCTCTCTCTTTCTTTTCTCTCTCTCACACACTCTGTTTGTCTCTGTCTTTGTCTCTCTCTCTGTCTGTCTATCTCTGTCTCTGTCTTTCTGTCTCTCTCTCTCCCTCTCTCTCTCTCTCTCACACACACACACACACACACACACACACTCAGTCTGTCTGTCTGTCTCTGTCTCTTTGTCTCTCTGTCTCTGTCTGTCTCTGTCTCTCTCTGTTTGTCTTTCTCTGTTTCTCCCTCCCTCTCTCTGTCTCTACCTCAGTCTGTCTGTCTCTCTGTCTCTCTCTCTTTGTCTCTCTCTCTTTCACACACACACACACACACACACACACACACACACACACACACACACATCACCTGTGCAAACTGTGAGATCCGTTACACCATTGTCATTAATGTTTACCAAACTAGGCAGCTAACATTCTTTCGTGCTTTAATGAAGAAGTTAGGGTGTAATTTAGAACCAGAATGTTCACAGCTTTCCTTTGTTGTTATGTCCTTATGCCCAGTCTGCCCATGAAACTTCTAAGACTCTTACAGAGGCACTCTTAACTTTTCCCCTCCTTTGTATCTCAGGCACCTTTGTCTTAGACAAAATGATACTTGAAGTTTCTATTTCCTTAGAGTTCTTTAATGAATTTTGAAGTAGAATTCGTGAAACATAATAGCCTTGAAAAACCTGGCCCATTTACTCTAATGGACCCTTACTGAAAACAGACAAACTCATTTTCTAACTGATGTTCCTTTTTCCTCTCAGCTCGTTAAATAATCTAATTTGAAAGCTTTTAAAGGTGAACAGAATCCCCAGGTAACCACCATTCTTTCCTTGTACCTACCAAATGCTGGCTTCTTTGTATGACTTTTCAAGAGGGTAATGGTTTACATTAGCCTGAAATGTATTTTACCCTATATTTTGTTTTGTGAAATGATTCTTATGGCAAGAGAACATGTAGAGACAGGAATGGGTTTTCAAGACAAAGAGGAAAGGATGGGGAAGACAGAGAAAGAGGCTGATTTTCTAAGGGTGGGTCATGTGCTACAATCTATACATAGCAATCAGTTACTTTTCCTGGCTTTCTTCCCTGCCACCTATAGCAGTCAAGACTATTACAAGATTCACTTGAAGGGACGCTGAACTAAGTAGAAAAGAAGCAGACATTGGAGTCTGACAGTTGGTTTTGACTCCCACCCACTAAGAGGGAGGAGAAGTTTATTGTTTCAGTTGATACCTGGTTTTTTGATGATATAGTGTTTGTTGCTGTTATTTTTAGAATGGTTCAGTTACTTTATTTTGAAAGTTGGGTGTGAGAAAAGCCCTTCTTATTCTTTGGAACGAGTCCATGGCTTAGCCTACAAGCAAGGGAAACTATTCTGTGTCACTCATTTTCTGGTTCCTATATGTAAATGAAGCCTCAGGGGACTTACTCAGCAACCCCAGGAACTGGACATCATTCACATGGGCATTGCAATCCTCTCGCCAAGCAGTGTATTCATTATTGAAAACCAGAGAGGGTGTAATAATCCAAACCTCTAAGCAGACAGTACCGTGAAGCATGTGACATATTCTTCAATGAGGACACACAGCTTTAATTCCAGCACCGGGGAGACAGAGACAGGCATATCTTTGTGAGTTTGAGGTTTACATAGTGAGTTCCAGGATACCATTTTTAAAAGGACATATTCAAGGGGATATACAGTTTTTAAAATCTATGTTTAATTTAAATAAAATATTGGACATGAAATATTTTTATTATGTTTTGGAAGATATCTATTCCTTTGACTTATAGGTCATTAATTAGGTTATTATTGATTTTATAAATTAGTTCTAAAGTTCTTTATTCATATATTATCCTTTCAGTTCTTGTATTTCCATTCAGCTCTGTAAAGATATCAATTCTAACTTTTGTTTAATTTACCACTATTTCCTCTATTTCATTGAACATATTAACTACTTAAAATGTTTCTCCTGTTATGCCAATATTTTGGGTGAATAAAAGGTCTGTTTATACAAGTTTCTTTTTTCTCTTATATTGGTCTGGGTCTGTCTCTTAGTGACCTTAAACGTCTAAAACTAGGACATCAAATTTTTAAAATTACTAAAAATTTTTAAATTTTTAAAATCTCACCAATCTTCAGCATATAATCTTTCGTTGCTAAATAGAATCATAAGGACTGAAGAGATGGCTTAGTGGGCAGGAGTTCTTGTGATACAAACATAGGGATCCATGGATGCTCAGCACCCGTGTAGAAAAGGTAGGTGTAGCAATGAGCTTTTGTAGCTCCAGCAGTTCAGGTGGGATGACAGGAGAGTCCCTGGGGCTCCCTGGCTAGCAGGTCTAGCTTTCAATAGAAAGATGTGGTTAGCTTCATGTTCAATGATAGGATGGCCTCTGCATTCGCAAGTGCTTACACACACACACATACACACGCACACATGCATACACTGAATAAAATATGATTTAGTCATCCAGGTCACATGTCATATCAATTACATGGAGATTTTATCTGGGCATGGAGCTTGGTGTCAATCCTTTCCAAGAATCAAGATGATTCTATTAGTGGCAAAGTTTAGGAAGCTGTTTCAACTTACTGTAGTCACCCAGGACTTTATTTATTTATTTTTTTTTCATTTTGCTTCTTTGTCCATGTCTGTTATTATTCTAAGAATCCTAATTATTTTAAGGATCCTAATTGGAAAGAAAGCACCATTGTCTTTAAGATTTAGTTATCTCTCTGTTGAAAGTCTTAACAGTTAATCTTTTTAGGTCATGGCCTACTGTCATGTCCTGAGGCCAACACCTTCCATGGGTAAGAACTATTTGTTTTTTCAAATAAGGTATTTTTGCTAGTGGCTCATTGGTTATGGATATATAGAGGACTGATCATTCTGGCATTAGACACTGACTAAGCTTGCAGGACCAGGTTCCCGGCAGTAGAAATGAAATGTTAAATATTCTTTATGAATTTTAAATTAATTAATTAGATGCTGAGGATGAACCCTGTAGTAAGCAGGTTCTGAGCTACATCCCAGCCTAAAACATTGAGTAGTTTTTGAGAGTTCATAAACTGTAGTTCACAAACTTTGTATACATTTATTTTAACAGCTCTCCATCTTAAAAGAATTAATGTGTCATTATTCTTATATGTAACATCATTCTTATGTAACATCATTCATGTGTCTAAGATACGGAGTAGAGGAAAGATTCAAAAGCAGTATAAACTATGAGGAGAGCTTTGTCTGTGAGCAGGTATCCCAACAGAAACCTACAGTTAAGCTTCACTAAAGTTCAGCTCCATGGGATTCATGAGGGTAGAAAAGCTTTGTGTAAAAGAAAAGTCAGGTTAATGTTAGAGTTATGAGCTGAGGTTACACTGCCAATAAGTAGGAGGCAGGTGTTTAAGACCAGGCATTGTGGGCTCATGGCTCTGTCTTTGGGGGAAAAGATTGCAGAGAGCTTTTTCTACACATTGATTAAGGCAGCCAGAATTTAAGAAAGACCTGCTTTATAGGCTGAGTGACTGTGAGTAGCTCTCAGGGTTACTACAGAAGCAGAGGAGCCTTGTGGTCCTACAGAGCTGAGGGACCAAAACTCACCCTGACACCCTGGCTCAGAAGCATCATTCTTTGCTAGTCTTAGTTCCCTGGTAGTGGCAGAAACAGAGTACCTTTGGCCACTTCTGTGACGTTATAGCTAGTATTTTAGAATGTGTATCTTTGTCATTAAGAAGTTACAGGAGATTATGTCTTCCATCAGGAAACTCTGCACTGACAGGGGAATCACATTTGGTAATGAAAGAGAACACAAGCCAACAATTCTGAATGCTTTGCTATTTCTTGAACTTTTCACTGATGGATGAAGTAGAAATTTTAAGGGTTCTTTGGAGCAACACCAGTCCATTTTGTCTGGAAATCAGCAGTTCAGTTCACAGGTTAGCAACAGCAGCTCAATCCACTCTCAAACACTTCACGGATACACAAGCACTTCTCTGGACATTAGAGTCCAGACAGCAAACAAGAATCAACAGCAATGGCACTACCTAGCAAAGAAAGCCAGGCCTCAGCCTCAGCCTCAGCCTCAGCCTCAGCCTCAGCCTCAGCCTCAGCCTCAGCCTCAGCCTCAGCCTCAGCCTCAGCCTCAGCCTCAGCCTCAGCCTCAGCCTCAGCACAAGTCTACAGGACACCTGAGGGACACCGGAAAAAGTTCCCAGCTGTGCATCTCTCAGCAAAGTGAAGATTAGGAAAGATTTGAGACCAATAAGCATTGTATAGCTAGCTCTACAGCAAGTCAAGCTCAGCGTCCATCCATCATTGTCCCCTCCAAATATCACGTGTCCATCATGGGTCTTGGCTCAGCATGTGCATCTATCTCAGCTGATAGCCCTAGTCTACAGAAACAGCAAGAAACTACAGCACACCACCAGAAGGTTTTTGGTGTGTTTCTCTCTATGAGTCCCCAACAAAAGGAGCTCAACTACACAATGTAAGGTGGACCAATACATGCATGTTGTTAGCAAAGAATCTTTCATCATGTGTCCTTTCATGTCCTTGCTTTAGCAGAACATCCATTTTCCTGTGTCCACTTCAGGC
Source organism: Rhabdomys pumilio (assembly GCA_030674055.1). Taxonomy (NCBI): domain Eukaryota; kingdom Metazoa; phylum Chordata; class Mammalia; order Rodentia; family Muridae; genus Rhabdomys; species Rhabdomys pumilio. The sequence continues at coordinate 152,813,377 of JANHMN010000004.1, forward strand.
AAACACTCCTCATGTTTGTCCCAGCAAAACAGCATCCAACACAAGTGACTCTCCAAAGAACCCTTAAGTTTCTAGTTCAGATGGATTATGTTTTTTTTGTTTTTGTTTTGTTTTGAAAACTTGTATTTCATTCATCCTTAAAGATTCCTGTTCTCATTAAGACAACTCAGAGCTCATACCTCTCATCCTGGGGTAGGGTGGGGTGGGACAACAATGAGAAGGATGATTACCATGAGATCAAGACCTCGTTGCCTAAATAATAACTTCCAGCCCAAGGTTACAGAGAAAGACCGAAAATAAGAACTCTCAGTTCAGATATAACTCTCTTCCTTAATGGTTTCCAGCTGTGTCTCTTCTACCTTCCCACAGAACCCCTATGCCACTGTCACAACACAATACAGTAACCTGGCTGGGTGTGGCTGCCTACTGTATTTTGAGTTCCTTGTACATAAGTTTTATCATAGTGCCTACCACTGTTTTACTCTGTTACTATTTATTAAATTAAGAGTAAATGAATGTAACATTGATCTTACCTTCTCAAGCCAGACTGTAGTAGAACATGGTAGCTTTCTTGAGTTAGTGGTTTACCAACATTCCTGGACAGTACAGCTCAAGCCATGACTGCCAATATACGTGTGTTACATGCCTAGTAGGCTTTATGAACTGTGGTAGGACAGAGAGTTCAAATATGAATAAGGCAGGGCTTATACTCTAGAAAGGACTAAAATGTATAGGCAGATAACTTTAATGTAGTGTCACCCTTGAGAGAGACATGGGAAGTAGAGATACTTCAGGTTAAGAGGAGTCACATGAGTAACGTATACAATCCAAAAGTGCAAACCACCACACGTGGTGGACAAATCACACATGACAAAAACATTTTCATAGAGGTATATAAAAAAATAACAATAGCCAGTTGTAATGAATAATCTTAAATAAACTCACTCTTATCCGCTATACCTGAAGACGCATGAAAACATATTCCAAGAATAATTTTGTGTTTTTAAAGAAAACACTGAGGTCACAAGACTCTTATCCAATTTTCGTGGCGTTTTCTCACAAGTAAGCACTCAGAATTCTCCTCATGTGACTCCAGTCCTGGACTGTGTTTCAGCAAACACTATGACCTTGGGTAAATCACATAAAGCCATTATAATTGAAGTGGTCAACAAAGTTCACAGCTTCATCAACATTATGGAGACATTATGGTCTCCATGGTATGACCACGCTTTTTTACTGCTTACTTTCCCTTGTAAGTAAACTGAGCTGGAGAGATGGCTCAGTGGTTAAGAGCACTGACTGCTCTTCTGGAGGTCCTGAGTTCAATTCCCAGCAACCACATGGTGGTTCACAACTATCGGTAATAGGATCTGATGCCCTCTTCTGGTGTGTCTGAAGACAGCTACACTGTATTCATATACATAAAATAAATAAATAAATCTTTAAGAAAAAAAAAGGCATAATTTCTAGCCAAGAGTAACTGTCTTGAGAATTTGAGGTTCTGTCAGTAGCTTTCATGTTGGAAAAATCTCCAGGACAAAAGCAACAGAGTTGTACACCAGCTTCTACGTCCTTAAAGTTCTTGAGTACAACTGGAAATAAATGGAAATAAATGGAAAAGAACTGAAAATGCTATGCAACCTTGTTTTCTCTACTATGGATAGGGAATGGATTTGACAGGAGACAAGCAACTTAGATAAGTCCTATGACTCCAAAGAATTGTCAGAGCAAGTCTCAGTGTGTCAATGTGATCTCCTCCACATTATACATACTAGAAAGCTTCCAACATGACCTGTTGACCTCCCTGCAGGCCAGAGCCATGAAACTGACAGATGTGGTTGAGAATAGTCTTGCTTTAAGAATGATCTTCAGACCTATAATGTCAGTGTCACTTGGAAACTTGCAGATTCATGTGTTTCATCAAGACCTACTGTTACAGAGACTGGACTTCAAAAGATGAGCAGCTGATTCTTATGCTCATAAGAGGCTGAGAAATACTGAATTGGTCAATAATGAGGAAGGATTTACGCTCAGATCCATCTAACTTCTCATTTTATGGTTTTTTGTTGTTGTTGTTTTTGTTTTGTCTTTTTGAGAAGCCACTTAATCTCTTTGGATAAATTGGAGATATAGTAGTTCCTACATCACAGAGCTATTGAAGGGCAAATACTCTGACAATTATAAAACATTAGCACAACACAATAAGAGAAATAAGTGTTTGTGTTTTACAAACTCATATAACACAAGAGGAGAAATAGAAAATTATAAGCCTCCAGCCATTAACTCAGAAGCCTGTAAGTCTGATTCCTGCAGGTGAAGAACTATGAAGAGAAATGTTGGGTTTGAGTGGATCAGCTATGAAATCTTATCAGATAGCTTCAAAAAGGTCAGCAAACTTCCTACATACCAATTGCATGCCAGATGCACTTAAATTCTTTCTTCCATCTTTCATAATCATAAACTTTAGTTTCTCTTCAAATCTGTTTGCTAAGAAAAGCAGAGTGCTTCTCGCTGAAATTGAGACGTCTGTTTTTAATTATTTTCATGACTGATGCCTAACTCTGAGATTAAAATGCTTGTTTGTATAATGACATTTACAAGAATATCATCCATGTTTACAATAGAAATTTGATTTTACTCCCTAACCTGTTGATAAAAATCTATGATTACATCTCTGATTTGACCCTAACCAAGTAAACTAGTTTAACAGTAGTATGCATGTACAGTAAAAACTAAGAATCCAGAGAAAGGCATTTTATTTACATTTCAGATGTTATACCCTCACCCCATTCCCCCCGCCCAGGAACTCCCTATCCCATCCCCATTCCTCCTGCTTCTATGAGAATATGCACCCACCAACCTCCCCCCTCCCCGCCAACTCCCACCTCCCCACCCTCGAATTCCCATACACTAAGCATCCAACCTTTATGGGACCAAGGATCTCCTCTCCTAACTATGCCTGACAAGGCCATCCTCCCCTAAATATACAGCTAGAGCCATAGGTGTCTCCCTATGTGATCCCAGGCTGGTGGTTTAGACCCTGAGAGCCCTGGTTGGTTGGTATTGTTGCTCTCCTCATGGGGCCGCAAACCCTTTCAACTCCTTTAGTCTTCTCTCTAACTCCTCCATTGGGAACCCCTTGATCAGTTCAATGGTTAGCTGTGAGCATCCTTCCGCCTCTGAATATGTCATACTCTGGCAGACCTCTACGGAGACAGCTATATCAGGCTCCTGTCAGTATGCACTTCCTGACACCCACATCAGCATCTACCTTTGGTGACTGCACATGGGATGAATACCCAGGTGGAATGGTGTCCAGATGGCCCCTCCTTCAATTTCTGCCCCACGCTTTGTCTCCATATTTGCTCCCTTGAATATTTTGTTACTTCTTCTAAGAAGGACTGAAACCTCCCACTTGGTCTTCCTTCTTCATGACCTTCATGTGGTCTGTGAGTTGAATCTTGAGTATTTCGAACTTCTGGGTTAATATCCAATTATCAGTGAGTGAATACCATGTGTGTTCTTTTGTGATTCGGTTACCTCACTCAGGATGATATTTTCTAGTTCCATCCATTTACCTAAAATTTTCTTGAATTCATTGTTTTTAATAACTGAGTAATACTCCATTGTGTAAATGTACCACATTTTTTGTATCCATGCCTCTGTTGAAGGATATCTGGGTTCTTTCCAGCTTCTGGCTATTATAAATAAGGCTGCTATGAACACAGTGGAGCATATGTCCTTGTTATATGTTGGAGCATCTTCTGAGTATATGCCCAGGAGGTATAGCTGGATCCTAAGGTAATTCTGTGTCCAATTTTCTGAGGAACTGCCAGACTGATTTCCAGAGTGGTTGTACCAGCTTGCAATCCCACCAACAATGGAGGAGTGTTCCTCTTTCTCCACATCCTTGCCAGCATCTGCTATCACCTGAGTTTTTGATCTTAGCCCTTCTGACTGCTGTGAGGTGGTATCTCAGGGTTGTTTTGATTTGCATTTCCCTGATGACTAAGGATGATGAACATTTCTTAAGGTGCTTCTCAGCCATTCGAGTTTCTTCAGTTGAGAATTCTTTGTTTAGCTCTGCACTCCATTTTTAATCAGGCTATTTGGTTGTCTGGAGTCTAATTTCTAAATTTCTTTGTATCTATTGAATATCAGCCCTCTATCAGATGTGGGATTGGTAATGATCTTTTCCCAATCTGTTGGTTGCCGTTTTGTCCTATTGACAGAGTTTTTTGCCTTACAGAAACTTTGCAATTTCATGAGGTCTCATTTGTCAATTCTTGGTCTTTTCCCCTGTGCCTAAATATTCAAGGTTCTTCCCCACCTTCTCTTCTATTAGTTTTAGTGTATCTGGTTTTATGTGAAGGTCCTTTATCCACTTGGACTTGAGCTTTGTACAAGGAAATAAGAATAGATCGATTTGCATTCTTCTATATGTTGTCTTCCAGTTGAACCAGCAGCATTTGTTGAAAATGCTGTCCTTTTCCCACTGGACAGTTTTAGATCCTTTGTCAAGGATCAAGTGACCATGGGTGTGTGGGTTCATTTCTGGGTCTTCAATTCTATTCCATTGATCTTCCTGCCTGTCTCTGTACCAATACCATGCAGTTTTTATCACTACTGCTCTATAGTACAGCTTGAGATCAGGGATGGTGATTCCTCCAGAGGTTCTTTTATTGTCAAGAATAGTTTTTGCTATCCTGGGTTTTTGTTATTCCAAATGAATTTGAGAATTTCTCTTTCTAACTCTGTGAAGAATTGAGTTGGGATTTTGATGGGGATTGCATTGAATCTGTGGATTGCTTTCAGTAAGATGGCCATTTTTACTATATTAATCCTGCCAGACTGAGCATGGGAGCTCTTTCCATCTTCTGAAATCTTCTTCAACTTCTTTCTTTAGAGACTTGAAGTTCTTGTCATACAGGTCTTTCACTTGCTTGGATAGATTCACACCAAGGTATTTTATATTATTTGTGACTATTGTGAAAGGTGTCATTTCCATAATTTATTTCTCAGCCTGTTTATCTTTCAAGTAGAGGAAGGCTACTGATTTGTTTGAGTTGATTTTATAACCAGCCACATTGCTGAAGTTGTTTATCAGGTTTAGGAGTTCTCTGATAGAAGTTTTGGGGTCACTTATATATACTATCATATCATCTGCAAATAGAGAAATTTTGACTTCTTCTTTTCCTATTTGTATCCCTCTGACTTCCTTTTGTTGTCTAATCGATCTAGCTAGGACTTCCAGTACTATATTGAATAGGTAGGGTGAGAATGGGCAGCCTTGTCTAGTCCCTGATCTTAGTGGGATTGCTTCAAGTTTCTCTCCATTTAGTTCGATGTTGGCTACTGGCTTGCTGTATATTCCTTTTACTATGTTTAGGTATGGGCCTTAAATTCCTGATCTTTTCAAGACTTTTAACATGAAGGGATGTTGAATTTTGTCAAATGCTTTCTCAGCATCTAGTGAGATGATCATGTTTTTTTTTTTTTCTTTGAGTTTGTTTATATAGTGGATTACATTGCTGGATTTCCAAATATTGAAGCATTCCTGCATTCCTGGGTTAAAACCTACTTGATCATGATGGATGATTGTTTTGATGTGTTCTTGGATTAGATTTGCAAAAATTTTATTGAGTATTTTTGTATCGATATTCATAAGGGAGATTGGTCTGAAGTTCTCTTTCTTTGTTGGGTGTTTGTGAGGTTTAGGTATGAGCATGATTATGGCTTTATAGAACAAATTGGGTAGTGTTCCTTCTGTTTCTATTTTGTGGAATTGTTTGAAAAGATTTGGTATTAGGTCTCCCTTGAAGGTCTGATAGAATTCTGCACTAAAACCATCTGGTCCTGGACTTTTTTGGTGGGGAGACTTTTAATGACTGCTTCTATTTCTTTAGGGGTATGGGACAGTTTAGATTGTTTATCTGGGCCTGATTTAACTTTGATACCTGGTATCTGTCTAGAAAATTGTCCATTTCATCCAGATTTTTCAGTTTTGTTGCATATAAGCTTTTGTAGTAGGATCTGATGATGTTTTGAATTTCCTCAGTTTCTGTTGTTATGTCTCCCTTTTCAGTTCTAATTTTATTAATTTGGATACTATCTCTGTGCCCTCTGGTTAATCTGGATAAGGGTTTATCTATCTTGTTAATTTTCTCAAGGAACCAGCTCCTGGTTTTATTGATATTTTTGTATAGTTCTTTTTGTTTCTACTTGGTTGATTTCAGCCCTGAGTTTGATTATTTAACTACTCCTCTTGGGTGTATTTGCTTCTTTTTGTTCTAGATCTTTCAGGTGTGCTGTCAAGTTGAGAGTGTATGCTCTCTCCAGTTTCTTTTTGTAGACACTTAGAGATATGAGTTTTCCTCTTAGCACTGCTTTCATGGAGTCCCATATGTTTTGGTATAATGAGCCTCCATTTTCATTAAATTCTAAAAAGTCTTTTATTTCTTTCTTTATTTCTTCCTTGACCAAGTCATCATTGAGTAGAGCGTTGTTCAGTTTCCATGTATATGTGGATTTTCCATTATTTTTGTTATTATTGAAGACCAGCCTTAGTCCATGGTGATCTGACAGGATGCAAGGGTTTATTTTGATCTTTTTGTATCTGTTGAGGCCTATTTTGTGACCAATTATATGTTCTGTTTTGGAGAATGTACCATGAGGTGCTGAGAAAAAGGTATATTCTTTTGTTTTAGGATGAAATGTTCTATAGATATTCGTTAAATCCATTTGGTTCATAACTTCTGTTAATTTGGTTTCTGTTTCCATGATCTATTCATTGCTGAGAGTGGAGTGTTGAAATACTTTACTATTATTGTGTGAGGTGCAATGTGTGCTTTGAGTTTTAGTTAAGTTTTTTTTTTTTTTTTTTTTTTTTTTTTTTATGAATGTGCATGCCCTTGCATTTGGAGCATAGATGTTCCGAATTGAGAGTTCATCTTGGTAGATATTTCCTTTGACATGTATGAAGTGTCCTTCCTTATCTTTTTTGATAACTTTTGGTTGAAATTTGATTTTATTTGAAATTAGAATGGCTACTCCAGCTTGTTTCTCGGGACCATTTGCTTGGAAAATTGTTTTCCAGCCCTTTACTCTGAGGTAGTGTCTGTCTTTGCCACTGAGGTGCATTTCCTGTATACAGTAAAATTCTGGGTCCTGTTTACATATCCAGTCTGTTAGTCTACATGTTTTTATTGGAGAACTGAGTCCATTGATTTTAAGAGATATTAAGGAAAAGTGATTGTTTCTTCTATTGTTTTAGTTATTAAAGGTGTAATTATGTTTGTGTAGCTATCTTCTTTTGAGTTTGTTGGAAGATTACTTTCTTGCTTTTTCTAGGTTGTAGTTTCTCTCCTGGTATTGGAGTTTTACATCTATTATCCTTTGTAGGGCTGGATTTATGGAAAGATATTGTGTGAATTTGTCATGGAATATCTTTGTTTCTCCATCTATAGTGATTGAGTGTTTTGCTGGGTATAGTAGTCTGGGCTGGCATTTGTGTTCTCTTAAGGTCTGTATGATATCACTCCAGGATCTTCTGGCTTTTATAGTCTCTGGTGAGAAGTCTGATATAATTCTGATAGGTCTGCCTTTATATGTTATTTGGCCTTTTTCCTTACTGCATTTAATATTCTTTGTTTGTTTTGTACATTTGATATTTTGATTATCATTTGATGGGAGGAATTTTTTTCTGGTCTAGTCTATTTGGGGTTCTGTAGGTTTCTTATATGCTCATCAATGTCTCTTTCTTTCAGTTAGGAAAGTTTCCCTCTATAATTTTGTTGAAGGTATTTACTGGCCCTTTAAGTTGGGAATCTTCACCCTCATCTATACCTATTATCTTAGATTTAGCCTTTTCATTGTGTCCTGGATTTCCTGGATGTTTTGAGTTAGGAACTTTTTGCATTTTGCAGTTTCTTTGACAGTTGTGTCAATGTTTTCCATGGTATCTTCTGCACATGAGATTCTCTCTTCTATCTCTTGTATTCTGTTGGTGATACTTGAATCTATGACTCATGATTTCTTTCCTAGGTTTTCTATCTCCAGGGTAGTTTCCCTTTGAGATTTCTTTACTGTTTGTACTTCCATTTTTAGATCCTAAATGGTTTTGTTTAATTCCTTTACCTGTTTGGTTGTGATTTCTTGCAATTCTTTAAGTGATTTTTGTGTTTTCTCTGTAAGGGCTTCTACCTGTTTATCTGTGTTTGCCTGTATTTCTTTAAGGGAGTTGTTTATGTCCTTCTTAAAGTCCTCTATCGTCCTCATGAGAAGTGATTTTAGATCTGAATTTAGATCTGCTTTTCCAGTGTGATGGGGTGTCCAGGACTTACTATGGTGGGAGAACTGGGTTCTGATGATGCCAGGTAACTTTGGTTTCTGTTGCTTATGTTCTTGCACTTGCCTTTTGCCATCAGGTTAATTCTAGAGCTACCTGTACCCACTGTTTCTGACTGGAGCCTGTCTTTCCAGTTATCTTGCTTATGTCAGAACTCCTCAGAGTCCAGATGTTTCTGTGATCCTGTTGTGATCCTGAGCTCCTAGGACTCAGGCTTCGTCTGGGATCCTGAAATCATGCTGCTCTGAATGTGATGGTTCCTCAGCTGCTCTGAGTGCAGTTGGTTCAGGATATGCTATCTTCACAGGAGCAGACCCTCTAGGTGCCTGCCCCAGCCAAAAGGATCATGCAAGGGGTGGAAGGTGAGTGGTATACTGGAAGGGCAGCGTTTGGAGGGTGATGAGTCCAGAGTGCCCCAGGCTCCCAGTTGCAGTTCTGGGGCATAGGGTTGTGGGGGAGGGTTCTTACCAGCTACTCTAGGAAGGTTCAGGATAAGGTGTCTTCACAGGAACAGACCAGCCCTAGAATGACATTTTAAAACTGTACATTGTGTATATGTGCGATATATCTTCTAAGAATTGAACTCAGTCTTATGCATAGTATGTGTACAATCTACCACTAAAATATACTTCCAGCCCATATAAAATACATTTTACAAGTTATAAAAAATTAGCTTTAAAGTGTATGTTATACTTTTTAGTAAGAATAGGTCTCACTAAATTGCCCTGGATGGTTTGAATCACTTAGACTTAAGTGATCCCTCTGCTTCTGCCTCCTAAGCAACTGGAATTACGGCTCATGCCACTGCACCTGGGTAAAATGCATTCTGTAGAATCCAACCTTACTACAGTTATCAAATGTTGGAATCATTGTATGACTATTATTTTGGTCAGAAGGACAGAAACGTAAAAAGATATATAAAATAGATTATTAATGTAATTAGGAAAGATCAAGGAAACTATGGGAAAAGATTCTAAATAGTTGTACAGAACATAATTAAGGCATGATTGAATTAATATTTTAAAAACCTCACAAACTTGAAATGTTAACCTATAGATGATTATTTCATCATAGTCACCTTTAATCTATGGTAAATGGAGTAAGTTGTTTTCAGTTTGACTTAAATATGCCTTTTGAATCATCTCCATCATGATATATATAATTCCTTCAAATAACCAAGTGGGGGAACTCTTTTATAAACCCACATACATACCTTTACATAGGTACAGGTATGTAACCAATCACAATTAAGATGCAAACTGAGTTATGTAAATTCTCTTTTAAGGTTTATCTTTTTATTTTTTATTCATGTGTAATAAATGTGAACATTTGAGTACAGCTGTCCTTGGAGGCCAGATTAGGACATCAGATCTCCTGGAGTTGGCATTGCAGGTAGTCGTGACCTCAGCAGTGTGGATGCTGGGAACCTAACTCAGGTCCTGTGCAACAGCAGCAAGTCCTCTCAACTAGTGATACAGCTTTTCAACCCCAAGAGTCACATAAATTCCTAAACAGAGACCATGATACTATTTGCCTTTTGTGCTGGGTAATATTTGTCTAAAGTAATGCAATATCTTTCTGAGAAATAAAATTCTTCTGCTGGTTTAAGTATAAGTACTTAGAATATAATTAGAAATTATGTTGATGGGGGGCAATTACAGTGGTTGGTTCTCCTCTAGGATACATGGTCTCTACAGCGATAGGTAGTAAGCCTAAGAAGCTTCTTTTTTGCAATAGACGAAGACTATTACAAAAACCAAAATAGAGAGAATAAGTTGACTATGGGAGACTTGGCCCCACCCTAATGATCTATACAACACAGCCCCTATGTATGAAATTATCAAAATCTAATTGTCTATCTATAATACAACCCCTATATATACAATTATCAAAATCTAATCATCTATCTACAACACAACCCCTATGTATGAAATTATCAAAATAAAATCAAATGAAAGCCTAACTTCATCTGCCAATAGGAGGAAAGAGTCTGGGAAAACCTCACCGGAGAGGTTTCCTTGTACCAGCTTTTGCTCAGTTCGCTCTACTAGGGCATAATAATCCTGAAGTTTTGTCATTTTTTAAAATTGTGTGGACCATCTCTTCTATGTACCAAAAGTGACTTTTTTTTTTATGTACTCAAAGCTTAGTTAAAGCTTAAAACTATCAGAACTCATTTGTAACAGAGGAAATGAGAGAAGGAGGCAGGAATCTCACAGCTGTCCAGCTGTCCTTCTTCCTTGGTGCATTCCAAGGGAATTTGTCAAGGAATCTACTGCGAGGGTGAAGGACCTCATTTGTTTAATAATATACTGACTCAGAATATCACTTGCCAACCTTGCTGAGGAAACTAAGTATGTAACCAGCACATGGGCCCCGTGTGAGCCTCTCTCTTTCCGTGTTGCTATTTGACTCTTCAGAGTTCACCCCTTTCCCTTGGTGGGGAGGGAACAAGAACACGCAAAGGCTGTTATAGACCATGGAACATCTGTGTGATATTATTCTAAAACACAGCAGAATGTCTTGGTGGGAACCAAAGACTAGAAGCAAAAATATACAATGGCAAAGCCCAGTTAACTGGTGCTTGGAAAGAAGGCACAGAACAGAGAAGTTGCCGGTATTATTTGAAATACCTTTATTAAATGCCTTTAATGTTTGTCCTTTGAGTATTCTTTCTGCTCCACAGATCTCCAATAGAGACCAAGTCTTCCTCTGCAGGGCAGAGCTACAGTATACACACATCTTCCTTGTCCTTTGGTTGCAGCAAAATCAATAAGGGAAGTCAAGGAGACACAGTGGCTGCTTTTCGTATTTAAGACAAGCTTGGAACAGACAGAGAACTACAATAAATGTATATAAACATTCTATTTGGCAAAAATAGTGGCAATGAGGATGAATTATAGTGTGTTTTATGTGGCCACGTTCTATAAGTAGTAAGTCTTTGCCTTTTCCTAAAGTTGATAATGGCCTCTTATCTCTAGGATAAGAGATATTATATCATCTATGATAATAGATATCTCTTTTTTCCACTTTGATCGAATGAAAATTCACTAGGGCAAACAGGAAACTCGAAGGGCAAAGTAATATGAGTTCCTGAGTAGAATCTTTGTCAGATCATAGAATTGATTTTGAAATTTAACATGTTAGCTTTTCGTAACAATATATATATATATATATATATATATATATATATATATATATATATACTGTTTTAAAGAAAAAATGCCTATTAGAACAGCAATCACAATAAATCTGAGATTTAAAATGGTAGCATTGTGGGAAGTTATACCACATAAGAAGTTTTTACATGTTGAGAATTTTAAAATATCCAAACTATTTGTTATTAATTTCACTTTAAATAATATCATGATTTCAAAAAGTGATCAAGTTCATTTAGATGAAAAATATCATACAACAATCACTGAAAATAGTTAATATAAGAGCTTGGGTACTACTGCTTGAGAAAACAAATCAGAAGGCGACAGTGTATGTTATGCTTGTAGGATCCTTGCCACTGAAAGGACCAGAGACTGGAAACAAAAATCCTCTGAAGAGCAAATAAACTTGTTGATGACATACTATTCAGGATATGTTTGGTAAACACAGTAACGAGTGGAAAGATGTACATGAAATAGCATTAAATGACTAAGCTAGAATATCAAATAATATGAACGCAAATCAGAGACAAACATGCTATAAAAATGAGATAAAGTAGTTTAACATTTATTAGACCTTTTTCTCCTTCTAAATGTACTTTCATAAAACATGAGACTTCCTTTCCTAAAGAATGTTCAACTATGGTTTCACTTTTCCAACAGAAGCATCAGATAGCTAAAGGAGAATGGAATTTAAATTGTTATCCATTGTTACCAACTGCTGAGGGACACATCACAAGGACCAATTTAGTGAGCAACAGGAATCCTGTTTGTTGTCTACCACAGGAACAAGAAATTTTGTTTTCTAATTAACTTTTTTTGCAGTAAAAATAAATTAATAATAGTAATGAGAACATTTTCTCATGCCATGAAAAAGAAACGCACAATTTTACAATATGTCATTGAAAGAAATTTCTATAATTAATGCATGGCAAAACATATTTGAATATTAGCCAACATTAAATCCTGAAACTGCCACATTTTTTTCTTTTGAGTTTGTTTTCAGCCTTCAGTTTTAATTTAAAATGTTTTCCCATTGTATGAAATTGCAACTTACTGCCCTTCTTTGCTCAAGTCTATGCCTTTCCTAAAATGATAGCCTCATGTCCCACCAAACTTGTTATTTCTATTCATGATTCATTTGTTTAAGGGATTTGAACTTTATGTATTACTTAGAAATTTGTTTTTTTCATCAATCCATATTGGATTCTTATATATCTATAAAGAAAATTCTAGCTTACTTATTTTAAAAACTGCATGTAACAGACAAATACTTCCTAAGATAAATATAATCTGAGAGTCAAATGTGAGTCACATGTGCAATTACCTATCTGTTTTTTCTTCATATAAAAAAGGTAAAAAAAAAAAAGAAAAAAGAAAGAAAGTTTTTTTTGCATGCATAGGCATGTTTGCATGTGGGTGGTACATGAGATCAACATTAAGAATGTGTGTGGAAGGTGGAGGTTGTGAGTCTTCCCTGGTTACTCTCTACCACAAGGTCACCCAGATGAACCCATCGCTCACAACAGGATTAGTGGAAAAGTTCTTGTCATGCAAGTTTGATGACATAAATTAGATCCCATAAGCCTCCATATGAGTGGTTAGAGAGAACTGATTCTATAAAGTTGTCCTCTGACTTCAACATTTGCTCCGTGGCACATGTGTGCACACTCACACATCATGTACACACACACTAACACAAACAGAAATAATAAAATAATTTTTTTTAAGGATGAAAAGAAATAGACAAAATACGTTTTTAAAAAATGTATTTGCCCAATATATCATTTCTGCATGTAGCCACATAAAAATTATTAATAAGGCTAGGGAGATGGCTAAAGTGGATAGTCTACTTGCTGTACAGGCATGAGGAAAACTTGGGATTTTCAGATCTGGGTGGGAATAATATACGGATGTTGCAGCAGCCAGTCTCTCATTCTAACTCTCTAAAAGTAGAGACAGCAATCCTCAGAGCAAACTGGCCAGCTCGACTAGTCCTGCTGTGACCTCTGGGTTCATCTGGATGACCTTGTGGTAGAGTAACCAGGGAAGACTCACAACCTTCATTTTTCATACACATCCCCATGTTGACCTCATGTACCACACACACGCAAACATGCTTATACACACAAACAAATTCATACCAAATTATTACTGAAACTGTTTACATCATGGTTTAAAACTCTGTAATGTACTCACAGAAGCAAACTATACATTAATGATTAGTAGGTATGGTGCCTTGTCACTACCATGCTGGATAGCACAGGGAAAAATGAACTATAAACTATGTAACTCCCTGCTGAGGAACATTTCAATGCTTTTCATTACAAAAAAAAAAAAAAAAAAAAAGAAAAAGAAAAAAAAGAAAAAAAATCAAATTAAAATGTGCCCAGAAAGAAGGCAAGTACTCCATTATGGGAAACATTCAAGTTCAACAGGAGTTACAAAAGAAAGAATTCAAATTTGGTGGATCATTACTTCCCAAATCAGGTTGAATAGTTATAGTCTACCTGCTGATAGAGGAAGTGTGAGCTCTATTAAAATCACTGGTTTTGTTCTTTGACTCCAAAATATTCACTTTGTCACTTATCTTCCAGAAAACTTTTATGAGTGCTAGGGTCTCTTCTTTTGTAACTCCTGTTAAGCTTGAATGTTTCCCACAATGGAGTACTTGCCTTCTTTGGGGGCTAATAAAAGAAGATTCTCATTTGTGTCTGATTTTGGGACTTCTCCCTTGTGCCTACTGGAGCATCTCATGGTTTACATCTGAGAACTGGCCACTGAGAAAGCTCCTCATTTTTGTAAAAGTTAAACAGGAGAAAAAAAAAAAACAAGGTATCCATCTTTTCTTACTGTTGAATACAAGAAGTATTTTTGCTATTAAGACAGAGAAACTGGCAGGGTCTATATAAAGGACTAATATATTGAATAAAATTGAATTTAAAAAGAAGGACTTTCAGTTCCTAGTTACAAAAACCAACTCAGCAAAGAAAAGCTTTTTATACTTTTCTAGCAGATCAGGTGGTTGTACAATGATACACATAGGCAATATTGCTTGCAAATGTTGGGTAATAAGTCAATACAACAGTAAAAGGAAGTAAGGCAGGAGAAAAGGAGAAAGGTAGGGAGAAAATGAAACAGATTAGTTTTATTGGGAATAAATGTAAATGAGAATGTCTTTATTACTACAAAGTCAATTTACTTTGACTAGTCCTACAGAACTTTAATTCTCGATATGACTACAAAATATTTTGAATCAAATAAATGTACTGTGTGACTAGACAACACGAAAAAGAAACTGAAGATTGAGTCCAGCTAAGAATTTTTTTTGTAAGCTTATGGGAAAATAAGGTTTCTGACTTAACTACCAAAGCTTTCTATTTTGCAGTAGCTATTGGTGAGGTAATAGCTAATAGCACGTTGTGTTCTGAAATTTTAAAAATTAAATTTATGAAATAAATTTAAGAAGAGAGATTAGCAGGAAAACCATCCTTTTCATTATGGGCATAACAGACTAACAGAGGCTTGAAGAAGCGCTTGACAGTCTGGGTAGTGAGGAAGCACTTGGCAGACTGAGTAGTGGTAGGAGGGAAAGGGAAAGAGACATGTAGAGAATAAAGACTCTCTGATTATGAAGATGAAAATTCTCTGAGAATAGAAACTACCCCAGAGAAGCCTGTCAAGAGGGTATCATTTATGCCAATGGGTCTGCTCGTTCTCCTTGATTGGCAAGATTCACAGGGGGCAGGACAAGAGAGTAGAGTTCCTTTCAGGAGGGTCAACATTTTTAAAAATAGCATGTCAGAAAAAGGCCCTCCCTGTGCTCTGAGGGGTAAAAGGGCAGAAGATCAAAGAGATTTTAGATCTTTAGTTCAAAGAACTCAACATGTCAAAGCACTGTCCGTCCAGGTCTCATTTTCTGAGCCCAATAGTACAATTAGTCACTCACCCTCGTGGACTTGCTCCCATCTTTTGCATAGAAAGAATTTCAGCTTAACTCATTATTTTTACTCCAACACACTCTTTTCTAACTGAATATATAGTTTCTGAGGTGTTTTTCCCCCTGTAAATCCTACTGTCAACAAGTGTAGCACGTGCAGTGTCTGGGATGAAGGTGCCTGTTTGAAGACACAGCCAATTGAAACCTGTCTTCCATAGAGTATGAGCCAAGCCCTGTTGTCTTTTCACAGACAGCTGGTAAACAGGGTAAGGAGATACTGTCCCTGATTAACATGAAGGGATGAAGAAAGATGCCAAACATGTTGCCAACAAGAATGCACTAAATAAAAGGCAAAGTTGAAAGAAAGTTATCTTAAATTACTGAACTTTATCTTTAATAAATGTCACCATTTATGATAAAAGGAACTATATTTTGGCATTTATGATACATAAAGTCTCCTCTCTTATTTTTTTAGAATTCATTTGCACCAGTGGTTTTGTGATCCAAGGTTTTTACCCAATAGACAAATAGGTAGAGATGGTAAATGATAGGTAGATAGATAGATAGATAGATAGATAGATAGATAGATTGAGTGATATATTGATAGATAGGTGATAGCTAGCCAAAGTCATTTTACTTATTAACTGAAAGGGTAAAACATTTTATTCTTTTTAATTTTAAATAGGTGTAGCCTCAAATTGACTTTTCAGTTTTCCTAGCAATCTGGAATCTCAAGAGATCATCTGTGTTTTCAAATTTTCTCTTTGGAAACCATCTTTCACCAAATAATACTTTATTTCCTGGTATCATCAACAAATTATTTATGGGACTAGTACAATGTCTGGGTAGACACAGTAGATCACCTCAGAATAACATGTTTCCTACATTACATTATGACTGTCTAAGTCACAACTCACAGGTCAGCAAGACATGCTTAAGTTTTTTAAATAACTCAGTCTCAAGTAGGGATGAATAACAAATCTGGGCTATTTGTTCCAACTGTTTGCATTTGTTGGGTTAACAATTTCCCTTTTCATTTGGGAGCATTGGCAGCCACTGATAATGAAAGCCAGTGCCCAGCAGAGACAGACTAGAGGAAAACTTCTGACCCACTTGCATAGCATCAATTCATCAGTTCTGAAGATCTATGAAGTGTGACTGCAGAGTAATATGAGTGATTAGATTTTTGTGGGCAACAGAGCTCTTACATATAAATGAGCAACGTCCCCTTCAAGAGTCCTTAGGGTGTCTGTCTGTGTGTTCCTATGTGATTGGTCTGGAAGCATTTTTAGATTTCCCCTCTAGGGAGAACATTCTTTTGAGTATCTTTAATAGTGGCAGTTTGTCTGTGAAGGAAGAATTTGATTTTTTGGAAATGGTAAAATGTATTCATGGTACACATCTGTTGCTTTTGTCTACCCAGAAGTCTTTTCCCAATTTCTGGTTGAAGAGACTGCATTTCTTCTATTGTTTGTGCTTCTTTGAAGGTCTTTGAGAAGGAAATAATTTTTAAATATCTGGGAAATTGCCATTTTTCCCTCTGGTAACTGAAGCCATATTTTGCCCTCCTCCTTTCCCACTATGTCTAAGTTGTCTAGATGGGCTTTACTTGACCACTGGTTGTAGAGAGACAGACCTGTAACAGGTCTGACCATAAACATCAACTCAGAAAGAGACTCTGGACAAAAGCCACCTGATGGTACTTGGTTCTTGGTTTGGAACTGGTAGGATGACTTACTCAGATGGCTACCATCTTGTTGCATCAGGAAAGAACCACAGTAAAAATGGACCCAGAATTTAAGAAAGAAAGTCCTTGACTGGGCAGTGGTGGTGGTGCACACCTTTAATCCCAGCACTTGGGAGGCAGAGGCAGAGGCAGGCAGATTTCTGAGTTCGAGGCCAGCCTGGTCTACAGAGTGAGTTCCAGGACAACCAGGGCTACACAGAGAAACCCTGTCTCAAAAAAAAACAAAAAACAAAAAACAAAAAACAAAGCAAAACAACAAAACAAATAACAACAACAACAACAACAACAAAAAACCAAAGAGTAAAGTTCTGCTCACTTTTCTACATCAGTTTTGCTCTCAGATAAAAATATGACCAAGGTTTACTTAGATTGAAAGAAGTGAGTTTTCTATAAGCTAATAAATGGAGGTTGTAATGGTTTGGCTCTTAGAAGGGTGCTTAAAAGTAATACCAAATGTTGGTGCCATGGTGTTCTTTTGAGAAGAAAAACAGCTCTTTGCCCCTTCTGCTAATCTCTAGCTTCCAGAAGGATACTCCTCTGCATGTTCTTACCTGAGAGGCCAGGCTACACTGCTCAGTGAAAGATGTAGTATGTAATTTCAGGTTGGGATATCAAAGACTGGAGTGTGGTCAGAAGCATGGAAAGAAGTATTAAACAACCTAGAACTACCCAGAATGTGCTCAGTAGTTCTGCAATACAGCAGAACTAAAAACAAAAACAAAAACAAAAACAAAAAAAACAACCAAGGATCTCAGGTGAATCTGTGTACATTGTTCAAATATAATATAAGAAAAAAAGGAGTCCACACATACCTTGGGGGCAGAATCTGGATCAGATAAGTTGTTAGTTATATTGAAAACCACCTAGGAGATTAGATTAGTCTGTGATAACATTTCCAGGAATAATGAGGCCATGAGAAGTCTAACCTAATTAATGGATTAATGCCTTTACAGATTTATAATAGGATGGTATCATTGTGAGTTCATAGGACATGGAAACTAGGTAGTGTATGTTACTTAAAGTGTGTCTTTTGGGGTTATATTTTGCCATGGCTTCTTCCTGCATTTATCTTTTCTGCTTTTTAGCTGTCATAATGTGAACTGACTCCACACCTCCTTCCCCTGCCGGCGTGCACATGTGTATGTGTGTGTGTGTGTGTGTGTGTGTGTGTGTGTGTGTGTGTGCGCCTATGAGGACAATTGTCCTCTTTTTGTTCTAGGTTACAGAGAAAACATGCTCAAGGAAAAGTATCTACTCTTGTAGCCTAGAAGAGTTCCAAAATTTGGGTTTTGGTCCAAGATCAAAGTGGGGCAGTTGCTCTTCAGGTTAGGTAATGGACTTGAGTCAGTGATGCCTGGAGAAAGCAAGCAGTAGCTGTCAACTTTGCTATACATTAGAACTGTCTGGTGAGATACATACAAGACTGATGCCTGGGCCATGCACCCAAAAAGTCTGATTTCACCTTGAAACAGTCTGACCATGTAAGATTTTTAAAGCTCTTTAAGTATTTTACACACACAACCAAAAACACTGCGGTAGAGAAAATGAGTTCTTTTACACTGGAACTCTAGATGAAAACAGCATCAACACTAGACCATTTGCTCTAAGTTTCAGCATAGAAGAAGGCTGTGATTTGAATTATTATGAACACCACAAAACCTGAAGGTGACAATGTTTGGGCTAGTGTTTACCTATGAACATGGTGAAAGGTAAGGAAAACTTTAATAGTCTGACTTTGGCTACAAAGAAAGACACTCTAAAATAAAATAAGAACTCTAAAACATCCAGAGTATAGTCAACTACAACAATTATTTTGGCTGAAAACATTTTTCCCAAAGAAATAGGAGAGTTAAACACTTTTTTCCTCCATTTGTTTATGTCCAGACCAGATTCCCAGTGAAGAACACATGTAGGACTTGATTCTTTTCCTTCTCTAGAAATAGATGATGTTAAGAGCAAAAGCACATGCGAACTGTAGCTCTAAAAGAAATGTGTAGCCAAATTCAGAATATTGAAGGAATAATGATTTTATTAAATCTGTAATATTCTGATACAGTTGCCAACATTTAGTGTTTAGTTTGTCTTGATTTGTTTTTCAATAACAACAAGGTATATTTTGATTTTATAAAAATTAAACTATCATGGCCCAAACAATACATTTCTTTATTTCAGAATGATGGTAGTAATCTTAAAAATATGGTCTATGGGTTATTAGATATCTGTTGTGAAGTGTAAGACTGTGTATGCTTTTAAAATTGTGAGTTTCAAACCCTTAGGTCAATGATGCTCTAGGCTAATCCATAAATTTGGGACAGGGCCATATGCTGTAAGAAATTGTTGTATTTGGCTATGAGCTAGTCTGTGGCTTTTTATCTAATTTTCAGGGAGTTCATAGCAACAACCACCACCACCTCCAGGGCTCCATCTTCTTAGAGACTCTTTTGTTCTCGTCTCTTTCCACAGTGCAGTATTAAGAACAAGACAAGAGGCAGTGTTTGTCTTGTCCCTCTTTTATGTTTCTCTGTGTGAGTGTTATCGACATGTGTGATACTTTCAGCTCAATGCCCTGGCTGAAGTTGATTTGTTATTAGATAGGGCCAGCCATGGCCATAACCTTTGTCACTTTTGCTGAAGCTTCTGGGGGATATTCCAAGAAAAAGCAGTCTACGTAAGTTTCAGTTCAGAGAATTTGTACCGTGTCATGATTATGAAGCAGAAGAGAAGCTTGATATTGACCCATCCAATCCCTGTTCGTGTAGTTAATCAGATATCATTCTTCTGAGGTGGACATTGCCAAATAAAGTGAAGATATACTGCATATAGAGATCACAGCCAACGTGAAAATGTGCTGGATTTAAAATGATAGAGATTTTGTGAAAAAAAAAAAAAAGAAATAGAAATTTCTTTCACTTAAAATTTTATTCAACAAACAAAAAAGTCCTAATTCCTTCTCAAGATTACAATAATCTAAAGTTTTCTTCCTGATGACATTTTTAGTCTCATTATGGGAAGTGATATGATTTTTGTTAAAATATCATTTTAAAGTGAAATCTATCTAACATTACACACCATTACCTTTTTAGGACACTGGAATAGAGCAGTTATGTACTTAATTTAATTTTGTCTGAGAAATATATGTGATAATTTTTGTTATTAAAGCTAATTTCAAAATATATAATAAGAGTACGATAATTTTCAGGAGGGTTCAAAAACATGCTGACTGTTGTACATTTTTAAAAAATCAGCTGTACTATTTATTTAATCTTAAGTATTTAAAACATTGTTATAAGCCAGGTGGTGGTGGCACATGTCTTTAATCCCAGCACTCAGAAGGCAAAACCAGGCAGATTTCTGAGTTCGAGGACAGTCTGGTCTAAAGAGCAAGTTCCAGGACAGCCAGGGCTACACAGAGAAACTATATCATTAAAAAAACAAATGAACAAACCACGTTATCATAATATATTCCCTAGTCCTGGCTACTGTTTTCTTGGAGGCTTCTATACTGGACTGTTGTGTGAAGCAATGCATAAAATTTAGCAAGGCACATGTCAACTAGGCTTTTTAGATTAGATCAAACCCTGAAGAATACTTTCTAAAGGAATTTTGTTGTCATTCTTTCATTCTGAAGTAGAACAACTAAGGGAATGGTTGAAAACATACATGAAGTGGGAAGCTGAGGTATGGACAAGTCCACCCTAGCCTCCCATTCTATGAACAGACTGTGTAGGAGCAATATAGCCTTCAGGTAATGACTACCATGCTAAAATCTCTAACAACTTCTGTGAAGTAGATTCCTGATGTGAAAGTCCTCAGGAAACCTGAGACCTGGCCATGCTAGTGATAGCCACACAGAGCCGTGAGGCTCAGCTGGTCATCACTAGGTGAGGAAGGGTCAGGGTCACTATAGATCTGAGTCAGAGCCAAGCTCAGGATTTCTTTTTTTTCTTTGTAAAATCGTAGTTCTTGTCCAGCCTTTCTGGCTTCCTCCAGCTGCCCCAGGGCTGCACGCAGCTCTTGAGAGAGAATTCCTGGTGATTCACGCTCCTTCATAATCCAGTCCAGGGCCATGTGGCTACGCATCTTTTCATCTAAAGAGTATTGGGAATAATAAGAGATGACTTCCTAGAACCAAGAAACAAAAATTCAGAGTGTCAATAAAGAGAAACAGAGGTGTATGTGTACAAGGCCTTCCATACCTCCCCAGTCATATGGCCTTCAAGCAACTAACTCTAACTTTAAAACTCAGAAACCAAGTCCCATCGACATACTTCTGGAAAGGAAAGGATGAACTAATCTGGTCCTGCAAAGCCTGTCACTCCAGGCTAAGTCAAAATATAACACTAGAAATTACAATGTTCACAAAATGAAGCTCTAGAAAATACAAGCCTGTTCTTGAAAATGTAAAAATGTATTCCTGTAATAACTACTATATATATATATATGACTTAATTCTTCATGGGACCCTTGGGCCCAGTACCATTGCCTTTGACAAGATAGAAACAGGAAAGGAGCTACACAAACAAGTTGAGGTAGAATAAAATTTGGACATGTCTATTACAGGAATGAGGAAGGAGTCAGTCAAGGGGACTTCAGAACAAGACTTTGAAACCCACAACTCTACTTCCTAGCTTCTGTGCTTTGTTGCTGGGACACAGTCCAAGGGTGGGGTCTTGTGAGGAGAATTTTGAGTACTTGTAAGAAAACACCAAGACGCCGGGTGGTGGTGGTGCACGCCTTTAATCCCAGCACTTGGGAGGCAGAGGCAGGTGGATTTCTGAGTTCGAGGCCAGCCTGGTCTACCAAGTGAGTTCCAGGACAGCCAGGGCTATACAGAGAAACCCTGTCTCAAAAAAAAAAAAAAACCAAAAAAAAAAAAAAAAAAAAAAAAAAAAAAAAAAAAAAAAAAAAAAAGAAAACACCAAGACACCAAGACAAGACTGTTGGGGTAAAGGTTGTCTTTATATTATTCAAATGTTGATTTCTGTACAGGCAGAGAGCTAAGTATTGTTCAGATTTTGGTATTGTTATTTTTATAGATCATCTCCTGCCTCATACTTTGTGAGCATGCATTCCTCACCTCCTGATTGGTTTAATAAAGATCTGATGACCAATAGCTAAGAGGAAGAGGAAAGGTGAGACTTCCAGGTAGAGATAGGAAGCAGGGGTAGAATGAACCAGTGCCTGGTCTGAATAAGAGGTAACGGCCACATGGCAGACATAGACTAGATTTAGATTAATAAGCGCTTTGTGAACATAAGGAACATAAATCTCCAAGTAGCTTACAATAAACACAGAAAAAAATTCAAAAATAAATGGTAGAATGGGCGATTATTATTATTGGTATTGCAAGGATACCTCTGTGATATACTATTTCTTGCTTTTGCAAAAAATTAAAAATTAGACACTCCTTTCAGTTCTCCTCTGAAAAACTATCAATCTATCATGTTGTCATATACATGTTTGATCATGGGGAGTGGATGCATTGCTTATTTTTATTTTCAAGAACATATGGTATTTATTTATGACCTTAACAAATTAAAAACAATCATGGAAAAGTGTCTATAACCAACCCAACATATTTCAAAGGATTTTAATAAAAATCAAAGGAAAGGGGAAAAAAAATAGCCCAAGCCATAGTCAGCTACTCGTGTCTTTTCCATCTTTGACAATTTGAGAGCCAGACTTCCTAAGCAAAGAACAACTGTAATCTCCTGGGGCTGCAGTGTCTCCACCCTCATCTTGCTGTCTATGAGAGGCTTAGTTCTTCATACAAGTTCTTATTAGGAGTTTCTCAAAAATCAGTTCTTGACTTCCAAGTTCTAATGGTGCATAGAAAAAGAATACATCTCAGAGGGCAACGTGGAGAAAGTATGAAGCACACAGGATAGGGTTTACATTTGATATTAAACAGAGGAAGCATTCTTATTCTAAGTAATGAAGACATATTGAGACATTGCCTCTGGAAAACAAAGGACAAACTCCTAAACCATAAAATTATGGTGACTAACTTCTAGGGCGTCCAACTCTAGGATCCTTTCTGCTGCTTTTGAGGAACTTTTGGTGGTTGAGAAATAACCTTTTGGTGTAATGACTCTGTGTGTTTAGCAAGGAGATTTCAAAAGAGGTTCATTCTCTTTCTCTCTGTACTAGACAGTGCAAGAGGGCACAGATCCAGGTAAAAGACTGGAGGCACAAGGTAAGTCAGTACTTCACTGAGAATCTGACCCTGTCTTAATGGTTGCTTCACTCTGCTTTCAGTATAATGAGTGTTCAGATCAATCCTACGCAAAGCCAACATTCTTAGTGTGTGATAGTCTCCGACTCAATATTTCTTCACTTGTCCCCACTCTTGACTTAATAATTAAATATAAATTTAAAACACAGAAATGCGTAAACAGAGGAGGTTTTAGTCAGTATGTGTAAAATGTAAACAGAAGCGTTTGAACAAAGAAAACTCTCTTTAAAGTTTGGTAAGCTCCCAATCTTGTTCTCAGCACGCGAATCTGTCTCAACCAGAACATCTCACCTGTCGAGAGCACTTTGTTTCACGGAGGGCTTTCAGGCTTCCATTCCAATGCAGTAGTTGGAAAATGGTCATTAGTTCCTACAAAACCCAAACATCTGTCATTGATCTTAAAGCTGAAGTACACGTCAGTCAGAGCTGAGCAGAGGTAAGTCTGACCCCCAAAAGCAAAGGAAACAAGATATATGATACTGTCATATATCTTGGGACTTTCCATAGAGCCTTGAGGCCCCTGAAGTATAATCTTCATTCCTTTACTTTAGCCTATTTTCAACACAAAATTACTAAATGATTGTCAAGTATATTTCAACACTAAAAATATACACATTAAAAGAATTGTACACACCAAATGTTACTTAAGAATGTCAGAACATAGGAAAACTAACATACAAAGTTTTATGGTATATCATTTTTTAATAGGCAGAGATTAAAAGCATTTCAAATGTTCACATTTAGAGAACAATTAAAAAATGATTTGTCCATATTACTGAACACTGTATACATAATGGATAAAGACACTCTCTAAGCTATAAAACAGAAAAATCTATGATGTATTGCTAAAATAAGAGAAAAGCACACAACAATGTGTACTTTGTATTTTATTTTAAAAGAATAGACGATTCCTATATACATATTTACTTGTAAATGCCTATAAGAGTTTTTAAAAGATGCAAAAGAGATTTCTGGTAACAGAGAGTCTGAGGGTCTCACTTGGTGGGAGGACAAGTACTTAGTGAGATTCAATATTGGGTCTCCAGCACCAAAACAATAAACAAAATTGATCTAGTTAACATGTCTGACTTGAGAGACAGGGGTGGGAGAGATTCTTTCCAGCATTCTAGAGAAAACATTTTAGGTTTTAAATCATGTGACTATGTGACATTAAAGGAAACAATTGAAATTTTAAAAATTTAAACTGAAAGGTAAATATGCCTATATTACTAAGTAAAATGTATAGGAGTCCATTTGCTTTGGAACACACTCTTTTCAATATTTGACCCAAAATGGACCGAACAAAATAGACTCACTTATGCTGTAGTTTCATGTCAACAAGTTGAAATAGCTATTCACCTGACTTTTTCATAAAGCAGGAAAGGGGGCAGGATAAACAGAGGGAAGGAGGGAGGAATGGGGGAGGGAAGAGAGGAGTGTCGCCAGCATAAAAAGAGAGGAAAACTTCTCTGCTTTAAGAATGCCTTGAAATATGGAGAGTATGGTTGTATTCACCTTAAAACAAAGAGTTTCACATTCAGTGTTTTCAGCCTTGAGTGAGCACAGCAGGGACCTATCAGGTCTGTTCCCACTTTCCCTGCCTGGTGTCAAGGTGAGCAGAAGACCAGCAGGCTGAATATTTCCATTTTCCTAATGTGCTCACAGTTTTCCACTGCAGTTCGCTGTGTTTTACTTATTTAGGATTTTGCTTTTGTTCTTTGTTTTGCTTTGCTCTTAGGTAGACAAAAATTATGGCTCGACACCATAAACCACAACCATGTAATCATTGGAAAATAACATTATATAATTAAGAAACTTCCTGCTTGTGAAAATAGTCATGAAATCTTAGCATCTAGACAAATGTCCTATTTATGATTCATAACAACAGTCTTTTACTGACTGTCTTCACTTCTGTTTGCTCAAGAACTTGGTTTTCTTCTGAAAGGTATCGTCTTAGGTCGCAGGCACCTTAAATTATCTGATGCGTTTCAGAAATGAGGACTTATCAGTGGAAAGAGCAGCACAGGTCTCAGCTCTGCAGTTGCTGTTTCTAGTGTGGCTGTGTTTCATCCTGAGATGCAGTTGGGCACATTGTCTTTACTCCACCATACAGTGCGTACCCCAAGAGACATTGCACTTGAAGTAAAAGCAAAACCATTTGTTTCCATCAATTAAATACAACACAAATATAAACTAAGTTGGTCCTTCCACGCTGAACAAAGACCCCACTGTTCAGTGTTCCAAGTCAAATGCTCAGAGACTTTCCCGGTTACAGCCCTTCTCTCTGGCCTCACCCAGTTTTGTGATGCCAGCGCATCACTACGCTAATATGAAAAAGTCAGAGCACTCAACAGACGGCCAAATCTTGACTAATAGGGCTCTCATCACCATGCCTATCAGTCCGTTCATCAGAGTATTCTCTGTTGCCCAGGAGGGTAAATTCTGCTGTCTTCCACAATGTTCCCTTCAAGCCCATACATACTATTGCTGTTCTTGCCACTGTGGCTTTGTAGCCACCAAATATGAATTGTCTATGCTTTATGTTGTAATAAAAGGCCGATATTCGAAGTTTGTTTGATTTCACATTGAAAACCTACTTGAATTTTGCACTCATTATGTATTTTATTTGTGTGTCATATATGTGTACATGAATATGAATGAGTGAGAGGCCAGAGGTCAACAGTGAATGTCCTGCTCAGTAACCTTTTTGTTTTCTTTTTCTTTCTTTCTTTCTTTTTCTTTTTTTTTTTTTTTTTTTTTTTTTAGACAGGGTCTCACCCAACTTGGAGCTCACTGATTTGGCTAGACTGCCCAGCAAGCCCTCGGTATCTTCCTGTCTCCATCTTCCTACTCAGACTACAGGCTTGAGCAGCCAAGTCTGTCTTCTCATGTCGATGCTGAGGGCAGAATTAAAGTCATCTGTCTGTGTGCAATTGCTTCAGCCTGAGCTATCTCTCCAGCCCTGTATTAGTTTTTAATGAACAGCAACAACAAAATCCCTCTGCTTCTTTTGTTGACCCCTTGTCTATCACTAATCTGCAGTTGGTTTTAAAATTATTATTTTTCCTAGTACTGCAGATCAAATGCAGGACCTTGCCCATGCTTGGCAAGTCCCCTACCACTGATATACATTCACAGTCCCTATGTAAATTTAGCAGCCAAAGGCGAGAGGCTGGACTTGTGTTGCAGCTTCTAGTACCCATTGTAGCACTTCCCTTAGATAACCCTGAGAAATAACTTATTGCTAATATGGCTCTTGGTTTCCTCTCTGATGGATTTTGTTTTTGATGTGTACTCTTCTTTCTTTAGGATCTTCTGAGACCGCTTTATTATCTCTGCATCAATGACTGCTTCTTGTAGATGCACTGCTGTCCATCCACCTGGAGAATTTCCCAGAACTTTTCAACCCGTGGTTATAATGTAAACAGAACCAGAAAGCTTGCTCATGCTCCTTGGCAACTTTCATCTCCCAAAGGCTTCCCCGAAAGGCTGGAACTCTTCCTTCCTCTAAGGGGGAAGGTCACTCACCCTCTACTGCTCTGGTTTATCTAAAAAGTACTTTCTCCTGAGTGTGGCTCCGATTCTTGCATTTCCTTATGGAAAGTGACCATCTTCTCATCCACATTCTTTCTATCCTGGTCTAGCTTTTACCCTGCTGTGTAGAAACACTCGCCATTATTGTATAAGGTATACCTAATTACTTGCACATACTTCTGTTCCATTTCCTTATTTCCTTCTGTGAGACCAAGTTCTTTTTTATTGTTGTTTGGTTTGCAGTGTTTGTTTTGATTTGTTTCGGGGTTTTGTTTGTTTGTTTGTTTGTTTGTCTTTTGTTTGATTTTGTTGTTGTTTTGGTTTTGGTTTGTTTGTTTTTCTTTTTCAAGACAGGGTCGCACTGTGTAGCTCTGGCTGTCCTGGAACTCACTTACATGGACAAGGCTGACATCAAGCTCAGAGATCCACCTGCCTCTCCCTCCCGAGGGCTGGGATTACCGGTGTCTTTGCAACTCCCTGAGTATTAGTTCAAGCTTAGTTAGTGCCTCTATGCTCTGTCTGACTTAAAGGGAAATCCATGCACAACTTCTGGTCTCATTGTGATTCCTGCTACCTGGTTTTTGTCCTGGCTTTGCATCTGATCACGAGTCACCTGCTCTGTGAGGACTTGTTCTGTTCTTCTGTGGTGGAGTTTGTTAAATACGATAGTCATGTAGGTTTGGGAGCCTGCCTGGATTGAAAGGAACCTGAAAAGCTAGCTCATTGGGATGAGGTATGTGAGGCAACATTTAAACTGGATGGGGTTATTCATAAATGTTCTGGATCTCTTAAAAAATCTGTCTTTTGTGCTGGGCATCGTAGGACACATGTTCGTTCACCTCCAGTACTTAGAAGGCAGCAGCAGCAGATCTTGTGGATTCAAGGCAAGCCTGCTCTACCTACTGAAATCTTGTCTTAAAAAAAAACAAAAAACAAAGAAAAAAAACCCAATGGTTTTTTTCTTTGTATTTTGTTTATTAGGATGGCTTTTTACAATCATTTTAAACTTAAAATACATTGTTGTATAATATTATCTATCTTAATCACTGAGCTTTTTAAAGCATCTTTGGATTTTGTGCCAAGATTGATGTATCACTTGCCCTTCCTAGTCTTGGCCTTTCTGGATTTGTCTCAGGAAACTGCCCTGGGTTTGATCCTCAACTTAGTTTTTGAGCAAAGGCCCTGGCATTTTTATTTTGCACTGAGCCCCACGAATTATTTAACTGGTCTTGATCAGCAAAGTGAATTGTAAACTGAGCAGTGAGTAAAAGCCTGTGTTTTCTTTGCTCGGCCGGGAAAATTTCAGTTGCTACTCTTTGTCCACAGGCCACAGCTCCCTGTTTTACTTCGTCTTTCATTTCGTTTAATCCTGAAACAACTGGGCTCTGTTCTGGAAACTGCCTGCCTGGTTTCACGGCTTTTCAGCCGCTCTGAGCCGCTTGGAGTTGCCTCTTCTAGAAGTTTGCGAGGCTGACTTGGTTCTGTGATTCATCAGAAATAAGAAAAACAAACACTGTAAACGGAGAACTTGGAAAACAGGTGGGCACCATCTCCCCACCCAAGAAAATGAGTTTAAGAGGAAATTTGTTTATGGGATGAGGCTTTAAAAAGCGACCTGGAGAATTTAGCGCAGATGTAAATAAACAACTCTTCCTTGGATTGCATTAGTCTGCAGAATAAATATATTAACCAGCTTCAGTCAAATTCTGCCTAGAATCTGACCTTGACAAGACCCAGCGCCCGCTGGTTGCGCCTCCTATCCCTCCCCCTAACAGCAGGCAGTTGTCTCTCTGGCAAGCTTACCTCACAATAGGCAGCTCCTTCCCTCCCAAGGAGTGAAGGTAAGCTGAAGCCTATTGCAATTCCTCAACGCAGCAGGACTGGCCCACCGAAAATCCCAGAGCAGTCGGGAGACACCAGCCTTGTTTTTCTACGCTATAGTCAACCTATTCTTGATCCAAACACTCTTCTGTAACAACCCCCGCTCCGGGAGGGGGCACCGATTTGTGCCTTTGCAGAAATAGCACAAGTCTGTATTCACTTCCCTTTATGTATAGACACCAGCTGATAACATCTGCCCAGACCCCATGGAACGGGCTAGGCCACAGCAGGCAGGCGGAAGGAAAAGCAGGGCTCCCTGGGTCCTCCCTCCTGACCCGAGGATTTGGGTTTTCCAGCCTTCTGTCTTTTCCCTTTGTTCTTATTCTACTCCCAGTCTTCTTCATGAAGCATTTTCAGAGTGTGATTTAAGTGATTATGTCATTTAAATACCTTACTATATGGACCACACAGAAAGCAGACCAGCAAGGCAAGGGTTAAAGTGATATCGACCAGAGACTGAGTAGAGTCTTTCATATACTTAGAAGAAATTTAAAGAAAAAAGATTTTTTAAAAACTAATTTTGCCTCACCAGCTTTGGCAGACTAAGCCACCTATGCTCAAAATCATCATTTTTCAAGTTTCTGCTAAATTACATACAGCTTCTTTCTAACACGGGGTGACAGTAATATATATATATTAGAGGTTAGATTTTAGGGGAGCATTATAGACTCTTTATAGTTTCCTCCTTTTATTGTAAGGGAGGGAGTCATAAAGTATTTTGGCAGGGAGTTACCTATTTTTTTGTGAAGCTTCTGATTATATAAAGGCTTGTGTGTGTGTGTGTGTGTGTGTGTGTGTGTGTGTGTGTGTGTTGTGGGGAGGGGTAGGAATTCATCCATCAAGTACCCTCTGGTGTTTTAAAGTAATACAATCCTCCAGAGTCATCCTTAACTTCATGGAGTGTCTACCATATGCCAGGCTGTTCTAGACTCTCTCATTATGTCCTATTCCACCTTCACCCTGGCACTGTGGAGGAAGACTGATATTTCCTCAGATTTATACACAAATGAAGAAACAAATCTACAGATAAGGAACAGAGTAAGACTAAAACCATCCAGTCAGTCCCGTGTGTCCTCAACCACTCCACAGAAAAGTCAGTGGCGTTGGGCCTCAGCTGCAATACAATGATTAAGTTTTACCATGATAAATATTGTTTGGCCATAAAATTCTGTAGGACTGATTACTTCTTGAAATCAAACCTAAGAAAATAGAAGCACCATGGGTAAGGCTGTACTATTACATATTGCTTTTAACTGTTGTTCTCTGTGGTCAGATATTTTAGTTCATTCTAGCTTAGCTGTTCAGAGGGGCACACGTTTCCTGCCAAATTACTGCTGAATTCCCATCTGTCCAGACCAGAATGTGAGAATCAGATGTGAGAGAAATGGAGAATTTTGCCTCGCACGGGTCTGAAGCCAGGAGCTCAGCCATCTCTTAAGTAGAGATAATCTCCCTTGGATAATAACACGTGGATAATAACAACTACTCCATATAGCTGTTGTAAGGGTTAGATTATAGAAATAATTATCAGCACTCAATATTATGCTCCCCAAAATATAAGAATCAGATATCGATACATTGTTATTAATGTAACTTCTCATATTACAAATACAGATACAGTAAACCAATTGTAATTAAACATCAGTAAGCCCAAAATGTATATAGTAAAGCTAACCCAGTGAACCTCAGAGCCTTACAGTGTATACCTTCAACATGCTCAAAACATTTACATTGGCTTGCAGTTAGGCAAACGTTTATAATATAGTATTAAATATC
Organism: Rhabdomys pumilio; assembly: GCA_030674055.1. NCBI lineage: Eukaryota > Metazoa > Chordata > Mammalia > Rodentia > Muridae > Rhabdomys > Rhabdomys pumilio. Next base: position 152,843,992 of record JANHMN010000004.1, read on the forward strand.
TTCTGTGATTTATTGAGCAATATGCTGAAGAGACAAGGAGCAGTATTGTCTTCATACCAACATAAAAGTGGGAGATCGTAAACTGACGGTTGTGTGTGATAAGTAACTGAGTTCCTCAGCTGTTTCTGTTTGTCAGATGTGGATGACATGGTGCTAATGTTGGTTTCTCTCTATGGAGGGAGAAGCACATGTTTTTCAATAGAAACATCAGAACTGAAGTAGTGCTTTAGAAGGCACTTCCATGAAAACTTCTGGAAAGTAAGGAAGAAATGGTCCTAAGCAGTATTTTTTAACTATTTAATTTTGTCTTAGTCCTGAGGATCTGGTGAAGAGCTACCAGCTTGCAAAACAGTCATTACTCACCTGTTTCTAAGAAATATAATGTGGCAGGTGCCACGTGTAGTTCTGTGGTTTTAAATGGGTGTGTCTTTTCTCCTGTGCCATTCCCCCTTTTCCTGTTATTCTCTTCTATGTTTTGGGTTTGTTTTGTTTTTTAAAAAATTAGACTCTTTATTGTTCTCCTTTTATTTTGTTGGTTTGTTTTAAGACAGAGGCCTTGAAGTTTGGGGGCAGGGAGCTTCCTAAGAGCATGTTACCTTGATTACTATTTGATTTGGCTTATTGTATATGGCTAGTTAATGAAGTTACCATGTTGGATTCTAAAAGGGTAAATTTTTTCAAACCTGATTGTTGGAACAGAAGATATTAGAAGACTTGCATGTCTTGGGGCTGGAGAAATGGCTCAGTGGCTAAGTGTGTGTGTTCTATGACTTCAGTTCCAGAGAGATCTGATGTTCTGCCCTCCACAAACACCTGAACTTATGTACACACACACATACACACACACACACACACACACACACACACACACACACACACACACACTTATTAAAAAGAAATAAATAAGATGAAAAGAGTCACACATCCCCCAAGCTTCCAGATTGAATCATCAAACAAAGAAACCACAGGGAGTTAGGCACCTGAAACTCCAGCATGGTCTTCCCCATGTTCGACTCCAGCATGTAGTGATAGGCTCCCACGCTTGTGCTGGGGTCATCTGCATCGTCTAAAGTGCCCTTGGGAAGGAAAGCAAACAAGGAAACTATCACTGATAATTCCTTCCCTTCTTTAAAGGATCAGGACCTAATCCTAGTATTGGCCTAAGGATGTTGATATACAGTTGCTCTTGGATAAGATACTTAGTCTCACGTGACTCAAGGAAAGAGTGTTTCATAATCAGCTTGAATGTGGCTTTTGCTTAAAATGGTAGCACTTTGTGTAACTGCTGATAGGATGATGATCCCGAAGTAGGAATTCCTATATATTTGCTTTATTAATTTTTTATGCAAATTTCTATATTAATGCTTGTGTGTCTGCTCTCTATGTCTGTCACTGTGGGTTACTGAAATCTTGCAACATTGACCTTAGTCTGATTTCAATGATAATCAGGCAAGACTGTGTAATAGAACTTAAAACAACGGTACAGTTGCATGGCCCATTCCTTTCTTCCTGCATGTCTCTTAAAGGGACGTTTTTCATAATAAGCTGCTGTTGGTTGACAACATGGGTGTCTGTTGGCTTATATTTTTTTATACTCAGACCATTTAATCTTTAAGAAGCAAGGTAGGTTCCAGGTAAAAAAATGAAATTTTTTTAAAGCTTGGTTGTAGGGAGCAGCACTAAGCAGTAAACACAAGCTCCAGGAATGGCATTCAGACCTCCTTCAGTACCCCATGGCCTTGAATTCCCAGGATGGTGGGCAATAGCAAGGTTCTGAGACTGAACAAACAACTGTCAGCATCAGACAGCAGCAAATGTATAGCTTTGAATGCAATAACATTAACACACTGCTTCTGAAATATTTATGTTGGCCTTTTAGATATCCTACGGGAAATCCATCCAGAAGCCTGCAAGCCATATATATTCTCTCTCTTTAGAAATTTCCATGAAAAATGACAAATTACATTTACATTGAGAGCCCTTTCCTGTTCCTCAGTAAATTCCACATGTATATAAATCAGGCATCATTTTCCTAACTTCTCTTCCTCAAAGGCACTTGAAATTTACAGGGTCAGAAAAATAAAGACTTCCTTTTATCTTCAGACCAGATAGAGTGCAGAACTCTCCACTTTCTCCCAACCAGGCTACTAGTCCTACTGTCCTGCTGCCCCATATCTCCTCTAAGCACTTCAGAAGGGGCAAGAGTCCCTAACAGAGCATCTCCTTCAGCAGCAGCTGTCTGGTAAAGACAGAGCCTGTCAATCCAGCTCAGGAGGCAAAAAGGGGGTGAGGGATGGGGACCACACAACGGTCTTTAATTCCAGCCCTCAGGAGGTGAAGGCAGGGAGGCAGGGAGAGAGGCAGGGAGGCAGTGAGGCAGGGAGAGAGGGAGGCAGAGAGGAGGCAGAGAGGGAGGTAGAGAGGGAGGCAGAGGATTCCTGTGAGGTCAAGGCCAGCCTAGTCTACATAGTGAGTTCCAGGACAGCCAGGACTCCACTGTAAGATCCTGTCTGAGAGAGGATGGTGTGTGAGGTTGGGGTTTGGAAGGAGGTGAGGAGGAGAAAGGAGAGGGGGAGGTGTAGGGGGAGGGGGAGGGAAAAGAACAGAAGAAAAGTAACAAAGTTTGTTCTTCTATAATTCAAACCCCTGCCCTTGAGCACACACAGAAAAAACATCTGCTGTAGGTGGGGCCCAGGTTTCCTCTGTGGCTTATAGATGGAGATATTGGGCAGGAACTCTCCACCATTTATTGGACAAGTAAATATCCAGCCATGGGTGGCTGGGAAATATCCCTCTTTAAATTTCTAAGACACATTTTGTTATGTCACTTTTCTCTCTAAGCATTTTATTGTATCAGTCACGGGAAGTCTCGAAGCTTACTGGAAGATACAAACATGGAAGGAACCATGATTATTCTAACACATAGATCTGTCTAAGCAGCTCACAGTTTTTTAACACTATAAATTGCAAGACTGCACACTAGTTGGGGAATTAGCACTTACAGTAAGGATTTCTCATAATTGGTTAAGTTGGAGGAAATTAGAACTAATTTGTTATTAAATTATAAGTCTTTCTTCCATTGCATACATTCTTGGATCCTAAAACAAATACCTATATTCCTCAAAAAGCAAACATTGGAATCAGTGTAACCATGTGATCTTCCTCAGTCTGAAAATTGATTGGTTTTGATCCTGGGTTGCCAAGAGTATTAATTAGTAAGATGTACAGTGGGCAGCAAGCTCCACCTTCATGATTTCCAACCTAAGGTTCTATTTTGCTGAGTGTTAGTAAGTCAGTGTACAAAATTTAACCTATACATTGTTGGAATGAGAAATTTGCTTACTTTAGTATTTCCCAAAAGTCAAATGTCCCCATTGTCTCATAGAGGCCACCTCTTGTCTCCCTTCGGTACTCACCCTGGTGGAGGCTACTGCTTCCTGAACACTCTCCATGATGAACTCCTTGGTGATCCTTCGAGAGGGCAGCTCATTGAAGAGAGAGTTGATGAGAGCCACTTTAGCAGCATCCCGCCTGGCTTCAGCCCTACTTAAGCAGCACTTGAGAAGGAAGCAGAGGGAGTTATTAAAGAAGTCAGCATCTCACCATTCCAACACTGCACTTCCACATATACATTGACATGGGTTCTGGACTCAAATGGTTGGTATTCATCTCTTAACTGTATAAGCCTTTGAACTAGTTAATTATTCTCTATGCATGACATCCTTCTTAGTAACATAATAGTAGGGTTGAATTTGAAATTGATTAGTTAATATGGAGAAAGCCAAGCATGATCATGGTATTGAATACATTGGCATGCTCCATGAAAGCATGCCAGTCATGTATGTTTTGCCATCGTGGTACTGGTAAGACTGTGTAAAGTTAGTGCAAAGGGTGCTACTGTCAAACCTCCTGCTTTTAATTTTCCACCATTTGTTCCCCACCTTTTTTCTAGCAATAGTTCCCTGATTTTCTTGAGAATTCTCCTTTACAGTTTGCTTATATACTTTGGGTAGGAAACTAGTTGGTTTAATTGGGGGAAAAATAAACTTAACCAGACTTAACCAAAGCCATTTGGTTTTCCCAAAGTTAGGGATTACAGACAGCCTGTACTCAGTAACTCATTAAGTAATTTTTTTTTTTTACAAGTTTGGCAAAGTGCATGGCAAAAAGCCCCCATGTAATTCTAGTACTTTAAAGGCTGAAGGAGGGAGATTATGATTTTGAGACTAACCTAGGCTAAAGAGGAAGTGTGAGGCCTTATCTGAGTTGTAGAGTACTTGTGTGATATGTAGAAGGCCCTGGGTTTGAATCCCAAGACTGTAAAATATTTTTTTGCCTGTGCTCTCAAAGTAATATTAGTCTCCATCCCCCTAGCGGGCTTCCCTCATTGTTCACACAGGCTCACCTGCACCTCACTTCCATTCTATCCTCTAGTCTCTTTTGCTAATACTTAAAAGTTCCCATTCTTCAAGTTCTACTTTGGTATGGAGTTTGAGTGTCCAGAGAGAGAGAGAGGTGGGAGTCCTTCCTATAAGAGCTACAATGAGACCATACCTCTACAGCATTTCAAGGTGTGATTACCGCTCTCCAAGAGGTTCCTGTGAACACTGAACTATAGACACTAAGGTTCTCAGTGGGAAACTAGTCTCATGAAGAAAAGTTCAGGCCCAAGACAAGTCAGTTGGGTAGCCAGGGAGCCCAGGCTTATAAGATGTAGTCTATCTGAGTTTTGGTGGCTATTCTTCCTTGTACAGTTTCTTCTACATGAAATGTGAGGTTTCAGAAACATAATGATGCCTGGTGTGAAAGGAGAGGCAAAGTACCAAGGGTCACACTTCATTTTTTCAGTTTCACAGCCTCAAGGTTTTTATTTCCTCAACACGGTAAAACTCAACCCTCTCTGTGTGCATTCAGCACTCTTCACCCTACACTGAACTTTCTGCCCAGTCCCCAAACACTTACACACCTGTATCATTTAGAGCTCAGTCTCTCCTCCCCACTACTACAAACCCAATCAGAATCTTTGTGATCAGATTCCTGGTCTCCAAACCTTCCAAATAGTAGGGATGTTCTAGTGTAACGATCATGCAGTTGACAATTGATCACTTCTTTTGACCCCACTCCAAACTTTTGTGCTTATGGTTTTTGTATGCTTCAACAGTCTTCAGTGTCCAAGCCAGGATCAGTGCCTTAAGATGTTTGTGTACAGTAGGGCATGGAAAAGGTAGTAATTATAAGTACTTTCTAAACAATGGGGCAACATTGTGTGTGTGTGTGTGTGTGTGAGAGAGAGAGAGAGAGAGAGAGAGAGAGAGAGAG
>JANHMN010000004.1:152849410-152927259 GCA_030674055.1 Rhabdomys pumilio
AGAGGGAGAGGGAGAGGGAGAGGGAGAGGGAGAGGGAGAGGGAGAGGGAGAGGGAGGTGGGAGAGGAGGTCTAAGGTTTGGACTCTAGCTTACAGTGCTATTGGAAGGTGGTCGAAACTTTAAGAAATGGGGCCTAGTGGAAGAGACAGTTAAACCATTTAGAGACATGCTCCAGAAAGAAATATTGGGAGCCCAGAACCTCTTCTCTCTCTTTTTGCCACCTGATTGCCAGCCATGCATGCTCTCTGCCTTGATGTTCTGATTCACTGTAAACACCAAAGCAGATGAGCCAATCTATGGACTTTTGGAGACCATATAGATCTTCAATACCGTAAGCAAAATGAACTTTTATTCTCTTAAAGTAGATTCTCTCAGATATTTGGTATAATGAAAGGAAATGACCAACATACTTTTAAATGAATAGAGCTGAAGTTCTAGACTGTATGTAGAAAAAATATATATGTGGGCAAGTTGGGTCTCCTTCGTGTTGGATGACAAGCAAGAATGCTTTTGGTATAGCGTGAGTCAGCAAATCTTTCAAACTTTAGACATCTTCCATGGCTTCTAATACTTGTATTAGATCAGAGAATTTCTGCATACATAGTTTTATTTTATGCTGTAGACTTGGCCAGAAATATAAAAGACCATAAGGTTTGAGTCATTTTGTCCTTCAATGGTACTTAGATGCTGCCTCTTTGAGAATTTTTGTTACTACTCTCAAGCCAGGCTGCAGGCACTGACTATATTTGAATCTAATTGTTTGCTGATCTTTGCCTGCTGTCTCCTACCTTCATGGCTTGACTTGATTCTTACACATTTTTCTTTGTGTTCCTCCCCTATTATACAATTGTGATGTAATTTCTTTACATCCTTGCCCTATTATGATTTACTGAATGAATAACAGGCTGAAGTATAGGTTAGTCAGTAACAAATCAATAAAACACCTAATAAAATGTACAAGAAGTTCTTTCAAAAATAAATATATATATTTCTTATTCTTAAAAAGTACAATTTCTATATACTTTTATGGTATTGTGATCCAACAATATGAAAATATATTAAGCATGGACTAAAATTTATAAGGATAATTGGCTATTGTGTTTAGATCCTGATATGAGCATTTTTGCCAATGTATAGGCAAAACAGTGTTATGTTTATTATTCCTTGTAAAGCTAGCTTTTCATTAAAAAAGCGAAGGTTTTGCCAATATTACACAATATCTGTAACAGCAACTCATTTTAATATAAGTTTGGCTTTACAAAATCTACAACAGAGTTTTAGGATTTTACAATTTAGGAAATAAAAGTCAGATCAGAGCAATCTTAAGAAATATTTTTTGCCTAAATAATAGCAGTTTAAGCCAACCTTGAGAGAGAGAGAGAGAGAGGGAGAGAGAGAGGAGAGAACACTACATAGTTAAAAGAAGCTATCTATTTAAGTAAGAGCAGCTAAGTACTAGATCAAAAGAAGCATGTGCATTTACAGCAGAACGGCATTGCCTCACAGATCAAAGTAGAGTCAGGCAGGCAGGCCATAGACAGAGCCCTTACCCAGGAAGCATGAAAAAAGAAGGCGGGAGACTCAGCTAATATCAAGATGTGAAATCAGACACCTGCCTTTACTTGTTTTATTATTTCAGTGTACTATTGGGTTTTTGTTTGTTTGTTTGCTTGCTTGCTTGTTTTTCCCTCCCAATTGTGGGAGAAAGTGTGCCTGTTAATAAGCACATAAAATAAAGTCATTCCAGAGCCATCAAAGAACTTTCCTCTTGAAGACAAGTTCTTCAGAATGTCTATAATGTTAGCCAGCTGCTTTCTTCTGAAACTACAAATCCAAGCCAGTAACTGCCGCCTGGTTTGGTTTTGAGAGCTTTAAGGAGGACCTTTCCCCCATAAGACCTTGTACTTGGGCAAGCAATTTAGCTCATTTGTAGTCTGTCTGGGGTGTCAAAACCAAAGTCCAGATGCTCCTGTAAGAGCAAGCACTTTCATCGTCACCACCAAACAGTGAGGACCACTGTAAGAAAATAAAACATGGCAAGTTACAGGGTGTTTTATTGTTTTCCAAACTGGTTATCAAGGACATCAATGGGAATAAGTATGATGTTATTTCAAAGCAGCTCCCTGCTGGAATTAGACTTCCCTGTATGGTTTACTCTTGCTGTTTTTCCACCAGACCTCATCATAAATACAGATCAGTAAACTGTGCCTTATGTGATCTCCATTCTGACTTGCTAATACACAGAGACAGCTTCCATCCTTTGCACTCTGAAAGTTCTGAGCTTGAATATTCAACAGTCATGATCTTTAGCAAAGTCAGCTGTGGACTTCTAAGGCATGTGAAACTGGATGCATTGTGAGTGGCCAACAGACCCCACTCAGACATTTTTTCTAGCTACTCAGCTGCCTTTTATTTGTGGGTAGATTGTAAACTATTATAATCAGCAATGTCTTCTAAAACTAAAGCAAAAACAAACAAAACCTCTCCTCCCTGTTAAGCTACATACTCCCATATCCCCCTCCCCCAAACACAGAGTGTTGTATTGATTGAAAAATGATGGGCCAAACACTACCCTCAATGATCCATTCCTTTTCCCAGCATTCACAGTTTCACCTCAGCGTTAGTCAGTGGAACACGGTAGAAGTGACAGTATATTTCTCTGATATTGGTTCATAAAAAACCCTGTGGCTTTCAACTTGGTCCTGTTTGCATTTTCTCTGATTACCTGTATGAGGAAAAGTTAGATGATATCTGTGAGTAGCCCTATGGAAAGGCACACATGGTCATGACAAAAGCCTTTTGTCAATAACCACCTTGCTGAGGCTGGAAGGAGATCCAATCCAACCTTCAGATAATAGCACCTCATCGGACAGTCTGACTGGCACCTCCAGCAGATGATAAGCCAGAAATTCCCAGATAAATTGATTTCAGGGTCCTTACCATATTTGTAAGATTTGAGGCAATTTATTATGCAGCAAAAGATAACTATCACAGAGGCTTTGCTTGCTTCAGGTAATTTAGAAGTTTCTTAGCACACTCCTGGCGAGAGCTCAATAGCAGAGAGATTATAGCTGACCTTGAATATTTGGGCACTGTGTTAAGCACTTTAAGGTTAATATCATGTCTAGTTATTACAACAATCCCATGAGGTTGGTTTTATTATTACCCTTATTTTGAAAAGGTTATGTATCCCAAGACATTATTGACTTAAAAAAGAAAACAAAAATTCTCCTTCAAGTATATCTGACCAGTAGGTTATTTTGTACTTCATAGGAAGGCTAACCCAAGTTTAGCCAAAATCACATGCTATTCCTTAAACCCATATAGTACTCCAGACATATTTCTCACTTAATACTCTATGGGTCACTTTTACAGAAGATTCCAAACTTGACTTTACATAAAAGAAAAACTGAAGAAAATGCAGTACATTATAACAAAAACCTAGCTTATTGGGAAGGAAAATATGGTCACCTTAATGTCTTCTTTCCTATTCTCTTCTTTTCTAGACTGTAGGGCAAGACAGAGTTAGAAAGGTCAGCTATGACTTGATCAGAGAACACACATAATTTTGTCTCTGGCTGGATGTGCCCTCATAGATATCATGGGGGTTAAGTGATATTGTGTAATGTAAGTACTGACCAACAACTGGAAGAAGTGTTTGCTAACTCTTCAAGAGTAAATCATTTCCCTCAAGCTTTAAACCAAATTCTACTGGATAAGAAAATTTCCCCAAGCCCAAATCCTTTGGCTTTGTATTTTATTTTGGAGTTTAGGTTGTCTGCTAGTCATGAGGAGCCCACAGATGACCCAATGAAGATCTTCACTGAATCTACCCAAAAACTCAAGTCCAATAGTTCAAAACCTTAAATGTTCATGTTGCTGTTTACCGGTGACTTATTAAATATGTCTATTTCCAGGCACCAAACTGATTGAGTCAAAATAACTTTAGATGGGTGACTCAGTGAATGGTATGCATGTATGCATCTAGGATTGGGGGTACTGATTTCAGGCATATGTGCACCATTGAATGTGCCTGGAGGACAGTCTTTAGGGGAATATGTCTAGAGGTAATCAGAAAATTTGGGGAGTTGGTTCTCTCCTACTATTGTCCCAGAGATTCAGCATCAGGTGAAGAGTTTTACCTGCTGAGTCATCATGCTGGCTGGTCTTCTACCTTATTTTGTGGGAAAGGATCTTTCACTAAACTTGGAGGTGATCAATTAATTAGATTGGTTAGGTAGCAAGCTTGAAGACTGAGTACATAGATCATAGGTACATGTCTTTATGCCTTGCCTTTTTTTTTTTTAATGTGTGTACTGGGGATTAAACTCATAACCTCATGCTTGTGTAGCAAACACTTTATCAACTGACCAGACTTCCCAGCTCCCAAATATGCATTTTAATAAGCCTTCCAGATGAGTCTGAAGTCCCTAGACCCATTCTCAGAAGAATGCTATTTCAGCTGCTTCTACCTATCTCATTTCTAACTGGCAGTAGCAGAATCCAGTTTTGTAGGTCTTGAGACTTACAATATTGTATGAACCTTATTTAAGAAAAACAATGAAAAATTTCAAGTAAAATATGTTGAAATTATGCTTTTAGTCAGCCAGTGTAGAAGCTTCCTTGTCTTCACGATAAGTCCCCCTTTGTGAACATAGAGCAATGCTAGTTTCTCAAAAGAGGAACTATTCTACATAAGAATCAAGTAAGGCAACATTCAGGTTAAAATGTTCTTTGATAGTCCTTTTAAAAGTTGATGACTTTTTTTTTTGGCATATCTCATTTTATTACCCACCAAACTGTGGTCATTTGAGTTACTTGTCCTCTAGTGTTTTGAATAATGTTGCTTTAGATATTCATATATGGCTATTTATTTATTTATTTATTTCTGCTTTTATACCATTTTAATTACACGCAAGTATTAAGGTCAGTTCTAGGTTGAGGAATTAGCAATACAATAGATGCAAATAGTCAAGGAACAAGCAAGACAATAAACACAAATAGTCAAAGATCAAGCAAGGTAATAAACAAAGTCCTGTGATCCTGAGTGATCACTATTTCTAAGGGTTTATCAGGATGACCAAAATATCTGAGCCTACTTCCCTGTCCTAGCCCAAAGTCATTTTCATGCCTGAAGCCTACTTCTTTGCCTAAGATTTATATTCCTGCTTAGAATTATTTCTTTGTTCTAGCCTAAGATTTAGATTCCTGCCTGAAATTACTTCTTTGTTCTAGCCTAATGTCAGATTCTTGCCAAGCAGCCCCCAAAGCACTCCACATCTCCCCCTTTTTTGTTTCATAAACAAGACTGAGCTTGTCTTAGGTCATTCTGACAAGAATGCCTTTCTTACATGTTGTAGAATATGCATTATCAAAAGCAATGCACTTCTGTTTTAGGTTGTTAAGGCTCTCTGCAGACTCTTACCCCTCCTTGGTTTGCCAGTCTGTTAAATTAACAACTCTGTCTGGGGGGTCATTTTCAGTTTCAAGTCATGTACTTTAGCTGTCAACATGTTGATGTTGTTAAAGACAAGCTTTCACTTGATGGGCAGGAATAAATGTATTCCCAGGACAAAAAGGGCTAACATGATCAAGCTATGTATGCCATTCTTGATGCTTGACCAAAATAGAAATACTAACCTTAAGCTATGAATAATTTTATCAGCATTATCTGCCGTAAGTTGATGGCTTTTCTAAATTACATTAAAGTTTTGCTTTCATTCTCAAAAGTTTTTTATTTCTTATGTGAAAAATACAATGTCAAGATACAATTAAGATTAATCTGTAGGCTATCCTCAAATCAAATAGTAGTTAATCATCTTCCTTTCTTTCTTTTCTTCTTTCTCCTTTTCTTTCTTTCTTTCTTTCTTTCTTTCTTTCTTTCTTTCTTTCTTGTTTTGAATGCAAAGAAGCTCTAAGAATAATTTAAACAAAATTTGGTAATCACAGGCAAATTTTAAGTAGAAATGTCTAACAAGAAATTAGTATCATTTTTAGTAATTTATGGAACACTTTAAAACTGTTTATAGATGTGTTCTTTATATGATATCTCCTTGTCATTCTGACACAATTCAGAATGAAGAATAACTTTTATAGAATCTGTCAATGGTCATCCATAACTTGTTTTAGAAAATAAGCAAGATGCATGTGCCAAGTCATCATTTTTATACCCAAAGTTGTATTGAACATATATCCTACATATGGTAGGTTCTGTTGGAAGGCATGTGGAAAGACATCAACTCCATATGAACAGACTTCCCAGAATTATTCATCCATGTGCTTTAAAGATAAAAAAAGATCCTTCTTATCTGAAATCTATAGAGCTAAATTAAGTACACTCTACTTAGTGCCTTTTAACAGCAGCTGCGGATCTGCAAAGGCACATTGAGCAAGGTTTTGAATAACTGTAATGTAAGTGTCTGCAAGAGTTAAAGACTGTAAGGATATGAAAACTAAGTTAAAGATGCATCTTTGCTGGGGTTAAAGACAGATCAGTGATAATTTAGTAGACCTTATTCAACAGTGCATTGTATCCAAGGGATTCTCCTAGGCTAAGATTTTGCAAGTGACAAAACAAATAAACCAACTGCAAGAGGTGAAAATTCTTTTCTTAATCTTAGATGTTGTAATGTCTGTCTTTCATGTGGTTGAGAACATTTTGCCTTTGCAACCTGTAGTCTAAGTTTCTGCAAGTGACTTGCAGAGTTTACGTGTATGGCCTGTGGGCTCTGGTCAGTGTCACCAACACCTCAGTTTCATCCTGACAGCGAGCAAGCCTTCAACAAAAAGAATTCCACAAACCAGACCCTACCGCTCTCAGTTCTTTAACACTTTGACCTCTCTGGTCAAGGCATGAACATTTGCATGTGTTCCAATATATTTGGTTGTGGATGTATTAGCATCTGCCCCTTCCAAATGTTGATGTGAGAAGGGCAACCTTTGAGCCTCCATCACTCAGGTTAATAGCATCTCTGCAGGTCAGGCTGGAGGCAAGTATGTGGGGGACAATTCTGAGCTCTGTGTGTACTAAGAACAGGGGTTGCTAGGCATGGGGGAGGGGCTCGTTTAAGAGTCCAGTGTTCAGAAAAAATTCACAAGTTCCTGTTAGCTTGGAGGAATATTTCAGGCATATGGTGGGTCAGAATGTTATTTTCATAATATAAACCATCTGCCCCCCTCCTCATTTACCTCTGCTTGAAATGCTATTCTACACATGTACCTAGACTAAAGTCCCTGGTAATCATTATAATTCTAAATTGTATTATGCTCCTTCAGGATTTTCTCCCTCCCTTCCTTCCTCTCTTTCTCCCTCCTTCCCTTTCTTTCTTCATTCCTCTCTCCTTTTTCTCTCTCCCTTCCTCTTTCCCTCCCTTCCAGCCTTTCTTCCTTCATTTCTCTCTCTCTCTTCATCATTTTTTTTCAAGTTAAGTTGAAGACACAGTGAATTAATCAAAGCTCAAATTTTTTGGCTTATTTTCATGCCTAGAGAGATGGATGGCTCAGCAATTACAAGTACTCACTGCTCTTCCAGAGGATCAATGTTTGGTTCCTGTCACTGACATCAGATAGCTCACAACTACCTGTAACTCTAGTTCCAGAGGATCCAACACCCTTTTCAGACTTTAGAGAGCACCTGCATGCACAGCACACACTCATAGACAATATGCATAAACTCTTACATTTAAAAAAGAGAGTTCTTCTAAAAATTGGCTTATTTATTATAGTAGTTTTGGTGTAAATAGATTACATAAGAGGGATGAAGGAAGGTCATGGAAAGAAAGCCAGTCTTCCCTGCTCAGTAAGGGAAGACAGTGAACATCTTCCCACAGTGTATATTACAAGGACCGTAAGACTCCTGTGGACATATCCTGAAATCCTTGTTGTTTCATGGGGCCTTCTCTAAGCTTTCCTTTCTCTCTATGCTACTGTTCTCCCTGGAGGTCAAGCATCTCTTTTCAATTTTTTTTTTTTTTTTGAAGAAAAGAAGCAGGCTAGAATTAAGGAAGAAGGCTGAGGAATAAAGAATCTTATTATAATAATACATACTTCCAAGTTCCATGCAAGTTGTTAAAGACTGGTCGTTAGCTGACATGTCTTTCAGATGGAATGGGGTCATAACTAACTTTGCTATCTTTGGGTTTCATCAGTTATGACAGGATGTTTTTCTGTGCAGATTTCCACCAGGAAATTCTTCCTTTAGGAGGTGTTATACTGCATAGTGTGTAGTGCATCTGAGCCTAGTATCATCCTAGGCAGGAAAAAAGCCAAGAATTGTTTCAAACAGAAATATTTAGGATTATAGCAGTACTGGTGCTGGGCAATAGTCTTGATTTTATGGCAGGGACTTCACTTGTATCTGGAGAATGGAATTTTAAGGCGAGGGCTTATTTGATTACTAGCAAAACAAAAAGCATTGCAGTTCTGTTTAGTCAAGTATGTGAAATGAGCAAATGTTCTCTCAGTCATGGGCAAAACCTCAGTTTTATAAACTGATTTTATTGTGATTTAGATATACGTTTAGTTTCTTGGGTTTTGAGAAGACTCATGCAATTTATGAAAGTATAAAATGTGGTTTGTGTCTGATTTTACAGGTCACATGTGCTTATCACCTTAAGTGAGTAAAAGAAAACATTTCCCAGCCCTCTTTTCCTTGTATTCAGAAAAGTTCTTGTAAAAGTGGTTTTCATAGGTATTTTCATAAGAAATGACTTTGAAAAGCAGAGTTGCAAAATCATTAAGGTCTATTAAATGAAGACAAAGAGCTTTGCAAGGATTCATCTACTCCAAGTGTTTTCTCTTTGGTTTCCTATTGTCCATCCCATTGAACAACACCAGGTAGAAGTTAAAAATGGGTTGAGGGAGGTAATCAAAAATCTGCTGGTAGAGATACTGAGTGTTGCAACCTCATGTATAACTGGCATTATACAGCTAGTCTAAGAATCACTCTATAGCACGGAACATCTCTGCTTATTTTGTGTAAAACACTTTTAACAATAGCACCCAAAGGGTTAAGAAAGGTATAATACTATAATAAATTAAACAACTTAGATTTTAAATATATCAAACAACACATCAATGTTTTACATTTTTCTTTAATCATAATTCACATATATAAATAATTGCATAATATAGTCTTATACCTAAAGGAAATTTTGCTTTTACTGACAATAAGAATGAAATCCTCAATTCCAAATTATCCTAGCCAATTCTATACAGAGACCACATGATCTTTAAAAAGAAATTGGATCACAAACTTTTAAAATAAAAACATAAGATGAGATACTCCAGTTTTCTTTTGGGTTTAGAAACAGAAACAGTTGCTAGAACGATGGGTGGTCTTTTTCTGAATCCATAAGGAGGCCTGAATGATGAGCTGAACCTTGTTTGTTCTTATGATAGAATGTGGGAAATGCCGCTGGTTTTCATGGATGTGGTGTGTGCCTAGAGAAGGGTTAACTGCCCAGACCTCCCTCGCAAAAAAATGGCATAATGAAAACACACTCAAATCTCTACTTAATGCTTATAATATTCAATGCTTTCTTTGATAAGGAACTGTATTGCCGTGTTCCAATATGACTTCTTGGGAAAACTTTTGTATCAGTAGGTTATGTTGTTTACTGTCTAGATATTTAAAAAGAATACCGTATGTTCACTTCTCTTTTTCCATACTATAGTAATGAAGGTCTGATCTAAAGGTAGGACTACAGTGCTCTCTTGCTCTCTCTTCATTCTTCCTCTCTTTGGATTTTTTTGAGGGAGGATTGTAGTGTCAAGATTAACTGAAAGCTTCTTAATTAGCCTTCATGGACACAAGCTTCTCATTTAGTCCAATGAGAGGTGCTTTGCATAAAAATCAGTGTTAGCTTTTATCCATCAAAGTGTTGGGCAGCTTTCCTTTTACTAGTCAGAAACCTAAGGACCATTCTGAATACCACTGCTTTAAAGAATGAGTGAGTGTAATTTCTCACAGTTTTCATGAAACTGCTGAAAGCAGAGGGATTAGTTCTTTAACCCAGTCCATGTTCTACTGAGTATTTCCCATTACTTGGCACACTTGAAGTGATGTCCATGCCTAGCAAGAAGCCTACTATGGCATAATGGTTTTTCCATGCTTCTGCGATGGTCGTGGGATTAATAATTGCATCATGAGATGATTTGCAATGCACAGGGGTGGTGTTTGGTTATGTGAAAAACCATAGCATAATGAAGCATATACATGCTTGAAGGCCAGCAGCTGGCAAAACTTGGTTAAATGTTATATGGCAAAAAAGCATTTAAAATAGTTTGAACTGACAAAGGAAAGGTGCAAGATATCATCTCTAGGGAACTTTTTATTCTTGTTTTCTTTCCTGGTTTTCCTCCCCTAATCATATTTTGGAGGGACAAATAGGTTAAGGAGCCCTATTTGGTTCCCAACTACCCAAAGACATTTCAAAATGTATTTGCTTCAGGAAGTTCTGGATCTTTTAAAGCAAGGATGTTAACAATTCTTCTGAGAACCTTAAACTATGATGATTTAAACATAAAAAAAGATGATGATCAGAGAAGTCACCCAGAGGCCTCCCTGAGTTTTCGTTTTTATTTTTTTAAGACCACAAGGAAGATGTTGGATCTACCGAGTAAGAGAAGTCCTATCAATTGAGTCAAAATTTATGAGACAACAGAGAAAGGTATAATTCTCCGGGTAGATAAAACAAAATAAGATCACTAGAATTTTTAGTTTCTGACTAGTAAAAGGAAAGCTGCCCATCGCTTTGATGGATAAAAGCTAACACTGATTTTTATGCAAATTCTTTATATATATTTTATATGACAAATGCATTCCTTTTTAGATATATTAAACTGAGTGCATTTATTGACTGTAAATATAATGCATGCCTGGGTAGAAGTATAGTCATCATTGGTTGTTCATGGCCATAAAATTCAGAGAGAATGAAGGGGTCTTGGATCAATTATTTCACATTCATTCAATTTCAGTAATTTAGCATAGACATAAACAAGATAATGATAGACAAGATATGAACAATCCATAGACATAAACAATATGAAGGCTCAGGGTTACTTAGCCTTTATAGCACGACCTTGAAAAGTTAAGTGGGATATCTTTGCAGATTATTGATTACATACAAAAATAATGACATTAAGTTATTCTTGGAGTTTGTTATTTAGCCATTTGGGTATTGATCCAGCAAAATTCATTAGGCTGTTACCATGTGAAACAGCAGTGCTTAAGATTATGAAGGTTGTAAGGATATGGTCCTCATCTGTTGGGCCTCGGATGAGGTAACTCCATTTAACCTGTGCTCTTCAATCGAGTAGGACACAGGTAGAGGTCTCCACCTCCAGAGATTTAAATATTAATGAGTTATCTAAAGGTGGCGGGAGGGGGGGCCGTAGCTAATTAAGCTAGCCCCTCCCCTTTTCCCCCTCTCTATAAAAAGTCAGGGGAGCCTGGCTTTTGGGAGAGGGGGGGAAGCGCATGCCATCTACAGCTTTGGAAAACTCCACGTGTCGCCTGGGCCTTCCTGCGCCTGTCACCAGATTGCCAGCTTTTGGAACCCCGGCAGCTGAGTGAATGTGGGATCTGCTGCTGGAGTGGGAAGCGCCACCACCAGACTCTCTCCTGCCCCACTCGAGTTTTTTTCCCCACACCCATCCCTGAGGTGTTTATATTTTATTACAGAGACAGAACATACACACAGGTTACTTTAGTTAGCATAAGGCACTAACAGAGAAACAAATAATTACTTTGGGAAATCTGAAGAGGTAGATTGTTTTCAACAGAAGATACAGAGAATCTACATGGAGTGTATTCTTGGGTGGAGTCCTAGAGGGCAGAGCAGGAGCACTGGCTAGTGGGTCACAGTATGAGTATGAGGATGACTGGAAGAGATCATGACACATGGCTGAGGTGGAGGTTAGGCCAAAGCATCAAGTATAAGAAAAGGGATTCCAGGAGATAAAGCCTGGAGGAGAACTGGGTTAGCTGAATAGTCTATTGCTGCAGAAGGATTTATACTTCAATAAGATAATGGCAACCACTAGTTTTCCTCTATTCAAGATTTTTCTTTGGAAATAATCTTAGAGAAGAGTTATAATATAGTTATATAGATAATATAGTTTTCTGCTAGCCAGAAAGTGGTACATATTTTTGTGGGTTGTTAAATGCTTTAAATTCGTGTGTGTGTGTGTTACACTAACCACCTAGCCATTTCTATAGACCCCTTGTGTTTTTTTTTTTTTAAGATAATGATATTTTGTAGTATGCTTGTATTATACTTTTATGACTGTAAGGCTTGTCTCATAAGAATTGAGACATGTATCTTTTTCAATTCTTATTTTGTTATTTTATTAAATTAGAAATTCCATGTCTTTCTTATTTACCTTTTCAGTGACCCCATGCCATTTTGTCAACCAAGTTTACTGTGTTTTGACCCATTTCAGTATCAGGGACCTTAAAGTTTTCCCAAAAACTACCTATACACTCAATATATTCAACCTAATTTAAAAAAAAAAAAACAGATTAATGGATAAATGTAGTATCAAAAAACTCAACACACGTTTTAAGCAGAATGCTCTACTCACTGCCGCTGTACACAACTTCCAGAGTGTCCTCCTGCCTCTTCTTTGTTAGCCAGTGGCTAAGGCTTAAATTGAGCTTTCATCCTAACTCTCCAACTCCCAACCACCTTTCAGTCCTTTCATAGTCTCTGCTGTGCATGCAGCCACCATCATAGCTGTTCACCAGTCACACCCTAGAGCTCTTGGTCTTAGCTCCATTCAGTTTTGAAGCATTTTCACGTTGCCGTAAGAGCAGTCTTTCAGAAACATATTTGAATTTATTGTTCACATTCAAGGTTCTGATTTTTTAGTATAGAACCTTTACTCCTTTGCAAGATGTGATGGCTAATTGTCTGAATGTCATCTTCTATGAGTCCTTTCCACACTTACACTTTGAAAATCACGGAAGTGCTTGTGGTTTCCTCTTTTGGTGAGCCTTAGCACATACCATTCCTTATAGTGAGAACCCTTTATCTTTCCCAGCTGACTAAGATACCTTCAGCCATATATATCTCAGTTTCAATTTACAGTCCCCAGTAACCCCTAACAACTACACCACTAGTCTGCTTATTAAATTATACCTTTCTTGGGCCAGTGAGATGGCTCAGCTGGTAAAGGTGCTTGCCACCACGCCTGGTGATCTGAGTGTGAGCCTCAGGACCCACATGATGGAAGGAGAGAAATGACCCCCACAGCTGTACTCTGGCCTCCACACAATCACCATGGCAATGTGAGAACACAAATACACACAAACACAATGTAATATTTAAAAAGTTTTAAAAGCTTAAAAATATTATACGATTCTTTCATTATTCATAGGATTTGAAACTGTATAAAGCAGATATACCAGGCAATGAGATAAAATAGAGCAAAATAATTAATTCAAAGGGAGAATTTAGGTAGAAATAAAAATAGCACCGAGTATGATGATGGCTTTAAAAATGTTAAGTTTGGTACACATACATGATAAATGTATACACTGAAAACTTTCATCTGGGCTTCTTAGTTGCCAAGGCTCAGAAGAAACTTGGCTGTGTGTGCTTTTCCATATGTTAGAAATGAGGCACCACTGTTAGTCCCTGAATGAGGGATGGTTTATTGCATTAAAGGAGTACTTATAAAGAGGACTAGTAATTTCAGACGCTCCCTTGTTTGTGCTTGCAGTGACCCTTAAATATAACTCCATAATTACCATAACTTTTTTTTTTTACATTGATTTCCTAAGGGTATAGAACATATCCTCGGCCTGCTTGATATTTCCTATTGACTCACTGGGTAGCCAGATGTTGGTTGTAATGTAGGCAAATGCTTTGCATAGAAGTGTTTGGAAACATGTCTGCAGTTACACACAAAGAGAAAAAAAGTATAACCAAATGTTCAAGTATTGTTATAACTGTTGGCATTCCTTCTAGGTTCCACCCAACAGTTACTGAAAGAGTTAAAAAATTTTAAACCTTCCACAGATGGAGTCAAGAGTGCAGATCAGCTTGTTCTGTGCTCTGGGTCCTAGGAAACTAGCTATCCACAAGACAAAATAGATAAGAATAGGGTTTGAGCTGAGAGTTCAGGTCAGCGTGCCCGTGCACCCTGGATACCAGAAACTGAACTGACCACAAGATAAATTAAATAGGGTTTGATTCTTAAGAGAAGAAAGGCTTGTATGACATATTCCCCCACCCCCGACCGTTTCTTGAACCTGTCACGGAAGCTGAACACTGGACAGGTACTTTCTATAGATACTTAATCATGATTCCTCCCCTCATCTCCCCTGGGTTGTGGTTTTTTCCTTTAAAAGCTCTAGCTCTTCTCTGAGGGGGGTCGTACTTCATTGCTTGCCTCTGCGTAGGACAGGCTAGAAGTTCAGCCTCAGTGTGTTGAATCAAATATACTTCTTGTTAATTATATCAAGTTCGGTGTCTTGCAGTTATTGGAGTGGTCATGAATTCCCGAGAACAGGGAGGGAGTTCCTCCCTTTGTGGCGGGCCTTACATTACCTGGCAATGGCTACATAGGTCTGGCTTGCTATAAAAGGGGTTGTTTGGCTTCTCAATCTCTCTGCCTCTTCTCTCTCTCTCTCTCTCTCTCTCTCTCTCTCTCTCTCTCTCTCTCTCTCCTCTTCCTGATCCCTTTCTCTCTTTCCCCTCCCCCTCTCTCTTCACATGTTCCTGGCTAGTCCTCCTCCTCTTCTTCCTCTTCTTCTTCTTCCTTCTGTCCTTCTCTCTTTGTCTCTGTCTCTCTCTGTCTCTGTCTCTCTGTCTGTGTCTGTCTCTCTCTGTGTGTGTCTCTATTCCCTTCTCAACTCCCCTTCCCATTCTCTAAATAAACTATTCTATATTATACAGTCCTATAGCTGGTATCTCAGGCAGAAGGGATGTCTCAGCAAGGGCCCATGAGGCACCCATCACCATACCAAGCTCTACAAAACATATACTTGGCTTTTTATAAAACACAACAGTAACGATATTTGGATTCCCTACAATCTAGCAGATAGGTCATCTTAACACATTACAAATGTACTTTCTAGGAGCTCTGGCTAATTCTGTGGATATTTCCTATCTCAAAGCTTGGAAATGTGAAAGGTTAAATACGTTTTCCAAAGGATTACAAGCAGAGGCAGAACCTGATGTAAGCATAGGTACTTGAGCCCAGCTTTCAATTGGGACCCATGCTTTGGTGTAAGGTAGACCAAAGATATTAGATATTTAGATATTAGATATTTTTTATTTTAATATTTAGTTAGTTTTGAGACAGGGTTTTATTATGTAGCCCTAGATGGCTTAGAACTCTCTGTGTAAATCAGGCTGGCCTTTAACTCATAGAGATCCACCTGTCTCTGCCTCATGAGTGCTGAATTAAAGGTATATGCCACAAGGAAGGCTAAATTGATCAATACTTAATTGCAACAAAATTATGGTAGTGTAGGTTAGAAAAACCTGTTAGAAAAGCCCCAATGAAAGATTTCATCACCGTTTTCTAGTCCTATACATCACCCCCTACCCCAGAATCTTAGTGAAGGAAAATGAGACAGCTATCTTGGAATCAAAATGTTATGCTATAAAATTTGTTTTCTGTAAGGAGGGTATCGGGGCACATCACAATGTAAACTACTTCCTTCTTCCTTTCTTAAATTAGAGCATCTCACTGAATTTTCCAGTATATGTGATAGATAGGAGTCAGCGTTATCCACTATATCCAAACACCCCTCATAGCTATTTTGTGAGAGGGTAATTCTGCTCTAGCTCAGTTACTTTTTTTTTTTTTTTTTTTTTTTTTGCTAATAAGGAGCTGGCTGTTGCTCTTACCTGAAAGTTGCCAAAGCAGCTCCCTCCAGGGAGAGTCACGTAGCTCACAAAGGGAGGCCCAGAGGAGGGCATTGACTCATAGACCACCAGCCCCTCACTGGAGAATGTGGCCCTCTGCTGCTGCTTGCCTTCCCAAAATTCCTGTAACATCGAAACAACGTTCACTGCAAAAAGACAAGAAAGAGTATCAGCTACGAAGAGTGGGTACACACTAAGTGTTTAAGGCTGGATTCTGCTACGTGTCAGTGGCCACTTTAACCAGAACATGCTCAGCATGGGGGTGGCTTTCAACTGTGAAGACACTTTAGTTAAGTATGTGAAAAGGATGTTGAAATATATGACTTTAACACACATGTATATTTCCTTTTAAAATTATATCTTTATTTATTATGTATATGAGAGACAGAATGTGGGCTTATGTATGGGAATGTACATGTGTTGGCACCTATAAGAAGGTCAGAGGACAGCTTTGGGGAGTTGGCTCCCTCCTTCTATTATGTGTTTCCCAGAAATCAAATTCAGGTTGTCAGGCTTGGTGGCTGAGTCATCTGATTGGCCTATGTGTACGTTTCTTAATGAGTAAGACTTAAGTGGTTTTAGTACCCCAATTTTAACAAGGTTGCAGTATATCAAATTTATTTTATAAATTATATTAATAGCAAAACTTAAAAATCCGACCATTCATCTCTGAAAATCTGCCCTGGTAGATGTTTCCAGACCTGTAATTATCTATAGTCCATATCCAATTTCTTAGCCTCAGCCCTGAAACGAGAAGACACCCTGTGAAGTAAAATGTAAGCAATGTAATATTAATCTGAACTTACTATTTATATGACGTGAGAGGAGAAATTTTAAAAAGGAGAAAACTCTTTTATGTTCCCTCTACCCCAATCTAAAGGAAAATCAAAGCAATTATCAAATAAGCAAGAGGCTGGAAAGGCCATGAGTAAACTAATAACTTGGAGTCTTTGTAAAGACGAGGTCTGTTAGACGACTTTGGAAAACACGGGAATGGGTAGGGCCATGTGTTTTAGATTAAATGACCTGTGATAGCCTGCAGAGGTTCCAGATCAAATTAGGCTGGTTTGTTTATCCTGTACTGCAAATTGAATTGGGGGAAATTAACAAGGATAATGGAATTGTGGAGTCAAACGTGACCTTATGAGTCATGTAGGCTAAGCCTTGCCTGATGCAGGAATCCCTTGTCAGCTTTGCTTCCAGGACAGCTGTCAGTCTGGCCTGTACACAGAGTGTTTCTGTGGAAAGGTGAGCTGACGTCTACTTTCCTTTAAGGCTTTTGGAAGGGATCTAACCTACCTGCATTTCTAGTGATCTCAGGGCATATTTGAAGGCAACACTGGATGTTTGTAGGTTTTGCTCATGGGGTAACTTGCTTACTTTTTTGTGTTACTAGAACAAAGGGTTCCCTTGAAGTATCATATAGTCTTTATGGTTGAGACTGGGGATTTGGCCAAAGTTTATGCATTTAGAGGCAACAGTCCAAGACTTTTGTTGGAAATTCTCCTTTTTTTCATGTGTGTGTTGGAGGAATAGAAGGTAGGTGGTTTGAAAAGAAAGTGAACACAGAGACACGTGGCAGAGTTGATGGAAAAGAAATTCTGATGAGGCTGAACACCTGGGGCCACCTTTGTGCGACCTAGGCTCCTTGCTTTACAATGAATTATCTGAAACAAGCATCTGCATTTCCTTTAAGACTTGTTGAACTGCTCTCTTAATTGCATTTGAAAGTGTAACAATGCACGGACTGTGGGTTAGCACAGTCCTTGCAGAGTGCTTGCATAGTAAGGTAAGGCCCTGGGATTTCCTCCAGCCCAACAATGCAGTTTTGGGTGTTTCAAAATGCTGAACATTGACGTCCTCCTCAAGTCAAGAGCATCACAGTGTTTGATCTAATAGAAAAAGCACTGCACATCCACCGCTTTGAGCTGTCTCTGAGACTACAAGGCTCTTACACCTTCTCCTTAGGTCAGGAAAGTTCAGAAGATTGCTAAGAAATTGGATACCTTTGTATCTTAAAAAACTAGTTTGGTATTTAAATGTCTTGGGAAATACTGAGAAAAGGTAGGCTTAACAGGGGGAAAGTGGTTTAATATATAGGGAAAGGATTAAGTTAAACATTGGTGAACACAGAACTTTTAATTTATTTACAGATTTAAAAATAGTGTTTTATACTAGTTGATAAAACTCAAAGTATAAATTAGATATTTTTATATGGTCAGCTGTTTCTGGCCCATGTCTCTCTCTCTCTCTCTTTTTTTTTTTTTTTTCAGTTCTGAGAAGACAGGTTTATGAAGAATCCAGTTTATGTCTCTATATGCAATTGACCCTCTAAATTCATCAAAAAATGTTCTGAAGTATGAAGCATAAAATGGAAACTAGTGGTTGTTTGGTCTTCTAGTCAACAAAGACTAGTACTTCCTGTTCTAAGTTCATCTCTGAATAAGATTGTTCTTCTGATTAGAGTAGAAAACGGAAGGCTCATGATTATCTAGGTAAGATACACACAAGAATTTTGGCCCACACAAATCTATGATTTGAGGTAAAGAGTTTGAGAGGATAAATTTAGATTTCTGTATGAATAAAAAAAAAACCTCAGCTTTTGACTTTTTCATTATGTAACCACAAAAGATTCCTTTGATGGTACTACAGATGTCATCACCCTTAAAAGTACAACATATGTGCATGCAGAGAGATCATGCATATTTCTATCTGTATCTGCTCTTGTGACTGGAAACTAAGATGTATGGAGTGTGGGAGAAAGAAGACAAGCTTTGCTGTCTGCAGCTCTAAAGGTCAGTTACATCGGAGGGTGTTCTATTTATACAACGCATGCTCCCTTTTTTGTTTACGGAGCATCAGTGAGGTTTATAGACTATTTCAAAAAAGCTGTGAGGAGGATGATCCATTGCATAGTTTACTCTCTAGTTGCCTCAGCCCCAAATCTTGCCTTCTCCATGTTATAAAATAAACTTGAGCTACCAAGTGTGGGATAGTCCTCATCTCTAATAATTCCTGCTCTTTCTCCTAGATATTGTTTCTTTGATTCATTTTTAAATGTGTACTCTCTGCTTGTCGCTGCTCAGCAGCCATATATGTGTTTGAGACAGTGAATGAATAATAAGGTAATTAATCAATTAAATGTATCACTTTTCCTTGGAACTACTTGTGATTACTGGTTATTGAAATCTTCATGTTATAATCAAGCTTCTAGTAAGAATATTCTGTGTTAACTGTTTCTGCTTCCTTAATGTTCTTTACATGCCGTAGCCTGGCTTCTTTCTGCACTAGTCCAGTGAAATTCTTTGACAAGTATCACCAAGTTATGATTTTTCAGTCCTCATTTATTTGACTTCTTATCTGATAGTACATATTTCTCTCTGTATTTCTTCTTGTAGCTGATGGTGTATAGTACACAGAGTGTGAACTGTGCATGTTGTATGTTCAGAGCTAAGATTACAGTGAGGTCATGGAATACAACATAAATAAGCAGTGTCCTAAGCACCCTGGATATGGTATGCATTTGATTTTGAATTAACTTTTGGTCATTGTATATCCTGAAATACTTGGCTGTTGCCAATGGTTTTTGTCACCTCTACATTCAATTGGCTTCACATGCTCCTATGACACATTGTTTGGAGCTATGCACTGTTTCTCTCAAAGTTTAGTAAGGTTCCCTTTCTAGTCTCCACTTTCTCTCAATGGATAGATACTAAAACAAAAAGGTTTTAGCAACAACGAAGACAAGGGGTATAATAGTGACCCTTGGCTGGATACCTGGAGGAAGGACATAGGGACAGTTTGGCTGATGCTGTAGTCAGAATGGGAAGATAAGAACGTTTGCTGAGGTACTGATGCTAAGTGATATAGCCACCATGGAGAAGCGTGATGTCCAACGGCTGAGACGGCATTGTAAGAGGAAGTAGAGCCAAGAACTATCACGTGATCCTAGAAACTATGTGAAACCCAGTTCTCTCTCATAACTTCTACCAACTTAGAGTATCTGAGAATAACGAAAGCAATTTACCTCTAATTACCATTGTCTCTTAAACTGCTTAATCCTTCCCCCTGCCTTGAATTGCTTCCTTGGGTGCAGTGATAAGTCTCTTCAGCAGTTTGAATGTCTTGTGTATCAATGAGACAATTTGCTGCAGTTTATAAATATTACCATGGCTAATATCATTCCTTTTTTTAAAAAGTATTCTAAAACTTGATCATAACTGTGTTTTCGGAGTAGCAATTAGACTGCCCAAAAGCTCTTCCCCATGGCAGATTTTCACTTTATCCTTCTGCAGGTTTCCATTGATATTACAAAGTCCAGTGTTGAGGCTTTCACAACTAACCAAAAACAAAGTTGAAGAACACAACAACAACAGCAACCATGAAACACCTTGGCTATCTAACCTTTAACCCTCACCAGCAGAAATCTTCCACTGGCTTCAGCAAGAACATTCTCTTTTTGTCTTAGAGCTTATGAGACCTGAGACCTATTTTTTTTTTTTCCAGCAAGGGCTTAATTCAAGTTCTCCCTCCTACCTTGAATGCTTCTGCCCACTACACTTCAGAAGAAACACCACATCCTCCATCATGCCTTATTCACTGAGTGTAGCCCACTTGCCTCTCCTTTCCTGGGTTCTCATTCCATTAGTGGTCCTGTGTCTTAGCACTTAATCTCCTATAAACCATGCTCATAAAATGGATATGGTGCTCCTGGCTAAATTTATCAAGTCAGACTCGGCTAGACTTTCTTCTGGCTAGAAGAATGGAATGTCTTGTGGTAACAGTTCATCTAATAAACTATAGTTTTCTGTGATTTAATTCACAGCAGATTATGGGATCCACGAAGGAATGAACTCTGGTTCATTCTACTCTGCTCTGATTGGGTATCTACCAAGAGGACGGAGCTATCTTCTTAGAAATCGTCATCACATTCATTTGGAATCTAAATAACAGGTTGCATAGTCTGAACATTTGTGCAACTGGCTGAAAGTATAGGAAGTAAGTGAATTTCCCTGATTCTGGGAGAGTTCATGAATAGGAATAGAAAGAATAGAAAGAATGGGAAAGTTCTGTAACCTGCCCAGTTAGATGTGGTAGAGGGAGTGAAGAAAGGGAAGCCTACTCAGAGTTAGTGCATACATGACTGATAATTGTGGCCCCATTTGGGCTGTATCTTTATTAACTATGGCTCTAGGAAATTGTGAATGGGGATGGTAGGTCCATTTGTCTTGGGTACCAATTTTAATTTATTTATGTTCCATGCCTGAAATGTTCTACTGAAAATATCTTCTAAGATCAGTGGAACACATCATCCCAATTAACAAGCAGTTGTGCACTGTCACAGTCTATGTGTGACCCCCTAACCCTGAAGTATAAGAAAATTCAAAACAGGCTTCTCAGCCCACAGGGATTTACAGTCTGTCTGGAGAAGTAATATATTCATTATATAATTAGTGAATAAAATATTAGAGTACCAAACTGTAGAATGGAGTGTTAATATTTAAATATTTAAAAAAAATCATAACTCAGTAATTAAATAATTTCAAGGTGAAAAGAAGATGAATGTGAGCTGAGGCATGTGAGAAATGTCTATGTAGGAGGAGCCTAAGCTGAGTTCTCCCTTGGGAAATAAGATAGACAGGTATTGGGGGAAAGAAGAGAAATTGTACTCTCAGAGCAGTAACAATGATATTAAATAAAAAAAAAAAAAGAAACAAAAAACAAACAAACAAAAAAAAACGATGAAGAGAATCAATTATTCATTCTTTGAAGAATTTCATAAGAAGGTGATTGGACAGCAGATTAGAGGTATCTAGCAGTTTCTGAGGCCTTTACAAGTCTGAAATTATCATTAAGTGCTTTACCACGGGGGAGTGCGGGTAGTGAAGCAAGGCAGGGGTATGGAACTGTGAACAGCAGACAAAGACCAGGTGAAATACAGGAGGATTTAACCTCAGATTTATAAAAATAAACAGTGAATCTTAACGCTGAGCAGTAGATGAAATGGTAGAAAGGAGGAGGACGCTCTTCTGCAGGGTTTTAAGCAAAAACATAGGATGGCCTATGACATACAATCTGATACTCTGCAAAAACATAGTTTAAGATGGGAGATATACAGTCTACACAGTGAACAGATGCTAAAGGTCCCTGTATGTCCTAGCTTAATTGCCAAGGCCAAGTGGGGAGCCACCTTAAGAATGTGCTTACAAACCCCGGGCAAAGTGGCACATGACTTCTAGTCTCAGCATTCCAGAGACAAAAACAGGCAAACCTCTGAGTTTGAGGCCAGCCTGGTCTACAGAGTTAGTTTCAGGACATTGCTACACAGAAAGACCCTGTCTTGAAAAACAAAAGAAAATAAAAACAAACCAACCAAACAAACTAACAAACAAAAAGAGTGAGCTTACAGTAAAATTCTTCTGTCAGGAGAAGGCCCTGCACTTGCTCTTTTATATCCCCAAGATCCAAAGACCTCTACACATCACTAGATAAATAGACTGCCAGATAATTAGTTTGAGCCCAGGAAACTAGCTGTGACTTGAATACAGGCACATATATAGGTGTACATGGCCAAGATGCACAGAGGAAGGTTCCATTTGGAAACTATAGTGGGACATCTAGAAAGAGGATCAAGATCAGGTGTATGCTAGGGCAGAGACTGCATGGCCAGGCACACAGGACGACACAGTAGTCAGGCAGTCACCACCAAAGCAAAGAAGCCTTTGGTTTTACTGCCTTGTGCAAGTACTTCGGGAAAGCTTATCTAGCAAAAAGCCCTTTCTAGTCTAACCTGTTAGGACTTTCGGGCAAAAATGACTTAATATCATTCTTTTCTCCACGCCAGGTAAACTGTGGAACTGTTTGGCAAAACATTTGAAAAAAGGCAAACCATCCCATCTTCTAATCCCTCAGCCAAAGAGGAACATCAGCGTTTATCTTTTCAGTATTTTATTTAATCATCTGGTTCTATGTTGGTTTTATTGTGTTTTCCCCTTAGCATTAATTTTCATACCTTCATCCCATATACTTTTATTCTCTCTGCGTCATTTTAATTTTCATTGTTAACTCCACTAGATTATAGCCATTATGGACTTACACTTCTGTGTGTATCTCTGTGAAGCTGTTTCCAGCAAGGCTTAATTAAAGAAAAGACACCTGAATGTAGTGGGCACCATCCACAGGCTGGAGGCCTCGACTGAATAAAAGGAGAAAGTGAGCTGAGCACCAGCATTTGTTGGTCTCTGCTTCCTGATTGTAGGTGCACTGTGACCAACTCCCTCACCCTCCATCCATCATGCCTTCTCTTTGATGTGGACTACACCCTAAAACATGATCCCAAATAAACTGTTCCTTTTCAATTACTTCTCTCAGATACTGTCTCACAGAAATGAGAAAAGTAATGAATGCACTATCCTATCCAATTCTTCATTCTTGCCTCCACTGCTTATTGATTTTCTTATCAAACACTATTTTCACTCATTAATTTTTAATTAGTAATTCCTTTAAATTACTCCAATTCTCTTTAAATTACTCTTGCTGGGCTGGAGAGATGGCTCAGCGGTTAAGAGCACTGTCTGCTCTTCCAGAGGTCTTGAGTTTAATTCTCAGCAATCACAAGATGGCTCACAACCATCCCTAATGGGGATCCAATGCCCTCTCTGGTGAGTATGAAAACAGCGACAGTGTACTCACATACATGAAATAAATCTTTTTAAAAAAAATTACTGTTGCTGTGGTCTGTGTTTACTCATTGGGTAGTAATGAAGATTCAGACTTCAAAAAATGGATGTTCACTAAGAGGTCTCTCAAATAAAATTAAAAATATATAAGGGGGTATAAATATGTATATATCCTAAAATATACAGAAATTGCAATTTAGAAACAAAAATATAAAAAAAAATAGGCAATATAGCTTCTTCAAGTATTCACAATTCTTTAGTAACTTAATACTATAATATTGAAATGGTTAAAATTTTGGATAAAAAATTCAAAAGTATAGTTTTAGATATCATCTTTTACCTCAAAGAGGATTTAGAAAAACAGATAGAGGATGAAGCAAAGAAGTGAATTTAAGACTTGGATGAAAGTGGGGCTTGGCAGATGATGACTATAATCTCAGAACTGGGATGAGAGCAGAAGGATTGGGACTTAGAAGTTCAAGCATCATTCTCAGAGTAGAATGAGTTTGAGGCCAGCCTGGACTACCAGAGACTTTACATTAAAAATATAATAATAATAAAAAGGAAATAAAGAAAGAAACCTAACAACTAACAAACAAAAGAAACAGCTTGGGCAAAAAAAAAATCCTTCGAGTTGAATAAGATGAAACTGAGTGATTATTGCATTCAGATAACAATAAAGAAATAGATGTCAAGAAGGAAAAGAGATACATAGAACCCTTAAATAGATATGTCTATACACTGAAGATGAAATGCCAAGAAAAAAAAAGAAAGAACATTAAAAGAAGAAAATACTAACTCACTTTAAATCAGAACTCTTCAGATTTATCTCAGAACCCTAGCAGAACCTCTAAAAGCAAACAGAAAAGCATAAACCGATGTAGTTAAGTCCCGAGACTAATAGCTCCTGATCAACACCACTGTATCCAGCAAAGCTATCACTTCAAACTGAGAGGCATAAACTCAAACTACACCAATTCATATCTACTAAGCTATCATCTCAGAAGACATTTAACATAGCCTAAATGATGGTGAAGAAGAAAGTTGGTCACAATTGCATGAGCATGAGAAAAAATGAATTTAATTAGGAGAATAAACAATCAAAGATAATCGTCAAAGATTCAAACACTTTTAGTCCAATAAACAGGAAACTTCTACTATGATGAAGGAAAAAAAAAGAACAAAGAATACCCCCCTCTAAAAAAACTATATAGAGTTAGCACATATCTCCTAAATAATTTGGAATGTAAAGTTTACTCTCCAATTAAAATAAAAGTTTGCCTTTGGATAAAGTAATAAGATTCATTCATCTGTTGTGTCTAAGAAACACATTCCTTTGACAAAAACACATGGAAGGAAAATGAAAGAGCAGAAAATAATTTTTCAACAAATGAAAGCAAGATGGAGTATCAGTATAAAAAACTGACAAAACACAGTTTAAGACAAAATTAATGAGGAGAGTTACTACATATTTGTAATGGTTAATTTTATGTCAACTTGACACAAGCTAGAATTATCAGAGAGCCTCTATAAGATATGGCTGTAGGGTGTTTTCTTAATTAGTGATCAATAGAGGAGGGCCCAGCCCATTGTGTTTGATGCATTTCCTAGGCTCAGTGATCCTGGGTTCTAGTTTAAAAAATGTATGAGTAAGTCACCTAGGGCAAGCCAATAAACAGCATCCCTCCTGCTGGCCTTTGAATCAACTCTTGCCTCCAGGTTCCTACCCTGTGTCTGTCCTGACTTCCTTTGATGATGAACTGTGATGTAGAAGTGTAAGCAGAATAAACCTTCTGTCCCCAAGTTGCTTTGGTCATGGTGTTTCATCACAGCAATAGAAACCCTAAGACAATACTAATAAAAGAAAAATCATTAAGAAAATAAAATGATTGTCAATATATATTAACCAAATGTCTATGTACCCAATGCCACAATACTTAGGTATAAAAGGACAGTAAGTGATTTTCATGTATCTCTGTCATCAATAGATAGACCATTTAGAAAAAAAAAAGTTAATTTAAAACAACTTCAGAATTAAACTGTACTACAGATAAAAATGGACTTAGCAGACAACTGCAGAATATTCAGCCCAATAGCTGTAAAGTGTATGTGCTTAAAGCGTATTGTTTAACTTTCTCCAAAATACATCATGTTGTAGGCCAGCTTAACAGAACAAAAAGTTGAAATAACCTGTTGTGTATTATCAGGTGATAATGGGTGTTAGTATTCTGTCTAAACTCCACCTCCACAGTTACCTGGCAATAGCCAGGTATGCTCCTCTTCACGGTTACCTAGCAACAGCCAGGTAGGCCTGGCCCACTATAAAAGGGGCTGCTCACCCCCTCTGCTCTCTCTTAATCTCTTACTCCTACCCTCTTACTCTCTTACCTCTCTGTCCCTTCCACCCTTCTCTTCCTCTCTCTCCACATGGTCCAGGCTGGCCTCGAACTCCAGATCCTCCTGCCTCTGCCTCCTTCAGCAAATCCTACCTCTACATGGGCCCGCTGAGACATCCCCTTCCCCATACCTCTCCACACACCCACAGAACATACTCTCTTTATCTCTTTATCTTTTTATAAACACTTCAATGGGGATAAAACTAATAATAGCAAGAGAAAACACAAAATATACAAATACTCCTAAATCAACTAATATATTTTTTGAGAAATCAGTAGATAAATTAAATTTAGATAATTGAAGAAATTAGAGGGGGCTCTGAAGTTTCCTAGAGTCAAATGATAAGGGTAAGTGTTGGCATTTAGTCTAGGCTCCGCCCCACAGTTACCTGGCAACAGCCAGGTGTGCCTGACTCACTATAAAAGGGGCTGGTTGCCCCTCCTCTCTCTCTTGCTCCTCTTACTCTGTTGCTCTGCTCCAACTCCCTTCCCTGTCTCTCCCCATTCCTCTCCCTCTGTCTCTCCACATGCTCATTGCCTGACCTCTACTCCTCTATTCCTCTCTCCTTTACTCTCCATTTCTCTCTCTGCCTTTTTCTCAACTTCCCTTCACCTGCCCTGAATAAACTCTATTCTATATTATACCTTCATGGGGCTGGGATGCTTCAGCATAGGCCTGCCGAGGAACCCCCACCCCCCACACCTGACTGCACATCCACCAAACATATTCCTTTTCTCTTATCTTTTCATAAAACACAACAGGTAGAACATGTGGGACAAAATGAAGGCAGTTTAAAGAGGGAGGTTTGTAGCCACGAATGCCTAAACTTATAAAATTTAAGCCTATTTTAATTAAATAATTCCATAATGTACTTCTAAGTCTTATAAAAGCAAGAATAATTCAATGAAAACTCAAAGGAAGAAATAATATAAAGATCAGAGCTGACTTTAATGGAATGGGAATAAAAAGAGTAATACAGAGGACTAATAGAGTTGGTTCCTTAAAAATAAATAAATAAACAAATCCCTTAACAAACTCACCCTCCAATTAGGCATGATATATTATGACAGAAATTACAGCAAATAGCATTTGTCCCAAACAATAGGTAGCAAATATTTTGAAAAATTCTTATTTAATAAATTTGAATTTGACATATCAAAATTGAACCAAGAAAATATCAAAAAAAAAGCCCAAGAATATCTGTGATAGCCAATGAGGAGTCTCCTATAAAGAAAAGCCCAGGACTGGATTGGTTATATTCTCTGTTAAATTCTACCAGACCCTTAAAGAAAAACTAACATTGAGAAGAATATAGTGTCTGTGGTGGTTTGAATGAGAATGGTCCCCCATCAGCTCATAGATTAGAATGCTTAGTTACCAGGGAATGGCACTATTTGAAAAGATTAAGAGATGTGTTCTTATCAGAATAGGTATGGCCTTGTTAGAAGAAGTGTGTCACTGGGGGTGGGTTTTGTGGTTTTTTCGAGACAGGGTTTCTCTGTGTAGTCCTGGCTGGCTATCCTGGAACTCACTCTGTAGACCAGGCTGGCCTCGAACTCAGAAATCCACCTGCCTCTGCCTCCCAAGTGCTAGGATTAAAGGCGTGTGCCACCACCGCCCTGGCAGTTTTGAGGTTTCAAAAGCCCAGTTGTTTTTTCTCCCTACTTCCTGTGGATCCAGATGTAGAACTCTCAGTTACTTCCCCAACCAAGTCTACCTGCATGTCAGCATGTTCCCTGCCATGATGCTAATGAACTAAGCCTCTGAAATTGTAAGCAAGTCCCAATTAAATCTTTCTTTTATAGTACTTGCTGTGATCATGGTGTCTCTTTAGCAATAGAACTAGCAATAGACTAAGACAATGCCAGACTCCTGTAATCATAGAGGCAAAAGCAGGAAGATTATGAGTTTGAGACTAGAGTAGGCTACATAGCAAGTTCAAGCCACATCCTGTCTCAAATATCATGGTCTGGGAAGAATAAGGAGGAGGAGGAGAAGGGGAAAAAGAAATAATATGCCCCTTTCTTACATCCATCAATGATCATCAGAATATTCCAAAGTAGGAAAGGGTTGTCAAACTCTTTTTGGCTACAAAGCCAGATCACCATGGTGATAAAACAAGGCTACAGATGCATGCAGACACACAGACATATGCATGCATGTATACACTGAGAAAGAGAGAAAAAAATAGGAAGTGTGAGATTTTATGTGCTCTGTGGATTATAAAGTGTGTTTTATCTGTGCATTGAAAGATAAGTACTAATTGACATACATTAAAAGGTTCACTGCATTTTGTCTCTCCATTTATCATTAAGAGATGGACAGTTGCTGAAATAGTTAAAAGTCTGAGCTCCAGATCAGACAAGCCTTGGTTTGAATCCTGTTTGTACCATGGTTAGATACCTAACTGATCCAAACTGGAGTTTCTCATCTGAGGAAAGGAATGTGTCTTTAAAAAGAAAATGCAGCCAGGTGGTAGTAGCACACGCCTTTAATCCTAGCACTTGGGAGGAAGAGGCAGATGGAGTTGGGTGAATTCTAAGGCCAGACTGGTCTACAGAGAGAATTCCAGGACAGCCAAAATTACACAGAGAAATCCTTGTCTTACAAAACAAAACAGCAGCACAGCAGCAACAGCAGCAGCAGCAGCAACAACAACAAAAGACAGAAAGAAAGAAAAAGACAAGCAGATAGAGGACAGGATGAGAGAGAGATAGAGAGAGGGGGGAGGAGGGAGGGAGGGAAAGAGAGAGAGAGAGAGAGAGAGAGAGAGAGAGAGAGAGAGAGAGAGAGAGGGAGAAAATGCTCAGAGTAGGGCTCCACACATACTAAGTACTAAGTACTAGTGCCTTAGCTATTGTGATCAGAGATGTTGAAGGAAGACATAATTATATGTTTGCATATTGCTTCTTTGAAGCTAATTGCTCATAGAATTTTGGAAATCTTATCATTATATACTCTAAAAATAGTCTGCATGTCTGAGACTTCTATTAAATACATTTGTGCTATTTATTGCCCAAATTCATGAGGAATTCAGAGACTGAAGAGACCAAGCTCGCTTATGAACATTCATTGGCTAAGTCAAAAATTTAGAATAGCCGAAAAGTAGGTGGATGAAATGTTTCATGTCTCAATATCTCAAGATATTAGTATATTACATTTTCAGTTTCTGATACTTCAGGCAATGGATCTGCTCTTAGCAAAAAACTACAGAGGATTTCTTAGATTATTTTTTATTAAAAAATAAAAAACTTTTATTTTAAATTAATACTTAGTAACTTCATGTGCCTCAAGAAAGTAGAAACTATATTTCACGACCCAGTTCAATTACTTAAGATGCAAGTCCTAGAAGAGGCCATTTGTTCGCACACATATACACAAAGGATTGTAACAGTCTGTTATAAATCTACTACAAAAAGAACCAATTTCTTTCATCTTATATCAGAAAAATTTCTAGCTGAGTAAAATATCGCTTGCCAAAACCAATTAAGACACATTGGAAAGGCTGCCATTTACAAATCATTAAGCAGCTTTCAAAACAACCTATTTTCAATTTGATTCTCTGCTTTAAACAGATGGATTTACATTTATGATATTTTAATATCACCTTTAATTTTAAAAAAAAACTGTTAACAGGTGACATTTTATACAATGTTAAATAGTATTTACTATTCCAGAAACTTGTTCTCATTTGTGTGATTTTTCTAATTTTATTAAGGAAAAACAGAAAAAGGACTCTCAAATAATGTAGAAGGCAAACTCCTGATATATTAATTTATGGTGCAGGCACAATAGGTTGAAAAATGGGGTGTCTCTGGATCTTGTGCTGGGCATTTCTGAGTCCCAGAAACTGAACAGCCGTGCCAGGTACCCAGGCATTTACAGGCTTTGGCTTTGGCCAGGACACTGCCCCTGTGTCCTGCAGCAAAAGGCAAGCCTTGGCCCGTTTCCTTTTATGTAAAAGTTCTTTTAAAGCAGCTGCTCTGGCCCAGTGGGACAGGCAGCTGGAGTGCTGTCTGTTCCCAGCAGGGGCAGTCTTCAAGGGTTGTGCCCAGCTCCTTCAGCGGCTGGAGGCTGGCTGGCTTTTGTTTGTTTTTTCTTTCCTTTTTTTTTCTTCACTTCCATTCTCTCCCCCAAACATTTCTCTGAAGGAATGGAAATCCTTTCAGTTGTTTTACAGAGTTAAAAACAATTTTCAGGAGGGTCTACAAAAAATTTAAAAGTAATATTCTTCCCCCCACCCCAGGGGTGGGCTTTGAGTTTCACCTTTAGAATTTAAAAAGGCTGAACTGTAAATTCTTTTATGAGAAAAGTTAAATAGCATTCATGTTATACATATTTGCATGGACATGGGGAGAAGAGAAAGTATGAAGAACAAAAGGAAACCACAAAGGCCAATTAAATTGTATGTATCACACTTAAACAGCAGCGGCAGCTGCATGGTAGAGTTCACATGTGTGTTTTACATGTGTAGCATGGGCCAGATGATGTCATCCGATTTTAAAAGCTGTGTAGATGTGACCTATTTACCAACCATGGTTATCTATCTTCCACCATGTTCTATTGGGCTATATATAAGACACTGTATACATTGCACTGTATATAAGAGACTCATGTGAGATAACTAGCTGAAGATCAGACAAACAATTTAGTTTTATGAAAAATATGGTCTCAGGTGTATAATGTATTTCCCTGGAAATAATGACTTAAAGAATGCTTTTTAGTATCTGCCACAGGGTCAGTGTATAAGACACTCATAGCATTGGGTCATAGAAGAATGTTCTAGTGACCCATAGCTGGAGTCATACTCTGAGGATGAATGTAGGGATGGTAAATTCTGATACGGTGGAGTGTTTCTGGAGGCTGGCTTGAGGCAACTTCCTGCCTGAACTGCCTGAAGGGGCTTTTTGTCTAGCATTCTTTTCTTTCATGGTCCCTCCCACCTATTTTTATGTCAGCTTATCCCTAAACACAGTTATTCACTGACAATTGTGTCAATGGAGGAAGCTTTAGAATAGTGCTGGGAAGTTTATTTCATCATTAAGGAGTCTACTTGATGGTGGGAAAACTCTTCCCCTTTCATGGGGGAGAAAAATCAGCCAATCAGTAGTTTAAATATGTCTGCCATATACCTTCCGGGTACCTTGACCTGTAGAAGGCTTCTGGAATATGACAAAAACATAAGGCCAGTCTCTGCCCTGGGACGTAAGTTATGGACAAAACCACCCTGGGGAAATTATAACAGGTATTTCAGAAGCATGGTCAAGACATGCAGATGGAAAAGCATAGGCCATAAGTACCAACAGAGTGGCGGGTTAGTGATGGGTCCTCACAGCTGCTCAACAGGATGAGATCGAAGTAGGGATCAACTGATTATCACCGCATTAGTGGATAAAAATAAAGCCAACAAAAAATTAAAACCGTAACATTCCATTGACTCCAGAGAGACAATGGAGATCACTGTGGGACAGAGTCGTTGTCTCTTCTGTTAGCTTTAAACTTTCAATAGGATTCTTTTGCTTTTAAAATAGTATTGTTTGAAATACCTCTTCAGACTAAACTTACATGGGCATTTGAACATGGAGGAAAAGAAATAAAAGCCTTCGGGGTTAAAACTTGAGTATGAAATATATTAAATAAAAATTCCTTTATGAAAGGCTTCTAAAGTTGTCTAACATTTCTTAAATCAATCTGTAGCACGTAATCAGTAAAACCATATCATTTAAACAGAAAGATCATAACTTAGACCCTCACCCTTGGGCAGCTGTATCCTATTATGGGCTGTAACTTAGCACATGACTTTCAGGAGTTGTTAAAATTGAGTTCAAGCTAACAAATCTCAACTGTTAAATAAAATAAAATAAAGTCAAATAAAAAAAAGTAAAATAAAATAAAAACCTCTGGTGAGATTGGGCAGCAGCTTATGAAGAGGTCCCATGGGATAAGTGTCTATCATATTTTATTTTGACCTGTTAAATGTATTTATATACGAGGAAAAAGGTATTAGGACAGATATGACCTTTAAGTGACTGAGAAGTCACTCCCCTATTTAAAAGACTTTGAAATATTTTCTCCTTGGACTGTCTTTCAATATTTAAACTGTCAAATGAACATTTGTTGATAGAAGATAAAAGAGAATGTCTTTTATACCGCTGATAGCTGAGTTGAAGTTTGCATTTTATCAGTCTAAATTCAAATAAAAGTCATTGTATCTTGTTACAAATAAAATTGGCATTTGAACGGGCTTCCATAAAACATGCATTTTTAGTTTAATCCTAAAAGTATCAACATTTACTCTATTGCAATTAAGATGCAATCATTGTTCTGACCTGAAAGGATGCTCCTTCAAGGGCAGTTTATATGGTGGAATACACTGCAGCATGTGCAGGAATTTTACATTTCTTACATCCACCCCTCTCTGTGAAATGTGAAAACTATAAATGTATCATCAATTTTATAGATTTCAAGTAACTACATTAGAGAGAATGGGGTGGAAAAAATACTTGACTGGAGAGATTTTTTTTTGTTCTCCCAGGCTATACACTGCCAGATTCATGATTACTAAGATGTTTTTAATAGCCTTGTAGTCTGGTCTGAGTTTTCCAAAAGGTAAAAATGTACTCTTTGAAGTTAAGTATTCACCTATCTGAGATATATATATATATATAACCTTCCATGCATTCCATGCAGAGAAATGTTTTTCAAATAAAAAAAGTTAATGTACCTCAAATATGTGAGAAATTTGCATCTAACTGAACAACATTTATCAAAGATTCCATTTTACCTTTTCATCAAAGAGAATGGAAAAAAATACCAGTGAAATCTAACATAAAACTTTATAAAGCTAACCCGTCACCCACTAACTCTTGTATCTGAAATGACAATCAAGATAGCTTTTAAACTATCTCTTGGAGAAAGTTGTTTTGATGTGGCTTTCAGTTAGTGCAAGTACTTTCTTCCCAGAGACATATTTATCATTCTCTCACCTTACTTTTTGCCTGGATTGGCCAATAGTTTCCTGCTGATAAAAGCTACAGTTCTTCCTAGCATAGGTATCAGTACACACACCTCCAGCAAATGCCATCTATGCTTTGTCCCAGGACACATAAAGCCATAAACTTCTGCATAATTTGAGATCATATTTAACTCCAGTACCCGTGAGTCAACAAGATTCAACATGCTTCTCTTCAGCTCCCATTTGATCCATGTTCCTTGTATACGGCCTTTGGTCAAGTGGCTTCTCCTCCTCTAAAAATGCTCCAACCTCTGTACTTCTGTCATACTCTGTTCAGACACAACTACTTATTAGTCTTCCCTACCTCACAGACAGGCTCATTTCTCTCCCCTCTCTGCTTTCTCTTACAGCCCAGATAATATGGAAACTGGAAGGTCTAAGAGGCAGTGTCATGTAGTGAGTGACTAAAGGTAAGTAGTTGGAAGACAGTATTTGTATCTAGCCTCCAACCTCTACTACGGTGGGATTTAGTCAATTCGCTTCTGTTCCGTCACTCATAACAACAGTACCTACAACACTATCTACATTTACTGACTTGCTATGAAGACTAAATGTTACTGGCATAGTATCTGTCATACAATGAGGATTTATTGTCCTAGTTTCTATAAAATGAGTGAAGTAACACTGTACAGATTAGATAGGTAACTATCTTATCCTTTGGTAACTTAAAAAATGAATGCCTGAGTTAGGATCTGCTACACAGCCATCTTGAAATCATGTAGTAGTTCCTTTTGAGAAAGCCAAGGAATGGTCAAACAGTAGCAAACAAAGAGCAAGTCCATACTCCACAAGAGAGGACGGGGCTGCTCTTAAGACAGCTCATCCTTGCTTGTGACTCATGACCCATGGAATGAAACTGGATGTCAGAGAGCTCGGAGTGGAAGGAATCATGGACAGATGCCATGATCTCTCTGCAAACAGATTCTGCCTGGCCGCATGGAGCTATCCAGTGCTGCAGAGACGCTCCTGGTGTGGAGATCAGTTCCATGCCAGCCTTCAGAAGCAAATTCATATTGGGAGCCCACCTTATCCCAAACTTCTTTCATTTGAATGTCTACTAGGAAGCAAAGGAAAATGCTGTGGGAGTCCTTTCCTTTTAAAAGAGAAAATAATACCTTTAAAAATGCACAGTTATCGTAGATGTACAGCTTATCTAAACTATAACAGACTGAACATACTGTAAAATGCCATCTGAAGGCTGAACCGTGCATTCAACATTATTTCCTTAAGCGACTGTAACTGCTCCCACATGGTTCTGCTTCAGACCAGAAAACTCTCAGAGTGCTTTTCCTAATCAACTTGAAGAGAAAATTTACCCATGGTTGCTTGTTTGTAAGCAAATCAAAAGCCAACCGAGGGTGATGAATGACTCAGAAGGCCAATTTCTGCTCTCTGTACTGCGTGTCCAGAGAGTACAGGAAACACCACTTTGCATTCACAGAAGAGAAGTTCAGAAACAACGCAGCAGTTTCTTTTTAAAACTCCTTTGTTCACTTGAGTTGTGTCTTATGATTTCTCTGAGTCCCTTTTCATCTTCCAGGAAAGCAAGGAAGCAATTCTTTTTATGTGTTCCTCAAGGGCAGAGACCAGATGGGTGGCGGCAGGGGAGGAGCCTGGAGTGAGCTAAGAGGACAGGGAGAAGACTCTTTAAGAACTGCCATTAAGGCTGGTGGCAGCTTTTTAGGTTGCCAGCAAGAGTGTGGTGGCAGCAATTTAAAGTTGCGCCAAAGTAATGAAGTTCATGAGCCAGACCGACATGTGCAGCGTCCACAGTTGCCAGTGTATGGCTTGATCCTCAAACAGACATCTGATGTCCTGCCTCAGAAAGCAAACCCATTTCCACAAAGATTGGTAGAGATATTTGTCATTTAGCTCATGTCACTTAGTCATTTTATTTACAGGTTAGAGAAGCCAGAAAGGAGAGGACCTAACATTCTCATATTCACACCCAATGAGCTGAGCAGCTGCAGAGCAAGCAGTTCATTCCAGAGTAAGTCAGCAATGACAAATGCTAATGTTGGGATTTTTTTTTTTTAGTTGTTAATGAATGAAACATATGAAATGTGACACAATTTTTCCATATGAAAAAAACCTCTGTGTGGATTACAAGGTTCTCAGAAGAAAACAACAACAACAAAAAAATGTAGCGTTCTTGTAAAAATTTTGGTGACAGAACATTGTCCCTTTAAAAATTCCTAGTCTCTCTTCTAAGCTGTATGCAATTGAAAGAAATTAGTTCAGCTTAAGAACTGGATCGTACAGCCTCAGATTTGAACTTTTCCCTCCATTTCCTTTTACTGCTTCTGCTCTCCAAATTTTAGATATAAGTTCTTACAATTTATCCAAAGCTTTGGACATGCCAAAGCCATTTACCCTTCACTAAGAATTGAATGCATTGAAGGAGAAGGACATTCTTTCCTTCTCTTTCACTGAGAGAAACATACCAAGCCAGAATAGATGCCAGGCTAAGCTTGAGGATGGAGTGATTTTTATTATTTCTAACACAGCTATTGACAGATGCTTGCAGGCAATATTTTTTTAAATAAGAAAGAAAGTAGCTTTTGTTTTATGCCTTAGAGGTCAGATTGGTTACAATTTAATTTCTAAGAAATTGGTTACAATTTAATTTTATAGAATAAAGAGGCCAGACTTTTCTTTCTCTCTCTCTTTTTTTTCATCACACATATGAGAAATATAAGCTGCAGGGACATCTGGAAAGAACCATTATTCACTAATCAGAAAGCAAAATCCAAACCACTGATACTTTGATGGAGACACACATCACTAGAGTCACAAGGAGGAAAGCTGTAACGTATTGCAGGGTAAAAACATTCCATATGCATTTTCACCTTTTGGGCAGATCCAAAGCGCAATTCTATTTCAGAAGCCCTTTGTAATCTGACACCCACTGTAGATAAGATACACTATGAAGATAGTCTGTTTTGCAGCAGCGAGAAATCAAATTGGTTCCAGAAGCAAACTTATATGACAAATGGTTTAATAGTATTGCTGGAATTGTAAAGCTTGACTGAATTATTTTTCATAATCATTTTAGAAAAAGATTTAAAAATAACTTTGCCATGCCATGTGGGGTGGGGGCAGGGATGTTGGGAATGGGGCTGAAGTTAGAAGGCATCTCATTTTACTGGCATTATAATTTGTCATTAAAATTTAGTAGCTCAGTGGTTAAAATTCAATGTTGTTTGCTACAAATAATTTTAGATAAAAAAAAAAATACCTGACTTAATATGACTGGTTATGTTGTGGAAGATTAAATAGATTAACCACGCAGTGCATTTTTTTTTATTATCATTTCCAAGTTATTTTTAGTTTTCACTGAGTTCTAGTCAGCTTTGTTTTATTTAAAAAGCATCTGGAAAAGTTCATTAAGACTTGGCAGGTTTTAGACGTTAGAAAAAGAGTCATCTACACAGTACTGTCTTGGCAAAATAGCCCAGAGTCTTGTGGATGAAGGTAAAAGGAAATCATTCTCCTGACTGAAGTCGGGAACAATTTAAATATCGCTTAGCCCACAGCACACGACTACAAAGATCTAGCAGCAATAGTAGTTAAATAGGATGTGACTAGACACTTAGGACTATTTTCTAAAAAGTCAGGGGAAAAAAAGCATTTTCCCCCCTTCAGTACTTACGGTCTTTGAAGACCAAAGCCGGGTCTCTGTGAGGCAAGGCTTGGGCAATGATGTGCCTCAGAGATTCCAAGGTTCTGTCCATCTCGGGTCTGCCTGTGCAAGCCTCCTGCACAGTCTCCTCATGCCTGAATTCTTGCAGCTCTGGACTGAATTTGTGCAGCTCATTGATGCACTGGATTACCAAAGAATCCCTTTTAACATCTGCCAATCAGACATTTCCCAGAATCTAAAGACCCCCAGGGCCCTCCTCTCGGGCTCACTTATCTTTGTTGTATGCTGAGCTAATTAGCCTGAAAGGCTGGCTGACAGGCTGGTTCCCATGGCTTCGTTCTGTTAAACACACCCACCTACAGGCAGGCTGGGGAAACTCACTAATCATGAGAACAGATCTCACCAACCAGTTTTTGCCTGGATGTTGTGCTGCCTTCCCATTTGGGCATTTCTTTTTGCCTTCCATCTTTAAATGTGCTGCCCCCCGGAATATGGACTCGAGAAGCATCTTTCTGCAGTTTCCTAAATTACAAGAGGAAGGCTTAGGACAGCCATCATTGAACAACCACTACAACCAACATAATCTAAATTCACCTTTGGAAAAGAGGGAATACTCTAAAGATTATGGTTGGAGTTAGATTATGCATTATGTCTGAAATCAGAATCCTTCCTCCAATGATAGGCACTTCATTGTGAGCGGTAGCAAGCAATACCTAGGAGACTATTTTATAGTTTGCATGACCATATTTCTTTATCTATTACCCTCCACCACAAATCATTCCCAAGATTGACTTTAATTAATCCTGATAATTTATTCTGTTAGAAATTTCAGGGTGAGGGTCTTGAGAAATGACTCAGTGTGTAAGGACTCTTGTGAAAGCAAGGGAACTTAGTTCAAATCCCCTGCATAGATGTAAAAGCAAGGCATGGTTGTAAGCACATGACTGCATGTACAGGTAACACTAAGGTAGGGAAGCTGAGACCGGTGGATCCCAGGACCTGTCTACCGTCAATTTAGCAGGAATGGGTAGTTTCACATTTTCTAAAAGTTGCTGTTTCAAAAAATAAGGTGGAGAGTGATAGAAGCCATCTATCATTCCTCTGGAATGCCCCTGCATACACACCTGCACACACCACAGACACTACCGCTGCCACCACCACCACCAAAAAGAACAGCAGCGACAACAGTGACAAGAATTTCTAGTGACAAAGAACAAAAAAGCAACACCTTTAA
This sequence comes from Rhabdomys pumilio, assembly GCA_030674055.1. Classification (NCBI taxonomy): domain Eukaryota; kingdom Metazoa; phylum Chordata; class Mammalia; order Rodentia; family Muridae; genus Rhabdomys; species Rhabdomys pumilio. The sequence continues at coordinate 152,887,260 of JANHMN010000004.1, forward strand.
AAGAAAAGTTTAATAGACAGTTAATAAAAGAACTCAGTGAATACAATTCTTTGCTATCTATGCTCTCTGTAGCATCCACATTTATGTGTAAAATAATACTTTGACAAGAGACAAACATGTCATATGATCAGGAATCATACTGCAATAATATGTAATATCAGAAATAAAAGAACTGACTTTACAGGCTGTTCGCTTTGTGATTAAGGAGCTGTGAAGGACTTCTTTGCTTCATTTAAAGTGTTTTTTTTTTTTTTTTTTTTTTTTTTTACACAGAACTCACCACAGATTGTCTTCTCATGTTCCTTCCAATTTTCACATTCCATTATTATGAAACTAATTCTTTAAAGACTGTATAAATAGAATGTCTTTCATGTGATCAGTTTCTTCAGCTAGTTGTGGAAGGGTGGGATTAATAAAAAACAGACAAGGAAAAAGTAGCAGTGATAGTAAATGTTGTTATAATGACTCTTCCCTGGCAAATACCACAGGAAATATAGTAAATGTTGTTATAATGACTCTTCTCTGGCAAATACCACGGGGAATATAGGCCGCTCAGAGAAGAAATTCAGGATTATGACATAGACAAAAACATTAAATGAAATGATACATTGATCTATGTATATTTCATATATATGTTTGAACCTGATGAGAAAGAAACTTATCTTAGGTCACAAAGTATACTAAATATGGCCTGCATCAAATTGTGAGCATGTGTGGGTGTGAATGCACGTGTGTGTGTGTGTGTGTGTGTGTGTGTGTGTGTGTGTGTGTTTTGCTGAAGACCAAACCCAGAGACCTGCACAGGAAAGACAATCAATCTATCATTGAGCAATAAATTCAGGGCAGAAAAATATGAATGTTACTGTCTGTCAAAATTTTAAAATTTATTTTTTATTTTGGGGAAAGAAGTTCTTAATTTCAAAAATAATCTGCATGACTGGTTAATTAAAAAAAAAACTCTGTTATGCAGCAATTAGACACATAGTATGGATGAATGTAGGTACTTTGAGAGTAACATAGTACTGGAAACCAAGACAATTAATGTTCTCATTATAGAACCAGGACAAATAATATAAATTTCCCAGAAAGTGATACTGATAATAGAAAACAGAAAAGTTAGAAATGATTGATGCCTGGAGTCTGATCAGTGAATGGGCTTTTCCTGTAGATTCAAATTGAATGCAATAATTCGTTAAAACATTTTGTTTATTTTATGTGTATTGGTGGTTTGCCTGCATATGTGTCTGCACCACATATGTACCTGGTGTCTGTGGATGCTGGGACATAAACCTGTATATTCTGGAAAAGCAGCCATATCTCGAGACTCAAATTCTAATCTTAAAAATAGCGTGTTAGAAGGAACAATAAACGTGGGTTCAATAGACTTAGGATTATATTTTTGTCATCTAACGGTGAAAGGTGATTCATCTCTGAGTTTGCATTTCTCATGCATAAAGTCAGGGAGTTAATCTGAATGTTCCCTTGAAGTTCTAAAATCTATGATTCAATGGTTATAAATAAACGCAAATATTAGCACAGATTTTCTAGACATGCAGAAAGCCATATATTCATTTCACAAATGCTAGACTGGTATTCAGAAAGTCACTTCTACTCTCATTCAACCTAACGATTTATCTGTAATAAACAGAACCAATATCAATATGATAAATTTAAAGACGCTCACTGCCACAGCTACACAGAAATTTGTAGGAAAACTATGAGCATCTTCACAAGACCTTCAGAGCAAATTTACCAAGACAGTTCAAAGAGACATTATAGCCTGTTATAAGTCTCATTTAATAAATGAAAACAATAAAGACAGATTACACAACATCACAGCATTGTTTCCTCATTAAATCAATCTTTCAATAAAAGTTTTCCTAAGCCTCTGTTTACACATTCTTCTTTAAATGCTCATAAAAAATTCTTAGGTCTACTGGGCAGTGTTGACACACACCTTTAATCCAACTCAGGCAGATCTCTGTGAGTCTGAGACCAACCTAGTCTACAGAGCTAGTTCCAGGACAGCCAGGGCTACACAGAGAAACCCTGTCTCAAAACACAAACAAAAAAATTCTTAAGTCAAACTTATGTTACTAGCAGTCAGAAAAACTACTATGTGGTTTCTTTACTTTCTTTGATGTAAAAAGCAACTAACAGAGATGGAAGAGTCAAGAAAACATTGAGCCTATTCGATGAGTCTATTTTAAAGTTCAGAGCTTTCACTGTGAACATTAACTACCTGAAGGTTATGCCAGAGGCACAATTAAAATATGAAAATGAGGTAAGAGACTACAGTAAAGAAAATAATGTTCTAACAAACACACTGTGAGAGTACTAAAGGATGAGAAATGGCATCCGAATGACATGCTCAGTGATGGAAACTCAGCACCCAATGGTAAAAGAGGGCTCCTTCAGTGAGATAATGCACATTCCAAGCTTCTAGATGTTCACACGGAATACAAGCAAAGCTCTTTGCTTGTTTCACAGTAGCATGCTTAGTGTTAAATAACAACTCACTATACATTTATAAGAATGGTATGGGCATGAGGGCTACCAATTGGAATTTAGAAAACACTAAGTGTTCCAGAGGGTCACCATTCATTAAAAGTGAAAAAGAAAAATGTCTCATGCCAACAGCATGCTGTATTCTGGAGAAGGTGACCAACATTGTCAAGGGAGCTCCCAAAGGATAGAACTGTAGTTGGAGCCTCAACTAACATACACTCTTTTAAAAAAATTATTCCTATTGTGTGTAAGAGAGTAAATGGTGAATATGAGGTACGCATGCCTCAGAGCACATGTGGAAATCAAAGGAGATTTGGGGAGCTGGGTCTCTCCCTTACAGCGATTCTGCTGATCCAACTCAGGTAGCCAGGCTTGTATGTGAAACACCTTCATTCAGTGAGCCATCTCAGTGGTCACTGACATATTTTTATTTCTAGTGAATCAGATGATCGGGAGAGAGGGAAGGAGGACCCTAGGGAGAGCTGGGAACACTATCTCTTTGAAATAAAGTCTCACTTCCTTTGGTGCTAAGTTTATGTCAAGAGAGATGGAATCAAGAGGAATCTAAGGCATGGAGTTGAAGTGTTAAGACAAAGAATTTACAGACCTTGACAGATTCCAATGAAGATGGGCAGGTTGTACTGGAAGAGCCAAATGGAGGAACTGGCAAAAAAGGTCAAAGCCACCGATTAGTAGTATTTCCCAGGAAGCGTGGGAGGAGACAGGAGACTCAGAAGTTGATGCTGTTGAGGTTTAGTGTCACTTCAGCAAGAAAGAAGCTAGAAAGGGGAGTAAGTGGCTTTTAAGCATCTACTTTAATAATTAAAAAAAGTGGATGGATAGCTCAGAGTTTTATTGCCTTTTGAGAGGAGACCGTTGTGGTATTTGGACAAAGGCTTTTATAAGAGACAGCTGAAAAGGGAATTGCCAACACTTTCTCCAAACAACAGTTTAAAAAACACAAGTAACATGGTAGAGTTTTATTCCAGACTTTTTAATCCATTGTTATTTGACTACATTAGGAAATTTCCAGTAAGTAATCCATTGAACCACATGATAAAAACCATGAATATCCCATCTGTACAGAAAGGGAATGTATGTTTCTTCATTGTTATAAAAAACATTTTTAAAAAGCAATTACAAAGTGTCCTTTATTCTTGCTAGGGATGTCTGAGTTGACCCTCCTAGACAGAAAACATGATAAAAATAAATGTTTCATCTACTAGAGCTTCTTGGTTGGTAAATTTGGGGCCCTGCATAGATATACACTGCTTGTCTCTTCCATGACCCATTGTCCAGCTCTGTCTTAGAATTTGGTCGCTGAGAGAAGCACACAGTTACACTATGTTACAGGTCAGTCACACCATTAGGGAAGGTTTTGTCCACAGGTTAACATTTTTAGGATAAACTTGGAATTGTTTAAAGCTGAAAGAATTTGGCTGTTCCATTTTTTAAGATTGGAGATAATGATGTCAAGCCATTTGGTCGTTAGATACCGATCCATGAACACTGAACTGATACTTTAATGATAGCTGGCTTACTTCCAAACAATTCATGTTTTGAAAAGAATTGCTTAAAAATCTTGGCTCATGGAATGACTTTGTCAATGGCTTTTTAAAACAATGATACTTACCTTCAAAGTTTAACCAATTATTAGTTCCTTTTCTTCTCCTCTCTCAAAGTTCCCCCTTCAGGACTGAGATTTATACAGGTGGTTGTTTGAAAAAACTGACACAAGATACAGGTATAGATTGAGATTTGTCTGTGGAGAGGCTACTGAACTCCAGCAGTGTTTGATCCACTCCTCAAATGCAGAAGATGAGATCTTCTACAGAGTGTGCTGGGGGCTGAGACACCATTTTTAAAAGTCATGTTTCTGGAGGTAAGGTTGTGTAGAATGCTTAAATTTTGCAAAAATAATAAATCAAAGTGAATATATATACATATGCATGTATATAAAGGGGGAGAGAGAGACACACACACAGAGACTAGAAGAAAAAGTATCAGCTTAAAACAAACATAGGGAACACTTATTGGTTACAAACAAATGACTTAAATATGAGATTAGCTGATGATGCAAGGTTCCAGAAACCAGTAGTTTCACAGCTTCATCTATTTTAGATGAAGTTTCCTGTAAAGGTTGCATCATCAGTAGACACTTAATTCCGTTCCAGGTACTTATGGGTATGCTTACGTTTAAGATAAAAGCCTTCTGCCTTTCCATTTCACACCGTAAACCATCCTTTCCATGCACTTCCTAAGCTGTCACGACCAGAGGACTGCACTTAGTGAGCATTCTGCTGACAAAGAACTATGTCTTTTAAAAATTCGTTTGAGGAATAGAAAACAGCACACAAAGGGGATCTATTTCCCCACAAGTTGTAAACCAGAGAAACCCCAAAGTACAATATAGTAAATCTACTCCTCTAAAAAATATGTGGGTAACCTTGAGATCAAGGACAAAGTGCTCCCTTCTATGCCCTTCTTCCCCAAACTCCAAGAATGTTCTCATGGAGGACTTACCTATTGAGATGGATTTTCTTGAACACCTAAAGGAAAGAAAGGCCATGTTTCCTAAAAAGTTAGGTATGGCAGGATAGATACCAAAATCTGGTTGTGTGAGCTGTCTCCTTAGCAATTCTTTGTGCCTGTAAGGTACGACAGGTGTAGTGGCCAAGAACTCTAGAGACCCCAATCAGGTTCGAGCTCCACACCACCTAAATGTGACTGTCCTGCAATTCACTTTGCTATCATTCATCAGCTCCTTCTTGCCATCAACCCTCTCTCAACCTTACTCATTCTGTGACCTGAGTCAAGATAGTTGACATTTAAAGGTGTCTGCTTATAGCTACAATTAAAATAAGGTTATAGAGAATCTCAGTAACTCTAGTATGATAGCACACACCCTGTTCCACAATGTCTCCGTCTTTTACATTTCAATCCAAATCCCTTTCAAATCTTTTTTAACTTTGACAAGTATCCCTGAGGCCCACCTATGCCTCTTTAAAATCAAGCCACTGTGCTGTTCAAAACCTAGTTGCTTTCACTAATGCAACATTGTCCATTCCACTGAAGTCATCTGTAGCGGGGTTCCTTTTGATTACAGCAAATCACACTATACTTCTGTCTTCCAAATTTTCTGCATGACTTCCTCTTTTACATTCTGTCTTTCTTAGTCTGTCTATTCAATCAAATCCCTCTTCCACCGATTACTTCCCCCAGGAACGCTGCCCTGCACCCTTTGTTGATCTGCATCAGTTTGGTACCAGGCTCTCCTGTCATAAGGTTGGTCTGCTTAGTTGTAATTTGTCTGAGGTGATGAGACAATTACAAATTGTATCTTAAAAACCCATGGTAGCTTTACCCTACCAAGGTTTTGAAAAATGGATGTAGGAATAACATATACTTTTTACCTCTTAATCTACAACAAACAGAATTATAGTGGTGTTTAAGTGGTCACTTTCTTTAAAAAAAAGTGAGGGGAGAGGAAGGTATATATTGTGATAACCATACCAAGCAACAAATTTATATTATGAAGTATACCTAAACTGCTTTGACACTAATTTGTTAGGTAATTGGTGTGTGTGTGTAAGCTAAAGGTCAACAATGTCTTCCTATATTGCTCTTCATCTTACTGAGAGTTCCTCTCAGTGAAATGGACGCTTGCCGTTTTGGCTAAACTGGCTCTCCAGCCTGTCCCAGAGACTCACCTACTTCTGAGTCCTCACCTCCCCCCAGCACTGGAATTACAGACATGCAACACAGTGTATGCTTTTCTATACAAGGGTGCTGAGGATTGGAATATAGGTCCTCATGCATGCACAGCTAGCACTTAAAATGAGCCACCTCCTTCTGGCATATAATTTTATTTTTTTTTTTTTTTAAAAATTTGACATGTTTTACTGGCACTATTAATTCAGTTAGTATATCTCAAACCAGTGGCAAATTAAGATGTAGCCTAATGCTCTATTGAGAGATGTTCTGACGGACAGAGGCCATGGATAATGGATCTCTGCCCATCCTGAGGGTGGTTGCTAACCTGGAGATAGCATCAGAGAGATAATTTTGCTATGTGTCAGAAATCTTTCCAAGTACCTGACAAAAAGAATACTTATTTTAAGTTGCAACTAACCCTACGATTAGTACCCTCTAAACACTTTATGGTTCTGGACCTAGTTCAAAGCTAGGTGTATGCTGAATAGACCAGTGGCTAGTTAGTATCAGGTTAGTACAAATAAAAGCCACATGTTGAATGGAAAAAAGCTTGTTTAATGGGAACAAAGTCAACTATTAAAGAAACTGGAAAGCAAAGCATCTCTCACACGTTTTGGTAGGTGGTTTGGGTGGATACTGACCTAAGGTTTCAACTATGCTAACCCAGTCTGAGTTGTAACACTAGAAAAGATCACAGCTTACATTTAACTGAAATATAAAAGATGGTTAGTCTACTTAATTTTCTTTAACTTTAGCTTACTAAATCCACACCATGTTTGATACACTACATTAAGCTCTTTTGCACCCCCCCCCCCCCCCCCCCGCCCCAGGGTTTCTTTGCATAATCCAGGAACTCACTCTCCAGACCAGGCCGACCTCAAACTCCAATCTACCTACTGAATGCCACCATGCCTGGCTAATTATTTTATTTTGAGACAGAGTCTTTCTACATAGCTCTGGCTATCTTGGAAGTATGTAGACCAGGATGCCTCCTAAGTGCTTGGTATTAAAGGAAGGCACCACCATCCTGGCTCTTTGTAAGGGGTTGTGTGTGTATACAAAAATATCACAAAAGTAAAACATACTCTATCACTGAGTTACATGTCTAGTCCTTTTTATAAATATTCTTTCATCTAGTCTTCACAACTCTATTATAGACACAATCACATTTTCCTTGTACAGACCTTGTACATACATCCTCGTCCCCTAGGAATATTTACACTTAACACACAGATTTAATGCATTTGGAACAAGTTTAGTTTTGCTTTTTCATTGTTAACTATGGATATTTTGAATGTAGGTTAGAACTTGTCTGCAAAAATAAACTTTTCTTTTTTTTTTTACCCAACTGATACTATCCAAAAAACCTTTATCACAAAATAAAATCACTGTAGCAATTAGATCCTAGTTTCCAAAATAAAGCCCCCCAAATTCAAGTCCCTTATCACTTAGTACTAAAGCTTTAGTAGTTACTAAGAATCTTTGTCCTATTAGGTTGGATTCTGTTTCTGATTTAAATTTGTTCAGCAGGTCACTTGAAATCTTAGGCTATTAAGGGTAAGAACCATGTAAATCTGTCTTCTAATTTTATCAAATAGAAACTAGCTTCTTATGTAGTAGTTGTGAAGTAAAGTCAAGAAAAACAAGGTCAAACACTTTTATTCCCAATTTGCTTTCAATACTTTGGATATAAGAAAATGTATTACAAAATAAACACTCTGTGGTCTTATTAAACTGTCTTCAACATTAGGTTATGGTATAAAAACACTTTTAGCAGAGTATAAAAAATGAATATCTGAGCTTAAAGAGACAACCACATTTTAAAGGACTATAAAAACACATCCAAAATCAGTCTAATTTTCAAAGAAACTGTAGCTGATATATTCATATATCCAAATGTTTAAATGAATTTAGACAACGATCAGTTACAAAAAGCCAGAAGAATTAATTTCGCTTAGATAAAAGGGACTCTGGTGTTTTCATCATGTCACTGTTGGCAAACACTGCCATCTGGTGGTTATTTCTCAAAGAAGAGGATCTTCTACTAGAGGTCTGCTCAGGGAAGCTGAAGGACTCCACTGCCATCTTACTGAATTAAGACCATGCTTGAGGAATGAGCCATAACAAAGCGTTATTTCCTTTCCTGTACCAGACACTTGTTAATGCTGAGGTAGGAACACATTCTGGAGTCATGCATACACTCTTCACTCTCTCTCACTCTCTCACCTCCATTAGCCACACTTCTGCTCAAACTTGGGGGAAAAATCCTGGTAGGACTCTCCAAAATTTCCTTCCCTGTGACCAACAGCCAATGAGAACAGTATCAACAAGACGGAAGGCTGCCTAACTACTCATTACTGATTTATCTCTACTACAGAAGTCTAAAGAAACAAAAGACAATCAGTTTTACTCCAGAGGCCAAATAACTGTGTACTGTCTGATGTAATCCTAAAACCAACTCACCAATGTGAGTGATTGCAGGAGAAAGAGAACTACAGATTGCATTAAGTTGTTCCATTATTTATTACATGTAAAGCCAGGATCTGAGACAACTCATCTATCTACCTGTTTAAGGCAGAGCCCAAACATCACAATAAAGTAAAAATTATGTCAATGTTTTGCAATTACTGTTAATGAAGATTTTTTTCACAAAAGTTATTTTAGATTTAAATCAGTTATTGGAAAAACTTAAAAAAAAAAAAAAAAAAAAAAAAGCAGAGTGCTTAGCAGAATTACTATTATTTAGTCTTTGGAAACCATGAGTCTAAAAAGAGTTTATTTCCGTAAATACTGGCCTGGCCCAAAAAAGACCAATATACTAGCTAAAAATAGAATTATATAGATATAATTATAGAATTATATCTAAACAAATATACATATCACAAATTTATTAGTCTCCCCAAAAGCTGGCTGCTTCCAAACTCGATTTAATATTCTGCATGTTTTCCCTCCGCTGCTTGGTAAAGACATTGGCTTCTCCTTTCTGCAGCCGGCGTCTGACAGCTGCCTTCTGCTGCCTTGTCAGCTGACGCTTCACCTTCTGTTTCACCAGTTCCTGGAAAGATTTTGTAAATTAGTATCATTACTAACCATCTTGATAAGGAGCAGAAATCATTAAAACAAAGATTTACACTGCTAGTATCTTTCAAATTTATATGTTGAAGATACATTTTTAAAATCTTAATGACACTATATGAACTAGTAGATAAACCAGGAGAAGCTGCTGTAAAATTTATAAATGTATATTATTTGCAGAAATACATATTACGCAGCAGAAGTGGTCAGCTGAAATTACAAACCAGAGTGCCACCTAGTGACCATCATGAACACTGAGGGGGAAAACAAGATGAAAACTTCTTTCTTGGTAAAGGACATGATTTTGTAATCAGTTATTTCTTTACTTGTTCATTCGATTGATTGATCAATTGATCATTCATTCATTCATGAATGAATGAAGTAAACTCTCATGTGGCCTGGGTGCCCAGGCTGGCCTTAAACTGGAATGTAGTCAGATAAACTTCTAGTTCCTGCCTTTCCTTCCAAAGGCTGGAATTACGAAACAGCACCTTGTTTGTGGTGCTTGGGATACAAAGAGGACTGAGGGTGGCAGTCACTCACGAGAAGACGTCACAGGGTTTTTAGAGATGCAGAACAATGTCTCATAGTTAACAACCATAAATGTCATATGTACAAATCACATGACTGAAAAGTTTAAAAACTTTTTTTTGGAAAAATTCAGTTCATAAGGACCTTTTGTTTCTCTATAGCCCAATTCCTAACAATGCACAAATCCTAAAAAGATAATTTTTTTGTGTGTTAAGAAAAACTTGGGTACAACATGAAGTAAAATACTATGTGTTATTTTAGCAAGTACATAAAAACGAATGAAAACCATTATTTGTTGTTAAAAGTAAAAAATGTTCTCCCATCAGATCTAGCCATATGTATATTTATTAAAAGGCAACAATTAACTAGCCCTGTTATATGTTTTCAAGAACAGAATTTATAAATGACTATTGTGTTAAAAGTTTATGTTTAGCATAATAGCCAATACATGGAAATAATAAAGGAATTAAAGAGGAAACAGGTTTTATGATTGTAATTTCAAGGAATTTAAGTCCTTTTGTCTTTGTACAAACTCCAAAACCATCACCACCAAGTCCGTTGAGGTAACAACAAACAGTTCTCTCCTGCCATGTTGACAAAATAGAAAAGAAACAGTATGAGAAAACTATCAAGAGATGTTAGTGTACAGCCTGTAATCCTAGCAGTTGAGGGCAGAGGCGTGAGGAGCAAGACTGAACGAAAGGGAGGCGAGGGAGGAAGGAGGGGTGAAGGGAAACTGATCAGAATATATTGTATGAAAAAAGTTATTTTCAATTAAAAAAGTTCACGGCCAGCCTTGTCTGCACAGGAATCTTTGTTCATGGACTTAGGCTGAAGGTCTTATTCCCTCCTTAGGATACAGACTCACATACTACAATTCACAAAGCTCAAGACAAAAACTTGAAGGCTGAACTACAACACACTTCTAAGATCAGCCTCTGCCTGGTAAAGAGTAAAGCGCTAAAATAACACATAATATTAACTTCTATTTAAATAGGCACAGCCAATTGTATCTGAGCCACACACATAGAAGGCAGCACAACTTAGAACCTGATACAAATTTTGTTTTGATACTGCGAAATTAAAGAAAGGGGGTCAAATAAATCCCAGTAAGAACAAAGAGTATAAAGGTGAAAAACAAAAGGGTTATTATGAAATGTGAAATGTCTATAATGAAGACCTTATCTTTTAATATAATATATGCTTCACAGATTTCAATTTTATATTTAGAAAATCAAGTAAATTATCCAACCCTTAGAAAGAAAATGTGAAAACAGTTACGTTTTGAGAATTTCACTGTTACTGGTATGGTAAATCCTAAATGTTTCTGAAAAGCCTCAGAACTGTAATATAAACTACCATTAATTATTTTTTACTTTATTCTTTGTGTGCAAACACGTGTGTACATGTGTGTGCTGAAGCCAGAGGTTAATGTATGTTGTCTTCCTGTACCACATCCCATCTTGTTTGTTTTGAGACAGAGTCTTTCACTGAACCTGGAGCTCACTGATTTGACTACCTGGTCAGCAAGCTGCAGAACTCTCTGGTCTCCACCTGTTTGTACTGAGTTACAGACATACCACTTCCTCTGGTTTTTATGTGTGCACTGGGGATACAATCTCATTCTGGATAGTTCTCATTTAATATTATAGTATTTCATTCTACCCAAAACAAAACATTCTAACTCACTAATAACATCTGAATTTTAATAAGCTTAGAAAAACAAAGTCATTTACCTTTTGAGTTTACTTTGTATACAGCCATTTCACTTTCTCATTTCTTCCCTTCTAAACCATTTCCTTCTTTGCTCACTATGAGAAAATTATCTCAAAAAACTAGCTGTAATAACACACAATTTTACTTAAACACAAGAAAAGAAACCAACACAACAAAATTGGCTTTAATGTATGGAAAATTTGCTAAATTACTATTTTGCTGCATGGCTATTGCCAAGTTTACATTTTTAATGTCAGACAAAAAAAAAAAAAATGTAGGAAGCACAATTAAACAGTAGTCTTCAAAGCACTGCGTCATCCTGGAGTGAGGTAGGTGAGTGGGTTATAAACTTACATAGTGGCTTCTGTTGTCTGCCAAAGAATCAGGAGACTAAGCAAACCCAACATGATTTTGCTCGATTCCTGAGAGATAATGACTTGGGAAATCCCTGCTCTTTCCAAATGTCAGATATGAACGAGACCTATCTCCATAATCCAAATGTGCACGGAGTTAGAGAAACACTCCTCCACAGGCCACAGAGGGGGGTTTGCTTTGTGGGGTGTGATAATCTCCACACTGATTCTTCCTTTTGGGTAGGTCAGAACAAAGGCTGGCTTACATGCCAGAACCTCAGTTGGGGCTAGAATATTTTGCTCACTGTCCTGTCTAGAAAATATCCCTTTGAAAAACTGTTTGGATACAAATGCTAAATGCCCAAGGGACCAACAAAAGGTTGATAGTAGTGAAGGTGACATACCTCTACATTTCAGCCACACTGCTATGTTTGTGCAAAGTCACATAACCTTCCTTGTTAAAAATCAAAGACTGAATCACACGGGAAACTACAAAATCCCATCTGGATACAAAATACATTAACATTTTATCTCTAAAATTCAAATTAATTTATATGCTGCCTTATTCCTGGAAGCTTTGCTCATTCCAGCTCAACCCTCTTGTCTCTAAAACTTCTACGTGCTGATCATTTTATAACGTTAACATCTGAGACCCAACTATCTAAATGATCTGAAATCCTCACAGTACCCGAGGTCACCTTGTGTCCACAGCTCTGGCCCTACCAGCTGGTACATGTGTAATACTTACTGGAGGGATTGTTGAACAGCTCAGGGCACTGCCTACAGATGTAACACTCAATGTTCTTGCTCTATGCTGAGTAACACTACTCAGACTGTCTTCATCTCTAGAATAAATAAAATTTAAGAAACAAGTTATCTAGTTAGTTTTTATAATGTAAAATTAATGTGTATTTTTTGCAGAGAAGCAAAGATGAAATGTCTCAGAATTATATTTATGAAAACAAAAGTGAAACTACCTGCAACTCAGTCCACTATATTTTAACATTCATAGCATGTTCTGACAATGTCACCATTAAACTTTCCAAATAGAATGTTTTGTAACCGAAATGTATCCATTTCATTTGTATTTTTCACTAAATCATAAAAATCTATTTCTTATACTCTTTATATCTTTCTTGCCACATTCTGAACAAAAGCAGACATATAAATGAGATTTAATATTCTCATTCTCTTTCTGAGACAGGGTCTCATTTGTATCCAAGGCTGATCCTCTTACCTCAGGCCTCTAGCCCCCAGTGGTACTACAAGGATTTCCAGTATATACCACCATGCCCAGCCAGAGACAGTGCTCTGAAACTGCACTGTTAGTCAGAATAAATACTATCATCATGAATACGATTTTTAAGTGCTCAATATTTTTAATATAAACATGTACATAAACCCAGAAAACATTAACTTTTTATAGCCAGTACTTTTCTAAAACATCTATTTTTAAAAAATTGTATTTATCCTTCTGCGTAGATGACACATGCCACAACGTGCATGTGGAAATCAGAGAACGATTTGCAAGAGTCAGCTCTTTCCTTCCACCATATGGGTCCTGGGACTTGAACTTGGGTCAAGCTTCGTAGCAAGTGACTGCAAAGATAGAGGTGTCTTTAAGATGCATAGATATAACTGGTTTGGAAGAAGATTTGGTAATTTTGGAGCTGTTATGAAACAAACCGAAATACGTCAATCAGAGCAGAAATTCTGGAATTGGTTATGACAACTATTGGGGAAGAAACTATGGGATCTGGACACTATAATCAGTGACACTGGAAAGATGGTCCAAGTGAACACTGGAAAATTTAGTGGTAGCAGGAACACAAGGTGATCGCATGGTGTGGGAAACAGGTACTGGAGGTAGTTGAGGAAATGGGGAAGAGAGGGGCTAATACAGAGCTGCTTACTCGCCATGGGCTCCATTGTGCACTCAGAATAGGATGAGAACGCAGAGGAACAAAACCGCTTCTGGTTATTGAAAAAACAATGGTAAGGAAATTTCTGTCTCAGTTATACATGAATCTGCAGTGATAGGGCAGAAGACAGCAGAGCAGACACAGAAAGCCAGGTTCTTAGCTTCTTAATTATCTTTTTAGTGGCTTCTGACAGAGCATAGAAAGAAGCATTCCTTCTTTGGTAATGTTAAGGTTATAGATGCCAGGTGATGTGAAATTTTAAAAAAATGTTTCTCAAGGTTTTGAAAAGTATCAGTTGAGATCACAATATAAGGAGACAATGATTTTCTTTCCTTAAAAATTAGTTAAGCCATTATGCTCTTAAAATTTAATAAAGTAATTCAAAAGGAATAAGGGATCCATCCCTGAACATACACTGGAGAATGCTTAACAATATTCTACTGATCAAGTTTTGTTGCATTAATGTTTTTGAAATAAAAAAATACCTATTGCAACAAACTATTGTTTGTTTCTGGATAAACTATTCCAAACTTAAAAATTAGGTTTCAGGTTGTTTGCTAATTTGAGCTTAACACTTTCAAGACAACAAAGAAACAAATGAACAAAGTTAAAACATAAAACTATTATGTGGGTTTTACGTACACATGAGAAAATAAAATGACAGAAGCCCCAAAGCTCTAGGAAACATGGTCTGTAACGATAATTAACATAGAACATGTTAATGATAATTAATGTAGAAATAACGTTTACTGCATGTCTTACAAGCTTACACGCCTCTTCATAGTTTAAACATACATTAAATGTATCAATGAAACAGAACAATTTACCCTGTCTAAAAACAGACCTATTTATTAAGAAACCTGCATTAATTCAATGAGTCTTAGTTTAAGGTAGCATTCTGTGAAATTTAGTCAACAGAGTGTTGGGAATCAGGTTAGTTGAAAAGACAAATTTGTTTCAATATGATAAAGTTAACTTTCATTGTTACACATGATTATGGCATGACACAATGTCACAGTATGTTTTTTTTTTTTTTTTTCTTCAAATATTCTCCCTTTACAGAATCAAAGATCTCAAGATTAAAGGTAAAATGCAAACAAAACTCTATACCTGAAAGGCCTGAACTCCTTGTTCAATGATGACAGGGCAATCAGACGGGGGAGTTCATCGTCACACTCCTCAGAGCCAGCAGGGCTTCTCTGACCTGGCTGGCCATCTTCCCTGGTATCATTTTCAGTTCTATCGCTCTCCTCAGAAAACTCAGTAACAGACCTGTGGGTAAGAACCTGCCTTTCCATTTCTTCTACAGCTTGACTTAATTTAGTCACTTCAAAACTGGACACATCAGCACTGTCCTCTGGTAAACTGTCTTCCTTTATTTGTTTGCTGTCTGCAGACCAGCCGCAACAGGAGCCGCCTGATTCATTTACTGGGTTTGGTTCATTTTCCAACTCTGACTTCCAAACGTTGGCTTTTTCTAACATTTCTTCATCAGAAAATGAGAAGTCAGATTCTTCTGTTTCGGTAATTTTATCATCTGGACCTACTGGATGCAGCAGTTCATCATCTGCTTGCATTTCCTTTGTGTAACCACTGGCAGAGACCTCCACATCAAGGGAATCTTCCCTCCTAAGAAACAAAGGTATCAGCATTAAATAACAGAAAAAAGATATCTGAGATGAATAGCACCACTCTAATAAATGTGAAGTGAGTTCAGTCTGCCTTCCACACTTTAATCTTATACACATTATTTAAATTACTTAACTATGCAAATATAAAAGATGAGATCTGAAGACTAAAATAAAAACAACACAATAATGATTCCTATTAACTTAGTAAATTAACTTTCAAAAAAGGGCTAAAGATTGCTGTTTAAAGTATGCAGCAATAAAACTCAAGACAGGAAATACCTTAAAAGCATATAAAACAAATAAAGATTAACTCAAAAGATATATATAATATAAATAAAAGAAAAACATAAGGCTGGAGACATGGCCTAGCATATGCTAATTTTCTAGTGGAGGGGGGTTTTGTTCCTAGCATCTACCCTGGTTGGCTCATGACCACCAACTCCAGTGGACTATCTCCAAGCCTCTGTTGGCACTCATACTTCTGTGTACTCACTTATGCAGTGTGCTAGTGTTTTGTCAACTTAATGCAGGCTAGACTCATGTGGGAAGAAAGAACCTCAACTGAGAAAATGTCCCCAGCACACTGGCCAGTAAGCAAGCCTGCTGGCATTTTCTTGATTCATGACTGATGTGGGAGGGCCCAGCTCACTGTGCGCTGTGCCACCTCCTGGAAGGTTTAAGAAACAAAACTGAGCAAGCCATGAGAGCATGCCAAGAAGCAGAACTCCATGGCTTTCCCTTCAGTTCCTGCCTCCAGGTACCTGTCCTGAGTTCCTGACTAAGCTTCCCTGGATGATGGTCTGTAACCTGTGAATCAAATAGACCCTTTCCCACTAGCTGCTTTTGGTTTTATTACAGAGTTTTATTACAACAATTGAAACCCTAATCAAGACACAGATATACATGTAATAAAACATAAAAACTTAAAAAAAGAAAAAGAAAACTACCAATGTCACTAATATTTGACACTTGATTTCTTAAAAATGGGTTGTGAACATTTGATACAGCACTCAAAATAAGAAAATAAACTCAACATCCAAAAGTACAATTGTAGGGTCTAGAGAGATGGCTCAATGGTTGAGAGCACTGAATGCTTTTCCAGAGGTCCCGAGTTCATTCCCAGCAACTACACAGTGGCTCACAGCCATCTGTGATGGGATCTGATGCCTTCTTCCAGCATGCACCATATACACAGAGTACTCAGACATACATTATCTGGACACTTAGAGTTAAGCAAATATCTATTGAAGGGCTTTATCATTATAAGCAGTACTACAGACCTGATATCACTGAAGGTTGGGTAGAGCTCACTTTCATAGCTAAAACGTTTCATGAAGAACTCTCGAATGCATTTAACATCTCTGTCAAAATACCTGTAAAAGTAAACATTCATTTTAAATTCTTTTCTATTTAGTGTTCATTTATCTACTTCTATACAGGACACATATTCTTTCCATGTATGAACAAGCTATGGTTTTAAAACCCAGACTTCTTAAAGTGCCGTTTGAATAAATGGCTCCCTGGCTATGAAAGCTTGATTTGAGTGTTAAGTCCAAATTCTTTTAGTGGTATCTACTTTGCAGTTTATGTATAAATAAGATAGGTAGACAGTCAGCTCCAGAACACAGGACTAGCATAATGATTAGGTTTAAAACTGGATCTAGGTATATTTTTTCTTTAAAAAAATCTTTTTTAAAGATTTTCTTACAGGGAAAATTCTAGTAGTTAGAAATCCTTTAATCAAAAAACAAATCTCCATGATTGAAATCATTTACTGATCCAAATAGAAAACTGGAAAAAAATATAAATAGTGATTCTATGATATATACACACATCTACAACTAGACTCAGTTTTAGCATATACCATTCAGCATTCGGGTGGGAAGTGGAAACCATCTGTGGAAAATCAATCATGGTGATGTGGTCATCTTTATCCAACATGAGATTGAATTCATTGAAATCTCCATGAATTAGACCATGATTTCCCAGTTTGACTATCAGTTCCATGGCTTCGTTATACACTGATGCAGGGTCTTCAACCTGATGTATCTGACACCTGAAAGTATGAACAGGTTATGTGGACATGGTCAGCATTTTAATGAGCGTGTCATTTCCATTCCCGATCTTGCCAGTTTCCTCCTCATGCTCATCACAAGTATATGTCCTAACAACTACTAAAAGGTCACACGCTGTTCCAATTCTGTCTGCTTCCCACTACCATGTCCTTTCTCACATCTTCCTTACAGCTCCCCTTTTCTAATTTCATTCCTTCTACTTTCAATGATCCAATTTTAACAGACTTCCTCCCACCTCATTTAAACAAAATAGTTCAAGACTTAATTTCTTCTATGCTGCTAAATCTAAATTCTTAGTCATTTCCATTTCTAGTCAGTTGATTTCTTCCCCCCCACCCCCCCTGCTCATCACCGAGGTCAAAGTTCTCACTATGGCTGATTTCCCACTTCTTTATCATCCAATCGCAATCTAAGTAACTATGTTGCTGCCTGGAGAACACACTGAGAATCTGAGCACCTTCCTTACCTCTCTGACTGTCTCTGTGATGAGAGCTATTGCCATCTCTTGCCTGGATGGCTCTCATTTTCCTAACTTAACTTCCCTCGTTACTTCTCAGCTCTCACTGTTCACAGCTCCCCTTCCTCTGGCTCCAGCCCACTTAAGTAACTCTGCTCTAAATACTGGTTTGTTCCATGGCTATGAGCACCCAAGGATCAATACACTTCCTTTACCTGGACTACTGCCCTAGCTAGTTTCCCAAGATTTCACCTTGTGAATGGCACTTTCCCAACTATCTTATATTAAATAGGAATCTCCTACCTCTACCCTCTTCATTGACCTTTATCAACAGCACTTATTGATACACTAGATATGTACTGTTTAGTCTGAGGGCAGGAACTTTTTTTTTCACTGCTGGACTTGAGGTGTTTGGTATGCAACAAATTCTTCATAAATACTGAACAAATCAACAAACAAATGGCAGAAATTACAAACTGGATGAAACTGGGTTTCCAAAGTTTTCTATATCTCTTTAGAAATTTCTAACCTTTAAGAAGCAACATTCCAATTGAATGTTGTACTTTAAAAACATGAACCTTAAATTCATTTACTAGGAACTATGCTTTCAAGCTTAATGAATACTTACAGGGGATAACCATTGATAAGCTCCATGATCACTGCATGGCGATTGTAATCAATTGGCTTTGGAACTGGAAATTTCCTCTCATATAACGCCTAAAACAGAAAAATTTGAGAAGCTAATAAAATTGTGTTTTTAAAAGAACAAAAGAATGTATCTTCCTAAAACAAGGTTTTACAAAATTTAGTCTCCTTTAGGGTATTTGATGCATGGTTTACTTACTGTAAGAATTAGCTATACATATAAATAATTTAAGTTTCTTTGAATTAACTTTATTCCTTAAAACATACAATTACTATGTATTATGTACATCAAGTTACAAAAATGAATGCAAAAAAGAAAATCTTATAGTCCCTTAGGATATTTCTTTTCTATATTTTCAAGTCTGTCATGTGTGATTGTTGATCACACATTGTTGATATGTGCTTACAATAGTGTAGTAACAACAAATTTTGATTTATGTTTCCTGGCATAAGAAGTAAGTTATCTTGAAGGTCAGGCACTTTAGTCTGTAAATCACTGATGCTGTTCTTCATATTACATTGTATGATGCATGTGACAGCCTATGTCAGGCGGACCAGTATCGGACCAGATGCTGTCTACGTTAATGCATGATTCAAAAGTATCTACAATGGATGCAGATACTTTATTTCAGTCTGAGTTACTTTTGTATTTTTGTGGACCAGTTTTCAAAATTCTCTATAATTCAACTGTCTAGTCGAGTTGAATCAGTCAGTATCAAAAGTATAGATACGATAGCCACTTTAGTACCACGTATACACACATATAGGGCTCACATCCATTCAGGTCTTGGTCAATACTTATCTTCTGCTAAGTCCTTTTCTTTTTTTTTTTCTTTTTGGTTTTTTGAGACAGGGTTTCTCTGTGTAGTCCTGGCTGTCCTGGAACTCACTCTGTTGACCAGGCTGGCCTCGAACTCAGAAACCCACCTGCCTCTGCCTCCCAAGTGCTGGGATTAAAGGCGTGCACCACCACCACCGCCTGGCCAAAATCCTTTTCTTAAAGTCAAATCATATCCATCTTTATGAATCCACTAAACTCCCATTCAGTTCATACTATCTTCTTCTTCTTTAGTTTAACCTTAATCTATAACTGTTCTTTGTGTCTGTTCTCTTCCTCACTTTAAAGTGGTCTAGACTGGCTAGTGCATTGCTATTCACTCCTTTACCCTGCATTACCACAGTACTTAATTTTATTCTTTTTTTTTTTTTTTTTTGGTTTTTCGAGACAGGGTTTCTCTGTAGACCAGGCTGGCCTCGAACTCAGAAATCCACCTACCTCTGCCTCCCAAGTGCTGAGATTAAAGGCTTGTGCCACCACTGCCCGGCCATAGTACTTAATTTTAAAAGCTTTCAACCTAACCACCACCTTCTGTGGATAGGACTTGAAATACTCTCTACTTCCTAGAAATGTTTATTTATTTTATTTTTAACGAGTTGTGCATCAACATGTCTCGGCAGCAGAACAGCGTAATATAATGTTAAAGATTATGAATGGTTGCCCCCAACTGTGCCGCTTAACCTGTGGGCTGAAATCTCTTTAGGGGTCAAATGGGCCTTTTACAGGAGTTGCCTAAGATCATTGAAAAACAGATATTTACATTTATAGTAACAAAATTACTATGAAGTTATAAAGAAGCAATAAAAATAATTTAATGGTTGGGGGAAGAGGTCACCAAAACATGAGGAATTGTATTAAAGGGTTTCAGGCTAAGAAGACTGAGAACCACTGGTCTAGACTTTATTATGTGATAGTGCAACTCTCAAATCACAGCTTAATCTTTATCTTACTCTTTTCACCTTGGGAAAACATCAATGCAGTCAAGGAGAGTACTTATTTGCAACCAGGGTCTCTCTGTACCTTCAGCGGGATCACTTAAAAAGTACCCACTACAGTTTGGAGGGAACAGCTAATGATTTATGCCAAGATGTTTCCTTACAGTATAAAAGAAAATAATGTATAATATCAGAATTACTTATTTATACTGCTTTAAGAAATTTCCTACAACTAGTAACAATTTAAGGACCAGATTAAATAAATAAACTATTCATTCAAACTAAAACCCATAATGGCCCAATGGGTAAGGCACCCAATGACCTGTATTCCATCCCAGAAACCCCCAGTGGAAGGAGATAAGTGAATCCTGCAAGTTGTTTACACACATACACTAAAAATAATAAAGTAAATTCTAACACAATGAAGTAGAATTAACAAATACTACTACACATAACTATGTTACTTTGTTAAATTTAGTTGGGAAACACCAAGATTTCCAGATACCATTTTTAATAAAAAGGATATTCAGAGTCACACGTAAATTTGCATAACAATAAATGTCTTCGTTAAGAGGAAGCCACTGAGAAAAGAGCATAATCAAAAATGTTTAAGTTGATTGTAGGGACTGAGTTTGGGGTCAGAGATACTTGTCATTAAGATCTTGACAATGTTTGGCTAAAACTGGTTATCTTTTTCTTTCTTCTTTTTTCATTTTTCATTTTTTTTTTTTTTTTGAGAAATGTAAAATCATTAAAAAATACCTTCATATAGGCAAACTCCTTCATGGCAGAGAGACGAGATAAATAAAGCCAAGAAACATTGTGCCTGTGCTTATGGTAATCACGCTTGTTTTTCAGATTTCGAAAGGAGGTTCTTCCCAGTCTGTGGAGCTTCATTGCAAATTGCTGCCCTTCTTCATTTGCAACAATGTAAATATCTAGAGCAAAAATTGTAAAAGCATTGTTAGGATACCTTTGCTACAACTGGTTAAATAGTTCTATCTTCATCTGTATCTAGTATTTTTGCTACTGGTAGTTATTCTCTGGTAAAACACTTCATATCCTAAATGATAACCCAGAATTCGTTCATTTTGTAACTGTCTATAAAAGCAGAGAGGTACTCAGCCAATGGGTACTTCTGCTTTCAAAAATGCTCAATATTTACATTTATCATTATGTCAAACTAAGCATTAATTCATTGAGGAAGATTTCTAGTTAAAAAAGTGATTTGTCCTGAATATTCCCTGTGCTAGGGATCTAACACAGGCCTTGTATATAGCAGGTTACTGCTCTATTATGACATTATAACCTCAGTCCATGAGAAGCTAATTTAATACCTTCTATTTCAACATGTTCAATTCAACTGCTTTGAGGACCAATGCATTAGAAATATAACCCTGTAAGTAAATCTCCTTAATAAGTAGTTTGCCAACTGTCAAAGTAAGTTATTTGTAATGCTGACATTTAGAACACATTTTAAGTATTTTAAGAAATCTTAATTGTATTTCTATTAAAAACAGGCTATCATACCTTACTAACAGACTATATATCATAAATCAGCACACATTTTAAAACTTGGTAATATCAAAATTTATATATTTTTACCATTATCGAATAAACTGTGCTCAAAAATTCCCACACTGAAGCACTAAATTATAATGGTTATATCTAAAGATAGGGACTTCCATTACTACTCACAATGAAGAACGAATAAAACTCAAATCATTACTGCTCAGAAACTGGTAAAAATCAACTGAAAAGTACCCACCCACTGAAACACTGTACAATTATGAAACAGACAGCCACTGAGCAGGTATCAGCAAGAGTGAAAAGCAGACAAAAATTAAAGTATAAAATCCTGAGTAATGCTTACTTTCACTCTTGGTTATAATCACATGAACACAAAAATAATCCTGAATACATGCAACTGTAGTTGTATTTATACAGAAAACTTCTCAGATTAAATAAGAAATAATCTTACCTATGGGATCTAATCAACAAAAAATTAACTGAAATGCAGATTTAAGGTAACACTCATTTTATTGTACTTTCTATTACTATTTTACCATTTAACTAATTTCTTAAAGATTAAAAAAATACTTTAAATAGAATCTGTTTCCTAAGGACTTGGTTTTCATATACTTGAGTTATTTACAATAACTAATTACAGTGAACTAATTCATAATTTTAAATTCAAATGACTGAATGAGCAAAAGCAATTAACAGGAAAGTTAGGTTCCCCAAAAGAAATATTCTACTGTGTTTATACTCATATTCATTTTCACGTGTACATGCTCTCCCTGACTCCAGCTGCTGAGCATGGTGCATACCATAACTTAGATAAAAACACAGAAGGCACTCAAACCATGTCAAAGTTCACAGGGACCTTTGGGGGGCAGTTTTGACAATGATCTTATTTCCAAGTTTAATCATGCTTCCTCAGTTCAGACAATGTCAATTAGATAGGAAAAATTGCACAGGACAAAAACTGTACTAAGGAGGCTATGGTCCAAAAAGAATCATCTAATTCCAGGTGACAAGTTGAAAAAGAATCATCTCCTATTTCTTATTCCTTACTTCCTTTTTAAATGATATTTTAAAAATGCTTTTAGCTCTGTGTTGCTGTGACAGAAAAATGTGCCTGTGGTACTGCTATTTACCATCTCCTTTTGGTATGTCGTTTTTAATTACTACAAATGTATAACTTATCACACATAAAATAGAGAACAAATATAATATTCACCAAAGATTTAAAATTATCAGAAGAAAACTAGGGCCCAAAGTGTAGCTGAGTGGTAAAGCATATGTTACTATTTGTGAACCCTGAGTTAATCCGGAGCACCAAAGTGGAAGAAAAACAAACAACAAACAAACAACTCCCCCAACCAAAAAAAACAAACAAAGCCACAGATGGAAATTATTTCTTGGTATTACTTGGAAATTACTACTTGGTATTACTGAAATGATAGTGATGACAGTGATAGCTATAATTAACTTACTAAATTACTCTTAATAAATGTAGCAAACTATGTTCCTAATATGTATTGCTTACAATCAAGTTTCTGACTTCCCGTTTTTGTTGGACTATGAAACAAAATGAAAGAGAAATCCTTTCTTAAAAGTAAAATAAAGCCGGGCAGTGGTGGCGCACGCCTTTAATCCCAGCACTTGGGAGGCAGAGGCAGGAGGGTTTCTGAGTTTGAGGCCAACCTGGTCTACAGAGTGAGTCTAGGACAGCCAGGACTACACAGAGAAACCCTGTCTTGAAAAAACCCAAAAAACCCAAAAAAACAAAAAACAAAAAACCAAAAAAAACAAAAACAACAACAAAAAAAACCAACTTAAGCAAAGACAATGCTTTCAACAATACTCTTAGTACGTACCTGACTCTTTGCCAACACCCATCTGGTTTCCAACAGACTCGACTACCTGTCTAGAAGACAGTGTTTTCAGAGCTAGGTAATCATAGCCAGCATTTGTCAGTCGATAGCCCTGGACAGCTAGACAAAAATTGGGTCAGAGTATTATTTGTACTGTAGCAACAAGACATATCAACACAATGTAAGCATTTAAGGTTGCGAAGTATTAGCTAGAGAAACTGATTTACCTAGACTTGAAAATCTGCAGTTTCTTCTCTATTACAGTGTGATTCGTGTATGGACACCAGTTTGAAGGTCTGTGACAAGATACGCACTTAAACTAAAAGTATTTAAGTTCAAAATGTTTTATATTGAACTGACAATGAATTTATGCCTGTTTTTGTATATAACCATTATCCCCTTTACTTTTTCCAGTAGCTACTTTATCTTGTATTTATAAAAGATCTGCGACAGGTTTTCAAACCTCCAATCCTCATCACCGATGGCTTGAGAAGCAACACTCAGAGTCCTGTGACAGGCTGAATTTTCCAAAGGTGGTGGTAACTGTATGGCTATCTGATTTGTTCTGCAGCACACTCTTGACACTTCTGCTGCCCTTTTTGATTTGAGTGGACTCTGTGATTGTTTTGACCAACTTCAATGGCAGAAGACTGTGTCAGGTCTTGCCTGCCTAATCAGGCAGCCCTTTGAAGGTCAGCTCTACAGAAAGCCAATCAGCTGAAGACTGAGAAATGCTACATAAAGTACTTACTTTTAGTACGTTCCCACGCTATAAGTTTATGTTTCACCAATTCTCTTAAAATTTTATTACAGCCACCGTGTTTCAGGCTGGCTATAGAAGCAATCAAACTGCAGGGAACAATCTCATGGTTTTTCATGCCCATTTCAACCTGAAATTAAAGGAATCATTATGACGCGTAGGTAACAGAAAGCCTTGTCTATTAAAATCTTGCTAAGAAATTAGGCTCTTGAAACTCTCCCAGCTAAGTGGATCTCTGGCCACAGCTGCGCAGCCTAACAGACATCGATCGTGAGAAATGATCCATGAAGCAAGTGTGGGCCACACAGTACTAATGGGCACTTAGCACAGCTATTTTGTCACTAGACAGTATGATCTTAGGGGGTTATTGCTGAACACATGTCCTGTGGCAAAAGAAAAAGGTTAAGGCAACATGACTATAATTCTACAATACAGTCATTCTTGTCTCCACCATGCTAAATTTATTCTCGATAAATACAGTTAGTGGTGATACTGCCTCTCAACTTCCAGAGTAAAAACTCAGCTCTTGAAAAGTTAACGACAAATGGCGGATATTAAAATGCTTAACACCTAAACACCTGTCTTAAAAATCTACAGATATTCCAGATACTAAGCATCAATGAGAAAGCACAGTACGTAGGCATCAATTTTGGTAACTACTGGGGAGAATTTTTATCCCTGGAGAATCAGAAGCAGCAGCTCGGGACAGAATAAGAATTCTAGCTGAGAGATCACTTTCAAGAAAGGAGGAAGATCTGAGAATGAGTATAAGGAAAGGACACAAAGTATTGTTGAAAGATTTTTCGAAATGTATCTACCTAACTCAAGGGACAACTGACATAGAAGTAGGTAACACGTTATGGCAAGTAGAACCCATGCAATTAAGGCCAGAAAACACTTTAGCCTAAGAAACATGAGGGAGAGAGTCTTATACCAAGAAGACAGGGAAACTCTTAAAGATGCATTGGCAAAAGATATGGAAAGAGAGACAGGCATAGTGACACACACCTTTAATCACACCACTCTGGAGGTGGAGGCAGGCAGATCTCTGAGTTCAAGGCCAGCCTGATCTATGAATTCCAGAACAGTCAGAGCTATAGAAAAGAAACAAACGGGGATGGGAGGGGGAGGGAGAGGGAGAGAAAGAGAAGTAGAGAGAGAGAGAGACAGAGACAGTGAGAGACAGACAAACATAAGAAATTATATTTAGGACTTAATATAGTAAAAATATACAAAATTAAAATGGACAAAAAATGGAAGGAATGCAGTGGAGAATTAATATGGCGCTCTAGCTGTATGATGAAAACAGCAGCAAGAGCCAGCTGGTGGTGGTAATGAAAGGACATTAAAGATTTTTGCCCCTTCGTATGTGAAATGTTTTCCATGCATGTGCATTGTGTGGAGGCCTGAAGTTCATGTCAGGGGTCTTTTTAGACTGCTCTTCATTGAATTAAAGATCTTTAGGAAGTAGTATGGGAGAGTCAGACAACAACATATGGGGGTGGGGAAGGAATGAAGAGTCAAAATTTTGAAGTGAAGAAAAAGGTTTATTAAAAATATAAATGAGATGGGGATGTGAAAAACTGTCAGGGGAAGAGTTCACATTACATGTGTAGTAAATCAAAAAATGATAATTGATTAGTGGCAAAGTTCACAGAAAGAGGGGGTGGCAACAGTGGTAGGTAGCATCCATCTGAGCCTAGAATGTTAAGTTCAGTGACTAGGTGATTCTTTAGGGAGCTTAAAAACTCTGGAAGAAAAATCTTTTACTCTGATGTCCCACCATAACTGAGCATTTCAAAGTTTTAACTCATTTTTATGTTCTGTTCCTGCTTCCCCAATCCTCCAATACATTTCTTTCTTTCTTTTTTTTCCTTTTTTGGTTTTTCAAGACAACGTTTCTCTGTGTAGTCCTGGCTGTCCTGGAACTCACTCTGTAGACCAGGTTGGCCTCGAACTCAAAAATCCTCCTGCCTCTGCCTCCCAAGTGCTGGGATTAAAGGCGTGCACCACCACTGCCCGGCCCTCCAATACATTTCTTGTCTACCCTATGTTTGTGAAGATGCTGAGGCGAAGGAAAGCCATTATTTAAACATACTATTTAAAGAAAAAGCCCAGGTTACTTAAGGATGATCTAAGAAAAAGAAAGTGCATGCTAAAGTTCGTACGGACCTTGATTAATTTGTAAATGCTACCTACTTAACTTGGCTACAAAGACTTACAATAATACGCTAACCAGACAATTCACATTACACCTCCTATTATGTAACACAGTCCTTCTTCTTACCAAACTCCTAAACAAAGACTAACATTTTAATCTTAGATGTATGTCCTGATCTTTGAGCCACGACACTAAAACTACACAATCAGATCTTGTTGTTTCCTAATTAAAACTTTCACCGGGCCAGACGGTGGTGGTGGCGCATGCCTTTAATCCCAGCACTTGGGAGGCAGAGGCAGAGGCAGGTGGGTTTCTGAGTTCGAGGCCAGTCTGGTCTTCAGAGTGAGTTCCAGGACAGCCAGGACTACACAGAGAAACCCTGTCTCGAGAAGAGAGGAAAAAAAAAAAAACCTTTCACGGGCTTCAGTACAAATCGTTTACTAGGCCTGCAAGGGTTTATATGGTTTGGTTTTCAGATTTTCCATGTATGTCCCCCAACGACACTGGCCTTTCTTTTCTATGAAGATTTTCCCTTCCGTTTCTCCGTTTTTCCTTATTTGTCTACAACTCTCTTCAAGGACACACCTCTTCTCCGGTAGGTAATATTCCCTTGGTTCGGGGTTGGGAACAAACTTTGTAGTTTGATAAATAGTAAAGACAAGATTCTTGGATTCAGTCAACACTCAAAGACAGTACTCTTCCCTCATCTTCCAAAGCATGGATACTTTCTATTTCTTTATCCTTCGTTACCTTCACGGCACATTGTTAACATATTTATTGAATTGCTTGTCGACGAAGTGGCACCTCCTTTCCGCCTTTGTTTTGCATTCGGCTGAACAGCCCAAATTTGTCAGCTGACAAATGTGGCTTTTTAACATTACGCGGCTGGGTCTATTACTGGGGGCCCAACAGGCCTCCCTCGAGGACTTAATCCCCCACCCTCCCCTAGTTTGGAAACCAAAGATTAATGAAATTTCCCGGGCCACAGACATGCCAGCATGTCTGGAGCAAAAGAAGTTGAAAGGAAGAACCATGTTTAGGAAAAGATAGTTATTTCTCCACAAAGCTTTATGGAAGTCAGACCTTGGTGGCCTTCAACCAGATCTCAGCCTCGGCAAACAATCACAGACCAGAGCACACACTCAGCTCCCAGCGACCTTAGGAAGGGGACGTCACCGAATGGATAAGCAAGAAAGGTGTATTCCTTACCGCAGTCAGAACTCTGAAGTCATCGCGGCTCATGTACCTTAGCTTGGCCACATTTACCTTCCCCATGCTTGCTCAGTTCCAACACGGACGCTCTCCGGGAGGACGCAAAGTCGCTGGGTAATCTCGTAGGCGCTCCGCGTCTGCCCGCGCACGCGCTCTGTGCTTAGCGCTAGGTAAGACCACGTGATCGACTGGCTCTGGAAAATGCTATATTTTCTGATCTTAGTGGCTATAAGTCAGGCAGAAGTGATTTTTCAGCCGTTAAATAACGATTTTTACATGTGACTGACTTGGCAAGTTGCAAATGTTTTACGTAGTGTGCTACGTTAGTTTTCTGAGCTGCTAGGACCTAATCCGAAATAAGACCCGGCTTCCGCATACATCAGCGCTTACGTCACGAGAGGGGCGTGTTTTATCCGTCCCGAGCTACCTCCACTCTTAGTGCAGCTACTGTGTACTGTGAAGTCAGGGAGGAAAATGAACAAGGGAGACCCTAGGTCAGCAAAGCCACTGGAAGGATGGCCATAGAGCGCCTCGCGCGATCTCTCGGCCTCCCCACGCCTGTCCGACGGAGGAGGACCGGGTTAGGGGCTGACCCTTAGGCCTGGGAGGTTGATCCCAGGACCGGGTAGGCGGAGCTGCTGTCTGGACTATACAGTGCGGGCTTCCAAAGAAGTCATGCGCTTTGATATTTCTGGGGTTCAGGAACATTTGGGAGGCTTTATGGGAGTTTTCCATACTGGATTTACAGCTCTTCGCAATGCGTACTTACTGGTAACCAAGAGGATGTACCCAAGACAAAGACATTTATACCATACCTTCATCACGACAGCAGCAGCATAGTAACAACAGTGTGACTCATGTGACATTCAGTATCTGTGTTTCTCATTTCACGAATTATTTATATTTCAGCTTTTTAAGCTGCAGATCTTCTCTGGTCTGCTCTTAGGTTAAACTTGGGTTCAATATATCAGTGTCCAGTATTATGATCTGCTTTATCCTTGAGAGATTGGCAACAATTAGTGTATTATTATTATTATTATTATTATTATTATTATTATTATTATATTTGAGGTATTATGTGCAAACTTTACGTTAAGGATTGGGATTAAGATACTTTCGAGTTCTTTCCATGCGCCACTCCTTCGGATTTCCAAGAAACAATGTATTCATTACCTCCTTTAGGAGAGTGGTGCTGAGTATGTTGCTCCATCCTCTTTCATAAAGCATGGGGCAGACAGCAGGCTGTAGTGTCCGATGTCTTTCCAGCTAAAGTAGTTGGTACTTTAAAATCATTGAATCAAAACAAAAGAACAATTCTTTGTCATCTCTGTGCTCCTGCTTTTGGGGTCTTGTATACTTGAATACAGGAGTCCATAGGACTTAACCGCTTAATGGAATTTTTCTTTCTATATTAACATTAGAAAATGTAAAAACAAAAACGTTGAAGAAGCTTTGATTGTCAAAATAAAATTATTTACAAAAATAAAAGTATTTTTGTAGCTTCATAACTGTAATTTTGCTACTGTTATGATTCATAATGTAAATATTTTTGGAAATGGAGGCTTAACAAAGGGGTCTGGACCCACAGGTTGACAACTGCTGACTTAAACAGCCTATTCTTCATTCATTCACCATTTATCAACTGTAGATACCAGATTTTTTGGCTAGGTCCTGGGGAAAGTCAATTCCAAGTCTTAAAACGCAAATTTATTGGAAGGAGATGTGTAAAAAAAACAAAAACAAAAACAACAACAACAAAAATAACACTGGATGTAACAGAAAAGTCAAGGACTCAGGATGTTGAATTTCCTTTTTCCAGACTTTTCCATGGTAGTCAAGCTCATACATACACACTGTTGCTTCTCATAAAGTAAGGATCGTGAGTGTCTAAAGCTCTTAACTTCTTCAGTCTGGAATTCAGTGTATTTAACAATCGACACCATCCTTTGTAATCAGTTTTTTGTTGTTGTTGTTGTTGTTTTCGAGACAGGGTTTGCTCTGTGTAGCCCTGGCTGTCCTGGTACTCACTCTGTGGACCAGGCTGGCCTCGAACTCAGAAGTCCACCTGCCTCTGCCTCCCAAGTGCTGGGACTAAAGGCTGCGCCACCACCGCCCAGCTGGAATCAGTTTGTAATCATGTCTATTTGTTCTTATGCAACTCCCTCAGACATTATCTATGAACAATCTTTTAGCTGGTTGTGTGGCACATGCCTTTAATCCCAGAACTTGAGAGGCAAAGGCAGGCACATCTCTTGAGTTTCAGGCGAGCCTGGTCTATAGAGTCAGTTCTGGGACAGTCAGGGCCCCACTGAGAAAACTTGTCTCCAAAAACTAACCCCCCTTCCCCAAAAAAAGGAAACAAGAGAGAAAAGGAAACAGATTTTATTTTTATTTTATTCAACTGGTTCAAAAATACTTTTTACATTTTCAATTCCTAAAATAGGTTCTAGCTACATTTAATGAAAGGCAGTCATCATGGCAAACCTCCAAATATTACAGTTTTCCCCACAGACAAGTTTATAAATACTTCAAAATATCTGCTGGAACTCTAACATGCTTTAGGAAATTTTGTAACAGGCCCACAGACCTTAGCACAACTGACTCCATGATGGAAGTACCATTCAGGCTGTAAAACTCAGCTGGTAGAGAGCACCACCTGCCAAAACTAAAACAAAGGCCTGATCTATCAAAGTCCATATAGTTCTGGGAAAATATTAAAAGGTACTAACTTTGCTTTTTAAGTCTTATAGTTTGACTTCTGGTTAACTGTTCTTTTTAACTAAAGTATTTTAGTTAAATAAGAACGTGTGTGTGTGTGTGTGTGTGTGTGTGTGTGTGTGTGTGTGCTTAAAAGTTCTTCCTGAGAAAGGCTCAATGCTACACTGGAACCTCAAATCTCAGTGTAGTTACTGGTCAACTAATAAAGGCTTTCTATTAGCTTAAACCCATGTCTAAGCAGTCTTCTCAATTTAGCAACAATTTTAGGCTTGAGAATGTTTCATGCTAGTTTTCAGAAGCCCCTGTTTCTGAGACAGGTTCATATGACTTTTCTTATATGAGTATGACTTACCCTTCCACACAGGTCTTCAGTGATTGCAATTATTAGTTCTCTTCAAAATTTCAGCTTTGTTAAGCTTCTGTAGACAAAGGACACCTAAACGTGTTGGAATCAGCTTTTTAAAACAGTTAAGGGGATTTCCTATGTCACTGTTGCTCCCCAGACCCTTAATTCATTTCTGAACCTGGGACATGCTTGCCAAGGAAGTCAAAGGTTGGCATTAATTGATGTATGGCTGTCACTCTTAGTTCTTGTTGAGATGATTTGATTTACAGAAGTAAATATAACATATGCCTGTATGAAATAAAAGTTTTTAGAGTTCATCAAAACATAGTTCATCAAAACATAGCTTCTTGTTGACCATTTTTAGACCTTTCACTACAAATATTATTACAAATATTACTGGTGGTGTAAGAGGTATGTTTTGGAGCTCTTGTAAAGTCACTGAAACAACTGCTTGTTCAGTTTTTGAGTAAATTGAACTCATTTGGACTTTGCCACCATGGCTGCTTTGGACAGCTTTCTACCCTTGTAATTCATATCATATTTTATTTTTAGTTTTCTAAGGAACTTCTATATTGTTTTTCAAAGTTGCTGGCAAGTTTACATTTCTACTATGGATCAGAGAATACAGAACAATGTGGTAGCTACACAATGGATTACTAACCCACAAAGGTGAATGAAACCATGACGTTTGCATGAAATGAGTGGAACTGGAGATCACCACATTAACAAAACAAGCCAGATTCAGGAAGAAAAACATAACTTATGCTGAATCTGGGTTTTAAAAAATCATGGAAGTAGTGTAGTGGGCTATGGAACTTTAGTTATTCAATCTCATGAAAATATTCCTAAGAATACATTAAGTGTTAAAACTCCTGTGTAAAACTGGTCTCTGTACTAGCCCTAAATTCCTAAGGTAAACTGGTCTCTGGTCCAGTCCTATAGTCCTGTACAATATGACCTTGAGCTAAAGGTTAACTGCTAAACCATATAGCCATTACCTCTCCACTTTTGTAAACAGCTTCTGCAAACGATGCTTGTTTTCCATATACATTACAATTGTTTTTTTTTTTTTTTTTTTTTTTACCCTTAAAAACTTAAACCAAATGGAAGTCAGGGTTGCTTCCTATTAATCTGCTTGGGACTGGTGGTTAAGACTCCATTCTGCTTATTCAGGCCCCTTGGGAGTTTTTCTCTTCAGGTACCTCGTAAGAGTAAAAGGAGCTGTTAGGGAAGAACACAGAAGGGAAGAGAGACAAGAGAGAGTAATAGGCAATTAATGTAATTAATGTACATAAAGGCATGTGTGAAAATTTCCTTGTAAAAATCACTATTTTTGTGCAATGAATATATACTAATGAAAAGTACATTCAAAAGATGACATTTCATGTTAAACATTTTTGATATTCATTTTCATTTTGAACTCATTCATGATTGTTGGCAGACTCTGCTAATTATCCCAAATACTGATTATTTTTTTTTATTTTCAATAACAGCTACTCATTGCCAGCTGGACACAGGTTCCCTGAACCAGTGACTGATTATCTTTTCCAGTCTCATTAGAGTAAGTTCTGGGTTGTGTACTTAAGGTTTTATTAAGTGCATAACCATATAAATTCTAAAACATGGCAAGAATCTTGCATTTAAAAAAAATTGGGCATAGGTTTTCCTCTTTTTCATTCTAACTATAGGTAGGCTTAACCAGCATCAACCATGCAGCTGACAACAGTAGTCTAAGGTAGTGTATGAAAGTTACAGTTATGGTAGGCGCTGGAGAGATGGCTCAGCAGTTAACAGCACTGACTACTCTTCCAGAGGTCCTGAGTTCAATTCCCAGCAACCACATGGTGGCTCACAGCCATCTGTAATGGGATCCAATGCCCTCTTCTGGTGTTTCTTAAGACAGAGACAATGTACTCATATACATTAAAAAAAATCTTTAAAAAAAAAAAGTTACGGTAGGGCTCTCATCCCTAGGGAACCTCATAGACAAGGCTTCCTTCACATTCTGCTCTACCTACTTACTCTGAATATCACAAGAAAGAGAAAGGCTCTCTATTTGTGTTACTGTGGAGTCTTTGATTACAAGAAAATAATTACATATCACTAGTATATATGGGATTGTTAGATTTGATGTAATGTTTTAATTGCAAATAGTTTTTAAATTCAATATATTCTGATTAGTCTCTCCTCCTTCAACTCCCCCAGACCCTCCTTGCTAACCCAAGAACCATACCTTTTCTTCCTTTCTCTTTAGAAAACAGGTGGGTGTGATGATGCACACCTTTAATCCCAGCACTCTGTGGGGCAAAGCCAGGTGGATCTTTGAGTTTGAGGTCACTCTGGTCCACAGAGCAAGTTCTAGAACAGCCAGGGTTACACAAAAAACCAAAGCCAAAACCCCCAAACGAAACCAACCAACCAACCAACCAACCAAACAAACAAACAAAAAAAAAAAAAAAGAAAAAAAAGAAAAAGAAAAGAAAAGAAAAAAAAAAGAAGGAAAACAAGCAGACATTGTGGTGGTTTGAGTATGCCTAGCCCAGGGAGGGGCACTATTTGGAAGTGTGGCTTTGTTGGAATAGGTGTGCCACTGTGGGTTTGGGTTTTAAAACCCTTCCTACTTGGAAGTCAGACTTCTGGTAGCCTTCAGAGGAAGATGTAGAACTCTCAGCTCTGCCTACACCATGCCTGTCTGGATGCTGCCATGCTCCCACCTTGATGATAATGGACTGAACCTGTGAACCTGTAAGCCATTCCTAATTAAATGTTGTCCTTTATAAGACTTTCCTTGGTGTGTGCTCAGAGCAGTAAAACCCTAAGACACTACCCCTAACACTATTAATGATATTCTGGAATATTTGGTCATGGTCTCTGTTCACAGCAGAAAACCCTAACAGACATCTAAAACAAACAAACAAACAAACAAACAAACAAACAAACAAACAAGAATAGGTTGAGACAGAGACCTGGGATAAGAGAGCCATGCAAGAATCAATGGAGGTGACCTTAGCTGTGCCTCACTACACTGGGATATGGAACCTGAAGAGGCCACCTCTTGTATGTCGGGCCTGACATGAGGTCTAAACTCCATTCCATCTTTACCCTTCAGTCACATACACAGGTGGTGGGCATGATAAACAGGCCCCCAGGCCATAGAGAGATTTGCATACTAATGAGGTACCTGAAGGCAAGAGGGTGGAGCCAACTAAGCATTCCTCCCCAGCCCCTCCCCCACTTTCTCCTCCCTATTTAACTGTGGAGAGGCCTTTAGTTAATGAGCAGCCTAACTTCCAGCTGGAGGAACCCGGAGCATTCCCAGCTGACTATCCACAGCATGGAGGGAGGAACCCTGGGTTACCCAGCTATATTTTTCCTACACTTGTAGTCAGACAGGAACCCCAGTGGAGCAATAGAGACACCAACCCACCCACAAAACTTCCAACCCAAAATGCATCTTGTCTATAAGAAATACAGGCACAGAGGAGGGAGCAGAGACTGAGGGAATGGCCAAGCAATAGCCTTTTCCCTCTGGTAGCATGCAGTGTACCTTTCAGTACATTAGTCAGTAGAGATGAAGGATCTAGGTAGACAGAACTTCTCAATGTTCAGTGAGTTATGTAGGTGTTGTCTTCAGCAAAAGGGCACAACCATCACTCTGTGTAGAGCAACCAATAGCCTTGGCAATAGATTGGGTTGTTTGGGGATTTTTTGTGAGGCCCATCTGGCCAACAACTCAATTAGATATAGCTTGTTCCTGGCACTGGAGGTTTCACTTGGTTGTGACGATGTTTAGTTGTGAATTTGTCTTCCTCCTTATTTGGTGATACCACTTAGATTTCCTTTACGTTTCTTCAGTGTCTTAAAGTTTTGTTGTACAATTCTTTCATAGGCTTGTTTAGAGTTACTTATATAGATAGTTTTTTTGTTGTTGTTTTTGAGGTTATGGTGAAAGTTATTGTTTTTCTTATTTCTTTCTCAGTATTTGTCATTTATAGAAAGACTACTAACTTTTGCATCTTAATTTTATATTATGCTGATTTGCTGAAAGTTTTTTATAAGCTGTAGAACTTTCCTATTGTTTTTAGGGTCATTTATGTATAAAATCCTGAAATTTGAAAATGGAGTTACTTTCACTTCTTCCTTTCCTATTTGTATCCCTTTGATCTCCTTCAGTTGTCTTATTGCTCTAGCTAAGTCTTCAAGTGCTATATTAAATAATTATGGAGATAGTGGACAGTCTTGCCTTGTTTCTGGTTTTGGTGTAAATACTTTGAGTTTCTTTCTGTTTTGGCTGATGTTGGCTGTTGGCTTTCTGTAAATTGACTTTATTGTCTTGAGGTATGTCCCTTTTATCCCTAGTCTCTCCAGGACTTTTATCATGAAGATGTGTTGGATTTTGTCAAAGGCCTTTTCTGCATCTATGAGATAACCATTCATTTTTTGTCTTTCAGTCATTTTATATGGTGGATTAAACTGATCAGTTTACATGTTGTTGAGCCACCCCTGCATCTCAGGTATGAAGTCTACTTGATTGTGATGGATGATGTTTTTGATGTGTTTTTGGATTCAGTTTGCAAGTATTTTATTGAGGATTTTTGCATATATACTCATATGCTGTAGGGAAATTGCTCTGTAACTCTTTTTCTTTGTTAGGTTTTTGTGTGGTTTAGATATCAGGGTAATTGTGGCCTCATTAAAAAGAATTAGGTCATGTTCCTTCTGTTTCTATTTTGGAGAATAATTTGAGGAGTACTGGTATTAATTCTTCTTTGAAAGTCTGGTAGAATTCTGTGTTGGATCCATCTGGTCCTTGGCTTCTTTTGGCTGGGAGACTTTTTCTTTCTTCTATTTTACTAGAGTTATAGCTCCGTTTAAATTGCTTATCTGATCTTGATTTAACTTTAATAGAATATATCAAGTATTTAATAGTATATATCAAGAAATTTCTTCATTTTATTTTAATATTTTCCAGTTTGGTACAGTACAAATTTCTAATGTGTATCCTTATGATTTTCTGGATTTCTGAAGAGTTTGTTTTCAATGTCCCATGTTTCATCACTCACACAAAAGCTGTTTGATTGATTTAACTCTTAGAAGTTTGGAGATGATTTTGTGAAAGGCATGATCATTATCTGATTATGCAAGTATATCATTGCAAACATGGGAGAGGACCACTGACTTTGTGTACTGGTACCTGAAGGTCATAATGAGGGTGAGCCAGGATATACAAACTGCAGTTAGGATAGTTTAAAAGATGCAGATAAAGCATATGAAGAAAACTCTACTCCTTTTTCATGGTCAAAATGCTTACTTATGCAAACCAATTTCTACACCCTAACTGAGCACCCAATATTTTTCTTAGTGGTGAAAGACTAATGGCTTTGGTGTTAAGAATAGCAACAAAATAAAGATGCCAGTTCTAAACGTTTCCCTTCAGCTTCATACAGAGAATAAAACAGGGAAATTAGACAAGAAAAGCAGCATAAGGCATCCAGAACAGGAAGGATCTCTGTTCACAGATGACATAATTTGTATGCAGAAATTCCAAGGCATACATATACAGGAAAAAGTCATATCAGAACTAATGAGTTCAGCATGCTGTAAGATATTTGGTTAATGTGAGCTCTCTTTGATGAGAGGAGACCAAGGAGACAGCAGAAGTAAACAATATTGGAACACAAACGAAGTATTGCTAGAAAAGCTGGTGAAATTTGAACTTTGGTTCATTATTCTTTGTCTTTTCTTTTTAATCCTCATAGTTATTTATTTGAACCATGTAGTCAATGGTACCTGATGTTAGGTAGCTAGAGAACTAACTGAGGTCCCACTGGCTTGCCAGCTATTCTCTTTTTACTTCCTTTTCATTACCCTTCCTGTTCCTGTGTTATCTCTGTCAATTCTCAATTTGATAAATAGACCACGCTGATATAATTTTAGATTGGGAGATTATAGGAAGTGGCACCTTATTCATAACACCCTCTCAAGTCTAAAATGATTTCAAAGCACAGAAGTTTCAAAACATCTATAATATACATGTTTTCTTATTCTATGTGTTTTGAGTGAATTTTGACCATTAAACCTCATAGAAGATCCATTATCAATAATGCTGTGTGACCAGAATTCTGTAGCTATTCATTTATTTTTGTTTTTCAAATGAGCCATCTTTACATTTGGCAATTCAATCATTGTGTGTTGAAACACAGAACAGAATTCTTGTTTCTACAATTGCAGATCATCGATTGGTTGAGAAATGTCAACATTGGTGTTTATCTTAGTCAGTGTTCTATTGTGAAGAGACACCATAACCAGGGCAACTCATAAAATAAACCATCTAAGGGGGGCTTGCTTACAGTTTTAGAGGTTTAGTCCATTTTCATCAGGGCACACAGGCAGATATGGTACTGAAGTAGCTCAGAGTTCTACATCTAGATATGCAGGCAGTAGGAAGAGAGAAAGAGACGATGGGCATGGAATAGATTTTCAAAACCTCAAAGCCCATCCCCAGTGACACACTTCTTCCAAAAAAAGTCATACCTCCTAATCCTTTCAGATAGTGCCACTCCCTGGTGGTTAAGTATTCAAATTTATGAGCTCTGGAGTTGATTCTCATTCTAACTACCACAGAGTTCTTGATGCATTAAGTAATCCAAACACATTAAAACCCAATACTCACATTTTAATTGTATATTATAAGATTATTTTGCCTGTTAACACCCATACAAATCAGATGAAGCTTCTGTGCTACAAATGGTAATTTTTTTATGTGTGCTTGTGTGTGTGCTTATGCGATGTGTGTGTATGAGAAGCTCAGATGCATTTTTAGAAATGCCGACTACATCCTTAAGTAGAAGAGTGTAAAGTATAGATGTTGAAGACTTTTGTGTGCACTGTATGTGAATCTTTCATGGTGTAGTGGAGATGATTGTACCTCTTCTGTGAGATTTTGAAGGGATTAAATGGGATGCATATGTGAAATACTTAAAACAATGTCTTAGGCATCACAGGTTCACAGCTTTTCATCTGAGAAAGGAAGAATAGACCAACACAGATAGTAAATGAGGCAGAACCCTGTGCTATCAGAGAAAGGAAAAGTAGATGAGGTGGATCTGCACATGGTAGAATATCTCTCTTTATTTTGGGTTAAAGTGGAAATTGGTGAGACTTTTAAGCAAGGTGTGATATTATCAGGTTTGTGTTTTAAAAGCAATATTCAGCATATATATATTTATTATTTTTAATTTTTTGAGGTACAATAAAATGTCATCATTCCCCCTTCCTTTTCTTCTTTCATATATATATATATATATATATATATATATATATATATACACACACACACCACACACACACACACACACACACACACACACATATATATATATATATATATATATATATATATATATATGTATATATTCATTCCTAAATCTAACCTGCTCAGTCTTTATAATGTTATTTGTATGTACGTTCTCAAACCGGACCATTTGGTATTGTATTACCAGTTGGTGTGCTCTTCACCTTTCCCTGGGGAAGACTGTTTCTCCTGCTCTCAGTCTTTATTAGCTGTCTATGATGCATTATGTGGGGTTGAAGTCTCATGAAGTCTCTCCCATCCACTTTAGCATGTCTATTGTTCTTGTTTCGGCTCATTTTTAGCACTCATGTTGGTGAAATTTTATAAGGATACATTCTAACTAACAGCTCTCTAATTGGATTTAAGACATGATCAACAGGAGAGAAATCATATCTGGTACTGCAAACCTAGTCAACTACACATGGCTAATGAGGTCGTAGATCTCGGGGGAGAATTTACAACCACTACTTTATTAAACTAGGATAATCCCATGCTACATTATAAATGTTTGCTCTTATTTCCACAGATATGTGTTGTCTTCACTCATCATCAGAGAAATTTTTCTTTGCATCAACAGAGACCATTACAGAAAGTCCACGCCTATAAAGCAGTGGTGGTGCTTGCCTTTAATCCCAGCACTTGGCAGACAGGGTCAGGCGAATATCTGAGTTCAAGGCCAGCCCCATATACAGAGTGAGTTCCAGGAATGCCAGGTCTACATAGACCTTGTCTTGGCAAAAAAACAAAAAAACAAAAACAAAACAAAAACAAAGCAAAACAAAAACAAAGCAAACCAAAACTAAAACCAAAACCCAAAGCTAGCCTAAACCAATCAAAACTTAGAGTTGTGGATCCCAAGGGATATATACACAATATAGCTTCTGTAGGTATGGCTCAGAGACCATTGTAGAAGAGGGAACAGAAAGATAAGACTCAGAGGATCAAAGAACTTGTTCTGAAATCATATCTCCTATGAATGTCAGTATGTATATACACCCATAAAATCTCATCTTGCTTAAGTGTACTTTTGGCCACGGGAGTTAAGAATAAGTGGTTTGGGGCAGGTGAGATGGCTTAGTATGTAAAACACTTGTCGTGCTAGTGTAAAAACCTGAGTTGGAATCCCTGGAGCTCATATAAAAGTTAGGCACAATAGTGTGTACCCATAATCCCAATACTCCCAAGAGGAGAAGGGAGGTATAGACATAGCATAACATATAGAGTAGTGAATTAAAAAGAGAACTAGTCTCAAACAAGACAGGAGAGGACCCACAACTGAGGTTGTTCTCTGACTCCTGCACATATGGTATGTCATGCATATACCCACAAGCACACACATGTCCATGCTACCCATATATACCACATCATATACACATACAAGATAAAAAAGAGAATACATTTTTTTTCTGGCATAGGGGTATCAAATCACATTCTCAATGGTTTTAAAACTCTCTCTACAGGAGGGAATGTGTGCAAAAGGCAAACATTATCCAAGAATCCTGGAAAGCCAAGTGAAGGAAGTCCAAGGTACTATGCACTGTAATGAAAAACTACATTAAAGCCCATCTCCTCCTGGACTTCCCATTTATTCCCTTACTTTAACTTCTTTTTATTCGTGTTTGTGTGTGTGTGTGTGTGTGTGTGTGTGTGTGTGTGTGTGTGTGTGTGT
>JANHMN010000004.1:152927269-152969075 GCA_030674055.1 Rhabdomys pumilio
TGTGTGTGTGTGTGTGTGTGTGTGTGTGTGTGTGTGTGTGTGTGTGTAAATAGATTTCATTAAGGCTGTTTAAGATGTTAAGATTGCTGTACTGGCTGGTTTTGTGTGTCAACTTGATACAAGCTGGAGTTATCACAGAGAAAGGAGTCTCCCTTGAGGAAATGTCTCCATGGGATCCAACTCTAAGGCATTTTCTCAATTAGTAATCAAAGATGGGAGGGCCCATTTTGGGTGGTGCCATCTCTGGGCGGGTAGTCCTGGGTTCTATAAGAAAGCAAGTTGAGCAAGCCCGTAAGTAACATCTCGCCATAGTCTCTGCATCATCTCATGCCTCCACGTTCCTCCCCTGTGTGAGTTTCTGTCCTGACTTCCATTGGTGATGAACAGCAATTGGAAGTATAAGCTGAGTAAACCCTTTCCTCCCCGACTTGCTTTGTGATCATGATGTTTGTGTAGGAATAGAAACCCTAAGACAAGTGCAATGGGAATAACACTCCCTTCCTCTGGCTCTTAACATTCTTTCTGCCCCTTTCTCTGTGTGTCTGGTAGGGGAGTAGTATATGTCCTATAACCAGTTTTACTATTTTAGCTTCTGAATAATAAACCCCAACTGGTTTCTTGTAGTTTAGGTGTGACCATTTCCCTATACTGCGTTCACCTGTATTTTTGTTCTTTCTGCTGAGTATCAGTTTTATCATCTTACTCTACATAGCTGTCAAACTGTTAAAGCTGGGACAACATAAGGTAGAATTTATTAACATTCCTGATCTAGAACCTTTATTGCTAGCGTCTGTGTGGCATCGTCTGACTTCTGCCTTTCTTTCCACAATCCTTACGTGTTGCTTTTATGCCTAAGTGCACCTGCTACCACCAATGCCTTTCAATTTTCTGTCCAGTCCTGTGCTTATGTGGTGAATCCTTAGAGAATGTTCCCTACCATTTGTTTGCATTTGGGATGCCTGTTCTGGTTTCTGGCCTCCAGCTGGTGTTGCTATTTGGGAAGGGTATACAGTCTTTGGGAGAGGGAGCCTGGCTGGAGTTAGTGGATCACTGGAGATGGACCTTGAGTCTTTATAGCCCAACCTCATTTCCTGTTCACTTTATGCTTTCTGACTGTGAATGTAATGTTATCAAACCAGCCTCCTATTCCTGCCACCATGCCTTTTCTACTAGCTGTCATGTCTTCCACATCATGATGGAGTGTGGCCTTGAACTGTGGGCCCAAATAAACACTTTCTCCTTTAAGTTGCATTGGTCAAGGTATTTTATTATATAGTAACAAAAAAGTTAAGAGATAGAATGACCAAAATTTGTTGCTCTTAATATCTGGGGCTGGATAATTATTGGTGTTATTGGTTTTTTTTTTTTTTTTTTTTTTTTTTTTTTTTTTTTTTTTTTTTTTTTGTTGTTTGAAGGCTGTCCGGATTACTGTTGAGTATTTGGCAAGAGTCCTACTCTGTATCAGCAAGAGACTACTTGCCAGTGGCACTGCCTATCTCCTCTTTCCACCCCAGTATGGCAACTCAGCATGTCCTCTAGATGTTGATAAATGTCTCCCAGGGAAAAGGGCAAAGCTACATAGAGTCAAAGTGCTGAATTATCATGAAATGACCTTTAGCTGAACTTTATCCCTGTATGGCAATGGAGTTGATGAAAGCAGTTGGACACTATAGTTTTTCCATGCTAGAGTAAAAGATTGGTTGTAGATAGTATAAATAAACTAATTTAAGCAGAAGATGTTTCTAGCATTTAAAAAAAACAATAACATCAGTTGGTTTAATACCTGGACCCCTTAGTTTTAAGTTTTATTTTATGTGGCGTTTCACTTTTTGCATAAAATGCTCATAAGCTTGACTACTGTTCCACTTTTTATTTAAGATACTTTTTAAATAAAAATCTTCTGCAAATTACTGCTTTCATCATTTGTAGAATATGATCTTTTTTTCCCCCTGTATATGGATAGGACTGCATATAGTACCAGTATTTTATTTTTAGTGTAATGCCAGTTTCACAGTATCTTTTGCTTAGATTTGGGGGGTATGGAAATTTATTTGATAAATTTTGTGGTTCTGGGCACAGTGTAAATGAGACATTTTTAGGTGCTGCAGTATATAAATAAGTGAATGTTTTTCTTGGATCAGTTTTGTAGCATAACTAGCCAGTAACTCTTGCATTAACTTCTTCAACTGTAAGTGCGCTCATACATACCTCTGATTTAATAAAAACCTTAAAATAGGTTTTTGTATTAATATATTTATAACATACAGGTGTTTGACATAGAAACGTAAATTACACATGAATAAAATTGGTTCAAGGAAATACTAAAATGTGCTAGGGAGGATATTAAAATATTATTTTACAATCCAACATGAGCATTTTTCAGAACTAGTTGAGAGTTCAGGGCTCTGTTACATGATTCATTTTCTCTCTTGAACTTTTCTAGTCTTAAGTGGTTTTTATTCTTTCTCAATTTCTCTTGAAGTTTTTTAAATTATTATTTTATTAGTCTAGTTTAGTTTCTTATTTTGGAACACATATCAAAATCTGAGTACTGAAAACAATCCATGTAATTTTCCCAATACTTTTATTTGTCAGTTCTTTTTAATTATACTTTTTTAGTAGAAACCATACAGTGTATGCGCCTTGCTTCATAAGAACCACAAATATGCTAGTCAGCCTATTTAGAGTCATAGGAATATTTTATGTTATGGTAAAAAATAGTGACCACATTTTAAACTCATGTTAGAAAAACAACATTGTTATATGAACTCTGTCAAGACATTGAAGCTGGTGAAGGGTGGTCTCTGAAATTCAAGCATGCTAATTTAATTTGCCTCATTAAAGGTATGTGTTTAACATACTAATTTAGTGCTCACTAAGTGACAGTTTTAAATTTTTATGCGTTTTTATTAAATGGGGTTTTATTCACTCTGCTGCTCAGGCTGGACTTAAATTCCTGAGCTCAGGCCATCCTCCTGCCACAGCCTCCTGAGACACTGGTATTACCCTTTCTCAGCTTCAGCTTTTTTTTTTCCTTTTCTTTTTATTTATTTTTTTATTGGATATTTTATTTACATTTCAAATTCCATCCCTTTTCTCCATTTCCCCTACCTAGAAAACCCCTATCCCACCCCCATTTCTCCTTTTTGCTTTTATACTATTTTTTTAATGTTAATCAAAGGCTTTATAAGTTTGCTAATGCTCAATATCAATCAGAAGTGTAACTCAATACCCAACCTAGATATATCAATTATCTTTGACTGGCGGGGATACACAAACATCTACCTCCATGTCCTCCCACCTCTTGTCACCTAGCTTCTCCTCTCCTTCTCTTCCTCTCCTTACTGCTTATCTTCCTCTTCTTACTCCTCCCACCTTAGCTCTTCCTACATATCATCGTTTCTGTTAAAATAAAACTTTTCTCTTAGAATACAATTGGAGCATAACTATACCAATTTGTGTCAGTAAGGTACAAGATAGACCTAATACCCAGTCCATCATTTTGTTGACTAAACAGACACTCTGTTGTCCCTCCTGACTAAAAGACTTAATTCTGAACCTGGCTTTTTTTCTTGGCTTTAGGATGAATATCAGGTGAAAACCATCCTCTCAAACCTTTTCTCTCAAAGTAAATAGCAAGGATTGGCTATGAGACTATAAGTCTTCAACCCCATCAGAAATCCAGAATGACTGAGTTAACTGAAATTATTGGAAGCACCAAGCATAGCTTCTAAAACTTAGCCAAATTGTAGAGACCACTGAGCACCTGGACAGTCCCTATACTACAAAACATTGGAGCATTCGATCTTCAGCCTTCTGGCCCAGGATCATCTGACAGACCAAGTCATGCAGAATTATTAAGGGCTGATTACTCTGTCTTGGCAGATATAATCAGTCGACTATTTTGCAGTGTGTCCTTTTCTGGACAGTGATTTGTCTGTAGATGAAAAGAGGCAATTCTTGCCTGGTGGCTGTCTCACCACAACTGGAGTAACTCCAAGGATGCTCAATTTCTTCTTAGAATCCAAGACAGGAAGCTGTCAGGAGCAGACAGGTCTCTAATCAAACTGGACATTAACACAGAAATGTTTGTAATGTCAATTCTGTGGACTTCTGACGTTTTGAAAACCATCTATCCATGTAAGGCAATCTGGACTATTGTTTGTTAACTCTTCTCAGCTAAATAAAATATAGAAAACACCCTAACAATAAACTCAGAGCCATGAATTTGCTATAGGCCCTTAACTCACAGGATAATCATCTCAAATCA
This sequence comes from Rhabdomys pumilio, assembly GCA_030674055.1. NCBI lineage: Eukaryota > Metazoa > Chordata > Mammalia > Rodentia > Muridae > Rhabdomys > Rhabdomys pumilio. The sequence continues at coordinate 152,931,540 of JANHMN010000004.1, forward strand.
ATTAGAAAAGTTAAAGAAGGACTGGGTGTAAGCCTTATATTCCTAAATGTGTTATATAGGCACAATGCCTACGAGAGTAACAATATTAATCTCACTTTTATATCAATAAGAAGCTCACACCAATGAAAACCTTAAATTTGAAATCGAAGTAAATTTTCTACCATTTAAGAAATTATAACTTCATCTTAATAACAATTATACATATTTCTACCAATAGGTTATGGCTATGCAATAAATCCTAGCTAATTCTCCCTGTTCCAACAAAACCACTACTTTTCCCTAGAAAGACATCCCAATATTAACCACCTCAGTCTCCAAGCCCAGGGAATAGGGGCACCAACTCTTCATTAACTTCTTCAAGCTGATTATGGGCATTGAGATATTAGAAGAGGGGTGGGGGAAGAGTAAATTGATAAGCCTCTGATGCCGTGTCTTTACTGCATCCAGCTGGAATTCCAGGACATCAGAGGTTTGAGCAGGTCTGCTCAGCTTGCTTGATGAGTAGATACACCAAGGCTGTGTATTCTGCAATATACAATTCTCAAAACAAATTTTAGTATCAAGATAATTTTTTGTTTGAATTCTGGAATCTAGTCTTCTGGTGGCCTGCCGCTTTCATGTCTAATCCATATAATTCTGGGAGTTTCTATGAGGGTGTGCTCTCACCATCCTCCCATTCCTGCCTCCCTGCTCTTGAGTTCCCTAACACTAGGCAACCCAAACTTTCAGGTGCCAAGGCTGTCCACTTCCACTGATGCCTAAACCCTTAGTCCATACCCCTCCTCGTATTACTATGAGGGTGTGCTCCCACCATCTTTCCATTCCTGCCTCCCTGCTCTTGAAATTCCCTAACACTAGGGAATCCAAACTTTCAGGCACCAAGGCTGTCCACTTCCACTGATGCCTGGCAAGACCACCCTCAACTACCTATACAGGTAGAGTCATGAGTCCCTCCCTTTGTGTTCTCGGGTTGGAGATTTTAGAATGGCTACTCCAGCTTGTTTCTTAGGACAATTTGCTTGAAAAACCTTTTTCAGCCTTTTACTCTAAGGTAAAGTCTGTCTTTGTCACTGAGGTGGGTTTCCTGTATACAGCAAAATGTTGGGTCCTGTTTACATACAGTCAATTAGCCTATGTCTTTTAATTGGGGAATTGAGTCCATTGATGTTAAGAGACATTAAGGAACAGTGATTGTTGCTTCCTGTTATTTTTGTTATTAGAGGTGGAATTATGTTTGTGTGGCTATCTTCTTTTGGATTTGTTGGAAGAGGATTACTTTCTTGCTCTTTTTAGGGTATAATTTCCCTCCTTGTATTGGAGCTTTCCTGCTATTATCCTTTGTAATGCTGGGTTTGTGGAAAGATAGTGTGTAAATTTGATTTTGTCATGGAATAGCTTGGTTCCTCCATCTATGGTAATTGAGAATTTTGCTGGGTATAGTATCCTGGGCTGGCATTTGTGTTCTCTTACTGTCTGTATGGCATCTGTCCAGAAAAACTCTAGCTTTTATAGTACCTGGTGAGAAGTCTGGTGTAATTCTGATAGGTCTGCCTTTATATGTTACTTGGTCTTTTTTCTTTACTACATTTAATATTCTTTCTTTGTTTTGTGCACTTGGTGTTTTGATTATTATGTAACAGGAGGTATTTCTTTTCTGGTCTAGTCTATTTGGGGTTCTGTAGGCTTCTTGTATGTTTATGGGCATCTCGTTCTTTAGATTAGGGAAGTTTTCTTCTATAATTTTGTTGAAGATATTTATTGGCCCTTTAAGTTGGGAATCTTCACTCTCATCTATACCTGTTATCCTTAGGTTTGGTCTTTTCATTGTGTTCTGGATTTCCTGGATGTTTTGTGTTAAGAACTTTTTGCATTTTGCATTTATTGACAGTTGTGTCAATATTTTCTATGGTATCTTCTGCACCTGAGATTCTCTCTTCTATCTCTTGTATTCTGTTGGTGATGCTTGCATCTATGACTCCTGATCTTTTCCCTAGGTTTTCTATCTCCAGGATAGTCTCCTTTTGTGATTTCTTTATTGTTTCTACTTCCAGTTTTATGTCCTGGATGGTTTTGTTCAATTTCTTCACCAGTTTGGTTGTGTTCTCTTGCAATTCTTTAAGGGATTTTTGTGCTTCTTGTTTAAGGGCTTCTACCTGTTTACCTGTGTTCTCCTCAAATTCTTTGAGAGTGTTATTTATGTCCTTCTTAAAGTCCTCTATCATTATCATTAGAAGTGATTTTAAATCTGAATCTTGCTTTCCTAGTGATATGGGGAATTCAGGACTTTCTTGTGTGGGAGAACTAGGTTATAATGATGCCAAGTACCTTGGGTTGCTGATGCTTAAGTTCTTGTGCTTGCCTTTTGCCATCTAGATCTCCTTAGTGCTACCTGCCCTGTCTCTGACTGGAGCCTGTCTTTCCTATTATCTTGGTTGTATCAGAAATGTGTGGGGTTGGTATTACTACTGGGGTAAGAGTTGGGGCCCAAAATCTGCTCAGTTTTCAGGCGCAGACAGGAAAGTACCAGTGCTCCAGGCCAGGAGTGACTTCCTGGGTCCTAGTGGGTCCCAGTTACTCCCTGTTTGAGACAAGTGTTGCTGTCTGCTTACCTAAGATACTACCCAGGTTAGAGCTTCTGGGAGGCCTGCTTCCTTTGGGTTCTGTGAGATTGGTGGCAGAGCTGCTGCCCGGGATCTGCTCAGTGTTTGGGCCCAGACCAGAAGGACTTCAGCTTTCTTTTTAACTATTGTTTTTTTTTTTTCTAGGTTATAAAAATTTTCTGTAAGTGAAAATAGTATCAATATTATTGAAAGATTAACTAAAATTAATTAGAAACTAACAAATTGACAGTCTTAATTACACATTTGTTTGCAAAATGATATTCATATGGCCAAGTTCCTTCTTTTCTTTTGTTGTGCCTCTAGATGACCCTTTCTCAGGAAAGGGTCTGAGAAACTGTCTCTTATTGCTGATTTTCAAGGATGCTTGTACTCTACCCTCGACTCACACTGGACTCCCAAACTTCCCTGGTGCATCTGTTCTCTTTCATAGTAGCTGTGATCTCAAGACATCATATAATACATATCTGGGTTCTTAGTTCATTCTTCTCCTTTCAGATTTTTAAAAGAACGTTTGCCTAATGTCCTTGCATTGATTGGTTCAGAGGACTCCAATGTGTTACAAGGATCCTCATAACTGGCAGTTAGGTCTTTTCGTAACAGCTATTTATGCTACTATTATCTGTTTCTTAGCAGTTCAAACTGAAAACCCTGGAAGATCTCTGAAGTATGAAAGGGTGAGCCAAAAAGACTGATGGTATGGATTTTATACTTTAGTTATTAAAATTATTGCTTATTCAAATCATAGTGACTACCATTTTGTTCATATGCTATGCCATGGGCTTCACTCATAATTTCTGAAACAGCTAGCTCACTGTCATTATTGTGGCAAGTTCTTGGACTAGTACATTTATTTGAGGCTGGGTAATTTGCGAAAAAAAAAGTTTATTATCTTACAGTCCAAAGGTTCCTGAGCATGGGTCAGCTTCTATTTGGTTTCTGTCAAGGGGTCTCATTATGTATCACAACTAAATGGAGAATTGGAAGGGGCAGGGTGCACATTCCCCAGGAACATCTAGGGAGGAAAGTGATCAACCAGCTTTCAAAATTCTTTCTTTCTTTTTTTTTTTTTTTTTTTTTTTTTTTTTTTTTTTTTTTTTTTTTTTTGAGACAGGGTTTCTTTGTGTAGTCCTGGCTATCCTGGAACTCACTCTGTAGACCAGGCTGGTCTCGAACTCAGAAATCCACCTGCTCAAAAAAAAAAAAAAAAAAAAAGAAATTCGCCTGCCTGTGCCTCCCAAGTGCTGGGGACTAAACGCATGTGCCACCACTGCCTGGCAAGTTCTTCTATTTTTAAAACTGCCTCTACTTGATAAAGACTTTCTCTATTTTCTATTATTTAACTAGAAATTTTATTTTATAATATTTAATGGATTTATAGTATATGTCCTAGTACCAGATGTGCTTTTTTATTCTATTCATTTATTAAAATACTGTGTACCTAACTATGTTTTAGGGGCTGAATATGTCAGGATGAATAAAACTGTCTGGGCTTCTACCCTTACAGAACTTGTAGTCTACTGGGGAAGACAGACAAATCATCAAAGTTTTTTGAAGGGGCTGTACACCACCTGCCCTTCATTTGACATCCACATCTTGCATTGCCTTTTTTATGGATGGTTTGGAGCCAACTTGACACAATCTAGAGTCATCAGAGAAGAAGGAGCCTCAGTTGAGAAGATGCCTCTGGAAGATCCAGCTGTAAGGCATTTTCTCAATTAGTGGTCAATGGGGGAAGGCCCAGCCCACTGTAGGTGGTGCCATCCCTAGGCTGGTAGTTCTGGGTTCTATAAGAAGCTAGGCTGAGCAAGCCAGGGGAAGCAAACCAGTAAACAGCACCCCTTCATGACCTCTGAATCAGCTCATGCCTCCAGATTCCTGCCATGCTTGAGTTCCTGTCCTGATTTCTTTCAATGATGGTCTATGATCTGGAAGTATAAGCCATATAAGCCCCTTCTTTCCCAACTGTTTTTGGTCATGGTGTTTTGTTGCAGCAATAGAAACCCAAACTAACACATCATTGAAAACAGAGTATGTTCTGGTAACATTTAAACTTCATTCCACTTTCCACAATACGTTTGAAAATTTTCTTCATCAAGAGTTTATGACTTGTTTTGATTAGCTGGAGAATTTGTTCTTTTAACTTTCTTTTTGGAGTTCTTAAAAAAATCTGTCTATCTATCATCTATCTATCTATCTATCTATCTATCTATCTATCTATCTATCATCTATCTATCTAATGCTTATGGGTGTGCACCATGTGCAAGCTTGGTGCCTGTGGGGGACAGAAGGGAATATTGAATCTTCTTGACTTACTGATGGTTGGGAGTCACCATCTATCATCTGAAAGAATAGCCAGGGCTCTTAGACACTGAGTGAGTCATCTCTCTAGCCCACTTTCTTGAGTTTTCATACACTCTTGAGTTTAAGTAGCCTAGGAGACCCACAAAATAGTTTTTATTTTAATGCTTAAAAAATCTTTTCATGATATAAACAATGCTTACTAACTACTTAGGATTGGACTTCCTGTGTAGGAGCTCATTCTTCTGGAGATGATTTTTCTCTCAGAAGCCATGACCATCTGTGGCTCTTCATCTAGGGGTGGAATCACATGGAATTTGCCTTTTCCATGTTTACACACATTAATTATTGTTGTTATTATGTTTGTCTTGTTCAGACAAGACAAAATATCAGCACCTAGAATTGCAGTTATTCCTAAGTCAGATTCTTAGTTGACAGCATAAAAAAAAAAAAACAATCAGAAATAGCTAAGACAACATGTCTCCACTAGAGCCCAGCATCAGTACAGCAGTAGGCCCCGAGAATTGCGACAGAGCTGACACATAAGACAAAAACCTTAAAATAGCCTTTATGAATATAATAGAGGTCCTTAAAGAAGAAATGGATAAAGCCGTTAAAGAAATTTGTGAAAACACAAGGAGTGGAAGGAAATGAATAATATAGGTCAAGAATTGAAAGCAGAAATTGAATCAGTAAAGAAAACTCAACCTGAGGGAAATATACACAGGAAAAAGTTTAGTGACATAAGCAGGAACCTTAGAGGCAAGCCTAGTCAACTAAAGACAAAAGATGGAAGAGAGAATCACATTGAATACACAGTAGAAGAAATGTACCCTCAGTCAAAGAAAATGTTAAATCTGAAAACATTCTGGCAGAAAACATTCAGAAAACCTGGGCCACTATGAAACAACCAAATCTAAAAGTAATAGGAATAGAAGAAAGAGAAAAAAAAATCCAGGTCAAAGTCACAGAAAAATTTTTTTAAATTATTTTACTTGTTTACATATTAACTATCCTCCTTTCCAGTATCCCCTCCACAAAGCCTTCATTCCATCAACCTCCCCTTTGCTTCTAAGTGGATGCTCCCTGCCCACCCACCACTCCTGCCTCACCCCTCTAGCATCCCCCTTCTCTGTGGCATCAAGCCTCCACAGGGCCAAGTGTCTACCCTCCCACTGATGCCAGTTAAGGCAATCCCCTGGTACATATACAGTGGGAGCCATGGAGCTACCAAAGTCCGTGTACTCTTTGGTTAGTGGTTTAGTCCCTGGGAGCTCCCTGGGTTCTGGTTAGTTGATACTGTTGTTCTTCCTATGGGGTTACAAACCCCTTCAGCTCCTTCAGTTCTTCCCCTAATTCTTCCACTGGAATCCCCAGAGTCAGCCTAATATTTGGCTGTGAGTATCTGTATCTCTTAGTCAGATGCTGGCAGAACCTCTCAGAGGACAGCCATACCAGGATCCTGTCTACAAGCACATTTTGACATCAACAATAGTGTTGGGGTTTGGTGTCTGTGAATGGGATAGATCCCATGGTGGAGTGGTCTCTGGATGGCCTTTCTTTCAGTCCCTGCCTCGTTTGTATCCTTGCACTGCTTTAGACAGGAAAAATTCTGAATTAAAAAGTTTGAGATGGGTGGATGGCCTCATACCTCAACTGGAGGCCATGTCTATCTACTAGAGGGAGTTTCTTCAGGTTCTGTCTCACCGCTGTTGGGCATTTCAGCTAATGTCATCCCCATTGAGTCCTGGGAGCATCCTGTATCCTTGGCATCTAGGACTTTCTAGTGGTTTTCCCCTAACCCCCATTCCCTATCTCCGCTGCTGCATATTTCTATTCATTCTTCTGGCCCTCTGGACTTCTCTCCTGTTTCTTCCCATACCTGATCCTGCCCCCCCTTTTTTCCTCCCCCTCCCTTCTTTCTCCCAGGTCCCTCCCTCCCTCTACCTCTCATGATTATTTTGTTCCCCCTTCTAAGTGGGATTGAAGCATCCACACTTTGGTCTTCCTTCTTGTTAAGCTTCGTATGGTCTAAGAATTGTATGGTAAGCATTCTGAGCTTTTGGGATAATATCTACTTATCAATAAGTACATACCATGTATGTCCTTTTGGGTCTGGGTTACTTTACTCAGGATAATATTTTCTAGTTTCATCCATTTGCCTGCAAAATTTGTGAAGTCCTTTTTTTTTTTATAGCTGAGTAATATTTTATTGTGTAAATGTACCACATTTTCTGTATCTATTCTTCTGTTGAAGGACATCTAGGTTGCTTCCAGTTTCTAGATATTATATATAAGGCTGTTATGAACATAGTGGAGCACATTTGGTTGGCACAGATTAAAACAAAAATATGATTTTGATAGACACTTGGAGAATAAATACATTTGTTTACTCTGCCATCATAATTGAAAATTTGGGTTATTAGATCACATTTTGGTGATAATTGAATTTTATATTTTCGCCTTCAAAACATTTATGTGCATTTTCTCACAAAATTAAAGATGAGGGAATGAATTGTTTTGATGAAGATTGCTAGCTATACTTATTGAATGCAAACAAAATAGGTTATATAAAATTAAGTATTAACAGAAATTAATTTAAATTTACATTCACAAATATTTTCAAGCTCTCTAATCAAATTAGCATGCAATATTTAATTTTCCTCAGGCTTTCTATGAAACTAAGAGGTTTGTTGGGATCTCAATGTTCAGAGAAATTATTAAAATCAAAATTATATACATTCTTTTGTTCAGTTCACTGGTAACTAGTACAGTAAGACAAGGCAGGTTACAGTATTTACTTTACATAGTAATCATAAAGAGCTATGGCTTAGTAGGAGATTGCTTTATACATCTGTAGTGCTTCCCAGAAAGAGTAGAAACTTTGCCTCTCCTTTTGGAATAAGAATTTTAAAACTCGGTTTAAAATAAGGTTGGTAACCAGAATAGACTCTTAAATTTTACCATGGAATGAATGTAAATGATAGAGTATGCAAGCTAATCTGGGCCCAAGTTTAGAATAATAAGGTGTTTTTCTTTTTAAATTCTGATTTTTTTTCAAGACAGTGTTTCTCTACCTAGCCCTGGCTGTTTTGGAATTAATTATGGAAACCCTATTGGCTGTGAATTCATAGCAATCTCTGTTTCACCTGCTTGGGTGCTAAAATTACCAGAGTGAGCGATTACTCATGGCTCAAATATTTTTTCTTGTGTTGTTAGCCAAAGAATTTCTAAGCATAATATTTTATCTATAATCTCTCCTGATTTATTTGAAAAAACTATTTACCTTTATTTTTAATAAAATGAATTTGTTGGTGCATAATTCTTATTACAATTCAACTTGATGGTGGGGGTCTTCCCTGCAGTATTTTAAGAACTTTTGCAATAGCATCTCCTTGTTTGATGTTTTAAAGGCATTGCAGCATAGTCATTAATAGGTAGAGCCTGAAGTAGACAGCCTGAACTTTGATCAGGACTATGCCACTTATTAATTATCGAATTTAGGTAGATCATATTTAACCTGTCTACTTCTTTTTCTCATCTGTAAATGCCAACAATAATCATATTCTTAGGTTTAGTTAATACATAAATAGGTTATTCTTTTAGTCTAGAACATTGCCTTTGTCTATGTTCTCTCCCTTTCCTGTTATAAGACTATTGCAGTTTTTGTCTTTTCCTTACCTTCCTTTTGTGGTACTAGAGATAAAATCCAAAGCCTTTGGCATGTGGTCATGTGCTGTGTCACCGAGATACCAGCCTATTGTAGTCTACTTCGTGCTATCTCAACAGAATACATGAGGCTGAGTAGTAAACAGAGTTGTATTTCTTACAGTTCCGCAGGAAAAATTCCATGATGGGGGCTTGCATGAGATAACAAATGGCCTTTTTGTTGTATCATCTGTGGTGGAAGGTGGAAGGATAAAGGAAGAGAAAGTGAGTAAAAATTAAAACAAAAACAAAAACAAAACAAAACAAAAACAAAACAAAAAAATAATAAAGAGGAGATGGGAGGAAGTGGAGTAGAGGAAGAAAAATAGAGGAGAGAGGAAGAAGGAGAAAGAGAAAAAAAATTTCCCCTCTTGTGAAAAGTGACTTTATTTTATTTTATTTTTTTATATTATTATTTTTTCATTGGATAATTTATTTACATTTCAGATGCCATCCCCTTTTCCCATTTCCCCTCCCTAGAAAACCCTATCCCATGCCCCCTTTTCCATTTTGCTTTTGTACATTTTTTTAAAATGTTAATCAAAGGCTTTATAAGTATGGTAATGCTCAATCAGAAGTGTAACCAAATACCCAACCTAGATATATAAACTATCTTTGACTGGTGGAGACATGTGAACTTCTGCCTCCATGCCCCCTTTCTCTTTCTCTCTCTTTCTCTCTCTCATCACCTAGCTTCTCCTCTACTTAATCTTCTCCTCTCCTTACTCCATCTTTTCCTCTCGGTGCTCCTTCCCCCTTAGCTCCTCCTATATATTACCCTTCCTGTTAAAATAAAACTTTTCTCTCAAAATACAATTAGAGCACAATTATTCCTATTTGTACCAGTGAAGTACAAGATAGTCTTAATACCCAGTCCATCCTTTTGTTGACTAACCAGAACCTCTGTCGTCTCTCTTGACTAAAACACTTAGTTTTGAACCTGGCTTTTTCTTGGCTTTAGAGTGAATGTCAGCTGAAAACCATCCACTCAGATCTTTTCTCTCAAGGTAAATAGCCAGGATTGGCTATGAATCTATAGGTCTCCAGCGCTGTCAGAAACCCAGAATGACTAGATTAACTGAAGTTATGGGAAGCACTAAGCATAGCTTCTAAAACTTAGCCAATTTACAGAGACCGCTGAACACCTGGACAGCCCCTATACTACCGAACATTGGAGCATCAAATCTTCAGCCTTCTGGCCCAAACTCATCTGACAGACCTTAGTGCTGCAGAGTTATTAAGGGCTGGTTACTCTGTCTAGGCAGATATAATCAGTCAACTATTCTGCAAGTGTGTCCTTTTCTGGACAGTAATTTGTCTGTAGATGGAGAGAGGCAATTCTTGCCTGGTGGCTATCTCACCACAACTGGAGTAACTCCAAGGATGCTCAGTTTCTTCTTAGAATCCAAGACAGGAAGCTGTCAGGAGCAGACAGGTCTCTAATTAAAATGAACATTAATATAGAAATATTTGTGACGTCAATTCTATGGATTTCTGACATTTTGAAATCCAACTATCCATGTAAGGTAACCTGGACTGTTGTCTGTTAACTCCTCTCAGCTATTTCTAAATAAAATATAGAAAACACCCTAACAATAAACTCAAAGTCATGAATTTGCTATAGTCCCTTAACTCACAGGCTAACCATCCCAAATCAGTTTAAAAAGTTAAAGAAGGACTGGGTCTAAGCCTTGTATTTCTAAATGTGTTATACAGGCACAATGCCCATGAAAGTATCAATATTCATTTCACTTTCATATCAATAAGAAGCTCATACCAATGAAAACCTTAAATTTGAAATCCAAGTGAATTTTGTACCATTTAAGAAATTATAACTTCATCTTGATACTAAATTATACAGATTTCTACCAATAGATTATGGCTATGCCATAAATCCTAGCTAATCCTCCCTGTTCCAACAAAATCACTACTTTCCCCTAGAAAGACAGCCCATTATTAACCACCTTAGTCCCCAAGCCCAGGGAATAGGGGCACTGACTCTTCTTTAACTTCTTCAAGCTGATATTAGAGGAGGGGTGGGGGGAAGAATAAATTGATAGACCTCTGACGCTGTGTCTTCACTGCATCCAGATGGAATTCCCGGACCCCGGAGGTTTGAATAGGTCTGCTCATTTTGTTTGATGAATAGATACACCAAGGCTGTGTATTCTGCAATATACAATTCTCTGGACAAATTTTAGTATCAAGAAAAAAAATTCTTTTTTCCTAGAGGGCTGACTTTTTTTTTTTTTTAAAGATGTTGGTTCTAACAACATTTTTTCCCCCCTTTTATGTAGTTGGTTATAATATTTACATTTCAAGTTTTATCCCCTTATCCCATTTCCCCCACCATCCAGGAACCCCTTATCCCAACCCCCCTTCTTATATCCCTTCTATGAGGCTGTGCCTGCACCTACCCGCATACCCCCACTACCCCCTCCTCACCCTCACATTCCCCCCCTTCTGTGTTCATTTTTCATGGGACCAAGAATCTCCTCTCCCACCTATGCCCACCAAGGCTGTCCTCCTCTACGTATACCGCTAGAGTCGTAGGTCCCTCCCTATATGCTCCCAGGCTGGTGGTTTAGACCGTGGGGGGCTCTGGTTGTTTGGTATTGTTACTTTCCTTTCGGGGTCACAAACCCTTTCTGCTCCTTCAGGCTTCTAAGTTCTCCATTGGGAAACCCTTGATCATATCAGTGGTTATCTGTGAGCATCGTCCTCTGAATGTGTCAGTCTCTGGCAGATCTCTAAGGAGACAGCTATATCATATTCTTGACAGCATGCATTTCCAGTCATCCACATCAACATCTAGCTTAGGTGACAGTACATGGGATGGATGTCCAGGTGGAATGGTCTCCTGATGGCTCCTCCTTCAGTTTCTGTCCCATGTTTTGTTTCCATAATTGTTCCTTTAAGTATTTTTGTTACTGGTTCTAAGTAGAACTGAGGCATCCCCTCTTGGTCTTTCTTCTTCATGAGCTTCACATGGTCTGTGGGTTGAATCTTCGCTATTCTAAGTTTTTGGGCTAACATCTGCTTAACAGTGAGTAAATACCATGTGTATTCTTTTGTGATTGGGTTAACTCACTCAGGATGATAATTTCTAGATCCATCCATTTGACTATAAATTTCTTGAATTCATTATTTTTAATAGCTGAGTAATAGTCCATTGTGTAGATGTACCACATTTTTTTGTATCCATTCCTCTGTTGAGGGACATCTTGGTTCTTTCCAGCTTCTGGCTATTATAAATAAGGTTGCTATGAACATAGTGGAACATATGTCCTTGTTATATGTTGGAGCATCTTCTGGGTATATGTCCAGGAGTGGTATAGCTGGATCCTCAGGTAATGCTATGTCCAGTTTTCTGAGGAACCAACAGACTGACTTCCAGAGTGGTTGTACCAGCTTGCAATCCCACCAACAGTGGAGGAGTGTTCCTCTTTCTCCACATCCTTGCCAGCATCTACTATCACCTGAGTTTTTGATCTTAGCCATTCGAACTGGTGTGAGATGGTATCTCATGGTTGTTTTGATTTGCATTTCCCTGATGACTAAGGAAGTTGAGCATTTCTTAAGGTGCTTCTCCGCCATTCGAGTTTCCTCTGTTGAGAATTCTTTGTTTAGCTCTGTTCCCCATTTTTTAATAGGGTTATATGGTTTTCTGAAGTATAATTTCTTGAGTTCTTTGTAAATCTTGGATATTAGCCCTCTATCGGATGTGGGATTGGTTAAGATCTTTTCCCAATCTGTTGGTTGCCATTTTATCTTATTGACAATGTCCTTTGCCTTACAGAAGCTTTGCAATTTTATGAGGTCCCATTTGTCAATTCCTGATCTTAGAGTATAAGCGATTGGTGTTCTTTTCAGAAACTTTTCCCCCATGCCTAGGTTCGAGGGTCTTCCCCACCTTCTGTTCTATTAGTTTCAGTGTATCTGGTTTTAAGTGAAGGTCTTTTATCCACTTGGATTTGAGCTTTGTACAAGGGGATATGAGTGGATCGATTTGCATTTTTCTACATGTTGACCTCCAGTTGAACCAGCACCATTTGCTGAAAATGCTGTCCTTTTTCCACTGGATGGTTTTAGCTCCTTTGTCAAAGATCAAGTGACCATAGGTATGTGGGCTCATTTCTGGGTCTTCAATTCTATTTCATTGATCTTCCTGCCTGTCTCTGTACCAATACCATGCAGTTTTTATTACTATTGCCCTGTAGTACAGTTTGAGGTCAGGGATGGTGATTCCCCCCGAAGTTCTTTTTTTGTTGAGAATAGTTCTCGGTGTCCTGGGTTTTATGTTGTTCCAAATAAATTTGCAGATTCCTCTTTCTATCTCTATGAAGAATTGATTTGGAATTTTGATGGGGATTGCATTGAATCTATAGATTGCTTTTGGCAAGATGGCCATTTTTACTAAATTAATCCTGCCAATCCAGGAGCATGGGAGATCTTTCCATCTTCTGAGGTCTTCTTCTATTTCTTTCTTCAGAGACTTGAAGTTCTTGTCATACAGATCTTTCACTTGCTTGGTTAGGTTCACTCCAAGATATTTTATATTGTTTGTGACTATTGTGAAGGGTGTCACTTCCCTAATTTCTTTCTTAGCTTGTTTATCATTTGAGTATAGGAAGGCTACTGATTTGTTTGAGTTGATTTTATATCCAGCCACTTTACTGAAATTGTTTATCAGGTTTAGGAGTTCTCTGATGAAAATTTTAGGGTCACTTAAGTATACTATCATATCATCTGCGAATAGAGAAATTTTGACTTCTTCTTTTTCTATTTGTATTCCTTTGACTTCCTTTTGTTGTCTAATCACTCTAGCTAGGACTTCTAGTACTATGTTGAATAGGTAGGGTGAGAGTGGACAGCCTTGTCTAGGTTCCTGATCTTAGTGGGATTGCTTCAAGTTTCTCTCCATTTAGTTTGATGTTGGCTACTGGCTTGCTATATATTGCTTTTACTATGTTTAGGTATGGACCTTGAATTCCTGCTCTTTCCTGGACTTTTAACATGAAGGGATGTTGAATTTTGTCAAATGCTTTCTCAGCATCCAGTGAGATGATCATGTGGCTTTTTTCTTTGAGTTTGTTTATATAGTAGATTACATTGATGGATTTTCGAATATTGAACCAACCCTGCATTCCTGGGACAAAGCCTACTTGATCATGATGGATGATTATTTTGATGTGTTCTTCGATCCAGTTTATGAGAATGTTATTGAGTATTTTTGCATCAGTATTCATAAGAGAGATTGGTCTGTAGTTCTCTTTCTTTGTTGGGTCTTTGTGAGGCTTTGGTATGAGCATAATTATAGCTTCGTAGAACGAATTGGGTATTGTTCCTTCTGTTTCTATTCTGTGGAATAGTTTGAAGAGAATTGGTATTAGGTCTTCCTGGAAGGTTTGGTAGAATTCTGCACTAAAACCATCTGGCCCCGGACTTTTTTGGTGGGGAGATTTTTGATGACTGCTTCTTTTTCTTTAGGGGTTATAGGACTGTTTAGATGGTTTATCTGCTCCTTGTTTAACTTTGGTACCTGGTATCTATCTAGAAAACTGTCCATTTCATCCAGATTTTCCAATTTTGTTGAGTATAGGCCTTTGTAGTAGGATCTAACGATTTTTTAAGTTTCCTCTGCTTCTGTTGTTATGTCTCCCTTTTCAGTTCTAATTTTATTGATTTGAGTGCTGTCTCTGTGCCCTTTGGTTAGTCTGGCTAAGGGTTTGTCTATTTTGTTGATTTTCTCAAAGAACCAGCTCCTGGTTTTGTTGATATTTTGTATAGTTCTTTTTGTTTCAACTTGGTTGATTTTGGCCCTGAGTTTGATTATTTCCTGCTGTCTACTCCTCTTGGGTATATTAGCTTCTTTTTGTTCTAAGGCTTTCAGGTGTGCTGTCAAGTTGTTAATGTATGCTCTTTCCATTTTCTTTTTGTGGGCACTTAGAGCTATGATTTTTCTTCTCAGTACTGCTTTCATGGAGTTCCACAAATTTTGATATGAAATGTCCTCATTTTCATTTACATCTAAGAAGTCTTTAATTTCTTTCTTTATTTCTTCCTTGACCAAGTTATCATTGAGTAGAGCGTTGTTCAATTTCCACGTGTATGTGGGCTTTCCATTGTTTTTGTCCATGTCAAAGACGAGTCTTAGTCCATGGTGGTCTGATAGGGTACAAGGGATTATTTCAATCTTTTTGTATCTGTTGAGGCCTGTTTTGTGACCAATTATATGGTGTATTTTGGAGAAGGTACCATGAGGTGCTGAGAAAAAGGTATATTCTTTTGTTTTAGAATGAAATGTTCTACAGATGTCAGTTAAGTCCAATTGGTTCATAACTTCTGTTAGTTTCATTGTGTCTCAATTTAGTTTCTGTTTCCATGATCTGTCCATAGCTGAGAGTGGGGTGTTGAAATCTCCCACTATTATTGTGTGGGGTGTAATATATGCTTTAAGTTTTAGTAAAGTTTCTTTTATGTATGTGGGTGCCCTTGTGTTTGGAGCATAGATGTTCAGAATTGCAAGTTCCTCTTGGAACATTTTTTCTTTGATGAATATGAAGTGTCCTTCTTTATCTTTTTTGATTACTATTGGTTGAAAATTGATTTTATTTGATATTAGAATCGCTACTCCAGCTTGTTTCTCAGGACCATTTGCTTAGAAGATTGTATTCCATCCTTTTATTCTGAGGTAGTGTTTGTCTTTTTCACAGAGGTGCGTTTCCTGTATGCAACAAAATTCTGGGTTGTGTTTATGTATCCAGTCTGATAGTCTATGTCTTTTTATTGGAGAATTGAGTCCATTGATATTATGAGATATTAAGGAATAATGAATGTTGTTTCCCATTATTTTTGTTATTGGCTTTGGAGTTATGTTTGTGTAGCGGTCTTCTTTTAGGGTTGTTAGAAGACTACTTTCTTGCTTTTTCTAGGTTGTAGTTTCCCTCCTTGTGTTGGAGTTTTCCCCTAATAATATCCTTTGAAGTGCTGGATTTGTGTTAAGATATTGTGCAAATTTGATTTTGTCATGGAATATTTTGGTTTCTTTATCAATATTGATTGAGAGTTTTGCTGGGTATAGTAGTCTGGGCTGGCATTTGTGTTCTCTTAGGGTCTGTATGATATCCGTCCAGGATCTTCTGGCTTTTACAGTCTCTGGTGAGAAGTCTGGTGTAATTCTTATAGGTCTGCCTTTATATGTTACTTTACCTTTTTCCCTTACTGCTTTTAGTATTTTTTCTTTGTTTTGTACATTTGTTGTTTTGATTATTATGTGACGGGAGGTGTTTCTCTTCTGGTCTAAAGTATTTGGAGTTCTGTAGGCTTCTTGTATATTTATGGACATCTCTTTCTGTAGGTTGGGAAAGTTTTCCTCTATAATTTTGTTGAAGATATTTACTGGTCCTTTAAGTTGGGAGTCTTTCCCCTCATCTATACCTATTATCCTTAGGTTTGGCCTTCTCATTGAGTCCTGGATCTCCTGTATGTTTTGGGTTAGTAGCTTTTTGCATTTTGCATTTTCTTTGACAGTTGTGTCAATGTTTTCCATGGTATCTTCTGCACATGAGATTCTCTCTTCTATCTCTTGTATTTTGTTGGTGATACTTGTGTCTATGACTCCTCATCTTTTTTTTAGGTTTTCTATCTCCAGGATAGTCTCCCTTTGTGATTTCTTTATTGTTTCTACTTCTGTTTTTAGATCTTGGAAGGTTTTGTTTGATTCCTTCTCCTGTTTGGTTATTTTTTCTTCCAATTCCCTAAGGGATTTTTGTGTTTCCTCTTTAAGGGCTCCTATCTGTCTGCCTGTGTTCTCCTTAATTTCTTTGAGAGTGTTATTCATGTCCTTCTTGAAGTCCTCTAACATCATCATGAGAAGAGATTTTAATTCTGAATCCTGTTTTCTGGTGTGATGGGGTGTTCAGGGCTTGCTTTGATTGGGGAACTGTGTTCTGATGTTTCCATGTAACTTTGGATTCTGTTGCTTACGTTCTTGCGCTTGCCTTTTGTCATTTTGGTTAACTCTAGTGCTCCCTGTACTTTCTGTCCCTTTCTAGTTATCTTGCTTGTGTCTGGTCTCCTCAGGGTCCCAATGTCTCTGTGATCTTCTCCAGCTGCTCTGAATACAATGGTAGCTCTAGGATGACTCAGAATATGGTGTCTCCTAGGTAGCAGTTCAGCTAGGTGTCCACTGTTCTGGCTGTAATGTCTCTTCTAGGATATCTCAGGCTAATGTGTCCACTGCTCTGAGTGCAGTGGCTCCTGTATTATGTCTTGGGATATGTTGTCTGTTGCTCTGAGTTTCTTTGGTCCTCTGCCACTCTGGGTTCAGTAGATCCTCTAAGGTGGTTCAGGAGGAATTCGGTGTCCCCAGGAGCAGACTGGGTGGGGGTCTGTGTTAGGCCTCAGATCCGGGAGAGAGGCGGAAGGGGTGTGCTATTCTGCAGGGGTGGAGTTTGGGGTTCTGCTGGAATCTAAGCACTCCCTGCACTCAGGTCTGGGCCTAGGGCAGTGAGCAGGTCTTCTTACCTACTGCTCTGTGTTCCGTGCACCCTCTAGGGTGGGTCAGGAGGGATCCCGTAATTTTATTTTTATAACAAACTTAATCTAAAGATAACCAACTCACTCTATAACATTAATCCATGTATGATTATCCTTAAATATTAGTTCCCATGTTCCAATCCTGTCATATGTGTTGTATTTTCAGCACATGAAGTTTAGATGGTACATTCACACTATAGCAAGTACATAATCAATACAGTGAGTGTGAGTTAGTATCTTAATGATGCAAAAATAATAACTTGAGGGGGGCTTTGCTTTTTAGAAGGGAATAGTGTTTATCCTTGGCCTTAGCTGTTAGGGCTGTTATAAATAAATACTTGAGTTTAGGCAGTTTATTTATCTCTAACTTTCTTGTTCCCTTTTTTTTTTGAAAGCATTCAGCATTAATTTTAGAAAGTAGAGGTGATGACATTAAGTAGTTTCTTTTCAGATCTTAAATGTGGAGAGTTACAAAAAGGCAGAGTTTCTCACATTTTTCTTTTTTTAAAAATTTATTTATTAAATTACTTTATTTATATCCTAAATGTTGTCCCCCCTTCCCAGTCCCCCCTCCTTAGAGTTTTTTTTACCTCATCTCCCCCCTCCACTTTGCCTCTGAGAGGGTACTCCCTCATACACCTACCCACCACCCTCATGAACACACCCACCTCCACCTCATACCATCCAGCATCCTCCTTCCCTGAGACATCAAGTCTCTAAAAAATTAGGTCAATCCTCTCTGACTGAGGCCAGATAAGGCAGCCCTCTGCTACATATGTGCTAAGGGTCACAGACCAACCTATGTGTGCTCTTTGGTTGGTGGCTTAGACTCTGGGAGCTCTGAGGGGTCCTGGTTAGTTGATACTGTTGTTCTTTTTATGGGGTTACAATCTCCTTCAGCTCCTTCAGTGCTTTTCCTAACTCTTCCATAGGGATTCGCAACTTCAGTCCAATGGTTGGCTTTAAGTAACTGCATTTGTCTCAGTCAGCTGCTGGTAGAGCTTCTCAGAGGACAGCCATGCTAGGCTCCTATTTGCAACCACAACATGGCATCAGTAATAGTGTCAGGGTTTGGTGCATTCTCATGGGATAATCCCAAGTTGGGCCAGTCACTGGATGGCCTTTCCTTCAGTCTCTGCTCAATTTTTGTCCCTGCATTTCCTTTAGACAGGGTTCAAAATTGAATTCTGGTTCAAAAATTATGAACACGTGTGGCTGGCCCCAATTTGCTGGGGGGGGGGCGGGTGCTGTCTATCTACTAGAGGTAGTCTCTTTGGGTTCTGTCTCCTCATTGTTGGGCATTTCAGCTAAGGTCATTATCTAATGAGTCCTGTGACTCATCCCAGGTCTCTGGGACTTTCTATATGTTCCACTAGACTCTCACCCATGCAGCTACATATTTCTATTCTTCTCTTGGCCCTCTGAACTTCTCTCCTGTTTCCTACAATCCCTGATCCTGTCCCCTTTCCCTTCCCCCTCCCCTCTCCTGCCCAGATTCCTATCTTTCTCTGCCTCTCATGATTATTTTATTCCTTCTTTTAAGTGGGAATGAAGCCTCCTCACTTGGGCCTTCCTTGTTTGACTTCATATGGTCTGTGAATTTTATAATGGGTATTCTGTACTTTTTAGGTAATATCCACCTATCAGTGAGTACATTGCATGCACGTCCTTTTGAGTCTGGGTTACCTTTGTCAGGATGATATTTTCTAGTTCCATCCATTGGCCTATAAAATACATGATATAGTTATTTTTAATAACTGAATAGTATTTCATTGTGTCAATGAATATTTTCTGTATTCATTCTTTGGTTGAGGGACATCTGGGTTGTTTCCAGCTTCTGGCTCTTACAAATAATGGTGCTATGAACATAGTTGAACACATGTCCTTATGGTATGGTGGAGCATCTTTTGGGTATAGCTGGATCTTCAGGTAGAACTATTTTCAATTTTCTGAGCAACTGCCAAATTGATTTTCAGACTATAATCCAGATTATAATCCCACCACCAAAGGAAGACTGTTCCTTTTTCTCCACATCCTCACTAGAATGTGCTGTCTCCTGAGTTTTTGATCTTAGCCATTCTGATTGGTGTGAGGTGGGATCTCAGTCATTTTAATTTGTATTTCTCTGATGTCTAAGGATGTCGAGCATTTTTTAAAGTGCTTCTCCATCATTCAGAATTCTTCTGTTGAGAATTCTGTTTTATCTCTGTATCCCAATTTTAAATTAGGTTATTTTTTTCCTTTGGAGTCTAACTTCTTGAGTTATTTATATATTTTGGATATTATCCCTCTATTGGATGTAGGGCTAGTGAAGATCTTTTCCTCATCTGTAGGTTGCCATATTGTCCTATTCACAATGTTTGCCTCACAGAAGCTTTCCAGTTTCATGAGGTCCCATTTATCAATTCTTGATCTTAGAGCCTGAGCCATTGGTGTTCTGTTCAGGAAGGTTCTCTCTGTGGCCATGTGTTCAAAGTTTTTTCCCAATTTCTCCTCTATCAGATTCAGTGTGTCTGCTTTTATGTGGAAGTCCTTGATCCATTTGTACTTAAGCTTTGTACAAGGTGAAAAATATGTATCTATTTTCATTCTTCTACATGCAGACCACCAGTTAGACCAGCACCACTTGATGAAGATGCTTTCTTTTTTCCACTGTATGGTTTTGGCTTCTTGACTGACAAATATCAAGTGTCCATAGGCATGTGGGTTTATTTCTGGGTCTTCAATTCTATTCCACTGATCAACCTGTCTGTCTCTATACCAATACCATGCATTTTAAAAAAATTTTTTATTGCTCTATTGTACAGTTTGAAGTCAGAGATGGTGACTTCTCCAGAAGTTCTTTTATTGTTGAGAATTCTTTTTTCTTTCCTGGGATTTTTGTTTTTTTCATATGAAATTGAGAATTGTTTCCATGTATGTGAAGAATTGTGTCTGAATTTTGATGGGCACTGCGCTGAATCTATAGATTGCTTTTGATAAGGTGGCCATTTTTACTATGTTAATTCTACTCATCCATGAACATGGGATATCTTTCCATCTTCTAAGGTCTTCTTTGATTTCTTTCTTCAGAGACTTAAAGTTTTTGTCATATAGATCTTTCACTTACTTGGTTAGAGTTACATCAAGATATTTTATATTATTTGTGGCAATTGTGAAGGGTGTTGCTTCCCTAATTTCTTCCTCAGTCTGTTTATCATTTGTATAAAGGAAGGCTATTGATTTGTTTGAGTTATATATCCAGCCACTTTACTGAAGTTGCTTATCAAGCCGTAGGTGTTCTCTGGTAGAATATTTGGGGTCTCTTATGTGTGCTATCACATCATCTGCAAATAGTGATACCTTAAATTCTTCCTTTCCAATTTCTATTCACTTGATCTTCTTTTGTTGTTTAATTGCTCTAGCTAAGAACTTCAATTACTAGAGAGAGGGGGTAGCCTTATGTTGTTTCTTATTTTAGTGGGATTGCTTCAAGTTTCTCCCCATTTAATTTGATGTTGGTTGTTGGTTTGTTGTATATTGCTTTTATTATGTTTACTTGTGTGCATTGAATTCCTGATTTTTTCAATACTTTTAACATTAAGAGGTGCTGTATTTTGTTAAAGGCCTTTTCAGTATGTAATGAAATTATCATGTGCTTTTTTCTGTTGAGTTTATTTATATAGTGGATTAAGTTGATACATTTTTGTGTATTGAATCATCCCTGCATCACTGGAATAAAGCCTACTTGATTGTTGTGAATACTAGTTTTGATGTGTTCTTGGATTTGGTTTGTGAGAATTTTATTGAGTATTTTTACTTCAATACTTATAAGTGATTTGGTCTGAAGTTCTCTTTCTTTGTTGGCTCTTTGTGTGGTTTAGGTTTCAGAGTAACTGTGGCTTCGTAGAAAGAATAAGGTAGTGTTTCTTCTGTTTCTATTTTGTGGAGTATTTTTAGGGATATCTTTGAAGGTCTGGTAGAATTCTGCACTAAAGCCATATGGACCTGGTTTTTCTTTTTCTTTCTTTTTTTTTTTTTTTTTTTTTAGGTTTTTAATGACTGTTACTTCCTTAAGGGTTATGGAACTGTTTAGACACTATACCTGATTTTGATTTAAATATGGTATGTGGTTTCTCTCTAGAAAATCATCCATTTCTTCTAGATTCTTCATTTTTGTTAAGTATAGGCTTTTTTAGTAAGATCTGGTGATTTTTTTTCTTTTTAAATTTCCAGTTTCAGCAAATATGGAGACAAAATGTGGGACAGAAACTGAAGGAGGGGCTGTCTGGAGACCATTCCACCTTAGTATCCATCCCATGTGCAGTCACCAAAGGTAGACACTAATGTGGATGTCAGGAAGTGCATGCTGACAAGAGCCTGATATAGCTGTCTTCTTAGAGGGCTTGAGTTTGACCATATCCTGCTGTCTACTCCTCTTTGGTGTGTTTTCTTCTTCTTTTTTTCTACAGCTTTCAGGTGCGCTGTGAAATTACTAGTATAGGATCTCTCTGATTTCTTTATGAAGGCACTTAGTGCTATTACTTTTCCTCTTAGCATTGCTTTCGTTGTGTCCCATACATTTGGGTATACTGTGCCTTCATTTTAACTGAATTCTAGAAAGTTTAATTTCTTCCCTAACTAAGTTATCATTGAGTAGAGAGTTGTGCAGTTTCTGTAAGTATATTGACTTTCTGTTGTTTTTGTTGTTATTGAAGTCTAGCCTTAATCTGTGGAGATTTGATAGCATGCATAGGATTACTTCAATCTTCTTGTATCTATTGAGGCTTATTTTGTGTCCAGTTTATGTTCAGTTTTGGAGAAGGTTTCATGAGGTTCTGAGAACATGATATGTTCTTCTTTTGTTTGAGGGTGAAATGTTCTGTAGATATCTGTTGAGTCCATTTGGTTCATAACTTCTGGTTTTTACTGTGTCTCTGTTTAGTTTCTGTTTCAATGACCTGTCCACTGGTGAGAGTGGGGCGTTGAAGACTCCCATTGTTATTGTGTGAGGTTCACTGTGTGTTTTGAGGTTTAGTAACATTTCTTTTATGAATGTGGGTGTCCTTGCATTTGGGGCATAGATGTTTAGAATTGAGACTTCATCTTGGTGGATTTTTCCTTTGATGAGTATGAAGTATTCTTCCCTATCTCTTTTGATTATTGTTGTTTGAAAGTCTGTTTTATTAGATATTAGAATGTCGACTCCAGCTTGATTCTTGGGACTTTTTGCTTGGAAAACTTTTTTTTTTGTTTTTATTTGTTTGTTTGTTTTTTGTTTTTTTTTTTGTTTTTTTTTGTTTCAGCACTTTTTACTCTGGGGTAGTGTCTGTCTTTGTTGCTGAGATAAGTTTCTTGTAAGCAGCAAAATGATGCATCTTGTTTGGATATCCAGTCTGTTAGCCTGTGTCTTTTTTTTAAATTGGGGAATGAGTCCATTGATGTTGAAAGATATTAAAGACCAATGATTGGTAGTTCCTATTATCTTTGTTGTTGGAGGTGGTATTATGTATGTGTATTTCTCTCCTTTGGTGTTTGTTGTGAGATGGTTGATTTTCTTGGGTGTAGTTACCTTCCTGTTGGAGTTTTGCTTCTACTATCCTCGTAGGGCTGGATTAATAGAAAGATATTGTTTAAGTTTGGTTTTTCCATAGAATATTTTGCTTTCTCCATCTATAGTGACAGAATTTTCCTGGGTATAGTATCTTGCATCTGTGGTCTCTTAGGGTCTGTTTGAAATCTGGTTAAGGTCTTCTGAATTTTAGCATCCCTCTTGAGAAGTCTGGTATAATTCTAACAGATCTGCCTTTATATGCTACTTGGCCTTTTCCTTTTACAGCTTTTAATATTCTTTCTTTGTTTTGCGTATTTAATGTTTTGATTATTATGTGACGAGAGGATTTTCTTTTCTGGTCAAATCTATTTGGTGTTCTGTAGGCTTCTTTTACCTTTATGGCCAT
Organism: Rhabdomys pumilio; assembly: GCA_030674055.1. NCBI lineage: Eukaryota > Metazoa > Chordata > Mammalia > Rodentia > Muridae > Rhabdomys > Rhabdomys pumilio. The sequence continues at coordinate 152,954,647 of JANHMN010000004.1, forward strand.
CTCTTTATTTAAGTTAGGGAAGTTTTCTTCTATGATTTTGTTGAAGATAGATTTCTGGACCTTTGAACTTGGAATCTTCATCCTCTTCTATTTTTATTATTCTTAGATTTGGTCTTTTCATTGTGTTACAAATTTCCTGGATTTTTTTGGTTCAGAACTTTTTGTATTTCCTCTTTAAAGAAATATCTGTTTATATCTGTACCACATTTTAAAAATTGGGTCATATGTTTTCTTTCATTTTTAAAATTGAATTAAAAAATTTAGAAAACTCAATGCCCCTCTCTGGGCACCCCTTTCAACAATCCTTCCCTCCTCCTCCTCCTTCTCCTCCTCCTCCTCCTCCTCCTCCTCCTCCTCCTCCTCCTCATACTCTTCCTCCTTTTTCTCTTCGTGTCCTCTGACTGGGTGGGAGCCACCCTGGGTATTCTCCCTACCCATCCACTTCAAGTCTGTACAAGGCTATGTACTTCTTCTTCAGACTGACAAAGCAGCCCAGATAGTAGAACATGTCCCAAGAATAGGCACTAGCTTTTGGGATAGCCCTCTCTCCTGTTGTTCAGGATCTACATGAAGATCAAGTTTCACATCTGCTATATATGAACAGGGAGGTCTAGGTCCAGTCCATATATGTTTTTTTTTTTGGTTGGTGATTTAGACTCTGAGAGTCCCAAGGGTCCAGGTTAGTTGACTCTGTTGGTCTTCTTGTGGAGTTTCCATCCCCTTCAGGACCCACAATCCTTCCTCCTATTCTTTCATAATAATCTTCAAGCTCCACCCACTGTTTGGCTGTGGGTGTCTGTATCTGTCTGTGTCAGCTTCTGTGTGGAACTTCTCAGAGGACAGCATACTCCTGTCTGCAAGTATAACAGAGTATGATTTATAGTGTTAGGGATTGGTGCTTGTCCATGGGATGGGTCTCAATTTGGGCCAGTTATTGTTTGGCCATTCCCTCAGTCTTGAATTCTTTGTAAATTTTAAATACTCACCCTTTGTCAGATGTAGGGCTGGTGAAGGTCCTTTTCCAATCCTTGGGCTGCCAATTTGTCCTATTGACAGTGTCCGTTGCCTTACAAAAGCTTTGTGGTTTCATGAGGTCCCATTTATCAATTGTTGATCTCAGAGACTGAGCCATTAGTGTTCTGTTCAGGAAATCATCTCTTGTACTAATGCATTCAAGGATAGTTCCCATTTTCTCTTCTATGAGATTTAGTATATCCAGTTTTATATTGCCATCGCTTGATTCACTTGGACTTGAGTTTTGTGCAGGGTGATAAGTATAGATCTATTTTCTTTCTTTCTACATGTAGAAACCCAGTTAGTCCAGTATTGTTTGTTGAAGATACTTTCATTTTTCCATTGTATGGTTTTGGCTTCATTATAAAAGTCAAGTATTGCTGGGCAGTGGCACACGCCTTTAATCCCAGCACTTGGGAGGCAGACGGATTTCTGAGTTCAAGGCTAGCCTGGTCTACAGAGTGAGTTTCAGGACAGCCAGAGCTACACAGAGAAATCCTGTGTTTTTGAAAAAACAAAAACAAAAACAAAAACAAAAACAATAACAAAAACCAAAAAAAAAAAAAACCAAAACAAACCTAAAAGTCAAGTATCCTTAGGTGTGTGTGTGTGTGTGTGTGTGTGTGTGTGTGTGTGTGTGTATGTGTGTGTGTGCTTATTCCTGGTTCTTTGATTCATTGTCATTGATCGACTTGTCAGTTTCTGTACCAATACCACATTTTTAAAAAAAAAAATCAGTATTGCTCTGTAGTACATCTTGAAGTCAGGCATGATGATTAACCCCGAAGTTCTTTTACTGTTCAGGATTGCCTTGGCTAAACATACAAGAAGCATATAAAACCCCAATTAGACTGGACCAGAAAGGAAAATTTTCCCAGCATATAATAATCAAAACACAAAATCTACAGAACAAAGAAAGAACATTAAAAGTGCTAAGAGGAAAAAGTCCAGGAAACATAGAAATGTATACCTATCAGAATCACTCCTGACTTCTCCACAGAGACTCAAAAAGCTATAAGGGCCTGGACATATATCCTGGAACCTTTAAACAAAACCACACTGCCAACCTAGACTACTATATCCAGCAAAACTCTCAATCACCACCAGAGAAAATAAGATATTTCAAGACAAATCCAAATTCAAGCAATATCTATCCATAAATACAGTCCTACAGAAAATACTAGAAGGGAAACTGCAGCCCAAGGAGGATAACTACATCCAAGAGAACACAGGAAATAAGTAAATCCACACCAGCAAAAACAAGTAAATCACACACACACACACACACACACACACACACACACACTAACAACACCAACATCAAAATATCAGGAAATAACAATCACTGGTCCTTACTATCTCTCAACATCAATGGACTCTATTCCCCAATAAAAAGACATTGGCTAACAGAATGGATGTGGCAACAGGATCCATCATTCCTCTGCATACAAGAAACACATCTCAGCCATAAAGATAGACATTACCTTAGATAAAAGGGCTGGAAAAAATTTCTAAGCAAATATGTTTTCTTGATATTGTTTTTAAAATTCTTTATATATACATATATTAGATATTAACACTCTATCAGATGTTTAGTTGCTAAAATCTTTCTCATTCGGTAGACTGCTGCTTTGTCTGAATGATGGCATCCTCTGCCATACAGAAGCTTCTCAGTTTCATGAGGTCTTACTTATTACTTGTTGATTTTAGTACCTGTGATAATGATGTCATGTTCAGAAAGTTTTTTCCTGTGCCAATCAGTTCAAGGCTATTCCAATAGTGGAGAAATTGTTAACATGAATTACAAAATTGAGTCCTGAGGTTTAAATTAGTCTTGTTCAGGACCTAGCACACCAATTGGTTATTCAATACCAAATGGTAAGTTCTGAAAACATACTAACCGGTAACATTGGACCAACTGAGAAGGTTGTACTCATGTATACAGAAATATCTCTGTGTTTATGTATATAGTATTTATTACTAATTAATGGAAACAGAAGGCCATGAACTTTGAAAAGAGCAACGAATGATATATGGAAAGGTTTGGAGGGTAGTAAGGGGAAATGATGTAATTATGTTATAATCTCAAAAATTAAAATAAATAGTTAAAATATCTTTTGAAGATATATAAAACTCTAATTGTTTAAAAGTATTTGAATATTAAGTTTGAATATGGTAGCAAATGCATGTGAGCCAATTTTGTTAGCATATTTTTTATAATTTAATATAAAATCATATATATTGTACACATATCTCTATGAAGCTTGGAAATAGTAGATACAAAGTAATGTATTTTAAAAATGGCTTTGAAAACAATATTCTCTAAAGACAAAATCTTCAACATATATAGAAAACATTTTATTTAAAACTATAAGTTCATATACCTCCAAATGAAAATTTACCATTTTGAAAAATATCATAAAAGTATTAAAATAATTCCCACTATTTATACATAATCTATTTTATCTTTCTTCTCAATGTTCCAGAGAGGATTTTTTACTTGAAATGTAGGTGTTTTGTGAAGATAGCTGCATTGCATTGCTATGATGTAGCTTCTGGCTTCAAGAAGTGCTTGCCCCTCTAGAGGGCAGTGCTTCACTTCTGCATCACAAACCCAGGGAAGCCAGGCTGCCTTCCTGAGAGCCTGGATGTGGTTCTTGTGGCTCAGTGTCTCTCATTTCAAACAGACATTTAAGAAGACAGGCCTTGAATGAAAAATATCCAAGATAATCACAACCCCCATAAGTGAATATTTGATTTGGAATATTAAAGACAATTTCTTTGGCTTTTTTTTTCTATGTCTTCTAAGACCATGTAGAGGGTAATTGACTTGTACACCACGGTTAGTTTATAACTGAGCTTATTTTTTTAAATAAAATAAATTATATTTATCCCTAAATTTCATTTTACTTAAAGTTTCACATTTATCACCAGACATACTTATGAAACAAAAAATTAAAAAAAAAAAAAACCCAACTAAAACAAAACCCAAGAAAATTCTGTGTGTCTTCTGGTTTCAGTTTTCTATTTTCCACCCATGGCTTTTGTTATTTATATGTTTCCTTCAATTTTGCTTAGTCTTTTAAATCCAGATATAGAAACTGGTGAACTTATTGTAATACATTTATAATATTTATTATTATTATCACATCTTAGACTACTCCTCTTGTACCATAGCCATTTTTTCCTTTTCTTTTTCATCCATCTCATTTTTCTCCCTTTCTTCATATTCTGCCTCTTCTCTTTAAAAATTTTTGTAAAACAGATTTGTTAAAATAACTACAGAAATCTCATTTATCTAGCCTGTCTACTTCGTGATCCTTAAAAGCAAACATAGAATTTATTCGTGTGATAGGCAGAATGACAGTTCTAAAGATTTCTGGGCTTTTATGTCTGCTTTGAAGGGATTTTAAAGATTTTTTTTTCCCAACAGAACTCATTTAGTCATGAGAACCCTTTAAATCTGTATCTCAGAATTAGAACTAGAAGCTTGTTAGGTATATTGAATAAATTTTCTGTTCAAGAGAGTGTCTTTATTGACGGTTTTGAACTGGAGAGGAGCCATGAGGTAATGACCTTACAATGGACTCTAGTAACAGAAAGCAGCCCCTGGTAGACCAGAAAACTAGTACTCAATTCTACAAACACAAGAAACTGAACTCTGACAAAGCTAGTAATTGTGGAAATAGACCCAAGCTCCAAGTGAGAATGAGTGTCAGATAGCACTTTGTTTTGTGACATACCAAACAAGCTTTAGTCATGCCTAGACATTGGACCTATAACAACTGTTAAGATAATAACTAGGTATAATGACTAGGTACTATTTTAAGAATCTAAGATTGCTGTTATGTAGTGGTGGAAACCATGTAGACTGTAAGTAAAGCTGTTTAATATCACATGTAAGGAGTTTCTGGAAAACTTCAAGGTGTCATATGATTAGATATAAAACAACCATGCTCAGCATGTGGTGGTTTCACAATGTGCAGCTCCTTTTCTCTGCAGCATTTACTCTTGGGTTGACCTCATGTCTAACTTCACAGGTGAGACCCAGTGAGCTCACATCATTGAGAGCATAGCACTCCAAGATGTGATGAAAGCTCTTCTAACCTGAATAAACCTTGGGGCATTTGGCTAGGAGTATTGGGATATAAGCCTTTATTTTCTTCTGAGCCTGATGATGTGAATGTTGAAACTTATGGGTTTTGAAGATTCAAAGGTGATTCTGAAGTCTCTCAAAGGTCTCTAGGTTGTACCTGAAGATTAAGTGATATACACGTGTAACTAAGGAATATTGACTATTGCAAAAATAGTTTTCCCTAGGGAAGGCATACTGGTTGGTTATCCTAAAAACAAACATACGAATAATATTATATAAAATGAGCTGGGTATACATATGTATTTACTAACAAAAAAGACTAAGAATGGCTAGGCTTGGAGGGTTTGGATGGAGGAAATGAAAAGGGAAATATTATTATTATTATCTTAAAAAATAATTTTTTTTGAAAAAGAAAATTAGGTGCTATAAAGAGACTGATGGTATAAAAATGCTTCTAGGTAGTGCTTGCTGAGAGGAGCCTGGTATAGTTGTCCCCTGAGATGCTCTGTCAAGAACCTGACAAATATAGATGCTGATGCTCACAGCCAGCCATCAGACTGAGCATGAGGATCCCAGTGGAGGAGTTAGGGAAAGGACTGAAGGATCTGAAGAGGTTTGCAACCCCATAAGAAGAACAACAATATCAACTAACCAGAACCCCCAGAGTTCCCAGGGACTAAACCACCAACCAAAGAATACACATGGGAAAACCTATGGCTCCAGCTGGACATGTAACAGAGGATGGCCTTATCTGGCATCCCTAGGAGGGGAGCCCCTTGGTCCTGTGGAGTCTCAATGACCCAGGGTTGGAGAATGCTAGGGTGCTGAGGCAAGAGTGGGTGAGTGGGAGGGGGATCACTCTCATAGAAGTAGAAGGAGGGGGAGAGTATAGGGGGTTTGTGGAAGGGAAACTGGGAAGGGGGAAAACATTTGAAATGAAAATAAATAAAATAACCAGTAAAAAAAATAGCCAAAAAATGCTTCTAGGTCCCTTTTAAGCCTGGATTAATATAAATGTTCTCCCTGACAGTTCATTTATTTTTGACAATAAATCTTCCTCTTTAAAAATATTGAATTCTTGCATTGAATTTATTTCTTACAACTAAGGAATACATAAACTGATTTATCAACCATTAAAATCTCCTTGAATTTCATAAAGCTTTTCTTAATCTTTCAATAAGAGAATTATTTCCCAGCAAGTAACTCTTATTTTTTTATACCTTTCCTTTAGTTTTTACCTAGTCTTTTAAGTCTAGCTATAGAAGTTGGCAAAATAATTGTAATGAATATATAATATTTCTTCTTCTTCTTCTTCTTCTTCTTCTTCTTCTTCTTCTTCTTATTATTATTATTATTATTATTATTATTATTATTATATTATGATATGATGGAATAATCCATGAAAATCTGCATTGTGGTTTTTGTGATATTCTTGTCAAGACATCTATTTGATGAACATTTGTTGGTTTTATCTAACTTTCTTATTTCTGTTTCACAATTTTTTATTTTCTTTTTTTATTGGATATTTTATTTATATTTCAGATGCCATCCCCTTTCCCCATTTTCCTTCTCTAGAAAACCCCTATCCCATCCTCTCTTTTCCTTTTTGCTTTTATACAATTTTTTAAATGTTAATCAAAGGCTTTATAAGTTTGGTAATGCTCAATTACAAGATGCCCATATAATCAGAAGTGTAACCCAATACCCAACCTAGATATATCAACTAACTTTGACTGGCGGAGACACGTGAACATCCGCCTCCATGTCCCCCCCCCCCACTATCATCTAGCTTCTCCTCTCCTTACTTCTCCCACCTTAGCTCCTCCTACATATCACCCTTCCTGTTAAAATAAAACTTTTCTCTTAAAATACAATTAGAGCATAACTATACCATTTTGTGTCAGTAAGGTACAAGATAGACTCAATACCCAGTCCATCATTTTGTTGACTAACCAGAACCTCTGTCATCCCTCCTAGCTAAAAGACTTAGTTCTGATTCTGGCTTTTTTTTTTCTCTTGGCTTTAGAATGAATGTCAGCTGAAAACTATCCTCTCAAATCTTTTCTCTCAAAGTAAATAGCAAGGATTGGCTATGATACTATTAGTTTTTAACCCCATCAGAAATCCAGAATGACTGAGTTAACTGAAATTATGGGAAGTACAAAGCATAGCTTCTAAAACTTAGCCAAACTATAGAGACCACTGAACCTGGACAGTCCCTATACTACAAAACATTGGAGCATCTGATCTTCATCCTTCTGGCCCAGGATCATCTGACAAACCTAGTGATGCAGAATTATTAATGGCTGATTACTCTGTCTTGGCAGATATAATCAGTTGACTATTTCGCAGTGTGTCCTTTTCTGGACAGTGATTTGTCTGTAGATGAAAAGAGGCAATTCTTGCCTAGTGGCTGTCTCCCCGCCACTGGAGTAACTCCAAAGATGCTCAATTTCTTCTCAGAATCCAAGACAGGAAGCTGTCAGGAGCAGACAGGTCTCTAATTAAAATGAACATTAATATAGAAATGTTTGTAATATCAGTTCTGTGGACTTCTGACATTTTGAAAACCAACTATCTATGTAAGGCAATCTGGACTGTTGTCTTTTAACTTCTTTCAGCTATTTTTAAATAAAATATAGAAAACAACCTAACAATAAATGCAGAGCCATGAATTTGCTATTGGCCCTTAACTCACAGGCTAACCATCTCAAATCAGTTAGAAAAGTTAAAGAAGGACTGGTTAGGGAAGTTTTCTTCTATAATTTTGTTGAAGATATTTATTGGCCCTTTAAGTTGAAAGTCTTCACTCTCATCTATACCTAATATTTTTAGGGTTTTGTCTTTTCATTGTGTTCTGAATTTCCTGAATGTTTTGTGTTAAGAACTTTTTGCATTTTGTGTTTTCTTTGACAGTTGTGTCAATATTTTCTATGGCATCTTCTGCACCTGAGATTCTCTCTTCTATCTCTTGTATTCTGTTGATGATGCTTGTGTCTATGACTCCTGATTTTTTTCTTAGATTTTCTATCCCCAGGGTAGTCTCCCTTTGTGATTTCTTGATTATTTCTACTTCCATTTTTATGTCCTGGATGGTTTTGTTCAATTCCTTCACCAGTTTGGTTGTAATTCTTTAAGGGATTTTTGTGCTTTCTTTTTAAGGGATTCTACCTGCTTACCTGTGTTCTTCTCAAATTCTTTGAATGTTATTTATGTCCTTCTTAATGTCTTCTATCATCATCATTAGAAGTGATTTTAAACCTGAATCTTGCTTTCCTAGTGATATGGGGAATTCAGGACTTTCTTGTGTGGGAGAACTAGGTTCTAATGATGCCAAGTACCCTGGGTTGCTGATGCTTATGTTCTTGTGCTTGCCTTTCATCATCTGGGTCTCCTTAGTGCTACCTGCCCTGTCTCTGACTGGAGCTTGTCTTTCCTATTATTTTGGTTGTATCAGAACTGTATCGGGTGGGTGTTACTACTGTGGCTAGAGCTGGGACCCAAGATCTGCTCAGTGCTTGGGCCCAGACCAGAAGGAACCAGTGCTCCAGGCCAGGAATGACTTCCTGGGTCCTAGTGGGTCCCAGTTACTCCCTGCTTGGAGTGGGTGTTGCTGTCTCCTTACCTAACATACTGCCGGGGTTAGAGCTCCTGGGAGGCCCAATTCCTCTGGGTTCTCTGAGATTGGGAGCAGAGCTGCCGCCAGGGATATGCTCAGTGCTTGGACCCAGACTGGAAGGAAATGAATGAATTTTTAATTGTAAGATTCACCCATAGGTGAATCTATGGGCACCTGAACGAGAACGTTATCATTTTAATGTAAAATATTCTTCACATACTCATGGGTTTGAACACTCAGTGCCAGCTAGTGACAGTGAATTTTTTTTTTTTGTTGTTGTTTTTGAGACAGGGTTTCTCTGTGTAGTCCTTGCTGTCCTGGAACTCACTCTGTAGACCAAGCTGGCCTTGAACTCAGAAATCCGCCTGCCTCTGCCTCCCAAGTGCTGGGATTAAAGGCATGCGCCACCACCACCTGGGTGACAGTGTTTTAGAAGATTGAATCACCTTTAGGAGGTAGGTCTTAACATTTCATACCTGGGTTCCACATTCCTGATTGCAGACCAGTTGCCTCAAGCTTGGCAGGCTGTATTGCTGAAAACTGGGCAAGTCAGAAAAAAGCCTTATTTCCTTAAGTTGCTTTTATAAGTTGTTGGTCTTAGCAAGAAGAAAAGTAACTAATACAAAACCTAAAACAAGAGAAAAGAATATATTCTAGGGCCAGAGGTCAAGATGGTTGGGTAAGCTAATGGATTAAATAATGATTTTGATATGGTATTACTTGTAGTTTGTAAAGGCTACTTTAGTACACCAAAACATAGATTGTATTGCTTAAGAAGACAAAAATGAGTTTCTTTCTAGTTCTGGTAACTAGAAACCCATAAAAAATAATAAGATCAAGGAATTCCCAAGGTTATTTTTTTCTGAGGGCTTGCCACTTTGGTTTACAAATATGTTTTCTTTCCACTTCTTCCATCTATGTATGACTGTTTTAATTTCTTCTTATAATTTACATTGTTCAAGTGAAAGCTTCACTTTCACAGCTTTACAGAGTCTAACATTTTAGCATTAGGACTTCAACATTTAAGTTCTGAAGATGTACTTCTGTGCATAATACACAGTTCCCTTAAATTTTCCACAAACCTAGTGTACCATGGTGCATATGAAAACAGAAATGACTAGATAGAAAATTAAAAGGATTCATTAAAATGGGTATCTAGGTTAAAAGGATTTAAAAGTCTTTGTGGCTTCAAAAATAAGTAATAGGAAAATACTTTTACTTTCTTGTGGTGTGTGAGTGAGAAGATGATGGGAATCACAGCCAATAGATTTCTAAATAAAGAGATTTTGTTAGGAAGATAATGTCTGGTATTACCCCTCAGAATACTCATTTGATGTATGTCTTACATACTCATTTGATGTATGTCTTAGCAAACATTTTTGAATAATCTTTCAGATTTCAGTAAGCTTTAACTGATATTTTAAATATGATTTAAAGATCAAATTGTAACTCAGCAAGAACTGCATTTGTGCTCCTCAGTGCTTAACCCAGAATCTGATGCTTGGATAATCAGAGAGAATAATAGAAACCCTAGGTCTCAACCCACTTCTATTCAAATCCTTTTCTATGACCTTGGATAGTTAGCCCATGCTTTTTCCTTAAATAGCTGTCAGTCTAAATTTCATTGTGGAATTGATTTAGAGAAAAAGTATAAGAGATGAATATGAAATTATTATCTGTAATTGAGGTTGGCTGGAGAAAGACCTAGGGATATCTGTCTTCTGGCCAATGAGAGAATCTGTCTCAAAGTGAGTGAAGAGTGTTCTTGAGGATGACATCAGAAGTGGTCCCTGGCCTTTACTGGTATAACTCCCTTGAATTAATATCCCATAGAAACATATATGCACACACTTGGATAAGAAGTAAGATAATAAAGACTAGCACAATTTTAAAAAATCACAAACAGGTACAACTATTATTTTTCAGATATATAACTTGTCTCTGAGGACTTTGTCATAAATAAAGTGCATGAAACAAGATATAGTAACCATCTGTATAGCCACAAATCCCTGAAATTTGGTGGTGCTCTTCAATCTTTTTATTTTCTATAAATAAGCAATTAGTTTTTCAAAATCAGTAATTTTTTTCCATAATAATGTAGCTCACATTCATTAGCTTATTTTTAAAAACTCCCAGATTATTTATTCAACACATCGGTTAATCTGAACCCATGTTTCACGTTGAACATGTCCTCCTGATGTAAGTCAGGATACTGTTGAACATATGCCAGGGTGGAATTTACCCATCACCTTGTGGCAGATGAACTGCCTTTGCTTTTTCTGGAGTTGAGTAAAACAGAGCTCCACTATTCTACCACAAGAGGAGCGTGTTGTCTGCTAGAATAAGGAAGGGAAATGAAGCACTATATTTTTGCAATGAACGTTATGCTTCAAATACTTATATTAGAAAAAATAACAAGCCTTATCCTTAGTGTCCTCATTGTCACAATGAATATACAATTTCACAGCCCCTCATTTCCATTAAGATGAAATTCTGGAGGGCAGACACATTTCACGATTTCATGACACTCTTTACCATTTGTGTGGCTGGTGCTTGATGTACCAAAACAGATGTTCACTTTACAGCATTTTTCATTTGAAATCTTGAACCCAATTCTTGCACTTATATTGGTGACCTATTGGCTTGTTTTACTTGAGGCTTAGAATTTTGAGTGTGGATAGTTCAGCCAACACAACTAATATTTTATTGCTGAGCCAAGAATTTTTATGGCTCCTAAACAAATTTTGGACACAGCAGAATACGTAAAAAAGCACTGATATTTTCAGAAACAGTGTATATCTATCTCTATCTCTATCTCTATCTCTATCTCTATCTCTATCTCTATCTCTATCTCTATCTCTATCTCTATCATCTCTATCTCTATCTCTATCTCTAATCAGTTTATTTATAAATGTCCTGGAAAATAGCTATTGTGGTGTAACAAACATATTGAAGAGGTGAAGTAGGAAAACTGAATAATCAATTTAATATTTGTCTATTTTATTTATTAAGGAATGTACATTGTTTTGATGAATAATCAAAAGTACTTTTCCAAATTCAATTGAATTTAATAAAAAGAGTGGATTTTCTTTTTTACTCTTCAGAGTTTATGGTGTTAAAAGAAAGAACAAGAAAAAGAAAGAAGGAAGAAAGAAAAGTTATGCATGAAAACAAATAACTTGGGAGCACAGGGAACTCTTTTCATCAGAAGATAAAAGGCTAGGTTCTCAATTATTTTATTTTTAGATTCTTGCTTTAGATATAAGTTTAGATAATTCTCACCACTGAACACTTGTGTCTGCTAATGAACTTTAGCCTTTAATATAAGCTTTGTCTCTGACACTCACTTATGTTACCAGATGTTGCCTTAACATAAAAAAATTGATGTGTAAGAAAATTTTCAGAAAACAAAACAAAATCTTTTTAGATCTTTTTAAATAAAAGCATCTCAACTAAATAATATGCCCTGCAAAACTGCTTCATCTTAACTCAGGGACAAAAGAGGAATGCTATTTTAGAGGATGTTAGCATATATCAGATGTTCTTTTTATTCACTGCCAAGTTTATTCATTGTCCAGTTCATTGTTCGGTCACCTGTGTCTGTCGGTTTGCAGATGTAAGGGGAGTTCTCAGCAGCCACATTCTGATTGAAACCTTCCAGTGAGGCTTTAAACTTTGTCTGCCTCATTAGTTCCTGAGGAAGGTTAAGCCCTTTACTTTCAAACCAGAAGCCTTCACTAATTAGAGACTCTACTTTGTCACTAAAATGTGTCATGTCCAAGAACCTTCCTGCTGTGATCTGAGGCATGCTGTTCACTAGCATTAACTGTCCAAGGACTACAGATCAGAGTAGGGGTCCTGTCTACTATTTTCCATGTGGTGAACTAAAAGCTTGCTAACAGCCAACTTGCCTTTAATAGGCTTTAGGTAGGACTGAATGAGAGATACTTTCTTTTCTTCTTTTTAATATTTGGCTTTCTAGTAACTCATTTAACTTTTTTTGTCTGAGTGGAGTTTATATTAGCACAATGTGACAAACATAATAGAAGAAATTAGTAAAACTTTAAAGTCTTTTAAAATATCCAAGAACAAGAAAAAGAACATGCCAACATAATTTAACTTTATGTTTGTGAAGGAAAAACTTGATTCTCCTTGATTAAGAAAGAAAATAATTTTCTTTTTTTTTTTGATTTAATTAATGAGAGTAGCCAGAAGTTGGCTTAAGCTATGAAACATCGTGTGAGTTTCTCTTTGTTGATTTAGGGATATTTACAGCTCCTTTCCCAGGTGACAGTCTGTCATACAGCTCTGTTATACAGCGGTAAGATAGAAAAGTTGAACCTACTGACAGACCTTGTGTTCTTTCACCCATCCTATCCACAGAGCTTATCCCTGCCTTCAGTTTGACTATAGCCTCCTCCTTGCTTGCTTCATTTATAGCAGGGTGTAGTCATCCAGTGGCCATGGATGAACTGGGTTTATCTGAAATGGGGCTGGAAATGAAAAAAAAAAAAAAGACAGGGGTGCAAGAGAAGCATGAAGCCAAGACAAGATTCTAATCAAGGCTCTAAGTTTAACATTCAACACTTGAGTTTATGTAGGGGAAACCCTCCGAACAAACACATCCTTTGTTTCAGTTGGATTATATTGCAAAGTAGGCTGGGGGCAGTCTATTCTTTTAAGTTCCTGCAGGAATTTGTAAGTGTAACCAAAGTGGAGTTTGTGGCAAGAGCAAGGACTATTCAGCCTGCTTACGGCTGGAAAAAAACTACTCAAGGCTGCGGAGGGCACAGCAGAGCATGGCAGAGATGATGTAAGGGGCTTATTTTGTTTTATTAAAGAAGGATTTATCATGGATATCTATCTGTTCATCTATCATTGTTTTCTCTCTCTCTCTTTCTTTCTCTCTCCCTCTCTCCCTCTCTCTCTTTCTCTCTTTTCTTTTCTTTTTCCTTCCTTTCCTTATTTCTTTCCATCCATCTATCTACCATATTCATGTATTTGGCTGGTTGTCATAGGTTAATTTTAGTAGCTCTTCAAGTTTGCTACATCTTTCTCTTTAAAAGTATATTGTAAAAGTTTTAAATAAATGTACAGTTTTCATATTCTTGAAAGAAGTGTATTTCATAAGGAATTTTACATTCCACAACCATAATGAATGTACTGAGACAGCATCATGTTGATTGACATTTTAACTGTGGAATTAAAGACATTTTTTGTTTTAGTAGCCTATATTCTCAAATACAAATTGATTGAACATAAATAAAGCAGATGATGTCTCAAAATAAAAAGAGTTACACTAAATGCCATACGTTTTGAATTCCAGAGGAAAGAAAATTTATTATTATTATTTTTTTTAAGATTTTAGCATGCTTCCTTCTGAAAACACACACGCACCCCTTACTCCCGATGTGCATGTGCATGCATACACATGTATACACACCTATACACATGTATACACACACATACACACACAGAGAAGAGGGCATTAAACTACAGGAAATAAAATAGTCATATACTTATTAGCACAAACATTTTAAAATTTATGTTGATATTTAAAAAAATAACCCTCTTTTGAAAAACAAAAATAAGATAAACTATCATATTATTAAAGCTATCTCTTAGTAGGGCTTGAGTTTCCTTCCTTCCTTTTTTCCTTCCTTCCTTCCTTCCTTCCTTCCTTCCTTCCTTCCTTCCTTC
>JANHMN010000004.1:152969727-152999453 GCA_030674055.1 Rhabdomys pumilio
GTGTGTGTGTGTGTGTGTGTGTGTGTGTGTGTGTGTGTGTGTGTGTGTTCGTGTTCTGAATCCAGAAGTAATTGTCAGGTATCTTGTAGCTAGAGTAGTGAGCCACCCAAAGGGAGTTGGATATATGATATATATTTTTCCTTAAAACATTGCAAAAGGATATTACTCAAGAAAAATTTGGTTGATGTTGCACCTGAGGCTTCCCTTCAAGAGAACAGTTAAAAGGTGGAAGAACCCCAGAAAGGTTCATGGGATGTACCCTTAGGTTTTAACTTATTCACAGAACATATTGGAACCAGAAGATTTGTAGATATGACCAAATTTTTTCAAAAAATTTACTTTGGAGGAAGTTGTGCCTAATGTTCTCAGTTGTTTCCAAGGAGTAATTTTGAAATTAATATAATTTTGTTGGCTTAAAATGTAAAAAAAAAAAAAAAAAAAAAAGAAGGGTAGTTTCCTTCAAGCAAACCCATTAAAAACACTACCAAAGTTTGGGAACATTACCTAGCTTCTCATTACAGTATCCAGAAGTAGGTATTGTTAGTATTCTGTCTAAACTCCACCTCCACAGTTACCTGGCAACAGCCAGGTATGTTCCTCCCCACAGTTACCTGGCAACAGCTAGGTAGGCCTGGTCCACTATAAAGGGGCTGCTTGCCCCCTCCTCTCTCTCTTACCCTCTTACTCTTAATCTCTTACCCTCTTCCCTCTAGCTTCTCTGTCTCCTCCTCCCTTCTCTTCCTCTCTCTCCACGTGGTCATGGCCAGCCTCTACTTCTCTTCTTCCTTTTCTTCTCTTCTTCTTCCATCTTCTTTCCCCTACCTTTGCCCTATCTCCTGAATAAACCTCCCCCACTTGGAACTGTGTGGTCTGGAGTGGTCTGTTCTGAACTGTGGTTGGACTTCTAACAACAACTAACAGGGATACCTTTTTTTTTTTTTTTCATTTCTAGCATAATGCCAATTATATAATGAAAAGTAACTGTGTTGGTTGCTAATATATTCTCTTGAAAATGATGTTTAAATTACACGATATTATCTTTTAACAGCTCCTATAATCAATGGCAGTGCTTCCTCTTTGTGTACTAAGATAACTAATGCAATGTAAGATGTGACATTAAAGAAAGCTGGTTATGAGAGGCATAATTCCCTTAAATTAACCATTACAGTATTCTCATCAAAGCCATCTAATCATTCTTTCAGCATCATGACCACAATGCTTTTGAGAAAGTAATTTGCAATTGTAATAGAGTTTATTCTTTTTATTTAATTCCCCATGGTTTTCTTTTCACAAATACACTTGCTTGTCTAGGTATTAAAGTGTCTTTTGTTTAAATAATTAAAAAAATATATTCCAGGTTGCAGTATATATCATCTAAGTTTCCAGGGATGTTTTTATTGTGAGTGTTTCTATTTGAGCCTTTAATGAAATGGAAACATTAAATGATGATACTACGTGAAACTAAACTTTTGCTTTTAAAAAACAAAACTGATGTAGATTTGGTCTGACTACTTATAGATGGTAGCTAACTTTTAAAATGAGAGGCTATGCTCATTAGCTTTTCTTAACTTGATACAACTAGAGTCACATGGGAAGAGGGAACCTCAATTGGAAAACTGCCTCCATCAGATTGGCATGTAACCATATAGGTGGGCTTTTTCCTAATTGCTAAATGATGCAGGCATCAGTGCCCTCTGCATAGTGCCACCCCTGGGTAGGAGGTCCTGGGATGTCTGAGGTCGCTGAACATGAGCCTTTGAGCAAGCTGGTAAGCAGTGCCCTTCAGTGGTCCATGCTTTAGAATGGATCTGGGTTCTTCCTCAGTTTCCCTTGATGAGGGGCTGTGACCTGTAAGCTAAAGAAGCTCTTTTCCTCCTCAAGTTGTTTTTAGTCAGCGTTTTTATCAAAGCAACAGAAAGCAAACTAGGACAAGGACTCTAAGACGGCATACAGTTATTATTATTTTTCTTTTTTTATAGTGTATATTTTTAATGGATATTTTATGTATTTACATTTCAAATGTTATCCCCTTTCCCAGTTTCCCCTATGGAAGGTCCCTCTCTCATGCCCCTTACCCCTGCTTCTATGAGGATGCTCCTGCTCACAGCTACCCACTCCCAACTTACCACCCTGGCATTCCCCTACACTGGGCAACTGAGCCTTTCCAGGACCCAGGGCTTCTCCTCTGATTGATGCCAAACAATGCCATCCTCTGCTACATATGTGGCTGGAGCCATGGGTTCCTCCATGTGTACTCTTTGGTTGGTGGTTTAGTCCCTGGGAACTCTGGGGGGTCTGATTGGTTGATATTGTTGTTTTTCTTATGGGGTTGCAAACCCCTTCAGCTCCTTCAGTTTGTTCTCTAACTTCTCTATTAGATCCCCGTGCTAAGTCCAATGGTTGGCTGCAAGCATCCACCTCTGTATTTGTCAGACTCTGGCAGAGCCTCTCAGGAGACAGCTATAACAGGCTCCTGTCAGCAAGCACTTCTTAGCATCCGCAACACTGTCTGGGTTTGGTGTTTGTATATGGGATGGATTCCTAGGTAGGGCAATCTCTGGATGGCCTTTCCTTCAGTCTCTGCTCTACACTTTGTCCTCATATTTCCATTAGATAGGAGTCCTTCTGGGTTAAGAATTTGAGATGAGTGGGTGGCCTTATCCCCAAACAGTGGGCCTTGCCTAACTTCTGGTCTCTTCAGGTTCTTTCTCCCCTTTACTGAGCATTTCAGCTAATTTCATTCCTGTTGGGTCCTGGAAGCCTCTTGCTTTCCTGGCATCTGGGACTTGCTGGTGGCTACCACCAGTTCACTATCCCCCATTGCCACATACCTTTGTTCAAATTCCTGATCCTCTGTATATCATCCTCTTCTCCTCTCATACCTGGTTCTGCCTCCTTTTCTTTTTTTCCCTAGTTTCTTTTTTTAATTTTTTTCTTTTTTTATTGGATATATTATTTACATTTCAGATGTTATCACCTTACCCCATGCCCCCCTTCCCCCACCCAGGAACCCCTTACTCCATCCCCACTCCTCCTGCTTCTATGAGGATGTGCCTCCACCTACCCTCCACTCCTACCACCCCACACTCCAATTCCTGCACACAGCGTTTAGCTTTCATGAAACCAAGGATCTCCTCTCCCACCTATGCCTGACAAGGCCATTTTCCCCTACATATACAGTTGGAGCCATGGGTCCATCTCTATGTGCTCCCAGTCTGGTGGTTTAGACCATGGGGAGCTCTGGTTGGTTGGTATTGTTGCTCTCCTTATGGGACCTCAAACCCTTTCAGTTCCTTCAGTCTTCTCTCTAACTCCTCCATTGGGAACCCCTTGATTAGTTCAGTGGTTAGTTGTGAGCATCTGCCTCTGGATATGTCAGATTCTGGCAGACCTCCGAGGAGACAGCTACATCAGGCTCCTGTCAGCATGCACTTCCTGACATCCATATCGGCATCTATCTTTGGTGACTGGACATGGGACAGATACCAAGGTAGAGTGGTTTCCAGATGGCCCCTCCTTGACTTTCTGTCCCACACTTTCTGTCACCATATTTGCTCCCTTGAGCATTCTGTCACTCCTTCCAAGTAGGACCGAGGCATCCACACTTGGTCTTCCTTCTTCATGAGCTTCATGTGGTCAGTTAGTTGAATCTTGGCTATTTCAAGCTTTTGGGCTAATATCCATATATCAGTGAGTAAATACCATGTGTGTTATTTTGTGATTGGGTTAACTCAGGATGATATTTTCTAGTTCCATCCATTTACCCAAGAATTTCTCAAATTCATTATTTTCAATATCTGAGTAGTATTCCATTGTGTAAATGTACCACATTTTTTTGTATCCATTCCTCTGTTAAAGAACATCTAAGTTCTTTCCAGCTTCTGGCTATTATAAATAAGGCTGCTATGAACATAGTGGAGCATATGTTCTTGTTATATGTTGGAGCATCTTCTGGGTAAATACCCAGGAGTGGTATAGCTGGATCCTCAGGTAGTACTATGTCCAATTTTCTGAGGAACTGCCAGACTGTTTTCCAGAGTGGTTGTACCAGCTTGCATTCCCACCAACAATGGAGGAGTGTTCCTCTTTCTCCACATCCTTGCCAGCATCTACCATCACTTGAATTTTTTTATCTTAGCCATTCTGACTGGTATGAGGTGGTATCTCAGGGTTGTTTTGATTTGCATTTTCCTGATGACTAAGGATGTTGAGCATTTCTTAAGGTGCTTCTTGGCCATTCGAATTTCCTCAGTTGAGAATTCTTTGTTTAGCTCTGTACCCCATTTTTAATAGAGTTATTTGGTTGTCTGGAGTCTAATTTCTTGAATTCTTGTATATTTTGGATATTAGCCCTCTATCGTATCTAGGATTGGTAATGATCTTTTCCCAATCTGTTCGTTGCTGTTTTTTCTTATTGAGAATGTCTTTTGTCTTACAGAAGCTTTGCAATTTTATGAGGTCCCATTTGTCAATTCTTGATCTTAGAGCATAAGCCATTGGTGTTCTGTTCAGGAACTTTTTCCCTGCGCCTAAGTATTTGAGGATCTTCCCCACCTTCTCTTCTATTAGTTTTAGTGTACCTGGTTTTATGTGAAAGTCCTTTATCCACTTGGACTTGAGCTTTGTACAAGGAAATAAGAACGGATCAATTTGTATTCTTCTACATGCTGACCTCCAGTTGATCCAGCACCATTTGTTGAAAATTCTGTCCTTTTTCCACTGGATGGTTTTAACTCCTTTGTCAAAGATCAAGTGACCATAGGTGTGTGGGTCCACTTCTGGATCTTCAATTCTATTCCATTGATTTTCCTGCCTGTCTCTGTACCAATACCATGCAGTTTTTTTTTTATCACTATTGCTTTGTAGTATGGTTTGAGGTCAGGGACAGTGATTCCCCCAGAAGTTCTTTTATTGTTGAGAATAGTTCTTGATATCCTGTGTTTTTTGTTATTTCAAATGAATTTGTAAATTGCACTTTCTATCTCTATGAAGAATTGATTTGGAATTTTGATGGGGATTGCATTGAATCTGTAGATTGCTTTTGGCAAGATGGCCATTTTTACTATATTAATCCTGCCAATCCAGGAGCATGGAAGATCTTTCCATCTTCTGAGATCTTCTTCAATTTCTTTCTTTAAAGACTTGAAATTCTTGTCATACAGATCTTTCACTTACTTGGTTATATTTACACCTAGGTATTTAATATTACTAGTGACTATTGTGAAGCATGTCATTTCCCTAATTTCTTTCTCAGCCTGTTTATCCTTTGAGTAGAGGAAGGCTACTGATTTGTTTGAGCTGATTTTATATCCAGCCACTTTACTGAAGTTGCTTATCAAGTTTAGGAGTTCTCTGGTGGGAGTTTTAGGGTCACTTAAGTATACTATCATATCATCTGCAAATAGTGAAATTTTGACTTCTTTTCCTATTTGTATCCCTTTGACTTCCTTTTGTTGTCTATTGCTCTGGCTAGGACTTCCAGTACTATACTGAATAGGTAGTGAGAGAGTAGGCAGCCTTGTCTAGTTTTTCATCTTAGTGGATTGCTTCAAGTTTCTCTCCATTTAGTTTGATGTTGGCTTCTGGTTTGCTGTATATTGCTTCTATTATGTTTAGGTATGGATCTTGAATTCCTGATCTTTCCAAGACGTTTATTATGAAAGAATGTTGAATTTTGTCACATGCTTTCTCAGCATCTAGTAAGATGATCATGTGGTTTTTTTTTCTTTGAGTTTGTTTATATAGTGAATTACATTGATAGATTTCTGAATATTGAACCATTCCTGTATTCTTGGGATAAAGCCTACTTCATCATGATGGATGATTGTTTTGATGTGTTCTTGGATTCAGTTTGCAAGAATTTTACTGAGTATTTTTGCATCGATATTCATAAGGGAGATTTGTCTGAAGTTCTCTTTCTTTGTTGGGTGTTTGTGAGGTTTAGGTATGAGTATAACTGTAGCTTCATAGAACGAATTGGGTATTGTTCCTTCTGTTTCTATTCTGTGGAATAGTTTGAAGAAAATTGGCATTAGGTCTTCCTTGAAAGTCTGATAGAATTCTGCACTAAAACCATCTGGTCTTGGATATTTTTGGTGGAGAGACCGTCAATGACTGCTGCTATTTCTTAAGGGGTTATGGGACTGTTTAGATGATTTATTTGCTCCTGATTTAACTTTGGTACCTGGTATTTTCCTAGAAAATTGTCCACTTCATCCAGATTTTCCAGTTTTGTTGAGTATATGCATTTGCAGTAGTATTTGATGACTTTATAAATTTCCTCAGTTTCTGTCGTTATGGCTCCCTTTTCAGTTCTGATTCTATTAATTTGGATACTGTCTCTGTGCCCTCTGGTTAGTCTGGCTAAGGGTTTATCTATCTTGTTGATTTTTTCAAAGAACCTGCTCCTGGTTTAGTTGATATTTTGTATAGTTCTTTTTCTGTTTCTACTTGGTTGATTTCAGCCCTGAGTTTGATTGTTTACTGCTATCTACTCCTCTTGTGTGTATTTGCTTCTTTTTGTTCTAGAGCTTTCAGGTGTTCTGTCAAGTTCGTAGTGTATGCTCTCTCCAGTTTCTTTTTGTAGGCACGTAGAGCTATGAGTTTTTCTCTTAGCACTTCTTTCATGGAGTCCCATATGTTTTGGTATGATGTGTCCTCATTTTCATTAAATTCTAAAAAGTCTTTTAATTTCTTTTTTATTTCTTCCTTGACCAAGTCACCATTAAGTAGAGCATTGTTCAGTTTCCACGTGTATGTGGGCTTTCCGTTGTTTATGTTATTATTAAAGACCAGCGTTAGTCCATGGTGATCTGATAGGATATATGGGATTATTTCAATCTTTTTGTATCTGTTGAGGCCTGTTTTGTGACCAATTATATGGTCTATTTTGGAGATGGTACAATGAGGTGCTGAGAAAAAGGTATATTCTTTTGTTTTAGGATGAAATGTTTTATAGATATTTGTTAAATCCATTTGGTTCATAACTTCTGTTAATTTCATTGTGTCTCTGCTTATTTTCTGTTTCTATGATCTGTCCCTTACTGAGAGTGGGGTGTTGAAATCCTCCACTAATATTGTGTTAGGTGCAATATGTGCTTTGAGCTTTAGTAAAGTTTCTTTTATGTATGTGGGTGCCCTTGCATTTGGGGCATAGATGTTCAGAATTGAGATTTCATCTTGGTTTATTTTTCTTTGATGAATAGGAAGTGTCCTTTCTTATCTCTTTTGGTAACTTTTGGTTGAAAGACTATATTATTTGAGATCAGAATGGCTGCTCCAGTTTTTTTCATAGGACTACTTGTTTGGAAAATTGTTTTCCATCCTTTAACTCTGATGTAGTGTCTGTCTTTGCCACTGAGGTGGGTTTCCTGTATGCAGCAAAAATTCTCAGTCCTGTTTAAGTATCCAGTCTGATAGTCTATGTCTTTTTATTGGAGAGTTGAGTTCATTGATAGTTAGAAATATTAAGGAAAAATGATTGTTGCTTCTTGTTATTTTAGTTATTAGAGGTAGAATTGTTTGTGTAACTATCTTCTTTTTGGGTTGCTGGAAGACTACTTTTTTGCTTTTTCTTGGTTGTAGTTTCCCTCCTTGTGTTGGAGTTTTCTCTCAATTATCCTTTGAAGTGCTGGATTTATGGGAAGATATTGTATAAATCTGGTTTTGTCATGTAATATCTTGGTTTCTTCATCTATAGGGATTCAGATTTTTGCTGGGTATAGTAGTCTGGGCTGGCATTTGTGTTTTCTTAGGATCTGTATGATATCAATACAGGATCTTCTGGCTTTTATAGTCTCTGGTGAGAAGTCTGGTGTAATTCTTATAGGTCTGCCTTTATATGTTACTTTACCTTTCTCCTTTACTGCTTTTAGTATTTTTCTTTGTTTTGTACATTTGATGTTTTGATTATTATGTTACAGGAGGTATTTCTTTTCTGGTGTAGTCTATTTGGAGTTCTGTAGGCTTCTTGTATATTTGTGGACATCCCTTTCTTTAGGCTAGGGAAGTTTTCCTCTATAATTTTGTTGAAGATATTTACTGGTCCTTTAAGTTGGGAATCTTCACTCTCATCTATACCTATTATCCTTAGGTTTGGTCTTCTCATTGTGTCCTGTATTTCCTGAATGTTTTGGGTTAGGAGCTTGTTGCATTTTGCATTTTCTTTGACAGTTGTTTCAATGTTTTCTATGGTATCTTCTGCACATGAGATTCTCTTTTCTATCTCTTGTATTCCATTGGTGATGCTTGTGTCTATGACTCCTGATCTTTTTCCTAGGTTTTCTATCCCCAAGGTAGTCTCCCTTTGAGTTTTCTTTATTGTTTCTACTTCCATTTTTAGATCCTGAATGGTTTTTGTTTAATTTCTTTTTTACCTGTTTGGGTGTGTTTTCTTGAAATTCTTTAAGGGATTTTTGTGTTTCCTCTTTAAGGGTGTCTATCCGTTTACCTGTGTTTTTCTGTACTTCTTTAAGGGAGTTATTTATGTCCTTCTTAAAGTCCTCTATCATCATCATAAGAAGTGATTTTAATTCTGAATCCTGCTTTTCTGGTGTGATGGGGTATTCAGGGCTTGCTATGATGGGAGAACTGAGTTCTGATGATGCCAAGTAACTTTGGTTTCTGTTGCTTATCTTCTTGCACTTGCCTTTTGCCACCTGGTTAACTCTAGTTGTACCTCCACTCACTGTCTCTGACTGGAGACTGTCTCACCAGTTTTCTTGTGTGTCAAAACTCTTCAGGGTCCAGATGTCTCTGATCCTGAATTCCTAGGTGGAAGAACTCCTGGGACTCAGGCCACCTCTGGAATCTTGAAATTCTGCTACTCTAAGTGCAGTGGTTCCTCTAGTATGGCTTAGGATATGGTGTCTTCACAGGAGCAGACCATCTAGGTGTTCATTTCTCTGAGTGCAGTTGTTCCTCTAGGATTGCTCAGGATATGATGTTTTTACAGGAGCAGTCCAGCTATGTGTCTGCTGTTCTGAGTACAGTGGTTCCTCTAGGATGTCTCAGGATATGGTGTCTTCATGGGAGCAGATCAGCTAGGTGTCTGCACCAGCCAAAAGGACCAAGAGAGGGGCTGAAGGGAAGTGGTATTCCAGAGGAAAGAGGTTTGGGTGGCTGATGGGTTTTGAGTGCCCCAGGCTCCCAGTTGTAGTCCTGATATGTAGGGTGGTGGGAGAGGGTTCTTACCCGTTGCTCTGAGTGTAGAGGATCCTCTAGAATGTCTCAGGATATGGTGTCTTCAAGGGAGGAGACTAGCTAGGTGTCTGCCTCAGTCAAGAGGACCAAGCAAGAGGTGGAAAGGAAGTGGTATTCCAGAGGGGCAAGGTTTGTGTGGCTGATGGGTCCTGAGTGCCCTAGGCTCCCAGCTGTAACTCTGGGGCATAGGGTAGTATGAGAGGGTCCTTACCCACTGCTCTGAGTGCAGTGGCTCTTCTAGGGTGTCTCAGGATATGGTATCTTCAAAGGAGCAGACTTGCTAGCTGTCTTCCCCAGCCAAAAGGATCAAGCGAGGGTGTGACCTTCTTGTCCTCTTCTTCTCCTCTCTTCCTTCCAAATTCTTTTCACTCTCTACCTCCAATGAGTATTTTGTTCCCCCTTCTAAGAAGGACTGAAGCATCCACATGTTGGTTTTCCTTCTTCTTGAGCTTCATGTGGTCTGTGAATTCTATATTGGGTATTCCAAGTTTTGGGGCTAATATGCATGGTATGCAATGAGTGCATACCATGTGTGTTCTTTTGTGACTGGGTTACCTCACTCAGGATGATATTTTCTAGTTCCATCCATTTACCAAGAATTTCATGAATTCATTGTTTTTAATAGCTGAGTAGTACTCCATTGTGTAAATGTACCACATTTTCTGTATCTATTTCTCTATTGAAAGACTGGGTTCTTTCCAGCTTCTGGCTATTATAAATATGGCTGCTATGAACTTAGTGGAGCATCTGTCCTTGTTATATGTTGGGGCATCTTTTGGGTACATGCCCACGAGTGGTATAGCTGTGACTTCAAGTAATACTATGTCCAATTTTCTGAGAAACTGCCAGACTGATTTCCAAAGTAGTATTACCAGATTGAAATCCCATCAACAATGGAGGAGTATTCCTTTTTTTCCACATTCATGCCAGCATCTGCTGTCATCTGAGTTTTTAATCTTGGTCATTCTGACTGGTGTGAGGTGGAATCTCAGGGTTGTTTTGATTTGCATTTTCCTGATGAGTAAGGATGTCGAACATTTCTTTAGGTGCTTTTCAGCCATTTGGTATTCCTCAGTTGAGAATTCTTTGTTTAGCTCTGTACCCCATTTTTAATAGGGTTATTTGGTTCTCTGGAGTCTAACTTCTTGAGTTCTTTGTATATATTGGATATTAGCCCTCTATTGGATATAGGGTTGGTAAAGATCTTTTCCCAATCTGTTGGTTGCTATTTTGTCTTATTGACAGTGTCTTTTATCTTACAGAAGCTTTGCAATTTTATAAGGTTCCATTTGTCAATTCTTGATCTTAGAGCATAAGCCATTGGTGCTCTGTTCAGGAAATTTTGTCATGCCCATGTGTTTGAGGCTCTTTCCCACTTTCTTTTCTATTAGTTTCAGTGTATATAGTTTTAAGTGGAGGTACTTGATTCACCTGGACTTTAGTTTTGTACACAGAGATAAAAATTGATCGATGTGCATTCTTCTACATGCTGATGGCCAGTTGAGCCAGCACCATTTGTTGAAAATGCTGTCTTCTTTTCTACTGGATGGTTTTAGCTCCTTTGTCAAAAATCAAGTGACCATAGGCATGTGGGTTCATTTCTGGATCTTCAATTCTATTTCATCAATGTTCCTGCCTGTCTCTGTACCAATACCATGCAGTTTTTATCACTATTGTTCTGGAGTACAGCTTGAAGTGAGGGATGGTAATTCCCCCTGATGTTCTTTATTGTTGAGAACAGTTTTTGCTATCCTGGATTTTTCGGTTATTCCAAATGAATTTGCAAATTGCTCTTTCTATCTCTGTGAAGAATTGAGTTGGAATTTTGATTGGGGTTGCATTGAATCTGTAGATTTCTTTTTTGCAAGATGCCATTTTTACTATATTAATCCTGCCAATCCATGAGCATGGGAGATTTTTCCATCTTCTGAGATCTTCTTTGATTTCTTTTTTCAGGGAGTTGAAGTTCTAGTCATACAGATCTTTCACTTGCTTGGTTAGTGTCTCACCAAGATATTTTCTATTATTTGTGGATATTGTGAAGGGTGTCATTTCCCAATTTCTTTCTCAGCCTGTTTGTCCTTTGAGTAGAGGAAGACTACTGGTTTGTTTCAGTTAATTTTATATGCAGCCATTTTGATGAAGTTGTTTATCAGGTTTAGAAATCTTCTGGTGGAATTTTTGTAATCATTTATTTATACTATCATACCATCTGCCAATAATGATATTTTGACTTCTTCCATTCCAATTTGTATATCTTTGACCTACATTTGTTATCTAATGGCTCTGGCTAGGACTTCAAGTGCTATATTGAATAGTCAAGGAGAGAGTGGGTATCTTTGTCTAGTTTCTGATTTTAGTGGAGTTGCTTCAAGTTTCTCTCCATTTAGTTTGATGTTGACTATTGGTTTGTTGTATATTGCTTTTACTATGTTTAGGTATGGGCCTTGAATTTCTAATCTTTCCAAGACTTTTACCACGGGGGCGGGGAGGTGTTGAATTATGTCAAATACTTTCTCAACATCTAGTGAGATGATCATGTGGGTTTTTTTTGAGTTTATTTATATAGTGGATTATGTTGATGGATTTCGGTATACTGAACCATTTATATATCCCTGTGATGAAGCCTACTTGATCATGGTAAATGATTATTTTGATGTGTTCTTGGATTCAGTTTGCAAGAATTTATTATTTTGGCATAGATATTCATAAGGAAAATTAGTCTGAAGTTTTCTTTCTTTGTAGGGTCTTTGTGTGATTTATTTATGATCATAATTGTGGCTTCATAGAACGAATTGGGTAGTATTCCTCATGTTTCTATTTTGTGGAATAGTTTATAGGGAATAGGTATTAGGTCTTTTTAAAAGATCTGCAAGAATTCTGCACTAAAACCATCTGGTCCTGGAATTTTTTTTTTTGGTGGAGGGACTGTTAATGACAGGTGCTATTTCTTTAAGGGTTATGGGACTGTTTAGATGGTTTATCTTCTCCTGATTTAACTTTGGTACCTGATATTTTCCTAGGAAATTGTCCATTTCATCCAGATTTTCCAGTTTTGTTGAGTATATGCCTTTGTAGTAGGATTTGATGACTTTTTAAATTTCCTCAGTTTCTGTTGTTATGGCTCCCTTTTCAGTTCTGATTCTATTAATTTGGATACTGTTTCTGTGCCCTCTGGTTAGTCTGGCTAAGGGTTTATTTATCTTGTTGATTTTCTCAAAGAACAAGCTCCTGGTTTTGTTGATACTTTGTATAGTTCTTTCTGTTTCTACTTGGTTGGTTTTAGCCCTGAGTTTGATTATTTCCTGCTATCTACTCCTCTTGGGTGCTTTGCTTCTTTTTGTTCTAGAGCTTTCAGGTGTGCAGTCAAGTTGGTAGTGTATGCTCTCTTCAGTTTCTTTTTGTAGGCACTTAGAGCTATGAATTTTTCTCTTAGCACTGCTTTCATTGTGTCCCATAAGACTTGGTATGAAGAGCCTTCATTTTCATTAAATTTTAAAAAGTCTTTAATTTGTTTCTTTATTTCTTCCATGCCCAAGTTCTCATTGAGTAGAGTGTTGTGAAGCTTCCATGTATATGTTGGCTTTCTGTTTTTGTTGTTATTGAAGACCAGCCATAGTCTGTGGTGATTTGATAGGATATATGGGATTATTTCAATCTTCTTGTATGTGTTGAAGAATGTTTTGTGACCAATTATATGGCCAGTTTTGGAGAAGGTACCATGAGGTGATGAAAAGAAGGTATATTCTTTTGTTTTAGATGAAATGTTTTATAGATATCTATTAAATCCATTTGGTTCATAACTTCTGTTAGTTTCAGTGTGTCTCTGTTTAGTTTTTGTTTCCATAATCTGCCATTGATGAGAATCAGGTGTTGAAGTCTCCCACTGTTATTGTGTGAGGTGCAATGTGTGCTTTGAGCTTTAGAAAAGTTTCTTTTATGTATGTGGGTGCCCTTGCATTTAGAGCAAAGATATTCAGATTTGAGAGTTCATTTTGTTGGATTTTTTTCTTCGATGAGTATGAAGTGTCCTTCCTTATCTTTTTTGACAACTTTTGGTTGAAAGTTGATTTTATTCAACATTACAATGGCTACTCCAGCTTGTTTCTTGGAAGCATTTGTTTGAAAAAATTTTTTTCCAGCCTTTTACTCTGAGGTAGTGTCTGTCTTTATCACTGAGGTGCATTTCTTGTGTGTAGCAAAAATCTCGGTCCTGGTTACATATCCAGTCTGTTGGTCTATGTCTTTTTATTGAGGAATTGTGTACATTGATTTTAAGAGATATTAAGGAATAGTGACTGTTGCTTTTTGTTATTTTTGTTGTGAGAGGTGTATAATTGTTTTTCTTTGGTGGCAAAATATTTTTCCGCACTTTGTATTTTCTATAAATCTGGGGATGGACATAGATTAATTCTGTGTCATGTACCAGAGTCTTGTATGGAATTACTTAGAATTATAATAAGCTTTCCAGAGTATAAATTTTTAAGGAACTGTTGCAGTTTAGAATGTTAAGATTTTTATTTTTTCTCTTTTATTTGTTTACTTATTTATTTATTCTCTCTCTGGCCATATTGTCTCTGTTTGTGTGTGTCAGAAAGGAAGGGGCACGCTGAGTACTACAGTGTACATGTGGATGTTAGGGAACACTTCAAGAGTTGGTTCTTTCTTTCTACCATGTGGGTTTCTGGTGTCAAACTGAGGTTATTAAGTTTGGTGGTCAGTACCTTTATTTATGAGTTATCTCATAGGCTCCATTTAGTAATTTATGTTTCCTTAACAATGTCTATATAAACTAAAATATGTACCTATAAAATAAATGATTTTGGGTGCAAGAAATTTTATATTTGTGAATGAAAGATTTAAAAGCATGAAATTATATGGTTAATACATAGTAATCATTATTATCTTGATGCTTTCAGTTAGTATCTGTTGAGTAAGTGAATATTAGTGACAAAGTATACTAGTTACTATGATTATATTTAGTTTGTTTTTTGAATATATATGTTGGACCTATCTCTTGTTTGAAAATTAGTTTTGTTATAGTGATTACCAAAGTCAGGTATCTTGCTTGAGGTAAAAGCTCAAACAAAGCATTATGAGACAAAGGATCTCAAAAAAAAAAAAAGTGATTGAATTCATTTTGTGTTGGTCATCTACTGCAAGTAATTGGTCCCTCCCTTAGGTGTGGTTTGTTAACAGTTTTCTCCAGTGAAGAAAAGTGATTTTTTTCTTTGCTGGTGGTTGTCAGAGATAGCTTCTGGGTTAGAGATGAGGACTAGTATTCACTTCTTCTCTCAGAATTGGGATTTCATCTAACTTGGACTTGTGTAGGCCATGTGCATGCTGCCACAGACTCTGTGAGGTCTTGTGTTTGTCAGTACTGTTAAATTTGGAAAACTGTGTCTTTGGTGTTATCTATCAGCTCTGGATCTTACAAAATTTCTGTCTCATCTTCTTCATATTTCCAAGGATTTGAGGAAGTTCTCCTATTTAGAAATGAGTATTCCAAGGTCTCTCAGTCTCTGAATTGTCCAGATTTTGTCAAAGGCCTTTTCTGTATCTTATGGGATAATCATGTGGCTTGTGTTTTTCAGTTTGTTTATATGATGGATAAAATTTATTGATTTATGTATATTGAACCATTCCTGAATCTCTGAGTTGAAGGCTACTTGATCATGGTAGATAATATTTTTTGATGTGTTCTTAAACTCAGTTTGCAAGCATTTTATTGAGAATTTTTATATCTATGTTCATAAGGTCTGCAATTTTTGTTCTTTTTTTGCCTTTATGTAGTTTAAGTATTGGGGTAATTGTGACCTCATTAAAAGAAAAACAACAGAATTCTAAACAGAGAAATCTCTAATGGCCCAGATACACTTAAAGAAATGTTCAGTGTTCTTAGTCGTCATGGAAATGCAAATCAAACTAACTCTGAGATTCCATCTTACAACTGTCAGAATGGCTAAGACAAAATACTCAGGTGACAGCTCATGCTGGTGAGGATGTGGAGCAAGGGGACACTCCCCACTGCTGAGGGGAGTGCAAAGTAATCAACTACTTTGAAAATAAATCTGTTGTTTTTTCAGAAATTTAGGAATAGTTCTAGCATAAGTCCCAGCTATACTTCTCATGGGAATATACTCAAAAGATGCTCCACTGTATCCCAAGGACATGTGCTCCACTATGTTCATAGCAGCTTTATTTATAATAGCCCCAAACTCAAAACAACCTAGATGCCCCTAATTGAAGAATAGATAAAGAAAATGTTGTGCACTTACACAATTGATTATTACTCAGCTACTAAAATTAATGACACCATGAAATTTGAAGGTAAATGTATGGAACTAGAAAAATATCATCCTGAGTTGAGTAACTCAGACTTAGAAAGACAAACATGGTATGTAGTTACTTATAAGTGGGTATTAGCCATAAAGTACAGGTTAAACATTTTACAATCCACAGACCTAAAGAAGCTAAGTAAGAAGGAGGGCCCATGGGAGGACCCTTGAATCTCACTGAGATGTGGAAATAGATGAGACATTAGTAGTTGATGGAGGGAAGGAACAGGGTGGGAAAGGTGTGGGGAATGAATAGCAGGAGGGTTCACGGGCTATGGAGGATGGAGGGATAGGGAACTCCAATCAGAGGTGGAGCATCTCTGGGACTAGCTAGAAATCTAGGACAATAGAACACCCCAGGAATCTATTAGGGTGACCCTAGCTAAGACTACTAGCAATAGGGAATATGAAACCTGAAATGGCTACCTCCTGTAACCAGGCAAGACTTCCAATGGAGGGATGGGGACAACAACCCAGCCACAAACCTTTTGACCCATAATTTGTCCTGACTACAAGATGTTCAGGGATAAAGATGGAGTAGAAACTGAGAAAATGGAGCCAGACAGCTAATCTGCTACCCTTTGGGAACTGCATCTGGCGGCATCCTAGCCAGCTCAGGGACCACAGAGTTGCAGCCAGACAGCTGATCTGCTACCCCAAGGAAACTGCATCCAGTGGCATCCTAGTCAGCTCAGGGACCACGGAGTCACAGGTAGGAACAGCTGCTCAGCGCCTTAGGCCCCAGAAGCTCAATTGGCAGTAGGGAAATCCCAGAGTGCATCTGGCACCCAGAACCCACTCCAGTGGAAAACCACGCCCCTTCTGCCCCTTGCCTGGACCCTGGTGGATTGAACAGCCCCACTGCTGATCTGCTCCCCTGAGGAAACTGCATCCAGGGTCATACTAGCCAGGTCAAGAACCGCAGAACTGCAGAGCAGGGGACACCATATCCTGAAGCATCCTAGAGAAGCAACTACACTCAGAGCAGCATACACCTAGCTGGTCTACTACCCTGGAGTCACCATATCCCAAGATAACCTAGAGGAGCCACTGTACCCACAACAGCTGGAGCTCAGGATCATAGAATCATCCGGACACCAAGGAGTTCTGACACAACCAAGATAACTAGAAAGGCAGACTCCCGTCAAAACCAGTGAGTGTGAGTAGCACTACAGTTAACCAAATGGCAAAAGGCAAGAGTAAGAATGTAAACAACAGAAACCAAAGTTACTTGGCATCACCAGAACCCAGTTCTCCCACCATAGCAAGTCCGGAACACCACAGCACACCGGAAAAGCAGGACTCAGAATTAAAATCACTTCTTATGATGATGACAGAGGAATTTAAAAAGGACATAAACAACACTCTCAAAAAATTTGAGGAGAACGCAGGTAAACAGGCAGAAGCCCTTAAGGAAATACAAGAAAACACAATGAAACAGATGAAGGAATTATACAAAACCGTCCAGGATCTAAAACTGGAAGTAGAAACAATAAAGAAATCCCAAAGGGAGACTACCCTAGAGATAGAAAACCTAGGAAAAAGATCAGGAGTTATAGACGCAAGCATCACCAACAGAATACAAAAGATAGAAGAGAGAATCTCATGCGCAGAAGATACCATGGAAAACATAGACACAATGGTCAAAGAAAATGTGAAATGCAAAAAGCTCCTAACACAAAACATCCAGAAAATCCAGGACACAATGAGAAGACTAAACCTAAGGATAATAGGTATAGATGAGGGTGAAGACTCTCAACTTAAAGGACCAGTAAATATCTTCAACAAAATTATAGAGGAAAACTTCCCTAACCTAAAGAAAGAGATGTCCTTAAATATACAAGAAGCCTACAGAACCCCAAATAGACTAGACCAAAAAAGAAAAACCTCCCGTCACATAATAATCAAAACATCAAATATACAGAACAAAGAGAAGCTACTAAAAGCAGTAAGGGAAAAAGGCAAAGTAATATATAAAGGCAGACCTATAAGAATTACACTAGATTTCTCACCAGAAACTATAAAAGCCAGAAGATCCTGGACTGATATCATACAGGCCCTAAGAGAACACAAATGCCAGCCCAAACTACTATACCCAGCAAAACTCTCAATCAATATTGATGGGGAAACCAAAATATTCCATGACAAATCCAAATTTACACAATATTTTACCACAAATCCAGCACTTCAAAGGATAATTGGAGGAAAACTCCAACACAAGGAGGGAAACTGCAACCTAGAAAAAACAAGAAAGTAATCCTCCAACAACCCAAAAGAAGGTAGCTATACAAACATAACTCCACTGCCAATAACAAAAATAACAGGAAACAACATTCATCTTTCCTTAATATCTCTTAATATCAATGGACTCAGTTCTCCAATAAAAAGACATAGACTATCAGACTGGACACAGAAACACGACCCAACAATCTGCTGCATACAGGAAACACACCTTTTTGAAAAAGACAGACACTACCTCAGAGTAAAAGGTTGGAAAACAATCTTCCAAGCAAATGGCCCCTAGAAACAAGCTGGAGTAGCCATTCTAATATCAAATAAAATCAATTTTCAACCAAAAGTAATCAAAAAAGACAAAGAAGGTCACTTCATATTCATCAAAGGAAAAATATACCAAGAGGAACTTGCAATTCTGAACATCTATGCCCCAAACGCAAGGGCACCCACATACATAAAAGAAACTTTACTAAAGCTTAAAGCATATATTGCACCTCACACAATAATAGTGGGAGATTTCAACATCCCACTCAGCTATGGACAGATCATGGAAACAGAAACTAAACCGAGACACAATAAAACTAACAGAAGTTATGAACCAATTGGACTTAACTGACATCTATAGAACATTTCATCCTAAAACAAAAGAATATACCTTTTTCTCAGCACCTCATGGTACCTTCTCCAAAATAGACCATATAATTGGTCACAAAACAGGCCTCAACAGATACAAAAAGATTGAAATAATCCCTTGTACTCTATCAGACCACCATGGACTAAGGCTGGTCTTTAATAATGACAAAAACAATGGTAAGCCCACATACACGTGGAAACTGAACAATGCTCTACTCAATGATAACTTGGTCAAGGAAGAAATAAAGAAAAAAATTTTAGAATTTAATGAAAATGAGGACACTTCATATCAAAATTTGTGGGACTCCATGAAAGCAGTACTGAGAGGAAAAATCATAGCTCTAAGTGTCCACAAAAAGAAAATGGAAAGAGCATACATTAACAACTTGACAGCATACCTGAAAGCCTTAGAACAAAAAGAAGCTAATATACCCAAGAGGAGTAGACGGGAGGAAACAATCAAACTCAGGGCCGAAATCAACCAAGTTGAAACAAAAAGAACTATACAAAAGATCAACAAAACCAGGAGCTGGTTCTTTGAGAAAATCAACAAGATAGACAAACCCTTAGCCAGACTAACCAAAGGGCGCAGAGACAGCACTCAAATCATTAAAATTAGAGTTGAAAAGGGAGACATAACAACAGAAACAGAGGAAATTAAAAAAATCATTAGATCCTAGTACAAAGGCCTATACTCAAGAAAATTCGAAAATCTGGATGAAATGGACAGCTTTCTAGATAGATACCAGGTACCAAAGTTAAACGAGGAGCAGATAAACTATCTAAACAGTCGCATTACCACTAAAGAAATAGAAGCAGTCATTAAAAGTCTCCCCACCAAAAAAATGTCCGGGACCAGATGGTTTTAGTGCAGAATTCTACCAGACCTTCCATGAAGACCTAATACCAATTCTCTTCAAACTATTCCACAGATTAGAAACAGAAGGAACAATACCCAATTCGTTCTACTAAGCTACAATTACGTTCATACCAAAGCCTCACAAAGACCCAACAAAGAAAGAGAACTACAGACCAAACTCTCTTATGAATATTGATGCAAAAATACTCAATAAAATTCTCACAAACCGAATCCAAGAACACATCAAAGCAATCATCCATCATGATCAAGTAGGCTTTATCCCAGGAATGCAGGGTTGGTTCAACATTTGAAAATCCATCAATGTAATCAACTACATAAATAAACTCAAAGAAAAATCCACATGATCATCTCACTAGATGCTGAGAAAGCATTTGACAAAATTCAACATCCCTTCATGTTAAAAGTCCTGGAAAGAGCAGGAATTCAAGGTCCATACCTAAACATAGTAAAAGCAATCTACAGCAAGCCAGTAGCCAACATCAAACTAAATGAAGAGAAACTTGAAGCAATCCCACTAAGATCAGGGACTAGACAAGGCTGTCCACTCTCACCCTACCTATTCAATATAGTACTGGAAGTCCTAGCTAGAACGATTAGACAACAAAAGGAAGTCAAAGGGATACAAATAGGAAAGGAAGAAGTCAAAATTTCTCTATTTGCAGATGATATGATAGTATACTTAAGTGACCCTAAAATTTCAATCAGAGAACTCCTAAACCTGATAAACGATTTCAGTAAAGTGGCTGGATATAAAATCAACTCAAACAAATCAGTAGCCTTCCTATACTCAAAAGAGAAACAGGCTTAGAAAGAAATTAGGGAAGTGACACCCTTCACAATAGTCACAAACAATATAAAATATCTTGGAGTGAACCTAACCAAGCAAGTGGAAGATCTGTATGACAAGAACTTCAAGTCTCTGAAGAAAGAAATAGAAGACCTCAGAAGATGGAAAGATCTCCCATGCTCCTGGATTGGCAGGATTAATTTAGTAAAAATGGCCATCTTGCCAAAAGCAATCTATTGATTCAATGCAATGTCCATCAAAATTCCAAATCAGTTCTTCATAGAGATAGAAAGAGGAATCTGCAAATTTATTTGGAACAACAAAAAAGCCAGGATATCAAGAACTATTCTCAACAACAAAAGAACTTCGGGGGGGAATCACCATCCCTGACCTCAAACTGTACTGCAGGGCAATATTAATAAAAACTGCATGGTATTGGTACAGATATAGGCAGGAAGATCAATGGAATAGAATTGAAGACCCAGAAATAAGCCCACATACCTATGGTCACTTGATCTTTGACAAAGGAGCTAAAACCATCCAGTGGAAAAATGACAGCATTTTCAGCAAATGGTGCTGGTTCAACTGGAGGTCATCATGTAGAAAAATGCAAATCGATCCACACATATCCTTTTGTACAAAGCTCAAATCCAAGTGGATAACAGACCTTCACTTAAAACCAGATACACTGAAACTAATAGAACACAAGGTGGGGAAGACCCCCAAATGCCTAGGCACAGGGGAAATGTTTCTGAACAGAATACCAATGGCTTATGCTCTAAGATGAAGAATTGACAAATGGGACCTCATAAAATTGCAAAGCTTCTGTAAGGCAAAGGACATTGTCAATAAGATAAAATGGCAACCAACAGAGTGGGAAAAGATCTTAACCAATCCCACATCCGATAAAGGGCTAATATCCAAGATATACAAAGAAGTCAAGAAAGTATACTTAAGACAATCACACAACCCTATTAAAAAATGGGGAACAGAGCTAAACAAAGAATTCTCAACAGAGGAAATTCGAATGGCTGAGAAGCACCTTAAGAAATGCTCAACATCCTTAGTCATCAGGGAAGTGCAAATCAAAACAACCCTGAGATACTATCTCACACCAGTCCGAATGGCTAAGGTCAAAAACTCAGGTGATAGTAGATGCTGGCGAGGATGCGGAGAAAGAGGAACACTCCTCCATTGTTGGTGGGATTGCAAACTGGTACAACCACTCTGGAAAACAGTCTGGCGGTTCCTCAGAAAACTGGAGATAGCATTACCTGAGGATCCAGCTATACCACTCCTGGGCATATACCCAAAAGACACTCCAACATATAATAAGGATATATGCTCCACTATGTTCATAGTAACCTTATTTATAATAGCCAGAAGCTGGAAAGAACCAAGATGTCCATCAACAGAGGAATGGATACAAAAAATGTGGTACATCTACACAATGGAGTATTACTCAGCTATTAAAATTAACGAATTCGAGAAATTTATAGTCAAATGGATGGATCTAGAAATTATCATCCTGAGTGACTTAACCCAATCACAAAAGAACACACATGGTATTTACTCACTGTTAAGCGGATGTTAGCCCAAAACCTTAGAATAGCGAAGACTCAACCCACAGACCATGTGAAGCTCATAAAAAGAAAGACCAAGAGGGGATGCCTCAGTTCTACTTAGAACCAGTAACAAAAATACTCAAGGGAGCAATTATGGAAACAAAACATGGGACAGAAACTGAAGGAGGAGCCATTAGGAGACCATTCCACCTGGACATCCATCCCATGTACTGTCACCTAAGCTAGACATTGATGTGGATGGCTGCAAATGCATGCTGTCAAGAACATGATATAGCTGTCTCCTTAGAGATCTGCTAGAGACTTACACATTCAGAGGAAGATGCTCACAGCTAACCACTGATAAGATCAAGGGTTTCCCAATGGATAGATAACTTAGAAGACTGAAGGAGCAGGAAGGGTTTGTGACCCCAAGAGGAAAGCAACAATACCAAACAACAAGAGCCCCCCAGAGCCTAAACCACCAGCCTGGGAGCACATAGGGAGGAACCTACGACTCTAGCGGTATATGTAGGGGACGATGGCCTTGTTGGGCATAGGTGGGAAAGGATATACTTGGTCCCATGAAAAACGAACACAGAATGGGGGTGGGGGGAATATGAGGGTGAGGAGGGAGTAATGGGAGTTGGGGGTAAGTGCGGGCACAGCCTCATAAAAGGGATATAAGGAGGGAGGATGGGATAAGGGGTTCCTGGGTGGTGGGGGATATGGGATAAGAGGATAAAACTTGAAATGTAAATATTATAACCAACTACATAAAAGGGGAAAAAAGTTGTTAGAGCCAACATCTTTTAAAAAAAATATCAGCCCCCTAGGGAAAAAAATTTTTTTTTCTTGATACTAAAACTTGTCTAGAGAATTGTATATTGCAGAATACACAGCCTTGGTGTATCTACTCATGAA
Organism: Rhabdomys pumilio; assembly: GCA_030674055.1. NCBI lineage: Eukaryota > Metazoa > Chordata > Mammalia > Rodentia > Muridae > Rhabdomys > Rhabdomys pumilio. Next base: position 152,992,288 of record JANHMN010000004.1, read on the forward strand.
GCAAAACGAGCAGACCTATTCAAACCTCCAGTGTCTGGGAATTCCATCTGGGTGCAGTGAAGACACAGAGTCAGAAGCTTATCAATTTACTCTTCCCCTCTACCCCTCTTCTAATATCTCAATGCCCGTAATCAGCTTGAAGAAGTTAAAGAAGAGTCAGCGCCCCTATTCCCTGGGCTTGGGGACTAAGGTGGTTAATATTAGGCTGTCTCTCTGGGAAAAAGTAGTGGTTTTGTTGGAACAGGGAGGATTAGCTAGGATTTATGGCATAGCCATAACCTATTGGTAGAAATCTGTATAATTTAGTATCAAGATGAAGTTATAATTTCTCAAATGGTACAAAATTCACTTGGATTTCAAATTTAAGGTTTTCAATGGTATAAGCTTCTTATTGATATGAAAGTGAAATGAATATTGATACTCTCCTAGGCATTGTGCCTGTATAACACATTTAGAAATACAAGGTTTAGACTTAGTCCTTCTTTAACTTTTTTTTTTAAACTGATTTGGGATGATTAGCCTGTGAGTTAAGGGACTATAGTAAATTCATGACTTTGAGTTTATTGTTAGGGTGTTTTCTATATTTTATTTAGAAGTAGCTGAGAGGAGTTAACAGACAACAGTCGAGGTTACCTTACATGGGTAGTTGGATTTCAAAACGTCAGAAATCCATAGAATTGACATCACAAATATTTCTATATTAATGTTCATCTTGATTAGAGACCTGTCTCCTCCTGACAGCTTCCTGTCTTGGATTCTAAGAAGAAATTGAGCATCCTTGGAGTTACTCCAGTTGTGGTGAGACAGCCACTAGGCAAGAATTGCCTCTTTTCATCTACAGACAAATTACTGTCCAGAAAAGGACACACATGCAGAATAGTTGACTGATTATATCTGCCTAGACAGAGTAACCAGCCCTTAATAATTCTGCAGCACTAAGGTCGGTCAGATGAATTTGGGCCAGAAGGCTGAAGATTTGATGCTCCAATGTTCGGTAGTATAGGGGCTGTCCAGGTGTTCAGTGGTCTCTATAAATTGGCTAAGTTTTAGAAGCTATGCTTTGTGCTTCCCAGAACTTCAGTTAATCTAGTCTTTCTGGATTTCTGACAGCGTTGAAGACCTATAGACTCATAGCCAATCCTGGCTATTTACCTTGAGAGAAAAGATCTGAGTGGATGGTTTTCAGCTGACATTCATTCTAAAGTCAAGAAAAAGCCAGGTTCAAAATTAAATGTTTTAATCAAGAGAGACGACAGAGATTCTGGTTAGTCAAAAAGAGGAGGGACTGGGTATTAAGACTATCTTGTACCTCACTGGTACAAATAGGAATAATTGTGCTCTAATTGTATTTTGTGAGAAAAGTTTTATTTTAACAGGAAGGGTAATATGTAGGAAAAGCTAAGGGGGAAGGAGCACCGAGAGGAAAAGATGGAGTAAGGAGAGGAGAAGATGAAGTAGATGAGAAGCTAGGCAATGAGAGAGAAAAAGAGAGAGAAAGAGAGAGGGGGCATGGAGGCAGAAGTACACATGTCTCCACCAGTCAAAGATAGTTTACATAGCTAGGTTGGGTGTTAGGTTACACTTCTGATTGAGCATTACCATACTTATAAAGTCTTTGATTTACATTTAAAAAATTGTATAAAAGCAAAATGGAAAAGGGGGCATGGGATAGGGGTTTTCTAGGGAGGGGAAATGGGGAAAGGGGTTGACATCTGAAATGTAAATAAAATATCCAATAAAAAATATATATAAATATATATATATATATATATATATATATATATATATATATATATATAAATAAATTCATGCAACTGAGAAAAAAAAATAGAAGAATTTGAGAAAATGGCCAACCAATTACTGGTCCAACTTGAGACTCATGCCATGAGAGATAGTCCACTTATGATGGTTTATGTATGCTTGGTCCAGGGAGTGGCAGTATAGGAGGTATGGCTTTGTTGGAGTAGGTCACTGTGAGTGTAGGCTTAAGATCCGCACCCTAGTTGCCTGGAAGTCAGTCTTTTACTAGCAGCCTTCAGATGAAGACATAGAAGTCTCAGTTCTGCCTTCACCATGCCTGCCTGGATGCTGCCTTGCTCCCACCTTGATGATACTGGACTGAACTTCTGAACCTGTAACCCAGTCCCAATTAAATGTTGTCCTTTGTAAGACTTCTCTTGGTCATGGTGTGTGCTCACAGTAGTAAAACCCTAACAAAGACACTACCCCTGACACTATTAATGATATTCTGGTATATTTGCAGATAGGATCCTAGCATAACTGTCATTTGAGAGGCTTCACCCAGCAGCTTATGGACATTTATGCAAAGAGTTACAGGCAAACATTAGGCAGACATTGGAAATCTTGTGGAAGAGAGTAAAAATTTTAAGGAGCCAAAGAGGTCAAAGATATCACAAGAAAACCTACAGAATCAACTAACTTGGATCTGTAAGGGCTCACAGAGATCGAATCACTAAACACATTTTGTGCATAGGATAGATTATACATATGTAATAGACACAAGTGTTCTCTAACAGCAGGAGCAGGGACTGTTTCTGACTTTGCTCTCTGCCTTTTTATACCTTTCCCCAACTGGGCTGCCTTGTCTAGCTTAAATAGGAGAAGATGTACCTAGTTCTACTGCAACTTGATATGCTAAGGCCAGTTAATATTCATAGGAGGTCTCCCCTTCTCTAAAGAGAAAGGGAGGTATTGTGGTGGGGGTTGGGGGGTGGGGGCTGGGGTGGGGAGAGAGTAAATGAGAAGGTGAGACAGGGAGGAGAAGCTGTGATCCAGATTTAAAGTAAATAAATAAATTAATTAATGAAAATTTTATCAGAATACTTTTATTTGTGGTTCTGAAAGGAAAGATAAAAAAAAAAAATCCATTAGAATACCTTCAGTTTCTCTTTGAACCTCAAGAGTGATGAACATATCAAATGAGTTGTTTTGATGATTGTTTCTATTTTGTCAACGAGAAAACTTCTAATAGTTTTATTGAAGTCAAATGACCCCCTCCCCTAAGCCAGAATGCCCAGGAGACTTTCTTTGCAGGAGACTACCCAAACAGAGAAAATTTTATGGTTTCAAAACAGACTTCACAGGCTGTGAAAAGGGTGATAGAAAGAACATTTTTTTTTTCTGATCTTAACCTGAAAATTCTTCTCATTTTATTTTTTGATAAAAATAAATCTTGAAGTTCTCATACAGAATACACACACACACTAAAAACTGCCCTTGAAGAAGGAAGCATATTACTTCCTCTGCTGTTTTCCCAGCTTTCATTTTGAATCCTTTGCTGCCAGATTTGAATGGAAAATCATTTCATTGCCAGTTGGCAACTTATACTACTCTTGGCCAGGAGAGCCATTTAAGCGTATTTGAAAAACTTAGATTTTCAGGACTGTGGTGTGTGTGTGTGTGTGTGTGTGTGTGTGTGTGTGTGTAGAATGTGTTTGTGAGTGGGAGAAAGTGGTGTGTGTACATGTGTGTGCATGTGTTTGTAAAAGCCTAAGATGCATGCTGTTGTCCCTGACATACACTCACGTATAACATAGGTTTTATCTCTGATATGCCACCACCATGAACTAGGAATCCAGAGAGGATTTTCAGGGTCCCCTTTGTGAACTTCATCTTCAAACTAGAGGAGGAAAATTAGTATACATAGAGCACTAACTCTGTGCTAGAAATTGCACTAAGACCTTAAGCAAGTCTTTTTTTTAATTTTCAAAATAAGCCAAGCAGAATTACTGTTATTATTTAAATTTAATAGAAAAAAAGACCTGACTTAGAAACCAGGTCTTTTTACCTGGTTTACCTAAGTTCATGTTAATAGACACAATTCAAACAATAAATGCCGAACTTTAAAGATTTATTTTTATTTTAATTGTGTGTGTGTGTGTGTGTGTGTGTGTGTGTGTGTGTATTTTCAAATGAGTGGAGCAGATTCTTCTAGGGATAGAGTTATACATTTTTGAGCTGTGAGTTATAAGGTAGAAATAGAATTCAGGCTTTCTGCAATATTAGTATGTACCCTTAAGCACCAAGCCATCTCTCTAGCACCTGTGTTTGACTTTTAAGCCCAAAGTATTAGCATTTTTTTTTTTTTGCAAGGATTTACTCTATAGCTCATCCTGGCCTCAAACTCATAATCTTCTTCCCTTAGCCTCGTGAGTGGAATACTAACATCTTTACCAGAAAAGTACTATAGCTGATAAGATAAACACTTTCACCAAATTAGCAGAATACAAAATTGACACACACATAAAAATGACAAGCTGAGAAAAAATATCAAGGAAACAATAGTTTTCACAGTATCCTCACAAATATATTTGTAATTCTACCTAAGCCAGTGAGTATATCCAAGACTTGTATAATAGAAAAATTAAGACATTGAAGAAAGAAATTAAAGAAACATAAGATTTATAAAAAACCTATTTTCATAGAATGGTAGGATTAATGTAGTGAAAATGACCACCCTAACAAAAGTAATCTACAGATTCAACATGATCTTCACCTAAATTCCAACCCAATTGTTCACAGAGATTTAAAAAACAATTTTTCTTTTTTTAAAAAATTATTCATTTTATGTATATCAGTACGTTATTGCTCTCTCAGAAACACTAGAAGAAGCTATCAGACCCAATTACAGATGGTTGTGAGCCACCATGTGGTTGCTAGGAATTGAACTCAGGATCTCTGGAAGATCATTCAGTGTTTTCAACTACTAAGCCATCTCTCCAGCCAGACAATTTTCAATTTTATATGGAAACACAACAAACACAGGCTAGTTAAACAATCATGAATGAGAAAAGATATGCTGGTGGTATCACCATCTCCCATCTAAAATGTTACCAGAAAGCTATAGTAAGAATAACAGCATGACTTGATATAAAAATAAACACACTAATCAATGAAATCAAATTGAAGACCTGGACATAAGTGCATACACTTAAGTACACCTGAATTTTGACAAAGCCAGAAATGCACAACTAGAAAAAGACAACATTTTCAACAAAGGGTACTGCTCAAACTGGCTTGCCCCATGTAGAAGAGCACAAATAGATGCACAAAATTCCTAAGGAATCAAGGCCCTTAAAAAAGACCAGATACCCTAAATCTGATAGAAGGAAAGTAGGGAATAGTCTTGGATTCATTGGAAAAGGAAAAGAGTGCTGAACAGGATACTGATAGCACAGGCACTAAGAACAAGTAATAAACGGGACTTCATGAAACTGGAACACTTCTGCAAGGCATAGGACACTATCATTCTGGCAAAATGGCAGGCAACAAAATTGGAAAAGATCTTTACCAACTACGCATCCAAAAAAGGGTTAGTATCTAAAATATATAAAGAACTAAAATAAAAAATTATGGACACAAAAACCTCTCAATAATTTAATTAAAAATCAGGCACTGAAATAAACAGAGATTTTTGAATAGAGGAAACACAAATGGGTAGGCAACATTTAAAGAACTGTTCAACATCCTTAGGCACCAGGAAAATGCAAATCAAAGCTACTTTGAGATTTTTATTTTATACTAGTTAGAATGGTCGTGATCAATATAACAAAAGACAGCTTGTACTACCAAGGATGTGGGGCAAGTAGAATACCCATAGATTGCTGGTGAGAGTGTAAACTTGTAAAGTCTCTATAGAAATCAGTATGATATTCCTAGAAAATCTGGAAAAAGAATTACCTTAAGATCCATCTGGCCTAAGATTTAGGTTCCTACCTAAAATTACTTCTTTGTTCTAGTCTAATGGTAGATTCCTGCCTGAAGTCTATTTCCTTGTCCTTGGCCAATGTCATATTCTTGCGAAGCAGCCCATTTCCTTGTCATTGGCCCATGTCAGATTCTTGCCAAGCAGCCTCAAAGACTCTCCTCTGCCCCTCCCCCTTTTTTATTTCAATACTGAGACTCTCTTAGGTCATTATGACAAGAATGCCTTCCTTACCGGTCATAAATCTGCACTAGCAAAAGCAGTGCATTTATGTCTTAGGTTGGTAAGGCTCTGTGCAGAATCTTACCCGTCCTTGGCTTGCCAGCCTATTAATTTAATAACTCTGTCTGGGGGTCTATTTTCAGGTTCAAGCCATGTATTTAACTGCCAACATGTTGATGTTGAAGAAAAGCTTTAACACAATGGGCAGGAATAAAAGTATTCCCAAGACAAAAAGCGCTAGTACGATCAAGCTATATATGCCATTCAGGCAAAAAACCTAAATATTAGGCTAAAACAAAGACATAATTTCAGACAGGAATCTAAATTTTAGGCTAGAACAAGGAAGTAGGCTTCAGACATGAAAATGACCTTGGCCTAGGACAGGGAAATAGGCTCAGATACTTTGGTCATCCTGATAAGTCCTTAGAAACAGTGATCATGGGAATGTTCATGTAATTGATTTTAATGCCTTGCTTTTTCTTTGACTATTTGTGTTTATTGTATTGCTTGTTCCTTGATTATTTGCATCTACTGTATTGTCAGACCCTCAACCTAGAACTGACCTTAATACATGTATGTAATCAAAATGGTATAAAAGCATAAAGGAGGAGGGGGGATGGGATAGAAGGTTCTAAGGAGAGGAAATGGGGAAAGGGGATGACATCTGTATTGTAAATAAATATCCAATAAAAAAGATCCAGCTATATCACTCTTAAGCATATACTCAAAGGGTGCTTTGCTAAAACTGTCTGGTCTTTTTTTTTTTTTGACTTTTATTTTTTTAGTGGTTATCAGTGTATTAAAATTGTTTATCTGATTTTGATTTAACTTTGGTAAGTGGTTTATTTCTTTTAGACTTTTCAAATTTGCAGAGTTTGCGTTTTTGAAGCATGACTCTGTATTTCTTTGTGTCTATTGTTTTGTCCCCCTTTTCACTTCTGATTTTGTTAATTTGGAGATACTCTTTCTGCCTTTAGTTACTTTGGATAAGGGTTTGTCTATATTGTTGGCTTTCTCAAAGAACCAAGTCCTTGTTTCACTGATTATTTATATTTTCTCTTTGTTTCTATTTTATTGATTCTTAACTCTCAGTTTGATTATTATTATTATTTTTTTTTTTGTAATTTTCTCTTTTTGTATGTGTTTTCTTCTTTTTGTTCTAGGAATCGAAGTGTAGAGTGAAAAATTATAAAGACCATTTTATAAAATATATACAGGC
>JANHMN010000004.1:152999463-153019584 GCA_030674055.1 Rhabdomys pumilio
TCCTGAGACCCTAGTGGGGTCCCCTTTGGGGAACTCCAGACCTTTCAGAAGATGTGCAGTTAAGTCACTAGTATGCTATCTGTATACTTTCTTTATGAAGGCATCTAGTGCTATGATCTTTCCTCTTAGAATCACTTGAACTGTGTCCCATAAATGTGGGTATGTTGTGCCTTCACTTTTTTTGAATTCTAGGAAGTCTTTAATTTCTGTCTTTATTTCTTCCTTGACTCAGTGGTCAAAGACTAGAGAGTTCTCAATTTCTATGATTTTGTAGGCTTTCTGTTGATACTGTTGTTGAAATCCAGCTTTAATCCTCTGTGGTTGTGGTCTGATAAGATACAGGGATTTATTTCAATTTCTTTGTATCTATTGAGACTTGATTTGTAACCATGTATATGGTCCATTTTGGAGAAGGTTCCATGTAGTGCTGAGACAAAGATATATTCTTTTGTGTTTGGGTGAAATGTTCTGCAGATATCTGTTTGAGACATATCATCTGTTAGTTCCATTTTTCTCTGTTTAGTTTTTGTGCCCTTCCCCCAGACCTGAGCAGGCATGCAAGTCATTGACCACAACAAGACCAAATAACAGTAGGACCTAGAAGGAGGCATTGCCTTGCCAGTCTTGGCACCCTGCAGTCTGCTACTGAGCTAAGAAGAATGGACTGCCTGCTGAGCTAGCCTTGACACCTTCCTGACTGCTATCTCCTTGCCCAGCCCCTGAGCTGAACTGAGAAGAGACTGGGGGGTGGGGCTTACCCTTTATATGTGAAAGCAAAATATTAAACTTCGGGTCTTGATCAGAATACTTTGTCTTGGCCCCACGTTTCTCTCGCCCTCCATTCCCTCTCAGTCCCAGGCTTCCTCTCAGGTGAACCTGGTTCCCGTAGCTGCAGGCAGCTACAAGTTTTTGTCTGGATGACCTGTCTATTGGTGAGAGTGGGGTGTTGAAGTCTTCCACTTATTAATGTGTGAAGTTCAATGTGTGATTGAAGCTTTAGTAATGCTATTTTTATAAATGTGGGTGCTTTTTAACCCTCAAGAGACTTGAGGCCCCAGGGAGAGGGGAGGTCTGGTGGGATGAAAGTATAGGGTGTGGGGACATTCTTTCAGAGATGGGAGCAGTAGAAGGAATGGGATGAGGAACAATCAGAGGGTGGACTGGGAGGGGGATAACAACTGAACTGTAAAAAATTTAATAATAATAATAGTAATTAATAATAATAATAATAATAATAATAATAATAATAATAATAATAAAATAAAATATGTGGGTGCCTATCTTAGGGTTTCTATTACTGAGATGAAACACCATGAACAAAAAGCAATTTGGGGAGAAAATTGTTTATTTGACTTAGACTTCCACCATGCTGTTCATCACTGATGGAACTCAGGACAGAAACTCAGACAGGGCAAGAAACTGGAGGCAGGAACTGAAACACAGGCTTTGGAGGGGTGCTGTTTACTGGCTTGCTTCCAAATGGCCTACTCAGCCTGCTTTTTTTTTATTATGGAACCTAAGATCACTAGCCCAGGCATGGAACCACTCACAATGGACTAGGCCTTCCTCAATCAATCAGTAATTTAAAAATGCCTTATAGTCAGATATGGATTCATTTCTCAATGAGCTGCTCTTTCAGATAACTCTAGTTTGTGTGTCAAGTTGACACAAGACTATCTAGAATAGTGTCATTGTGTCTGTGGCATAGACTTTTAGCGTTGAGATGTCATCATGGTGGATTTTTCCTTTGATGAGTTTGAAGTGTTCCTCCTCATTTCTTTTGATTAATTTTTGTTGGAAGTCTATTTTGTTAGATATTAGAATAGCTATATTAACTTGATTTTTGGATGCATTTGCTTGGAAAATCTTTTCCAACCTTTTACTCTGAGGTAATATCTAGCTTTGATATTGAGGTATTTCTTGTATGCAGCCAAAGGATGGATCCTGTTTTCACAATCCATTCTGTCAACCTGTGTCTCTTTATTGTGGAACTGAGTTCATTAATATTAAGCAATATTAATGAGTAATGTTAATTTCTAATATTTTGTTGTTGGTGGTGGTAGTGTGTGTGTATGCACTTCTCTTCTTTTGATTTTTCTGGTATGATATTATTTATTTCCTGTGTTTTCATGGGTATAGTTAACCTCCGTTGGTTGGTATTTTTCTTCTAGTACCTTTTGTAGAGTGCAGTTTGTGGATAGATATTGTGTAAATTTGACTTTATCATGAAACAGCTTGTTTATTATATCTATGGTGATTGAAAGCTTTGCTGGGCTGGCATCTATAGTCTCTTAGAGTTTCAGAGACATTTGTCCAGGCCCTTCTGGCTTAGAGTCTCTGTTGAGAAGTTAGGTGTAATTCTGATAGGTCTGACTTTGGATGTTACTTGGCTTTTTTTCCTTGCAGTATGTTGGCTAGAGTTATATTTCATTTTAGATGAACTGAATTCACTATGAAACTTCAAACTATTGTAACACATTTTCTTATTAATTTATATGCTGCAGTTTCTAACAGCATTTCATAATTTCCATCAATAAAATTTCACAAATGTTTTGTTTAGTCTGTCTAGATATCTCAATTTTTGTTACTAAAATGAATTAGAATTGTTTTTTCATTATCATTTGCCCTGTAAATCCTTCCTTTGGAATGCAAGCTTCAAGAACATAGGGGTTTTGTCTTTTTTACTCACTACTAAGTATGACCATAAAACAAAGACTATAACTGCTGTATCAGGGGCTTTCCACATATTTATTCCACATATTAGAGTTTCTAATGCACTAGTTTTGCGTCATAATAATCTGATAATTATTTTGCTGATCTGGGTAAACTTGCATTATAGTAATAATGTTTTATGTACTGATTTTGGTGAATTTTACATGTAAAGAATGAAAGCCTCTGAGAAAAGACAGATTTAGCTCAGCATTTAATCAACGTCTAGTTATTAAAATAGATGTTGCATAAATCAGGAACTCTATGTCTGGATATTAACACGTCTATAAGGAAGGCACTGGGTATTAACCTTGTCTAAACAGAAGGCTATGAAAGTCTTTTTATTAGTTATGTTAGGAACTGAAAGTTTGGATCAATACAACATTGTAGGGTGAATATATGGTTTTTAGTCATTTATTTGTTAATATGTCCAACAAATGTTTAATTATAAATTACATCTCTAAATAATTGATGTGATTGTATCCTTTTTATTTCAGTTAATCTATCAAATAATGTAATTGAGTCTCTAACTTGGAATAAAAATTTGCATCTGGGATAACTTGGTAGAAGATTTATGAATATATACATTGTCACTAAGTTATTTATAGTAATTTGTCTCTAGTAAATTGGCTACATGAATTTCCAAAGTTATTGTACTTCAAGATAAATGGTACTTTAGGTTTTCATACAAGAATATACTCTATGTTGAGCATATCTCCCAATATCTCTTTATCTTCTTTTTTCTTGCTCCTCTCTATTCCCCATTGTACTTTTTATACATAAAGTTTTTCTTTTCATGTCATATTACATATTTGTTTGCATGACTTTATGAATCTCTAAAAATCCATAAAGTATAAACAAGAAAAAACAATATTTGTCTAAGACTAGCTTAGTTTATGTACAATGATTATTTCAGTGTTCTGCAAATGACCTAATTTTTTCTTTATTATCAATAAAAGTTGCATCGCATATACACTACATTTTCTTTTTACATCTTTCTGCTGCTAGGTAGGTATGTGAGTTCCATAACTTAGCTATTGTGCACAGTGCTGCAATAAACATTCCTGCAAAGGATCTCTGGGATATCTTGACTTGTAGTGAAAGGAATAAAAGGTCATAGGGTATAGTAGGGTAATATAGAAGAACTATTTTTACTTTTGTAGAACCTACTAGCTGAATAAGGGGTTCTCCTTTGTCTGCATCTTTGTAGACATAATCATATAATAATAATTAGTTATTGTTTTTTAAGTGACCATCTTTCTGAATCGAGAGAGATGGAATCTCAGTGTAGTTTTTTAAAAAATTTTTTTGAAACTTTTATAAATGTATATAATATACCTCAATCATATCTTGTTCTCTTCTCCCTCTTCTCCCTTACCTAACTCCATTCTATCTTTTTCTTCTAGATTCAAGTCTTCTTTACTTTTTTTTTTATCCCACTGAATATATTTAGTTCTTACCATATGTACATGGTTGTGAGAATATCACTAACAAAGGAGTTGACTCTTAGTGATAACACTTCAAAGAAAAGTGGCTCTCCTTTCTGTGTAAGCCATCAACTGTCAGTAGATCCCCAGCTAAGGCTGGATTCTCAGGAGCTCTCCCTACCCCTGTGCTGAATTTTAAAAATCTGACTTAATATTATTTCAAGTCTTGTGCAGGTAACCACAGTTGCTGTGACTTCATTTGCACTATCCATGCCATGTCCAGAGAATACCATTTTACAATATGCCTGTCCATCTGCTGGCTATTATCTTCTTTCCTCTCCCTCTTTCATGATGTTCCTTGAGCCTTGAGTGATGTCAGGGTTTCCATATATGTAACTGATCTCTGGCTGAGAACTCACAGATACTTATTCACAGCATATTAAACAATTACAACTCTCTGAATTAGACACTTCCCCTGCAAGAAGCTTCTCTAACCAAAGCTGAAAGCAGCGCAGATTTACAGATAAAAGCATAGATATTTTGAAGTTTGACATGGCTGGTTAAAAAATATCAGATTCCCCCCTTAAGGCCTATGACTTCCCTAGTCATTGATTCTAGCATGTGTAGAGTTGTAGGTATGAATTCACTCCTATGGAGAAGGTCTTTGAGCCTATCAGGAGAGCATTTGGCCTCTTTGCCCCATAAAGAGTATTGTCTGTTTTGTAGTAGTGAGTACATCTTTCCTGACAGATTATATTTGTATCATGCAGAGTTAAACACTGGCAAGACTACTGATATCTGTTCTGTCCCACTGTCCTGCAAAGCTCTTTTCAGCACTATGTAAGCTAGACAGCATAGAGAGTACTTTCTCGTCAGTCAAGCTCTGTGTCCTACACCCAAAGTCAGTGATACCTTCAAGAATAGGTGGGCAAATAGGAGTGATGGCAATGTCAATAGCCTGTGTTGATTATTATACCTCCCAGACCATAATGACATAGAGAGGTACCCTGTGCCAAACAATGTGAGTTTAAATTAATGATACAAGTTGTTTTGGAGCATCATTCTTCACTTATTCAGAGATCTTGTTCAAATTACACTCTTCACCTTTGGTTATAATTTAAATTGGCTCACAAGTTACATGGGTTTCACAATGCTTTTTCATGTATGTTGTTTTTGGTTAACCCACACTCTACTTGCATTTTCTATCCCTCTATCTCTATCTCTGCTTACATTTTAGCTCCCAGTGCTCTCTTGCCATCTTGTACGTCACCCTGTTTTACAGGTGTAGCTTCTTCATGCATATTTCATTTTTGCTAACTCTGCCTTTGCCCTCTCATTTCCCCATTCTCATCACATTACTCTTTGCTTAGACTTTTCTGTAATCTGTATTTTTCTCTCTACTTTCATTTCCTCATTTACAGCTAACTTTTTTCTTTTTTTTTTCTTTTCTTCTTTTTTTTTTCTTTCTGATTTTCTGGCTTCCATGTGAAGACACAAACATTTGGAGCTAGGGCCCACATATGAAAGGAACATGGAGAGTCTGTCTTTCTAGGCTTGTGTAGTTGCATATTTACCCCCAAATTTGGGAGGAGCTAAGGTGGGAGAAGTAAGGAGAGGAAGAGGAGGAGTAAGGAGAGGAAGAAGAAGGAAGAGCAGGAGCTAGGGAGGAGGAGGTGTAGGCGTCAGGAAGAACCACGCATGTATCAAGAGCAGTCCTGGGTAACAACTTATATCTAGGTTAGTTAATTGGTTAACACTTCCAATTGTGTAGGCATCTTGTTAATTGAGCATTACAAAATATATAAAGCTATTGAATAATCTTTAAACATTAGAGTCTCATTTCTACTGGGCACCGCATGGATGGTGGGATGGTCTGGGCTCAGCCCAGCCTTGTAGAGACAGCATGGAAGATTGGCAGAGCCATCTCTCACACTGGCATTCCATAGGTGGAAGGGCTGGTGTCTCTGGCCATCTGAGTTGGTGGCCTGAGCCGAACAGTGGCGGTGTATTCTCAGGCCTAGGCTAGTCAGGAAGATGGCGGCTGATTAAGAACAAGCAAGATGTGCGTAACATTTTAAAATAATTACTTCAACAAGTTGCAACAAACATCTGGTACAAATTCACTAGAAATTTAAAAGATTTGAACTGTGAATTAAAATTGAGATTATTTGCTTTTAAGATAGACTTAGAAACAGTTTTGTCCAATTCACATGGGGAATCTCACTTGCTGTTTGGAACAAAGATAGGTAGAGAAAATTTGTCTGTGGCTCTGTGTCTAAACAGATATATATTATTAGCTTCTCTGAGTCAAGAGAACTAAATAAATAAGGCTCCATTGTGGAGCAGTTAATGTATTAAGTATAAAGTTATAATATAGGGATTAGTTGCTTTTCGGAAAGATTTATAAACAGATTTGTCCAAATCACATGGAGATTTTTGCCAGCGATTTGGAACTTAGATAGGGAAAACTGTCACTGACTCTAAAGTAGAGAGTACAGTGTATAAGTGGAGGCTGCTCTGAAGTACAGAGCCAAACAGATAGATGGTATAAATAAAAAACTGTTCTAGGCAGAGTGCTGAACAGAAAGATAGTGTAAATCAGATGTATTCAGATGATATAAAGTTATATCACTTCACAGGAGACTTGGGTTCTGTCTAATGTGGGCCCCACAGGAATTCTGTGTTCATTTCCTGCTTGGCAAAATAAGAAAGGCCTAAGAATAGGCACATACAGTCTTAAATTGATCTTATTTTCAAGATGGGTGTGATTTTCAGTTTTGTGGTTTTTTTTTTTTTTCTTTAGGAAAGAAGTCAAGATAAAGGTTTTTCTGGTTACTGGCTCAAGAATATTATGGTTTGGGAAAAAGGTTTTGTCTGTGTGTTCTCAGAAGAGATGATTAAGTATTTCTACCTCCCAGAATTATATGGATTAGACATGACAGAGACAGGCCACCAGAAGACTAGATTCCAGAATTCAAACAAAAATTATCTTGATACTAAAATTTGTTTTGAGAATTGTATATTGCAGAATACACAGCCTTGGTATATCTACCCATCAAGCAAGCTGAGCAGACCTGCTCGAACCTCTGATGTCCTGGAATTTCAGCTGGATGCAGTAAAGACACAGCATCAGATGTTATCAATTTACTCTTCCCTCATGACTCTGAGTATATTGTTAGGGTGTCTTCTATATTTTATTTAAAAATAGCTGAGAGGAGTTAACAGACAACAGTCCAGATTGCCTTACATAGATAGTTGGTTTTCAAAATGTCAGAAGTCCACAGAATTGACGTTACAAACATTTCTGTATTAATGTTCATTTTGATTAGAGACCTGTCTGCTCCTGACAGCTTCCTGTCTTGAATTCTAAGAAGAAATTGAGCATCTTTGGAGTTACTCCAGTTGTGGTGAAACAACCACTAGGCAAGAATTGCCTCTTTTCATCTACAGATTACATTACTGTCCAGAAAAGAACACATTTGCAGAATAGTCGGCTGATTATATCTGCCAAGACAGAGTAATTAGCCCTTAATAATTCTACATTACTAGGTCTGTCAGATGATCCTGGATCAGACGGCTGAAGATTTGATGCTCCAACGTTTTGTAGTATAGGAACTGTCCAGGTGTTCAGCAGTCTCTATAAATTGGCTAAGTTTTAGAAGCTATGCTTTGTGCTTCCCATAATTTCAGTTAACTCAGTCATTCTGGATTTCTGATGGGGTTGAAGACTTATAGTCTCATAGGCAATCCTGGCTATTTATTTGAGAGAAAAGATTTGAGAGGATGCTTTTCAGCTGACATTCATTCTAAAGCCAAGAAAAAAAAGCCAGGTTCAGAACTAAGTTTTTTAGTTAGGAGAGATGACAGAGATTCTGGTTAGTCAACAAAATGATGGACTGGGTACTAGGTCTATCTTGTACCTTACTGACACAAATTGGTATAGTTATGCTCTAATTGTATTTTAAGAGAAAAGTTTTATTCTAACAGGAAGGGTGATATGTAGGAGGAGCTAAGGTGGGAGGAGTTAGGAGAGGAAGAGGAGCAGTAAGGAGAGGAGGAGGAGCTAAGAGGAGAGAGAGAGAGAGAGAGAGAGAGAGAGAGAGAGAGAGAGAGATGTGGGGGCAACATGGAGGCAGATGTTAGCGTGTCTCCACCGGTCAAAGATAGTTGGTATATCTAGGTTGGGTATTGGGTTACATCTGATTGTTTGGGCATCTTGTTATTGAGCATTACCAAATTATAAAGCCTTTGATCAACATTAAAAACAATTATATAAAAGCAAGAAGGAGGAGGGGAATGGGATAGGGGTTTTCTAGGGAGGGGAAATGTGGAAAGGGGATGGAATCTGAAATGTAAATAAAACATTCTATAAAAATGACCTGGAAAAAATAAAATGTATGACTTAAAAATTATTCTTATATATATGCACATATATAGATATAGATATACATATACACAAATAAATATACTAAATGTAACTTGCTGAGTCCATTTAGTGTTACTTTTATGTACATGATTTCAGGTCTGACTTCTTAGTATTTGAGATCCAATTCATCATTGTGATATATTCACAAGTGCATCTCATGTACTTTGATTGTATTCACCTCTCATTACCTTCTCTTCTTCTCTCTGCCACTCTGCTTGTCTGTTTCATGTCATTGTAAAATATGCAGTCAAGATTCCACATAAAGAAAATATAAAATTTGCCTTTTTCTGACTGGTTTATTTCACTTAACATGATGATCACTTGTTCCATTCATTTTTCTGCAAATGTCATAATTTCATTCTTCATTCAAGGTAGGAAAATTCTCTTAACTCATATCATGTTCTATGTTTTGTTAAAACAAATATTAAATTTCTAACTTTAAAGTTTTAATTTCATTGCATTAAAGCACTAAAAAAATAGCTTTATCATTTTGTTTTACAAACTCTGTCCTGTTTATTTTGTGTGTTATTACCATTAGCCTTTTGATGACCTTCTATAGTATAGTTAGAATGAAATTACTATTATTGGAAAGCTGATTACTACATTATTTCCTTGCAATATTCTAGCAAGTCATATGAATGACAAAGAAAGGCAATTTTTATTGTTTTTTCATCTCTTCCTCTCATGCCAGATTTATGTGCTCTTCTTTGACCATATAACTTCTAGTTGGATTTATTTGCTGGGAATTCAGTTATTGCTTTGTTCCACTCCAGGATACATATATTCTCAGACTCTCCTCCAGCAGATGAAATTCTATCAGAAACTAGGAACCATTTTTGTGTTTCCAGGCTAGGAACAGTAATAACATTGTAACCTTGATTCTCCTGGGCTGGATTTCAGTCTCTTATTGTTGTTTTCTTGTTTACTCCACTTAAAATTTTTCATTCATTGCACTTTTGTCTATGGTCATTTTGGTATGCACACTTGTATGTAAGTATGTATGTATATCTATTTATTCATGCCCACATGAATGTATATATGGAAGGCATATATCACAATGCATGAGTGGGATAGAGGAAACTTGGGGAGTTAGATTTGTTTTCTACCATATTGTCCTAGAAATTAAACTTGTATAATCAAACTTGAGAGTTAGTGCTTTTACTTGTCTTGTTGGCCCATGGCTTTGTCTCTTGAGTGCTGGGATTATACCCATGTTGCCACTTGGCTCAGTCAATCATACTAGGCATATATTTCATGTAAGATTTTAACTAGTAAAAAAATTAACTGTAAATTTTCAGGGAGCAAATGTTAAGCATGTGGGTGTCTAGGGATCTATAAGGAGAGTAGAGCATATTTGGTATACTGTGTGGTAAAAAAAAATTCATTGATGCACTATATTAATACTGCTTATATTTTCAAAGATTGCATGATTTAAAAGTTGAAATAAATTTTTTGTGAGAGTTCTCTAAGAATGTAAAAAACAAACATGATCTTCAAATCATTTAGCGTCACACAGCATCCAAGCCATGTTTTATTGAACTGGACTTTAAATCCAATTAGAGCATATTTTCCTTTAGAAATGACAGTAAAAACTCTCTGAACTCTTCTAATGAACCAGGATCGGATTCTGAATTACTGAATTTGCCATTAGACTATTCCAGTTAAAGATTATTAATATTACCTAGAAGTGATTTGAAATACTCTAATTTTCTTCTTCCAGAGATTTTATATATTTTTTTATTATGTGAAATTGAAATGTAAGCAATTTAATTAATATAATATAGTTTAACTCTTAGTAACAGTATAAATTTATTAGCAATAATTTAATTTTTGTATTTACTTTATATCCTGATCTCAGCTCCTCCTCCTTCCTTTCTGCCCAGTCCCACCCTTACAAGCCCCTCCCGCAATTACTTTCTCTTCTCCTCAGAGAAGGGGAAGGCCCCCTTGAGTACCATCTCACCTTGGATCATCTAGTCTCAGCAGGAGTAGGCATATCTTCTTCTACTGAGGCCCAACTGGGCTGTCCATCAGTCTGCCTAATGTTTGACTGTGGGTCTCTGCATATATATCCATCTGATGCTTGATGAAGCCTCTCAGGAGACAGTTATGCTAGGTTTCTGTCTGCAGACAGTAGAGTATCATTAATAGTGTCAAGGGTCAGCTCTGACACATGGGATGGGTCTCAAGTGGGATAGTCATTGGTTAGCTGTTCCCTTAGTTTCTGTTTCATATTTATCTCTGTCTATTTTATAGTCAGGACAAATTTTGGGTTGAAGCTTTTGTGGGTGGGTTGATGTCCTTCTCCCTCCACTGAAAGTCCTACCTGGATACAGCAGGTGGCCATTCAGTCTTTATATCCCCCTCTAGTAGGAATCTCAGCTAAAGTCCTCCCCATAGATTCCTAACAGCCTCCCTCTGTCCCAGACCTACAGGTAGTCCCAGAGATGCCCCCCTGCACTGACTTCCATTCTCACTCCCAGCCCTCTCTCACTCCCCCCCCACACCTGATGCCCATCATCATTCTCCTCCTTACCTCCTCTTTTACCCAGTTCCTTCTCTCCATTAAACTCTAATGACTATTTTGTTTCCCCTTCTGAGTGTGGTTCACACATTCTCCCTTGGGCCCTCCTTGTTATCCAGTTTCTTTGGATCCGTGGATTGTAGTATCTTGTACTTTATGGCTAATGTCCATTTATAATTGAGGACATACCATATGTATCTTTCTGGATCTGGGCTACCTCACTCAGCCAGATCTAACAGGATTATTCTTATGTGTTGTTCTATAATGATTTTTCTATGATGATTTGCTATTTGAATATTACCTTTCTTTTACAAAGGTACAATGCAGTTATAGCAGCAGATGCTCCAGTAATGGGATATGCTTTTATAATTCAAAACTGCTGTTTTTAGGTTGAGAATAAAGCTCAGCCATAGATCACATCGCCTAGCATATGTCCCAACTAGGATCCATTCCTAAGCACTACGCATTTAAATGGCCACCAAAATCATATGTGCTTTGACTGTGGATACTGCACACTGGGCCCAGTGTTTAGTTCTAGCACCTGAGTATTTCAGATCAAAATACTCCTCTGCAATTTCATTGACAAATTTTTGATGTGGGAGAGACCTAAATGACCAAATCCTTAAAGTACTTTTGAGGAAAAGGGAATTTGATTCTTTAAATTCATTTGACCCTAAAACTTCCATTTATATTTTAAATTGTTCTCTGTTACTTGTTAATGTGTTCTTGAAGGCATACCATATGCACTTACATTGTCATATTATGAGAAACTTAAACTTTGAAATGTCACAATGACATAGGCAATTATTAATCTGGTTTTATTTTAGCAGATGGAAACCTATGTTTCAAGAGAGTTTTTCAAGTGAATAAATGACAGTTGGAAATAAAAATTTAAAATCTCACATTTAATTTGCCAGGCTGAAAACATATTTGTAAGTAAAAAGAAAATAGTATTCTTTTGTAAATACCAAAGATCTACTTTTGCTTGGGCAAGACACATAGTGAACTGAATAAAAAGAATCTTTTAAAAAACGCTGTATGTCATCCCATCATGCCTACGTTGACATCATGTTTCCTTGTGAAAATTTTTGTTGTGGAGAAGTCAAGAAATATGGTTCATTTTTCATAATAAAATACAAAAAAACCAAACCAAAAGAAAACAAAACCAACACTTTATTTTACAGTACTCTTGTGCCAGGAAGCATTTGTGAACCCCCAAAGACCACCAAGGAGCAGACTCTGATGCAATTACACTAGAGTCTCTTTATTCAAGCTCGAGCTTGGGCCTTACCATAGGTTCTGATGCAGCAGAAAGGGAGTGGGCAGCCCTGAGCTCTCAGCAGGACAAGACTCTATAGGAAATGGCTAGCAATCAAGGGAGTTTTAGCTTGGTAAACACCTAATTGTATGCCTATTGTAAGCCAACAGGTGAATGCTCTGAAGCAAAACCATGAACAATTGCCAATGCTCTGAAAGTACATCTGAAACAATCAGACTAATCATTGATTGACTGTTTCTAGAAAGTAGCTAGGGAGAAACTCTGTGGTATTGGCCAAGGACAAGCCATGGAGTCCTTCCTGGTACTTGGGTGCAGCCTTGGCTTAGCTGTATGTCAAGTTTTTCTTAAGATGGAGGCCAGTCGCAAGATGGAGTAGGTTTGTCCTCTCACTTTCTTCTTGGAGAACCATTTCAAAACTAATTATTAAACCATTTCAACTTTAAGTATTTGTGTAAAAATTTTCATAAAATCCTAGACTTGATGTGCTGAGTAATGAAAATGTGGGAGGTGGCCACACAGAGCATTTCAGGAGCCTATTTTGATGACTCTGATAATATCACAGTCTTCTTGTTTTATTAGGCACCTTTACTGAAGATTGTCAGAAATCTGTTCAATATACAGGAAACAGTTGCCCTTTCTCCCCCTCCCAGATCTGAGGCCTGACGCAGACCCTGCCTGGTCTGCTCCTGTGTGGACACTGGATCCTTCCCGAGACATCCTAGAGGGTCCACTGAACCTAGAGTTGTAGGTAAGAAGACCCACACACTGCCCTACACCCATAGCTGGGTGTGGGGAGTGCTCAGATTCCAGCAGACACCCAAACCCCGCCCCTGGGGAATAGCACTCCCCTTCTGCCCTTCTCCCAGATCTGAGGCCTGGCATAGACCTCCACCTGGTCTGCTCCTATGTGGACACTGGATCCCTCACGAGACATCCTAGAGGGTCCATTGAACCCAGAGCGGCAGAAGAACAACTGAACTTAGAGCGACAGACAACATATCCTGAAACATCCTTAGAGGAACTACTGCACTCAGAGCAGTGGACACCTTATCCTGAGACATCCTAGAGGAGACAATGCACTCGGAGCAGTGGACACCTTATCCTGAGACATCCTAGAGGAAAGACTGCACCCAGAACAGCAGACACCTAGCTGGTCTGCTACCTTAGAGACACCATATCCTGAGTTATCCTAGAGGTACTACTGTACTCAGAGCAGCTGGAGAAGATCACAGAGACATCTAGACCCCGAGGAGATCAGATAAGAGCAAGATAACTGGAAAGGCAGACTTCAGTCAGAAGTGAGTACAGGTAGCACTAGAGTTAACCAGATGGCAAAAGGCAAGTACAAGAATGTGAGCAACAGAATCCAAAGTTACATGGCATCATCAGAACCCAGTTTCCCCATCATAGTAAGCCCGGAACACCCATCACATTGGAAAAGCAGGATTTAGAATTAAAATCACTTCTCATGACGATAATAGAGGACTTTAAGAAAAGACATAAATAGCATTCTCAAAGAACTTGAGGAGAACACAGGTAGACAGGTAGAAGCCCTTAAAGAGGAAACACAAAAATCCTTTAATGAATTGCAAGAGAAGACAACCAAACATGTGAAGAAATTAAACAAAACCATCCAAGATCTAAAAATGGAAGTAGAAACAATAAAGAAAACTCAAAGGGAGACTACCCTGGAGATAGAAAATCTAGGAAAAAGATCAGGAGTCATAGACACAAGTATCACCAACAGAATACAAGAGATAGAAGAGAGAATCTCAAGTGCAGAAGATACCATGGAAAACATTGACACAACTGTCAAAGAAAATGCAAAATACAAAAAACTACTAACTCAGAACATCCAAGAAATCCAAGACATAATGAGAAGGCCAACCTAAGGATAATAGGTATAGATGAGGGGGAAGACTCCCAACTTAAAGGACCAGTAAATATTTTCAACAAAATTGTAGAAGAAAACTACCCTAACCTACAGAAAGAGATGTCCATAAATATACAAGAAGCCTACAGAACTCCAAATAGTTTAGACCAGAAAAGAAATACCTCCCACCACATAATAATCAAAACATCAAATGTACAAAACAAAGAAAAAATACTAAAAGCAGTAAAGGAAAAAGGTAAAGTAACTTATAAAGGCAGACCTATAAGAATTATACCAGACTTCTCACCAGAGACTATAAAAGCCAGAGGATCCTGGATTGATATCCTACAGACCCTAAGAGAATAGAAAGGCCAGCCCAGACTACTATACCCAGCAAAACTCTCAATCAATATTGATAGAGAAACCAAGATATTCCATGACAAAACCAAATTTATACAATATCTTACCACAAATTCAGCACTTCAAAGGATAATTGGAGGAAAACTCCAACACAAGGAGGGAAACTGCAACCTAGAGAAAACAAAAAAGTAATCTTCCAACAACCCTAAAAGAAGATAGCTACACAAACATAACTACACTGCCAATAACAAAAATAACAGGAAGCAACATTAATTTTATGAACCAATTGGACTTAATTGACATCTATAGAACATTTCATCCTAAAACAAAAGAATATACCTTTTTCTCAGCACCTCATGGTACCTTCTCCAAAACAGACCATATATTTGGTCACAAAACAGGCCTCAACAGATACAAAAAAATTGAAATAATCCCTTGTATCCTATCAGACCACCATGGACTAAGGCTGGTCTTCAATAATGACAAAAACAATGGAAAGCCCACATACACGTGGAAACTGAACAATGCTCTACTTAATGATTACTTGGTCCAGGAAGAAACAAAAAAAAATTAAAGACTTTTTAGAATTTAATGAAAATGAGGACACATCATATCAAAACTTGTGGGACTCCATGAAAGCAGTACTAAGAGGAAAACTCATAGCTCTAAGTGCCCACCAAAAGAAACTTGAAAGAGTATACACTAACAACTTGACAGCACACCTGCAAGCGTTAGAACAAAAAGAAGCTAATATACCCAAGAAGAGTAGACTGCAGGAAATAATCAAACTCAGGGTTGAAATCAACCAAGTTGAAACAAAAAGAACTACACAAAATATCAACAAAATCAGGAGCTAGTTCCTTGAGAAAATCAACAAGATAGATAAACCCTTAGCCAGACTAGCAAAAGGGCACAGAGACAGTATCCAAATTAATAAAATTAGAACTGAAAAGGAAGCCATAACAACAGAAACTGAGGAAATTAAAAAAAACATCAGATCTTACTGCAAAGGCCTATACTCAACAAAACTGTAAAATGTGGATGAAATGGACATTTTTCTAGACAGATACCAAGTATCAAAATTAAAACAGGAGCAGATAAACCATCTAAACAGTCGCATAACCCCTAAAGAAATAGAAGCAGTCATTAAAAGTCTCTCCATCAAAAACAGTCCAGGACCAGATGGTTTTAGTGCAGAATTCTATCAGACCTTCCAGGAAGACCTAATGCCAATTCTCTTCAAACTATTCCACAGAATAGAAACAGAAGGAACAATACCCAATTTGTTCTCTGAAGCTACAATTACACTCATACCTAAACCTCACAAAGACCCAACAAATAAAGAGAACTTTAGACCAATCTCTCTTATGAATATCGATGCAAAAATGCTCAATAAAATTCTCACAAACTGAATCTAAGGACACATCAAAGCAATCATCCATCATGATCAAGTAGGCTTTATCCCAAGAATGCAGGGATAGTTTAATATTCTGAAATCCATCAATGTAATCCACTACATAAATAAACTCAACGAAAAAGACCAGATGATCATCTCACTAGATGCTGAGAAAGCATTTGACAAAATTCAACATCCCTTCATGTTAAAAGTCTTGAAAAGATCAGGAATTTAAGTCCCATACCTAAACATAGTAAAAGCAATATACAGCAAGCCAGTAGCCAACATCAAACTAAATGGAGAGAAACTTGAAGCAATCCCACTAAGATCAGGGACTAGACAAGGCTGTCCACTCTCACCCTTCCTATTCAATATAGTACTGGACATCCTAGCTAGAGCGATTAGACAACAAAAGGAAGTCAAAGGGATACAAACCGGAAAGGAAGAAGTCAAATTTCTCTATTTGCAGATGATATGATAGTATACTTAAGTGACCCTAAAATTTCAATCAGAGAACTCCTAAACCTGATAAACAACTTCAGTAAAGTGGCTGGATATAAAATCAACTCAAAGAAATCAATAGCCTTCCTCTATTCAAAGGATAAACAGGCTGAGAAAGAAATTAGGGAAATGACACCCTTCACAATAGTTACACACAATATATAGTACCTTGGAGCAAATCTAACCAATCAAGTAAAAGATCTGTATGACAAGGACTTGCAAGTCTCTGAAGAAAGAAATCAAAGAAGATCTCAGAAGATGGAAAGATCTCCCATGCTCCTGGATTGGCAGGATTAACTTAGTAAAAATGACCATCTTGCCAAAAGCAATCTATAGATTCAACGCAACCCCCATCAAAATGCCAAATCAATTCTTCATAGAGATAGAAAGAGCAATTTGCACATTCATTTGAAATAACAAAAACCTAGGATATCAAGAACTATTCTCAACAATAAAAGAACTTCTGGGAGAATCACTATCCCTGACCTCAAGCTTTACTACAGAGCAATAGTGACAAAAACTGCATGATATTGATACAGAGACAAGCAGGAAGATCAATGGAATAGAATTGAAGATCCAGAAATGAACCCATACACCTGTGGTAACTTGATATTTGACAAAGGAGCTAAACATATCCAGTGGAAAAAGGACAGCATTTTCAGCAGATGGTGCTGGTCCAACTGGAGGTCAACATGTAGAAGGATACAAATCGATCCATTCTTATCTCCTCGTACAAAGCTCAAATCCAAGTGGATAAAAGACCTTCACTTAAAACCAGATACACTGAAACTAATAGAAGAGAAGGTAGGGAAGACACTAGATTACCTAGGCACAGGGGAAAAATTCGTGAACAGAACACCAATGGCTTATGCTCTAAGATCAAGAATTGACAAATGGGACCCCATAAAATTGCAAAACTTCTGTAAGGCAAAGGACATTGTCAATAAGACAAAACAGCAACCAACAGATTGGGAAAAGATCTTAACCAATCCTACATCCGATAGAGGGCTAATATCCAAGATATACAAACAGCTCAAGAAATTATACTCCAGACAACCAAATAGCCCTACTAAAAAATGGGGTACGGAGCTAAACAAAGAATTCTCAACAGAGGAAACTCAAAGGGCTGAGAAGCACCTTAAGAAATGCTCAACATACTTACTCATCAGGGAAATGCAAATCAAAATAACTCTGAGATACCATCTCACACCAGTCAGAATGGCTAAGATTAAAAACAAAGGTGATAGTAGATGCTGGTGAGGATGTGGAGAAAGAGGAGCACTCCTCCATTTTTGGTGGGATAGCAAGCTGGTACAACCACTCTGGAAATCAGTCTGGCGGTTCCTCAGAAAACTGGACACAGCATTACCTGAGGATTCAGCTATACCACTCCTCAGCATATACCCAGAAGATGCTCCAACATATAACAAGGACATATGCTCCACTATGTTCATACAGCCTTATTTATAATAGCCAGAAGCTGGAAAGAACCAAGATGTCCCTCAATAGAAGCATGGATAAAAAAATGTGGTACATTTACACAATGGAATATTACTCAGCTATTAAAAATAATGAATTTGAGAAATTCTTAGGTAAATGGATGGAACTACAAATTATCATCCTGAGTGAATTAACTCAACCACAAAAGAACATACATGGTATTTACTCACTGATAAGTGGATGTTAGCCCAAAAGCTTGGAATAGTGAAGACTCAACTCACAGACCACATGAAGCTCATGAAGATGGAAGGTCAAGTCGGGATGCTTCAGTCCTATTTAGAAGGAGTAACAAAAATACTCAAGGAAGCATATATGGAAACACAACGTGGGATAGAAACTGAAGGAGGGGCCATCTGGAGACCATAGGAGGGGCCATCTGGAGACCATTTCACCTCAGTATCCATCCCATGTACAGTCACCGAAGCTAGACACTGATGTGGATGCCTGGAAGTGCATGCTGTCAAGAACATGATATAGCTGTCTCCTGAGAAGTCTGCCAGAGACTGACACATTCAGAGGACGATGCTCACAGTTAATTACTGATATGATCAAGGGTTTCCCAATGGAATAGTTAGAGAGAAGACTGAAGGAGCAGAAAGGGTTTGTGACCCCATGAGGAGAGCAACAATACCAACCAACCAGAGCTCCCAAGGTCTAAACCACCAGCCTGGGAGCACATAGGAAGGGAGTCATGACTCCAGCTGTATATGTAGGGGAGGACGGCCTTGTCAGGCATAGGTGGGAGAGGAGATTCTTGGTCCCATGAAGGAGGAACACAGCGTGGGGGAGAATGTGAGAGTGAGGAGGGAGGAGTTGGGGCGGGGGTAGGTGGGGGCATAGCCTCATAGAAGCATGAGGAAGGGGGATGAGATAGGAGGTTTCTGGGTGGTGGTGGGAAGTAAGGTAAGGCGATAAAATCTGAAATGTAAATATAATAACCAATAAAAAAAAACAGTTGGTTAAAGCATTAATTACTCTTATGGATCATTGTCTCACCAAATGGAAAACATAAAATGTGTTTTGAGCTTAGATTTGTACCCAGACTCCTCCTGCTTTTTCTTTTTGTATCTCTCAAATACTGGTGGGCAATTAAGGTACTGGGCTGGAGATTGGGCTTCTTCTTGTCTGCATTCTACCTGTTTCTTGTTTGTTTTCAACTTAAAGTAGTATTCTTAAAATCACTTTGTATAAATAGACTGATGGTAGTTAAGGGTATTCTTTTTTTTTATTGAATCAATATGGCCATTTCTAAATGAATATAAATGATTACATCCTGATTTTGTTAGTGTTAATATTATGTACATTATTTAGATACACACAAAATTAAATCAAATTTCACAAGTAATATTGTTTCATGAATATAACAAACTTTAATTTTTCTAAATTCTTTCAAGAAAGTTTCTGGCCATGAAGATTTTCTCTATGTCAACACATAGCACCTACCAAATATTTATATATGAATCTCTAACAATTTATAAACTTTTAGAAGTGTTTGTGGTCCTGTTTTCTCTCTGACATTGAGAATCTAAGGTGCAATATTATTCTTCATGATATTTATTATTTGTAAATAAAAATTTAAATAGAAATTCTCATATAGATAGCTTTCATTAACATCATTTCAGTAGATACATAGAATAAACATGTCTAAAAGTCGACTCTGAGAAAAGGACTCTAAAAATTATCATTTCATAACTAGAGCTTTAATTTCATATACTAGAATTACTCTAGGTAGTTCACACAGAAAAGAATTATGAGTAGGCTATACAAACATTGTGAGAAACAAACTGAATAGATTCAACCAACTGAAATGAGTTGGGAACCTGGTGGGATATCCCATAGCTCAGATATACTGGACTCCCTATCCTCTGATTCTGGTTTGTGAGATAGGTTTCACTATGTGGTGGTATGAATGAGAATGGCCCTTATAGCCTCATAGATTTAAATGCTTAGTGTCCAGACTGTTTGAGAAGGATTAAGAAGTATAGTTTTGTTGAAGGAGATGTGTCACTGGGAGTGAGGGCTTTGAGGTTTCAAAAGACTCATGCAATTGATTCCCAGTGCATGCACGCTCTCTCATTCTCTCTCTCTCTCTCTCTCTCTCTCTCTCTCTCTCTCTCTCTCTCTCT
>JANHMN010000004.1:153019594-153045219 GCA_030674055.1 Rhabdomys pumilio
TCTCTCTCTCTCTCTCTCTCTCTCTCTCTCTCTCTCTCTCTCTCTCTTCTCTCTTTCTCTTTCTCTGCCTCATGGTTGTAGATCAAAATGTGAGCTCTCCATTTTTCCTTTGCTCTGCTATCATAGACTATTAAACACTGAATCTATAAGTCAAATTAAATGCTTTCTTTTATAAGTTGCATTTATCATGGTGTTTTATAACAGCAAAAGAAAAGTAGCTAAGACAACTATGTATTTCATGCTAGCATTCAATTCTTGGTTCTCCTGACACATCTTACCAAATATTAGGATCAATGCTGTGTGCCTAGATGCAATGAATTCTTTGCCAGATAAACAATATGAAAAATAAAGCACGGAAGGAGTAACTCCTAGACTAAGACAGACTGAGAAGCTACAACCAAATTTTAAAATACGGCAATATTTAATTCTAACATATAAGCATATGTACCTGGATGATAAAATAAACAAAAACCCCATTAATATACTATCAAGATAGTGGTTAAGTTTGAGAAAACAAGAAACTTCTTATTGTAATAAGTTATAGCAAGGGTTTTTGCTTCATTTTATTTTAT
Source organism: Rhabdomys pumilio (assembly GCA_030674055.1). NCBI lineage: Eukaryota > Metazoa > Chordata > Mammalia > Rodentia > Muridae > Rhabdomys > Rhabdomys pumilio. The sequence continues at coordinate 153,020,167 of JANHMN010000004.1, forward strand.
AACTAGGTAGTAATTATATTTTAAAATCGCCCATTGAGTTACTCATTTTTCCTCTGGGATTTTTTATTTGCTTTACTAAAAAACAAACAAACAAATGAACAGCATTCCCAATGTAAAGCAACCAAACTGCAACATGGCAGTCAGTATGTAATGCCACGTTCACATAGCACCTGTGTGTATCATATTTCCACTTCAGAAGCTACCTCAGAGAACTTCATATCTGACTGATAGCCAAGAACTAAAGATTTATGTCCAATAACGACAGACTCAAACAAATATAAAATAATTTTTATTTTGTTCTGGTGGAAAGCAAATATATATAATTACTCTCTTAAAGTATTAAAAATCAAATACCAACAAATTAAATTCTTAAATGCAAAACAGATGTGTATAATTATGAGATTATTACTTTTCAAAGACAGAGGAACTTTTGGCTCAGACAGTGTCGTTAGTTGAAATATTCATATCTCTGTAAATTCTCTTAAAAGTTACTTTTATTTTTTTACAGTCTAGTCATTTTCCCCCTCCTGGTCTGCCCTTTCACAGTTCCTCATCCCATTCCTTCTCCTCTCTGTCTCCAAGAGACCCCTGATCCCCCTCAACCCTCACCAGGCCTCCCCACTCCCTGGGGCCTCAAGTCTCTAGGGTTAAGTGCATCTTCTCTCACTGAGGCCAGACCAGGCTTCTTCCAGCTTTTTCCTAATTCAACCACAGGGGTCAGCCGCTTCTAATAGAAGATTTTTTAAATTCACTTTACACCCCAATCACTGACCCCTCCTTCCTGTTCTGCCTTCTTCCCTTGTAGCCCCCGTAGTCCCCTCCTCTTCACCTCTGAGAGGGTAGAGGCCTACTCATGGGTATTCCCCCAACCTGGCACATTAAGTCTCTGCTAGGCTAGATGCATCCTCTTCCACTGAGGCCATACAAGATGATAGCCCAGTTCGGGGAACATATTCCACAGACACCAATAGCTTTAGGTATAGCTCTGGCTCCAGTTGTGGTGGACCCACATGAAGACTGAGCTGCACATCTGCTACATATGTGTGTGTGTGTGTGTGTGTGTGTGTGTGTGTGTGTGTGGTGTGGGTCCAGCCCATGTGTGCTCTTTGGTTGGTGGTTTAGTATCTGAGAATCCCTAGGGGTTAGTTGACTGTTGGTCTTTCTGTGGAGTTCCTATCCCCTTCAGGGCCTGCAATCCTTCCCCAGCTGCTAGATGGAGCCTATCAGAGGACAGTTATGCTAGGCTCCTATCTGCAAGCATAACAGAGTATCATTAATAGTGTCAGGGATTGGTGTTTGTCCATGGGATGGGTCTCAAGTTGAGCTGGTTATTGCATAGCTATTCCTCTATCCTGCATCCCTGTATTTCTTGTAGACAGGATAAACTTTTTGGTTGAAATTTTTGTGAGTGGGTTGGTGTCACTATCACACTACTGTGGTTTCTGCCTCTTCAGGTTTTATATCCCCACTGCTGTGAGTCTCAGCTAAGATCACCGACATTGATTCTTGGGAACCTCTCCATCCCAGGACTCTGGCACCTCCTCGAGATGCCCTGCCAGTTGCAGATTTACAGTCATTCCTGACTCTCTGCCCTCTCTCCTGTCTCTCCCCACACCTGAAGACGAATCCACCCATTCTCCTTTCCATTCCCTATACTAACCATTTTCTCCTTTCATTTGTTTCCTATTAGTTAATTTCTCCTTCTAAGTGACAGTAAAACATCCTCATTTGGGCCCTCCTTGTTTAGCTTCTTTAGAACTGTGGAGTGTAGTGTGTGTATCCTGAACTTTATGGTCAATATTCACTTAAAAGTGAGTACACACCCTCTGTGTCCTTTTGGGTCTGGGTAACCTCACTCAGAATGCTATTCTCAAGTTCCATACATTTACCTGAAAAATTCATGATGTGTTTGTTTTTAATAGCCAAATAGTATTTTATTGTGTAGATGTACCACATTTTTTAAAAACCATTCTTCAGTTGAAGTCCATCTACTTTGTTTTCAGTTTCTTGCTATTGTGAATAAGGCTGCTATGAACATAGGTGAGCAAGATGTTGGAACATCTTTTGGGTATATTACCAGGAATGGTGTAGCTGTGTCTTGAGGTAAAACTATTCCAAGTTTTCTGAGAATCTGCCAAATTGATTTCCAAAGTGGTTGTACAAGTTTGCACTCCCAGCAGTGTTGGGCCCTGGATGAGGTAACCTCATTTAACCTGCGCCCTTTGGTCATGTAGCACACAGGTAGAGGGCGTGATTAGCAGGTCTCTACCTCCAGAGATTAAAATATTAATTAGTTACCTAAAGGCTGGGGGACATAGCTAATTAAGCTATCCCCTCCCCTTTCCCCCTCTCCCTATAAAAAGTCAGGAAAGCGCTTACCATCTACACCTATTCACCACGCCATGAACAATAAAAGCTTTGGAAAACTCCACATGTTGCCTGGGCCTTCCTGCACCTGCCACCAGACTGCCAGCTTTTGGAACTTTGGAACCCTGGACTCTTCTCTGCGCAGTTGCAGCGGCTGCGTACATGTGGGACCTTCTGCCAGCGGTGTGGAAAGTGTCCTCGTGGGACCTCACGCCCTCCAGATTCCCCCCCCCCCGAGTTTCCTTCCCACGCAGCAGCAGTGGAGGAGTGTTCCCCTTGCTCTACACCCTTGACACCATGTGCTGTCACTTGAGGTTTTGGTCTTAGACATTCTGACAAGTGTAAGATGGAATCTCAGAGTTGTTTTATCTTGTGACTCCCTGATGACTAAGGATGTTGAACATTTCTTTAAGTGCTTCTCAGCCACTCTGTTGTGAATTCTCTGTTTAGCTCTGTACCCCATTTTAAACCGGGCTATCTGCATTGTTGTCTAACTTCTTGAGTTCTTATTATATTTTGGATATTAGCCCTTTGTCAGATGTAGGATTGGTGAAGATCCTTTTCCAATTTGTATGGAATTGACAGTGTCCTTTGTCTTACAGAGACTTTTCAGTTTTATGAGGTTCTATTTTATCAATTGTTGATCTTAGAGCCTTAGCAACTGGTGTTCCTTTCAGGAGATTGTCTCCTGTACCAATGAATTCAAGGCTATTTTCCATTTTCTCTTCTATTAGGTTTAGAGTATTTTATTTTAGGTTGAGGTCTTTGATCCTCTTGGACTTGAGTTTTGTGAAAGGTGATAGATTTGGATCCTATTTGCATTTTTCTAAGTGCAGACAACAGTTAGACCAACACCATTTGTTAAATAGGCTTTTTTTTTTTTATTGTGGGCGGAGATAAGGCTCACCACTCTCTCTGACTATTCAGTATAGTACTTGAAGTTCTAACTAGAGAAGTAAGAAAACTAAAGGAGAACAAGGGGATACAAGTTGGAAAGGAAGATATCAAAATATCACTACTTGTGGATGATAGGATAGTATATATATTTGACCCCAAAAATTCTACCAGAGAACTTTTACAGCTAATAAACACCTTCAGCAAAGTGGCTGGATACAAAATTAACCCAAAGCAAATCATTATTCCTCCTTTTACAAACAGCAAATAGGCCAAGAAGGAAATTAAAGAAACAAGGCAAAAAGACTCTTTTTCTTGGAGCTTTTTACAAGCTCAGAGTTGTCCCCAGAAGACTCCATTTTTGAACTCTGACAGACTGCAAGGGGCCAGAGAATGAGACAGACAGTTGCCTTTCAGCAGCCATTGTTTATACCTCAGGAAAATGAAATAGCATATTTAAAATAAACAAGAGTGCCAACATTTCATTTTAATAAAACAACTGGACACTGACAATTGCTACCAAATGCAACGACTCAGAGATTATTGGTTTTATATACTTATACACATACTTAATGACATATTTCTGAAGTAAAATCCACCAAAATCACTAGAGAACTTTTATAGTCAATGTGTAGTATTACCTTATGCTCTATTATTTTGAGGAAGGAACATAGTAATGACAGCTAGCCACAAAGTCACAGAATCTATTTGTGTCTGCTTCTGTATTTCATTTACTGTGTTTAAAAATATAATGGCAAAAAAATATAATGGCACAAATATCAATTATAAAGAGCTTTGTAAGTTTAAATGATAGTGTACAGAAATTCTTTTGAATTGCTTGTCAAATTGTAATAAATATGGGGTCATTCTTTCTGTTTTAGTTGTTTTCAGTTTTAACTCTCTAGAACAAGCCTATGCTAATTGTTCTTTCCTTTGTGTGCCTATGGTATTTCTTACCTATAAAAATTACTTTAATTCTATATCTCACAGTTATATTTAGAGTATTTAAAAATTTTATATTTTGAATATACACATATGCACATACCAACCATGTGATAGTCACACATTATTAACAAAATTTTAAGTGCAAGGCATATATAAAGGGCTTTAGCACAAGGTGCTGGCTAGCTTTTTATCAACATAACACAAACCTAGATATACCTGAGGAGGAACCACAATTTAGAAAAATGCCTCCATATGATTGGCCTTTAGGAAAGCCTGTGAGATATTTTCCTAATTAGTGATTGATGTAGGAGATTCTACCCTATTGTGAGTAATGCCAGTCCTGTGTATATAATTCTGGGATAGTTAAGAAAGCAGGATGAACAAACCTTTAAGGAGCAAGTCAGTAAGCAGTGTTCTTTCACGGCTCTTGCTCTGCTTCCTGCCTCCAGATTCCTGTCCTGAGTTCTAGCCCTGACTTCCTTTGATGCTGGACTGTGATGTGGAAGCAGAAGCCAAATAAGCATTTTTTTTTTTTGTATAATCATTTCCATAGACTCTTCATTTGACTTTAATAAATTCTTAGCTACAGTGGGAATTTTTTCCCTGGATATACTTATTGGAAATCTGAAAATAGAACTAGGTCATGACCTACAGTAAGTTTTGAGCTTGAGGGAGATAGAACAACCCACATAAAAAGCTGACAATTAACCGTTTAGAAAAGGAACAAAGTTCAAAGGCAAGTGTGGAAAGAGTTCACATGCCAGGGAATGACTCATTTAAATGCACATGTGGCAGCTACTGCACATGTGTAAGGACCTTGAGCCTCTGATTTTCTCACACAATCTGGCTGAGACATCCAAACCTAAACACCCCAGATTAAATAGTTCAAACTCTGAGTTGCTTTAATCCACATAAAGCCATAAATCTCCAGGATAAAAGACAAAATGGCAGAGTTCAATGAGAAGCCATGTGCAAGCTATCTTTATGTGTGATTTATTGGGCAAAGGGAGAAAGCTAAAAGCTCCTTTATCCCCTTCATTGTTAATATTAATACAGAATTAGCAACACCACGTAATGCACAGTGCACAGAAGTAAACATGATCAATTTTTCTGACATTGGAGAATGAAGCCCAAAATCAACTGATGAGTTTTCCAAAAACAGAATCACAAAAGGAATAAAATGAGATTAATTGCAGTGGAAATGTTTATTACTTTACAAGCATAGCAAGACTGAAACCTCACAACTACATAATTTTTAATACTGGATTTTTTTTGTGGTGCCTCTAGAGAGAAATATCAAGAGAACCCTTTCAATATCACATAATTAAAACAAATGTTGACTGCTCTATTTTGCTTACTTTGCATTTGTGATTTATGTATTTTGCTGAATAGATACTTAAAGTGGCGTTGACTCAGTAGGAACAGAAGTGTACCCCCTGCCTGTCCCACAAATCATCTACAAAAATGTATGTACATTTACCTAGAGCAGATGGGTGTTTCTGTAAACATAATGGGAACATCAAATGCAATATGCATGCTAATGCAGTCCAATATTCCACAGAATCATCCGATGTTATAAATAGTTTTCTCTCTTCAGTCATCACTTTCCTCCATTTCTAATTAGTATTATCTGTACTTAGTTCTCCACCATTTAAGGGTCTGTCTGATTATTGCTGAAACATCTAGTGAGGAATTATTCAGGTCACAAAAATCCAGCCTAACATTTAAAGCTTGGAAGCTTTTAGATCCTCTTTTATCCAGTTACTTTATCCTCACATCTAAAAATAAATAAACATTGAACTCATCACTATTCAAACAGTTGTAAAATTCTTCAGGACGACTCTATATGAGATGAGCTGCTACACAAATTAAACATAGTGCATGTGGCCAAAATCATGAAGTGCAAATTCAAGTGAGTGACATTCACATTCTAAAGAGGAATGCAAGTCTCTAAGAAAGACTTAAAATTATATTGCCTGGTGGGAAAAGCTAAATACTACATTGCCTTTATTTGTTAATATTTACATGTATAGTATGTCCAAAGTAAGCATTTTGACCACATCTTCAAAGTACACAACCCCTTGTACACAGAAAGTATTATTCTTTATCTTAGAGAAGAATAGACAGAGGTGAATGTTTTCATTATTTGTCTCAGAATTTGTCACATGGTTAACAATTTCCTCACATCACAAAGTATACTTCACTACAATTCATGGTTTAAGGGGAGAAAAAAATAAAATTATATAAATTAAATGACTTAATAAAAGGCAAATATATTTATCTGCTTAATATTCTATTGTGAATCTATAAAATATTTTTATAAGCCAATGAAAATGCAGTGTAGAATGCATTCTGATAACTTGAAAGGCCTTCATTGTCTAATGGTTGTAAGATTTTTATACAATCAACTGTGCATGCTTTATTCTGTCAAAAGTGTGATTCTACAATAGGCATATATAGTAATGATCAAAATATACTCCAATTGAGCCAATAATTTTAATGATTCATCAAAATTAGGACCCTTAAGCAATTTTGTGTGTGTGTGTGCGTGTGTGTGTGCGTGTGTGTGTGTGTGTGTGTGTGTTTGGTATTAAGAGATTGAATCTGATGCCTTGCACATGCTAAGCACTAAGCTCTGTCTGAAGATAAAGACTATTCTAAGGTTCTAGAGACTGTAGGTAAGATAGAAGGTGATAAATTAAGCACTTTAATGAATTTCAAGGTGTAGTCTTATCAAAATTTTATTATTTTTAATTTATGTAAACACTTAAATATGAATATTTATATAAAAAAATGTCCAATAATTGTTAAGACAACCAAGGAAAATAGGTACCCATCATACAGTTACAGCCATGATTTCCTCCTAGTGCTATTGCTGGTCATCCAACAATAAATAGAATAAACTATTCTGTGGTATATTAATATATGAGGATATAAAAAGTAAAAGGACATGATAAAGGCTGTTAATATGATAAGGTCAGATGGAAGTACCAATGACATAGAAGCTGGCAGTGGTAATGAAGAGGAAAAGATTTATTAATAATGAATGATATTTCATGTTACTAATGATGTCCATTCAGCATTGGCAAGACTATAATCATGCATACAATGACTGAAAAGTTTATTTTAATATATTCTAGCGTGGCCATACAAAATGTAATGTTACTTTCCCAAATTGTTGCTATAATATGTAATAGTGAATGTTCCTATAATTATTGAGGCCCATATGCTTATTTTATGTTAACAAATAGTTTTGTTGTTTTGAATGTTCCTGAAAGTTGATAGACTAAATGAGTTTACATTGTTGCAAAATCAAAATCACCAATTTTTAACAATATCTTTTTTATACAGTAATTATACCAAATTATCCTAATGGGTGAATATATTTTTGTTAAGAAAACAGCATTATGATATATTGTTGTGTAAGATTATCTTTGATTACCTTTTCATCTTAGGAAACTGCTTATAAAAGTTATCATTATAGGGTCAGTTAGATGGCTCTATGAGACAAGATACCTACCACCAAACCTGAAGACTTGAGTTGGATTACCAAAATCCACATGACAGAAGGAACTTTCACAAGTTGTCCTCTGACTTCCATACCCACACAATAGCAGCATACCCATGGACCCATTGAATACATAAAGCAAATTTCTCTCCTTAAACAACAAACAGAGTTAAAGGAAGAGTATCAGTATTTAATCAGCTACAAAAATTAAAGACAGGGAAGATGTTTTTGCAAGGGCAAGGCCACCTATGAAAATCTCCTGGGTCCTCACATTCCTCAATACAGAGTCCAAAGATGGTCCCTGCTCTCTGGCTTTAGTTCAGCCACAGATCGCCCAGAAAAGGGAGAGGCTGAAGATTTCCCTATATTAGACACCATAGATGCTGAAGGAGTTGCTTGGAAACATCATGCAGGGCTTAATTTTCAAATCATTAAAGAATTAAAAAATGCAGTGTCACAATATGGCACCACTGCTCCTTTTACTCTTGCAATCTTAGAATCTGCCACAGAGGAGTGGCTGACTCCTGGGGATTGGAATACTCTAGTGAGAGCAGTTCTTAGTGGTGGTGACCATCTTATTTGGAAATCAGAGTATCATGAGAATTGTAAGAGACAGATAGGAGAAACATTCAGGCAAGCAATGGTTGGTCCTTCAATCCTTTAGTGGGAGAAGGACAATTTCCTTCTAATGATAACCAGATGCAATATGACCCAGGCTTATTCACTCAAATTCAAAGTGCAGTCATGAAGACTTGGCATAAACTCCTGGTAAAGGGAGATCCTGGTGCATCTTTCACAGCAGTCAGACAAGGGTCTGATGAATGATTTTCTGATTTTGTTCATTGATTAATGACAACATCAGGGAGAATTTTTGGTAATACAGAGGCAGGTATAGATTATGTGAAACAGCTTGCATATAAAAATGTCAATCCTGCCTGCCGAATGGCCATTAGACACTACAGAAAAAAGACAGACCTCACTGGGCCCTCCTACCAACAGGGTTTAGTTATGGCAACTGCCATGACAAGGACAATCAGTAAGAGAATTGTTGGCAAATAGAGACAAAAAGGCCTGTTTTAAGTGTGGCAAGCCTGGACACATTGCAAAAGATTGCAAGAAAGAAAATGAGTTAACCCAGAGACAACCCAGAAAGTAGCGTGGGTTATGCCCACATTGCAAACATGGAAAGCATTGGGCTAATGAAGGTAAATTCAAGACAGATATGTAAGAAAACACCCTTTCCCATAATCAGGGAAATGGCAATGGGAGCCATCCCCAGGCCCCGAACCAACACAAGCCAAATCAGGCTTATGGGGCAGGCAGTTTTATACCAGCAAACAACAACCCCTTTCAGAACTTAGTCAAGCAACACCAGGAAGTGCAGGACTGGACCTCAGTTCCACCACCCATATGGTATTAACCCCAGAAATGGGACCTCAAGACCCCTGCCCCTAACTGGGAGGCCTCACAATCCTAAGACAGGAGCTCAGCCAAATGGCTATTGAGTATTCAAAGATGGAAAAGAGAGCTAGGGTCTTCTGTTTCGACCTAAGACAGGCACAATTTCTGTAACATTCCCAGCCTTTCCTTTTGCAAAAATTAAAAAGGGAGACTTGTTGGGAGCCAACTCCTAGCAGAAAGTGACTATCATCTTTGCAGCGATCTCGGGCCATATATTTGAAGGTTGATATTTTTTCACCCTGACAAGAGACTTGCAAGCAGATTACAACAGGTGATCACACTCTGATAAGCATCTTGTTTTTTTGTTTAGTGTCCCTAGCTACAAGACACTTGTGGTTAAGTGTCTCCAGCTGCACTCCCGTTTGTGCTTATATACTTATGTTTTGTTTTGTTTTTTGTTTTTTCAATAAAGGAGAGTTGATCAGACACTCTGAGTTGGTTCCATTCTTCAAGTCTCTTGCCCCTCCATTCCCACTCTCTCTCTTCCAGACCTCGGTGACTGAACTGCAGGCCAGGTTAGGTGATTGCAACTTTGAATATGTAATTGCTCTTTAGTTACCAATCTAAGAGTAAATAACTACCTATCATGAATAATCAAAGTGGAAAAAGGGGCATAGCCTGGCAAGAATCTGATATTTTAAAAACTGAATGAGACTTTGGGTATCCAACAACAAGGATTCAGCACAATTGACTGAATTTAGTATTGGTCATGCCTTTCTTCTCAAACACATTCATGAGTCATGCAATAAATTTAATGAGTAACAGTGCCCTATTAAAAGGAAAACTGAAGAAGAAACATCAGAATACATTGTATGAAAGATGTTTCTGGACCTTCTGTCTTATATTTTTATATGCCTACAGGATGGATGGCATGATGTGTGCATGTAAATGCTGCAGCGCCCCACAAAGCTAGTTTTATGACTGCTCTGAGTCACTGTGAAGAACAGGCACTAGAGATGGTTTTTAACCCAGTCTAGTGAAGTGTGAGATGGGCATATCCTCACCTATATAATTGATGGTATGAATCCTTCATACTCAACCACAATCAGGAGCTTCTTTCTCTTTGCTATGATAAAAATCCCTGATGAAGGCAACTTAAGGACAAGGTGTTATTCTGGCTCAGATTTTAAAACAAAGTCTATCATGGTGTGTAAGTGAAGGATTCAGGTGCATTAACCACAATCTCACCTTACATCCACAGTCAAGAAACAGAAATTAATATTTGCTTCTGCTCAGTTTCTTTTCTCCATTTATGTAATCTAGGATACCCTGCCCTAGGAATGGTTCCAACCACAATCAAGTTGAATCTTTCTATGTCAATTAAGGTAATCAAGGCAATCCTCCACCAGCTGTCCAGAGGCTTGCCTAAATTAGCTAATCACTCACAGGTGTGTCCAGATGCTTTTCTTCTGGGTAATTCAAATAAGAAGTAGACTAGACTATGTAGGAGAAAGAAGATCCCCTAAAAAAAGCAAACAGTTTCTTTCTTAACTAAAAAATCCAAAAATGTCCTTGAGCTTCTTGGCAACCTCTTCTTTGCTAGAGGCCATAGATGCCAAAAAGTGTTTAGGGAATCTGATCTCATATCTGGTTTGTAAAATAATTTTAGGGTATTTTGTTGGAGTGAAAAATGTACAAGTTAAAAAAAGAGAAAGAAAAAAAAAAGAAAAGAAAAAGAAGCCTCATCAAGAATAAAGATTCCTTAGCTCAGTGGAGGCTTACATCCCAGTTGGTTGGGGTCATTCACTTGGCCAACAGACCACCCTAGGAAAGCCAGCCCATATTAAGCTAAGGTAAAGAGATGAGCAGAATAATTAGACCTTAAATGAGATGCTGGCTTTTTCTCCTCAGAATCCTTTCCTGCAGTGGACTAGCTTACAGGGCCACAGTGCTATGTAGCTATGTACCTTGTAAGTCAGCCCACAACAGTGCTGCAGGGCGATTTAGCTGTAAGTCAGCCTACTTTTCTGAATTATTCAGAAAAATTCAATATTTCCTTTCTTCTTTCTATCTCTTTCCTCAGCATGCTTGCTTTGACACTTTGGGTTTTCCCCAAACATTTGTGTTCCCTTACTCTCTCTAAAGTCTTTCCCTGGCATGTAGCTACTTATCTGCCATGTCTCTGGGCTCCATACTAACTTACATGGCATGGCCTTTTTTTTTTTCTGTCATACATTTTTCTCCTCTGGGAAGCTTCTGGAGTATACAGATTGCCTGCCTGGATATTTTTCTCCTTGAAATGTTATTAAAATCATTCTTGAGCTTCAGTTAGAGTCCATTCTCCAATTATTTTATTAATGAGACTAAGAACCTTAGGACAAAACCTCCAGTATTCCTTGCATCAATTCTAGATTCTGTCAAGTTGAGAATACTAATCATTGTAGTAGCTTGTATTATAGAATGATTTCACTTTAATTGGGATAAATAATATATGAATTTATTTGGTCACAAGTGTTTGCTATCTTTTCTAAATTCTTCAAAGCTGCAAAAATAAGCAAACCATCTATGCAGCATTTTCTTCTTGAATATGTTTATGTCATTTTAATTTGTTGATTTATATTGAAATGGTTAACTTTTGTCTCTATTTAACTGGAGAAAATTTGAATTTCTCTTCAATTTTTAAAATATATACTTACTGCTTTCTTTTTCCCAATATTTTGGCAATTACTCTGATAGTCCATCAAAAAACTGTAATAGGTTACCATTGTGAAGTCCATCTCAAAGCCAGATGAAGAGAAAAGATACCAGACTAGCTCAGAAATGTTACAAATCCCATGTGCTAAAAATAGAACATTTTGTATACAGAAAACACTCTAGAAGGGTTTTCACCCTCTTCACCGTTTATAAAAGTCTAACCAGCATACATAGCATGTGGAGATAGTCAGTAAATGTCTGTTGAATAAGTAGAAGGGAATTGGAGTGAAGAAGAAATGAAGGAAGATGGAAGGGCATGTGAAGAGAAAAGGGAGAGAAAGAGGGAAGGGAAGAGGAGTGTTGGGGATAGAAGGGGAAATGATGTTAAGCTCAAAATACTTAATCAGAAGAAAAAAATAAAAATTGTAAAACACTGTCACAAGACTTCCTTATACCGCTCAGAAGAAATTTATGTATTTAAGGTTCCAACTCCAATTGTGACTATTTGGAGTAAGGGAAGAATTAATTTTAATTCACACTGTAAGAGTGCTATTGATTCATATTTTTTCTTTGGCTTGCTCCTTCCCATCTGTGATGTGTGGTCCCAATGGAAGCAGGATCTCTTGCAGTCAAGAAAGACTATTCTCCCATCTCCCAAAATGAAACCAGAATGGGATCTTAGGATTGTGCCAAAATAAATACTTATCGTTTGAGCTCATGATTCTATAGTACTTTGTTGAAGCTTCTAAGATAACTAGGAGCTGATAAATTCCACTGAGAAACATAGCACTACTATCTTTTTTTTTCTTTAATATATATTTTTTTATTGGATATTTTATTTACATTTCTGATGCCAATCCCTTTCCCCATTTCCCCTCCCTAGAAAACCCCTATCCCCGTACCCTCCCTTTCCATTTGGCTTTTATACATTTTTTAAAAAATGTTAATCAAAGGCTTTATAAGTATGGTAATGCTCAATCAGAAGTGTAACCTAATACCCAACCTAGCTATGTAAACTATCTTTGACTAGTGGAGACATGTGAACTTCTGCCTCCATGCCCCCTCTCTTTCTCTCTCTTTTTCTCTCTCATTACCTAGCTTCTCATCTACTTCATCTTCTCCTCTCCTTATTCCATCTTTTCCTCTCGGTGCTCCTTTCCTCTTAGCTCCTCCTACATATTACCCTTCCTGTTAAAATAAAGCTTTTCTTTCAGAATACAATTAGAACATAATTATTCCTATTTGTACCAGTGAGGTACAAGATAGTCTTAATACCCAGTCCCTCCTCATTTTGACTAACCAGAATCTCTGTCTTCTCTCTTGACTAAAACACTTAATTTTGAACCTGGCTTTTTCTTGGCTTTAGAATGAATGTCAGCTGAAAACCATCCACTCAGATCTTTTCTCTCAAGGTAAATAGCCAGGATTGGCTATGAGTCTATAAGTCTTCAACGCTGTCAGAAATCCAGAATGACTAGATTAACTGAAGTTATGGGAAGCACTAAGCATAGCTTCTAAAACTTAGCCAATTTATAGACCGCTGAACACCTGGACAGCCCCTATACTACCGAACATTGGAGCATCAAATCTTCAGCCTTCTGGCCCAAATTCATCTGACAGACCTTAGTGCTGCAGAATTATTAAGGGCTAGTTACTCTGTCTAGGCAGATATAATCAGTCGACTATTCTGCATGTGTGTCCTTTTCTGGACAGTACAGTAGATGGAGAGAGGCAATTCTTGCCTAGTGGCTATCTCACCACAACTGGAGTAACTCCAAGGATGCTCAATTTCTTCTTAGAATCCAAGACAGGAAGCTGTCAGGAGCAGACAGGTCTCTAATCAAAATGAACATTAATATAGAAATATTTGTGATGTCAATTCTATGGATTTCTGACTTTTTGAAATCCAACTACCCATGTAAGGTAACCTGGACTGTTGTCTGTTAACTCCTCTCAGCTATTTCTAAATAAAATATAGAAAACACCTTAAAAATAAACTTAAAGTCATGAATTTGCTATAGTTCCTTAACTCACAGGCTAATCATCCCAAATCAGTTAAAAAAAAAAAGTTAAAGAAGGACTGGGTCTAAGCCTTGTATTTCTAAATGTGTTATACAGGCACAATGCCTAGGAGAGTATCAATATTCATTTCACTTTCATATCAATAAGAAGCTTATACCATTGAAAACCTTGAATTTGAAATCCAAATGAATTTTGTACCATTTAAGAAATTATAACTTCATCTTGACACTAAATTATACAGATTTCTACCAATAGGTTATGGCTATGCCATAAATCCTAGCTAATCCTCCCTGTTCCAACAAAACCACTACGTTTTCCCAGAGAGACAGCCTAATATTAACCACCTTAGTCCCCAAGCCCAGGGAATAGGGGCGCTGACTCTTCTTTAACTTCTTCAAGCTGATTACGGGCATTGAGATATTAGAAGAGGGGTGGAGAGGAAGAGTAAATTGATAAGCTTCTGACACTGTGTCTTCACTGCACCCAGATGGAATTCCCAGACACTGGAGGTTTGAATAGGTCTGCTTGTTTTGCTTGATGAGTAGATACACCAAGGCTTTGTATTCTGCAATATACAATTCTCTAGACAAGTTTTAGTATCAAGAAAAAAAAATTTTTTTTCCTAGAGGGCTGCATTTTTTTTTAAAGATGTTGGTTCTAACAACTTTTTCCCCCTCTTATGTAGTTGGTTATAATATTTACATTTCAAGTTTTATCCTCTTATCCCATTTCCCCCAGCACCCAGGAACCCCTTATCCCATCCTCCCTCCTTATATCCCTTCTATGAGGCTATGCCCGCACCTACCCCCAACTCCCATTACTCCCTCCTCACCCTCACATTCCCCCCTCCATTCTGTGTTCGTTTTTCATGGGACCAAGTTTATCCTTTCCCACATATGCCCAACAAGGCTGTCCTCACCTACATATACCGCTAGAGCCGTAGGTCCCTCCCTATGTGCTCCCAGGCTGGTGGTTTAGACTCTGGGGGGCTCTGGTTGTTTGGTATTGTTGCTTTCCTCTTGGGGTCACAAACCCTTTTTGCTTCTTCAGTCTTCTAAGTTATCCATTGGGAAACCCTTGATCATATCAGTGGTTATCTGTGAGCATCGTCCTCTGAATGTGTCAGTCTCTGGCAGACTTCTCAGGAGACAGCTATATCATGTTCTTGGCAGCATGCACTTCCAGCCATCCACATCAGTGTCTAGCTTAGGTGACAGTACATGGGATGGATGTCCAGGTGGAATGGTCTCCTGATGGCTCCTCCTTCAGTTTCTGTCCCATGTTTTGTTTCCATAATTGCTCCCTTGAGTATTTTTGTTACTGGTTCTAAGTAGAACTGAGGCATCCCCTCTTGTTCTTTCTTCTTCATGAGCTTCACGTGGTCTGTGGGTTGAGTCTTCGCTATTCTGTTTTGGGCTAACATCCGCTTAACAGTGAGTAAATACCATGTGTGTTCTTTTGTGATTGGGTTAAGTCACTCAGGATGGTAATTTCTAGATCCACCCATTTGAGTATAAATTTCTCCAATTCATTATTTTCAATAGCTGAGCAATACTCCATTGTGTAGATGTACCACAATTTTTGTATCCATTCCTCTGTTGTGGGACATCTTGGTTCTTTCCAGCTTCTGGCTATTATAAATAAGGTTGCTATGAACATAGTGGAGCATATGTCTTTGTCATATGTTGGAGCGTCTTCTGGGTATATGCCCAGGAGTGGTATAGCTGGATCCTCAGGTAATGCTGTGTCCAGTTTTCTGAGGAACCGCCAGACTGATTTCCAGAGTGGTTGTACCAGCTTGCAATCCCACCAACAGTGGAGGAGTGTTTCCTCTTTCTCTGCATCCTTGCCAGCATCTACTATCACCTGAGTTTTTGATCTTAGCCATTCGGACTGGTGTGAGATGGTATCTCAGGGTTGTTTTGATTTGCATTTCCCTGATAACTAAGGATGTTGAGCATCTCTTAAGGTGCTTCTCAGCCATTTGAATTTCCTCTGTTGAGAATTCTTTGTTTAGCTCTGTTCCCCATTTTTTAAATAGGGTTATATGGTTTTCTGAAGTATAATTTCTTGAGTTCTTTGTAAATCTTGGATATTAGCCCTCTATCGGATGTGGGATTGGTTAAGATCTTTTCCCAATCTGTTGGTTGCCGTTTTGTCTTATTGACAAAGTCCTTTGCTTTACAGAAGCTTTGCAATTTTATGAGGTCCCATTTGTCAATTCTTGATCTTAGAGCATAAGCCATTGGTGTTCTGTTCAGAAACTTTTCCCTTGTGCCTAGGTATTCGAGGGTCTTCCCCACCTTCTCTTCTATTAGTTTCAGTGTATCTGGTTTTAAGTGAAGGTCTTTTAACCACTTGGATTTGAGCTTTGTACGAGGAGATAAGAATGGATCGATTTGCATTTTTCTACATGCTGACCTCCAGTTGAACCAGCAACATTTGCTGAAAATGCTGTCCTTTTTCTACTGGATGGTTTTAGCTCCTTTGTCAAAGATCAAGTGACCATAGATATGTGGGCTCATTTCTGGGTCTTCAATTCTATTCCATTGATCTTTCTGCCTGTATCTGTACCAATACCATGTAGTTTTTATTACTATTGTCCTGTAGTACAGTTTGAGGTCAGGAATGGTGATTCCCCCTGAAGTTCTTTTGTTGTTGAGAATAGTCCAGCACTACTATCAAGTCAATAAAAATTGCTGTCTGTCTGTCTGTCTGTCTGTCTGTCTGTCTCTCTCTCTCTTTCTGTGTGTGTCTGTTTGTCTCTGTCTCTCTGTGTGCATGTATCAATACCACATTAAAATAAACAGAATTTAAGAACAAAACATTCACAGGGGAAGGGCATTGACTCATCGAAGGGAATAAGTTGTGTTCAGTTTACACAGAAGAAAGAGGAGTGTTCCACAATATTTAGATTTCAAGTAGCTAAATGTTAAATTGTAAAAAAAATAATTTTTTTTCCTCCCAGCCCCGGCTCTGGGAAAGATAACTCTGAGACTAATTATTTATTAATAAATGCTTAGGCCACAAGCTTTGGCTTACTCACCATTTAGCTTGTATTATATCAAACTATTCTATGCCTTCCAGTACCTCTTCTAAGGTTCATGCGTTCCAAGTCTGGGGCAAATCTCCTGTTTATTTTATCCTGAGTTTAGCTACCTGCTAGTCTATGTCTGTCTCTTCAGTGTTCTGCCTATAATTCCCATGCCTCTCATTATTTTCCAGAATCCTCTCTCCTCCTGCCAGCTTTCTTCCCACTTCCTGTTTCTTGCCCCAGCTTATTGTGCATAGACTTTTTTTATTGACAGGTCTTGCTTATAAGAGATTGCCTCTAGAAAATATTTTGTTACCTCTTATACAGTTAAAAAGCTTGGTATTTCAAGATTTTTTTCCCAAGGATTTTCTATAGCTTAATTTTATTACTAACATTTCATGGAATTCAAATTTATCTCTGTGGCTTAACTGTAGGACATTTAAGGGCAGCAACAACTTTTTAAATTCATTAACTGAGGTGTTTCAGAAATTTTTATTTGAAAACAATAGCAAAAACTATGGTCCTCTTACATTAAAAATAGTTACGATGAATAAATTGAAAGCTGCTAAATTAAAACTTTAAAAGGTGAATTGTATAATGCATGAATTAAACCTTAAGCCTCTTTAAACAAAAAATAAATGATTACATTAAGGTTTTCATACAATGATTAGACAAATTTCAGACATTATCCTGATAATATTCCACTTGCAAATGCCACAAATATATTTTCCAAGAGATTCTCTTGCTAAGTATGAAATTATACAAAATATCTTAAAAGGCAAATGTAAAATTATTAATCTAATGGTAGCAACACACCGCAGGGACAAGGGACCAGAGCTATTTCTCCAGAGAGTGATGGAAAGGGACACAAATTGGAGTATTTTACAGCAGATAACTATTTATATTACATTGATTAAATTTTTACTAACTTCCATCATCAAATAAGGAAATATTAATTAATCACTGGATCATTCAAATAGTGCATCATAGCATCTGCTACTCTGAGCTCCTCCATCTTTGACACAAAGTGATTCATGAAATGAGGCTGTTGTATAGGGAGATAAACATTAATGATAACTGATGGTACACCTCCTACCACTGCCAGATGCCCCAGGGTAAGGGATAACTATTCTTGTCTAGTCAGTAAACCAGAAATATGATGTATAATGCTATGCAGAATTTAGACGCATTCAACTACATGCTAAACAAATTTAACAAATGTTCATTGAATTTCTCCTGTCTACAGGTTACATTTTTCTTTAAATAGTCAATAATTTCATGTATCTATGGGATACAATGTCATGTTTTGATAGATGTAAGCATTGTAGAGTGTATGATGGTTTTTTTTTTAAATGGTTTGAATAGCTGATGAATTTGAATTTCAGGCTAGATCCCAATTAAACCCTAATGTTGGTCTGTAACAGACACATTAATTAAACATGAGCAAGCGATAATTTTTAAAACCTCACAAGTCTAGAAAATGGTAAAACAGAAAGGCATCTTAGTATAAGTTTTGCTTTACTCTCTAGAAGTTTATTCACTCTAGAAGTATGTCAAACTAAAGAATTTATTAAGTCCACAATCATCTATTAAAATGTAAGAGAAACAAAAAATATGTTGACTTAGCTCTTCAAGAATTTAATTTAGTAGAAAAATGTATAAAGATCTGGAAAAAAGAAAACAAAATAAAAAAAAAATCTCAGAATGTAGTAGGTATGAGGAACAAAGAGTGTCCATGACAAAGATAAGAAATAAAGTGTAAGGTCCACATAAATATAACCAAGAGAAGAACAGCATAAATTCAGGAATAATTATGTATTATTATGGATGTAAAGGAAAAGTTAGGATGTGTACAAGGTTTTTTTTTTATCTAAAACATAGCATGCATGTAATACTATTAGATAGGGGGAATGAAAGACCAAGTTTTATACACTTTAATAGTTTAATAGTTTATACACTTTAATAATTTAATAGTTGAAGAGAGAGGTTTCTAAAACTACATATAAGATGTCAAGAAAGATAATGACACTCTTAAATTATTTTTATTATCTCCTTTTCTTATTCTTACTGAGTTTGTTTTGAAATGATGTCTTGTTATGTAGAGTAGCCTTAAACTCAAATCTCCATATATTATAGCCTCCAAAGTCCTGAGAATATAGGGATGCACTGCCATACCTGGCTAGTAAATCAAGTTATACCAATCCCATTGTAATATTATTGTAACAGAATATATGTGTGTGAATATATATATATATATATATATATATATTAACATGCCATATAAATAGTTTATATATATATACATATATATAACATGCCATATAAAAAGTTTATATATATATATATATATATATATATATATATATATATACATATATATATTAACATGCCATATAAAAAGTTTATCTCAGGAATCTCTTTCATATGTCTTTCATTTGAATAAATAAGCTATTTATTCAAATAACATTCAGTAAGTATTTACATTTATAATGTACCAAGTGAGAGACATGCTCTGGAAGACAAGATTAAAAGAGGTCTTGACATTGAGATTGCAGAACAGTGAAATAGATTGTTATTAGACAAAATGGCATACAGATACAGTTGCTAACTGGGGTTAAATACCAAGAATTCAAATTTTAACTTACATAAAAAATTATTGTTGTCAAATCATAAAGCTGCTATGTACTAAATATTTGTAATTAAAATACTCGAGCTCATATTTCTTTTTTTGCATGTAAACACTTTATTTTTAATTCATAACATGATATATATTTACAAGATTTATAGTTTATATCATACTATAAACTAATCTAGAACACTGTATACAGAGACACAGAGACCATTTTAATGCATAGAAGTTATATATAATCTTTGGTAAAGCCATAGGCATCATCCTCTTCACTCATTTTATCCAAGGTAGATGATCTGTCTGATGGTTTACTTGCTGTTGATTGCCCAGGTGACATCTCCCTGGTCTCTTCTACAAGGGCCACATCTGAGATCTCTACATTTTTTCCATCACTACCATTTTCTTGATCATCACCATCCTGTTTGTCTTTTGTCTGTCTTGGTGATTCTTCAGGTATGTCCTTCTCTTCTAGTATTCCATTTGTCAGGCCCGTAGACCAGAAAAGGATTCTATTAATTAAACGAGGGACCTTGAGGACTTGTATGCTTTGTGCATTATTCTTTTCTAGTTCTTCTATATTAAAGTCCTTCTTCATGATTGCTGCAATATTCTCATTGAAATGTGGAGAGTGATTCCAGGATGCCGGGGGATGGCAGTAGTAACCTAACAAGGTACCTGTCCACTCAGACCACAGCAGCTTAGCAGCACTTTTGACATTTGGGCTTCCACCGTCTTGGTGCAGACCTCTTCTCTGAGCAAGTTTAGTAAAAAAATCCAGAGAATCCCTGGGACAGTATATTTTAACACCACCTGTTGATCATCAGCCTGAGACAGGACTGCACTGGCAGCCTCCAGCGGTCGCAGTACTTCAATGCTTGCTGGACTTCTTAAGGCAAGTGCAGTAGGGGAATTACAAGGTGAGATAATAAAGCACGGACTATCTATGATTGTGATCTGCTTGTGTAAAGGGACAATCTGCATGCTCCTTGTAAGTCCCATGGAAACTCCAACATTGCAAATCTATTCTTGTTTGAAGCTATTAATGATGCTGCTTTTCCCCACATTTGGGAAACCAATTACTCCAATCTATCTTTTCCATAGGACTGCTGAAATCCTCCAAGAAGCTTCCAAAGGGCTTCCTTGCCACAGCAGATTTTACTTTGGAATGGAACAACTTTCCTCTTTTTTATCTTGAATGTCTTCTTTCTGTTCTTTAAGTTTGTTGAGGCATTGAACACCACTGTTGGTAATTCCTTATTCAAATAATTTAGCCAGTTCTCCAAATTCTCCTTTGGTACTAGATCTGATTTATTTAATGCAAGTACCAGCTTTTTACATCCACTTTGGATTACAGCTTCTTCCATTTGAGGACACCTGCAATGAAGAGGATCCCTGGCATCCAAAACTTCTAATACAATGTCTGAGGCTTCAATCACCTTTTTAAGTTCCTGACAGTGTGACTTCTTTGGATTCTGTTTACCTGATTTAGCTTTCTTTCTTTTGGGTTCGTTAGATTCCTCCTGAGTTTCAACATTAGATTGCTCGTCAGCAGGGCTAACTTCAAGTTTTCTTTTCCTTTCTTGCTCGTTTTGCCTATCAAGTTTCTGCTGCTGTTTTAGCTCTTCAAGCTGCTGTTTCCTTAGCTCAGCTTCACGAAGAAGAGCCTCTTTAAAGGGAGCACTATTTGGAACTCCTGGGTCCTTCCTAGGCTTCTTGTGACCCCGTTTTTTACCTTCCTTCTTTAATTTTCGATGATGTTCTCAGACCTTTTTTTGGAGTTTATACCGCTTATGGCAGGTCATTCGTTTACTTGCTTTTTTTAACTTGAGCCTCTTCATCCTGGCTGTGGACGCTTCAGGAGCAGAACAGGTCTCAGCTACACTTTGTCTTCTCCGTGCTACGTGCGGAATGGAACTGTGAGTCAACGTCATTCGCTCAAGAAACTGCCTGGAAGCTCATATTTCACATTCAATATACATTTAAAAGTTTCATTGCTGAAGACTCCTTTGATTATAAACTAATTGAGAACACTAAGTGGAACTTATATATTAGTATATCTGTAATATGTAACATAATGTCTGGAACATAAGATGCATGATAAAATTAATAGGTAAATGAATAAATGACTATTAACAAAAGAAAACTATCACGATAATTTCCATCCTTCATCTTTGATGTAAAACTATGACTAAGCCTCTGCCTTAGATTGAGTACTGCGAGAATGTAGTACATAGTCTTAAAGAACTTACAATTTACTAACATGGATATATAGATCATATAGCTTTTTATGCTTTGCTGACTGTACATATAAACAGCAGCTTTTCTTGTCCCCCGAATAATCTGTGAGAAAAAGAGGACAGATACTGGCTTCAGAGTTAACTTATAATGGAAATAATGCCTCTTCCAAACACTAGGGGCTAACAAATAAATATCCTAGTATCAGGAATATAGGTTACCACTTGTGGAATTGCTGACTAGTTGAGTCCCATAGACCCCTAAACACTACCAACTATTGACAATGCTCTGGGTCACCTTCCAGACCTTGACAAGACTCACTGTTGAAGATCTTTGACTACTATATCATGGAAGAATCAAGCTGGTACTGATCTAGAAACTTCATTCCTACCAGCTATCTCTAATGGTTCTAGAAATTACTAAGACTACTAGAGGAGAAAAGTAGTCATTTATATATCCAGTTGTGAACTCTGTGAGCCACAGTGACTGATATGGCAAGACATGCCAACTGAAGAGATTGTGGCATTAATGTCATAGGAGTATACCATAACTTCTTGATTAAACTTAAGGCCCACTATACAAGATGAACTCCATACTTGGAACCATTAAAGGGGCTAAGAACCCTCAGCTAGGTAGGTCACAGGCCCTAGGGAAGAATATATTTCTATAATTCTGCTACATGGACATAGTATTAAATCAACCTCTAAAGACTTACCTTTATATTCATAGATTAGTGCATTTCTTAAATTGTATGATAGAAGCTTTTGTATTTTTTTTTGGCAGTAATAGATAATTATACAGAGTCCCACAACTGCTCAATATTCAGAGAATAATAGATCATAAAATTCTCATCCTCAGTGAATTATCTAGGACACACCCACTCCTTCCAAGGCTTTAAGATCCTCACATAAGAGGAGGCCAAATGATTGTATAACCTGAAGAGAATGAGTGACTACAGCAAAAGTTTTTTTCAGACCAACAGGGCAATTCCATATATGGACTGATAGTACCTGGGACTGCATCTGCAAGACCAAGAAAATCAAGTTAAACAAAACAAACAAACAAACAAACAAAAATCCAAGCTTGGATCAATAAGAAGATCAGGAAATTCCACCCCAGCTGAGGAGCTATTGTCAGTTACTGGGTGCTCTGGGAAGATCAGTCAGTTTTCTTTAGTAATACAGCTCCTGAGAGCATACTCTTGCTTTAGTAGACTCCCAAATGATAGTGACAAAACTTAATAGACTCAGTGGATTTTTTAAAGGAGAGATCACATGAAGTTTAGAGGTGATGGTGGTAAAGGGGTAGAAGATGGGGAATAGACTTGATGAAAACATCATATGCATGTATGAACTGCTAAAATAGAAAACACTAAAACGTTTTTGTTTATCATGTATCTAATTAATAAATATATATATTGGAAGTTATATTGTAGTTCATATGTTTTATAGTTGGGTTAGACTGTTTATGTCTTTTAATAGTCTATGAATACTGGCATTACAAGTGTGAGTCATTAATCATATATTTGAGGGGCAAAATATGTTTTCCTGTAGTTTTTATTGTGTGTGTTGGTATATGTGTTTGTACATATGTGTGCAGTTATACTTGCCTCTACATGCATATGTGGAAGTCAGGGGTCAATTTCAGGTGTTTTTCTTTGCTACTCTGCTACCTTATTTTTTGAGACAAGATCTTTCCTTGATATCAAGCTTTTTATTTTCTCTAACCTACCTAGCCAATGGGTATATGGAATTGCTTGCCTTTGCTATAGTCGCCTAGCAATGGGATTACAAGTGTACACCACCTCAGACAGCTTTTATGTGGGTGCTTCTGGGTGCTAGAGATTGAAAGTTAAGTCCTTATGCTTGTGTAGCAGTCATTTTAACCATTTAGCCATCTCCCAAGCCTTAGATTTTAACTGGTTTGTCTCACACCATCAACAAAATGAACAACAGAACTCAATAAAGAATTTAACCCCTAATTTATTTCCTAATAGTATTAAGAGTTTGGAAATCTAGTCCACCTTTGATTTTTTTTTTTAAAGAGGTGACTCCTATGGAGATATTGGGACAAGAAAATCACCTGTGACTGCACCTTAGTGGCTTCATAAAAAGAAGAAAAGAGTCACACTTGTACTGTCCCTGGCCACATGATAGTATGACATTGTTTCCTTTTCTGCCAGCAAGAACGCTATCATTGGATAAATTTCTTAGATCTGAGCCTCCAAAATTATGAGGCAAAATAAAATTATATTTCACAAGTGAAGTGAATTCCTTACCTATTTTATTATGATAAACTGGGACTTCCATAGGAACACATCTCAAATTGCACTGACCTCACTGGCAGTGTGGTTCTGATAGGAGATTCAACATGGATGATATCTCTTTCTGAAGATAGCCAGTTCAAATCTAAGCTGAAAAGCTCTGAGCAATTTCTAACCAAGAATCAAAAATTTAACAAAATACTCTAAGTAACTAAGGTGATAGGCAACATCATGAAAATTTCTCATCTCTTTGTATGTCACAATTTCATAAAATTTAGTATTATCCATAATAAGTTGCCATATGTTTGAATTTACTCTTTTATAAGATAAAATGTGTAGTGGGAAAGTTTTATTTGTTGAAACTCATATAGGAATATTTCACTCTCTTCATTGCTTACAAAGGTGTGTGCAAATGAAAGAAAAAACAATTTCAATACAATTTTATACAGTCCCTAATATTTAACTATATTCAATAGCCTATTATTATTGCATATGTAATTATTTTGTTAAAATAATGGAAAAATAAAAATATGTAAATACTGTGGTAATTAACAATATAGAATTTTAGACAGTATAAACACTAAAATTATTATAAATAAAATGATTTTATGTCATCATCTGAACCACCAAAACAAGTTTTATGAACCATAACAGTTCAAAACACTATCTAGATATTTTAAAATGGAATGTTTTATTTCAAATAAGAGCCAAGTTGTATTTATACTTCATAAATAATTTTCATGTAATTTGACATTTGTTTAGCTTTAGCATTGATAACTGGCTGAAGAAGATGAATAGTTTCATTTTTAAGTCTAAATTCAATCTGTGAATGAATTTAAATTAATCCTTAATCTAAATTTAGCTTTTCTGGCTCCTTGTAACTGATATTTAAAAAGTAAAAATTAAAAAAAAATGCATTATTGACTTAAAAAACATAAACCATTATTATAGTCAGTATTATTTCATCTGGAGGAAATATACCATCTCAGATTCAATTTATTGAAAATCTGTGAGAATAAATTGAATATTTATCATTTGTCCTGACAGTTATCTGTATATCA
>JANHMN010000004.1:153045229-153071721 GCA_030674055.1 Rhabdomys pumilio
AGGTAGAAGCAAGAACTTAGAACCATTCACAATCTGATCTGCCAGGCATAAAAATCAACAAGAGAGATATAAAAATGCAAATGGGTGGCCCCATGTCCCCTGTCTCTGTGTTAGTGGCTGTAGTGTCACAAGTCTTATGGTAATAGTCTCCTTTGAAATTTTTGTTTATATGCAGAGAGTGAGATACCTTGGAACACTCAATGGGATGTCAAATCTCCATCAAATCCCTCACTCTGGGGCTCATAGAACTCTATAGAAAAGAAAGAAGAAAGGCGCTGTAAGATCCAGAGGAGATAGAGGACACCAAGGAAACTGTCTTTCAGAGACAACAGGACCAAGGCACATACAAACTCGCAGAGACTGTGGAAGCATGCACAGGACCTGCACAGGTCTAAGCCAGGTAGAGTCTCAGTGCTAAGAGGAAAGTAGACATAAACTCCCATTTCCAACCACACGCTATCTCCAATTGACAAGCACCATGAAAAAACTAGTTGTCTCCAAGGGAGTCTCACTGGATATACAAACCACTGAGACAAACCAGCTGAAAGGAAGGACCCTACCCATTAGTAGATGACCAACACAAAACAAACTCAAAGGAATTATGGAGATTGTCGCATATTGGGTTTTTTTTTTTTTTTTTTTTGGACAAACAGTAAAGAACATTGTTTTAGCTGGAAAAAGATCAATTTCGATTAGTATAAAGTATAATGATCCAATTGTTTATGGGGAATATGGATCTAGGTATCAAGAGACCATCGAAAGTCACAGCATTTACATTATTATAAACCAGCCTTACCATCCCCTCCATTTGATTTTAGAGTTTGAAATGTGTTAAGAAGCAGTACTTCAATCCAATACAGTTGGTTCCAGCTTTAACCCTAGATGCTTTGGGGAGGACTGTCAATGGAAAGGGACCTCTAGGAGAATCACGTTTATTTAGGATTAGTTGTACAAATAAAAATTCTTGTTTGAAGGAGTTATGACTTGAGTTCTGGAAAAGTGTCTCTATCTAAAGCAAAAAGAAATAGAGGAGCTAGGACAGAAAACAAAGAAACCTTAAAGCTCCAACGTTGAGAGTCACTTAATGGCACAAGCATCTCTTTCAACACAGGTGATTTGTGTTTAATTTTTCAATTTATCTCATTTTTCCTCAGTGTATATTTTTCCTTTACCTTAGTGTTAGGTAGCATGCTGGACTCAGAAGTCACAAAGATCCATGAAAGAATTGCAAAAACTCATACAAGTTATTGCTAGCCATGAATATGAATATGCAAGTAGTTACTAGGGAAAAGAGGAATTAACCCTAAGCAGTCTGTCTTTACAATCAACTTCTAATTCTATGTTAATTCATTTCTGAGGGCATAATTCATGTCCTAAAAAAAACTTAAGAGTCTAGAATATAAAAGTACATACATTAATTTGAATAAAAGTAACTCAATTCAGTAATGGATGATTAAGTTCAAATGAGCACCTGTGGGAGTAGTAAGGAGACCAAATCCCTTCAAAATGTTCAGTTTCTTTTTCAGTCAGGTTATTGTGATTTCTGAAACCCTATGTAAGTAGTTTAGGAATTGCCAGTGTTTATTTAATTCTTTGTCTCCCTGTGACTTTTCTAAAAATCAGTCATAGTGTCAAGAGTCATCCCATAGTCAGTGCAGGGTCTGCCTCACAACTCAAAATTTTAAAATGTGTGTGGAAAATATCTCAGAGTCAATATCTTGGAAGAAAGATATGTGGAGGAGGAGACCAGCAAAGGCAAAATTAAGTATCTCTATTGATGGAAGGTTGAGTTTTTAAAAAATAAAATAGCACTGAAGTTTAAATAAACCCTTCCTTAGGAACATCCACATATACGAATTGCAGAGGTGGAAAGATGGTTCTAGAAAAGAACTTGCAAGTTCTTCTAGTGTTAAAAATACATTAGGGGTGAGGAATTCCCAGGCCTGCAGCTTCAGTTGCCCACACATTCCAGGAAGACACTGAAAGATAGTGAAACTGGATGTGCGGCTGGACAGAGCAGCCCTGCGTGAAAGGAGCACTACGATGTCAGGGAAAGCAACAGTCTTTATGTTGCAAGATCATTTTGTTTTAAAATGTGTGTGGGGGGGATAGAATAGTTTGTAAGAGGATTGGTTTATTTATATTAGCAACTAATGGTTCTAACTGAATACTGTTTACGATAATTCTTGGCCCTTAACTTTTTTTTCTAATCAATGAATTTAGTCCTCAAATGTTAATTTTTATCTACCATATAATTGAATGAAAATACCAGGTTCTGTGAAACATTAAAATAATTGCTATTACTAATTACAAAAGAACATAAAACTGTGGTGTGTCTTTTTAAATTTGGCAGTTCAGACATTTTCATAATCCTGTGTGTTGTGAAACATACCTATAATTCCTCATTGGCAAAGTTGCTTGCCAGAAATACGTGATAGTGACAGTGGTGGGTCCAACTCCCTTCCTTCTTTTCTCTAGTTATTTTTAGACCAGGTAAGGAAGCTGCCACATTCTCCCAGGAAATTCTATTCTGAGAGCAATACATCTTTTCACTTCCTTTTTCTAAGAGTGTGGGTCATCAATCTTAATATGCATACCAATTTTTGAGTTAGAAGGTATCTTATTCTGTAAAATAACTTAAAATACATATATAGTTCATGGAAATACAGGCTTATAGTGGCATTGATAGATATACCTTTTTTCTATACATAGTTCTTGGTTTGGCTTATCAGAATTTCTTGGTTTCTGAATACAAGTTTGAATTTCACATGCTCATGGTCTAGCTTAATTTGCCACACTCATGCCTATTCATGTGAGGAATGTTGACACAGACATGTGGAAGCTTTAGAATGTCCTTTCCCCATCAGGATGGAAAACTAAAAACAATTTCCTCTGTCTAAAGAAGCTGAATCCATTAGTGTCACCATCAAAGACTTGAAAAATTCTGTGTTTTGATTTATACTGCTTTCTCATTTAAACTGTCTCCTTGACTTATACAGATGGCTGGCTGACCTCAGAGAACAAAATTTAACCAGGTGGTAAGGGTGGGTGCAGCTGTTTGTTCTATTTTAGTGTCTTGCTGGGGAGAAATGAATAGAACTGTCACCTGCTACACAGCTAAGCTACAAAAAAAAATGGTCTTTTCTCTCTACACATTTTA
Organism: Rhabdomys pumilio; assembly: GCA_030674055.1. Lineage (NCBI taxonomy): Eukaryota > Metazoa > Chordata > Mammalia > Rodentia > Muridae > Rhabdomys > Rhabdomys pumilio. Next base: position 153,048,390 of record JANHMN010000004.1, read on the forward strand.
AAAGTGTGTTTCAACAGAATAGCTCATTCTCATACAGAAGGAACATAACTATACCTGAATGTTGACTTTATTGAACTATGTCAATTTTCTGCTCTTCTAATTTAGCCTGTGGATCTCATTGCCCTGTCATCCTACAGAAAATCTGGTCCATCATATGGAAGACATCATGTTGATTGGACCAAATAAGCAAAATATGGTGACTATCTTTAGAAGACAAATTTATGTCATAGAATATAAAATACTTGTGAAAATGAAGCTTTGCAACTTGATGTATTTAGGAACCCACTGGCCTAACGTGTCTTTGGAAAATCTTCCAAAGGCAAAAGACACCCTTATACTGACTGTTGCTAAAACCATGGAGGTAAGGATTTGTTCTCATTTAATTTTGAAACAGTTTATAATCAGACAGAGTGCTGCTCCAGCCCATCAACTGAACAACTGAGAAAGCTGCTGAATTTTGGTGTGCTTAAAGGAAGGAAGGCTGTGTGACATCCAGGGTGCTTTACAAGCTGGTCACCACTTGGGACATATGCTAAAGTTAATTTAGTGGCACTTCCAGTGACAAATAAAGATGCATAGAGCATCATGAAGGGAGAAGTTAAGTGTGACCACTAAGATTTTCTAGAGCAAAGCCGTATCCCTTTGTGAAAAAAAAAATATGATTCAAGATAGGCTTAATCAGTGTGTTCCAGAGAGGCATAATGTAACAACTGAGAATCTATAACTTCTTTTACTAGTGGAAAAGATGAAAGTTAACATATTTTTATTCTGTTCAGCAATGTTAATCTATAAGCAGTATCTCCCAGACTTCTTCATTAGGAGACTTCTCATTCACTTCTCTCATTAGGAGAATTCATATTCTTTTATATTTTACTCACAATGGAAAATGATGTTAAATTTGGTACATAAAATTTACTGTTACCACTGACTTGACTTCTAACTATATATGGAAGAAAAAGGTAGTATGTTTGTTATTTTTTATTTTTTAATGTGGTACATAATACTGGGTAATTTAACACTAGGTGTAATGTGTTGATTTCCTAACATATATGTGCTCATAAAATTAACTAGTTATTACAGGTTCTGCATGCTTAAAACACAAATACTGTCTCCCTAATTAAAAAATCTTCAAAATATGTATAATGTTAGAAATTTAATTTGATCCTGTATATTAGAAATGACTCAAATCTGTGCCAGCAATACACACGCATGCATGCATACACACACATGGGGAAGGAGGAAAGGAGGGAGAGAGAGAGAGAGAGAGAGAGAGAGAGAGAGAGAGAGAGAGAGGCAATGCAGGCAGAAATTCACACATGAACTTTAAAACACAATCTTGCAAATTAGTCATTCAAGGTACTAATATTTCTATGAGCATCAAAATTAGCAAATCACTGCAGAATTCCCCAAGTCTGCTTACATATCATTGCATGATTGATTGTCCTGGTATGTAGCAAAGACATCTGTAGCATTGGCTTATAGCATGACTGTCCTGGGGCATAAGTGAGTTTTGGTGTTTTCCTTCTGGCACACAGGTGTCTTGTGCTGCTTGATTTGCTCCCAAAGGCACTCTTGTGAAAAGCAAAGGTTAGGAAGAGATCTGGTAAACAGTAGGAGTGAAAGGGAAGCTAATTATGTCGGGTGAAAGGCCACAGACATCTATTTTAGCACCTGAAAGGTATGTGGGTATTTATGCAACAGTCTTTGGAGATTTGTGAGAGATGTCAATGTAAGACACACTACCTTTACTCCAGCTGTTTCTTCCAGCCATCTGTGGGTAATATGTTCAGAGAGTGTATTATCTGACAAAGTAGAAAACACAACAAATGGTAAGGATTGGAGCCTTGCATAACAAAATACAAAACAAAGATCAAAGTACCAGGGCAAACTGGGTAATTGTTTGGTTTTTCTAAAAGAACAGCCCAAAGCAAGGGAAAAAAATTCCAACTTCTAAGCAACCAGAATATCAGCAAAACATAAACAAAAGTATGTTTATCTTATACCTACCACAGAATTTTCTTGTGTCCTTTTTCTGTTTAAGCCGTTGGGCAGCTGCACACAGTATACTGGACATCCTGCTTTAATTTATTTAGAGTAAGATATTATTTTGAAATTCTGGTGGTGCCTTTTATGTAACCAAATCCAAGAAAAAACTCATGTGTGTAAATGTGTAAGTCTATGAAAACCCAACGTACAGTACAATGAAAATAAACTTCAGAAGACAACAAAAAAATTCCAAGCAATTTAGAGTCTATGCTGATAAAGGACTTTCTGTCTTTGAAGAGATAAAGTTCACTCTAAAGACACTTTTGCTCTTCAGACTCCTTCTGTAAGCACACAGGAGAGACCAGAAGAGGCATACATTTCTTTTTTCTCACAAAAATGAAAAAAATATCCACAGCCAGACATTAAAATACCCATGTTCCAGTTTTTCTGCATGATTCTTTGAAAGTAAAAGAACATCATAAGAATATTCCCATATCTCTTACCAAATCATTACTCTAACTTTATAAAAGCTCTTTTGCATCAATTCTATAGAAACTTTGTAAGATTTCCTTGGTAGCCAGAGAATTGAACTCAAAGTGACTAACATAGTCAGTGTCTTTATCACACTAGGCTAATACTCAATATTGTCTCAGTGTTTCATATATTTAATATTGGTAAATACAAAGAAGGCTGGAGCAGAAAACCTAACGTGTGACTTAGAATTTAACATAATGTTTTAAAACTATAGTCATTTAGTATTGGTAGCCATAAGATGCTTTTGAACCCAATATCATTTTTAAATTCAAATGTATTTTTAAACTATCTTTCAACTTCTCTATTCTTTTCTAACTATCATCTAACCAGGACTTACATATCCTCACTATATCTTTCTTTTCTTTCTTTCCTTTGAGAAAGGGTGTTTTGCATGCAAGACTTGCTTTAAATCTACTCTACAACGGAAAAAAGAATAACTCTGAACTTCTGATCCTTCTGCTTCTGTGTCACAAATGTTGGGTTTACAAGTATGTACCATCACACTTGGTTTTATGTGGTGTTGAGAATCAAACTTAGGGCTTCTTGCATAAGAAGCAGGCATTTTATCAGTTGAGGTACATCTTTAACTAAGTCTTTTTTCTTTTTTTTCTCAATGTATGGTATGGAGATAGTAGGAAAAGTTAAAGGACAATTTATGGTAGTTGGTTCTTTCCTTCTATTTTGCCCATCCCACCCAAATCTTTTGTCTTTACTAAATCAACTCCTAATATTTGTGAGATGTGAGCCGAGTACACAGCAGAAATCAATATAGTTTTTGCCTATATATCTGAATATATATGTATGTATGAATCAAGTATGAATCAAGCTAATAAACTAATATATAAAATCTATGCCAACTCCTAATTTGAAATATATATTTCTTTAATACTTTCACATTTGAATTTAGAAATTTTGGTTTTCCAGAAATTCTACAACAGAATAGATAGTCAAGTAAATACTCACTTCTAATCTTTATCCTATGATCCTATGGCCCAGTTATTTTTAAATCAACCCAGTAACATGACATGCATATGTATGTAAAGCAGCATGCCCAAGTGCTGTCATTCACACTCAAAGCACATAGCATCAGTTTGAGTCAGCTGCTGAGTGAAGCCACTCAGAGGGCTGCTATGCTAGGCTCCTGTCTGCAATCACAACAGAGCATCATTAATAGTGTGAGAAATTGGTGCCTGGCCATAGGATGGGTCTCAAAATGGACTAGTCATGACCTGGCCATTCCTTCAGTTTCTGCTCCACCTTTGTTTCTGTATTTCTTTTAGACAGGACCAATTTTGGGTCAAAGTTTTGTAGATAGGTTGGTGTCCCCATTCCTCCATTGGTGTACTGTATGGCTACTGGAGGTAATCTCTTCAGGTTCCATATCTAACCTGTTGAGTATTTCTGCTAAGGTCACCTGTATTGACTTCTAGGAGCCTCCCTCATCCTGGGTTTCTGGGACTTCCTAGAGAACCCCTCAATCCTGACCCTTGATTGCTGCATATTTCCATTTATTCTTGCTCTCTGGGACTCTCTCACTATGCCTGATCCTGCCTCACTATTCCCTTAGCCCTCCCCTCTCCAACCCAGTTTCCTCCCTCCCACTGTGTAGACAGTCGCTTTCACCCACCATGTCTGTAGTATCATTAAAAGCATTAAAAGTCCTTCATCTCTTCCTTTCTCCAATCTTTTTTTTTTTTTTTTTTTTTTTTTTTTTTTTTTTTTTTTTTTTTTTTAACAAACTGGACTACACACTACTCTCAGAATAGATTGTTCCTTTTCCCTTGTTCATTTTCTATGCTATTTTATCTACCGGGTATGCCATTCTTCAAATTTTGATGCACATGAACTTTCTCATCTTCTGAACCCTGCCTAAAATTTAATTACTCACTTATCACTTATCTTTGGCTTCACTGGATTTTATCTAACATTACATAGCATTTATGAAGTTAGCATAATTCATAGTGAATTTTATTTACATTAATAATCTCTTAGCTTAAATTGCTTCCAGAGGCACACCCTGAGAAAAAGATTTGTATGCAAATAATTCATTTGAGAAATACAGGAATCACAAATACAGAGTAAAGCGATGTGGGGAGAAAGAAACTCAGTCAGCTTAAATCAAGCCAGATACATTGTAGGCAAATAGTTCAGTACAACTGCCTCTTAAAAGACACAAATAAAAATCTCCATATAAACAGCAATATCTAAGAAAAGTTAATTTTTTATTTAAATGGGAAAAATTTTATAGTGTAGGCCAAAATTAAAATGATTCAGTTAAAGTGCTGGTGTATGTAATCATTTATTATGTTCAAAATAACTAAAGGAAAGAGGAAAGGAAGAGATGGGAGAAAAGGAGAAAATGAAGCATAGAAGAGAAAAGAAAGGAAGAAAGATGTGGGCTTTAATCTGTGGTAATATGATAGGCTGCAGGGGTTTATTTCAGTTTTCTTGTATCTGTTAAGACTTGCTTTGTGGTTGAGTATGTGTTCAGTTTTGGAGAAAGTTCCATGAAGTGTTGAAAAGATGTGTTATTTTGTGGTTGTGTGAAATGTTTTGTAAATATCTATTAGGTCCATTTGGTTTATGACATCTGTTAATGCCACTATTTGTTTATTTAGTTTTGTCTGGATGATCTGTTCATTGGTGAGAGGGTGATATTGAAGTCTCCCACTATTAGTGTGTGAGGGTCAATATGTGATTTAAGCTTTAGTAGTGTTTTTTTGACAAAAGTGGATGCCCTTGTGTTTGGGGCATAGATGTTAAGAATTGAAATGTCATCTTAGTGGATTATTTCTTTGATGAATGTGTAGTGTCCTTCCCCATCTCTTTTGGCTAGTTTTGGTTTGAAGGGTATTTTGTTAGATATTTAAATGTTAAATTAATTTAATTGTTAATTAATTTCATTAATTTAAATGTTAAATATTTAAATGCTAAATGTAATGCCAGCTTGCTTTTTTTATGTCAATGTACTTGGAATATCTTTTTCCAATCTTTTACCTTGAGGTGTTGCCTATCTTTGATGTTGAGGTGTGTTTACTGAATGCAACAGAAGGATTGGTCCTATTTTTATATTCATTCTGTGAGTCTTTCTTTTAGTTGAAACTGAGACAATTGATACTGGGATATTTCAAGGACCAATGATTGTTGATTCCTGCTGTGTTGTTGGTGATGATGGTGCTGGCAAGTGTGTGTGCTTCTCTTCTTTTGGTTTTGTTGGAATGAAATTATTTATTGCCATGAGTATAGTTAACATCCTTGGGTTGGAGTTTCTCTTCTGTAGGGTGAAATTTATAAATCAACATTGTTTAAATTTGACTTTATCATGGAATATTTTTATCATCCCTAGGGTAGTGGTTAATATTGTCAACTTGCCAGGATTTACAATCATAGAAGAAACACATTTCTGGAAATGTCAGTGAAGAGTTATTTACATTAAGTTAATTAAAGTAGGAAGATTTTTTTCTTAATGTGAATAACACCATTTCCAGGCTGGGCTCAGATTTCATTAAAAAATGAGAAAAACAGCTGAGTACCAACAATCATCTGTTTGTGTGTCCTGACAGTGGATGCACTGTGACCAGCTGTCTGCCACCTTTTATGGGATCTTTTCCATGAAGAATTACAACTCATGACAATATTGCATTTTTGGCTTATTCATCAGCTGACTGTATTCATCATACTACAATAAAGGACATATTTTAGTAGTGAAATAATGATATCATTATCTTTTTTCATCATTTTATCACTTCATCCTTTTATTATATTTCATCAGAACTTTTTTTATCAGAATTATTCCATATCCTCAAAATCTTTCAGTCCTTTAATCTACTTTTTCAAAATTACGGTATATATTTTTTATGTTCTCCACTGAACAGTCTATGTTGTATCTTTTTTTAAAAAAATTATTACATTGCACTATGCACTAACTCTCAATTCATTCAGTGATTTGTGCTCTAAAACACAGTGAGGCTTCTGACTACTACAGAGTGAGAATCACATAACTGATTTGCTTTGTCTCAAAGGCAGTACCTTTAAAAGCATCCTGATTATTATTCAAGGACTGCATACTCCACAGCTGGGTCAGATACTTCTCACAGTTTCCTCTGATTATTGCAAATGTTTTGCAGTGTATCAGAGTCTAATAATGTCAGACTCTTACCACTGATTATATTCAAAACTTTAAATTTAGTATTTTTTTATGATACTTATAATTTTAATCTGTTTCCTCTACCCACATTTCAATTTATCAGGTATTCTCAAAACTAAACCTTCACCCTCCTCCCAGGACAGTGCTTCACTGTCTCCTTCTCCTCTTCATCTTCTACTTTCCAAATCTACCTTATTCTTAAATCTCTACCATCTGACAAGACTTTTGACTTGTAGATGCAACACATCCTTTTACTTTGAGTTAACATTTCATCTCTTCATCATCCTTTAGTTTTTCAACTAAATGTATTTTGGCCAATATATAATGACATAAAATTGTTGTCATAATTGTGTACTATTACATTTGTTGTGTAAAGAAGTCATGAATTCACTAACTAATGATTTCCATACCAGATCATTCTTTTTACTTTAAGTACTGAGCTTGGAACCCAAGCTTTGCTTATGCTAGGCAAATGCTTTATTGTTAAGTTTCACCCTTCCTTCTCAGACTATTATTTAATAGTGTATTTCCAGGGTTCTATTTCTTTCATCCAAACCTCTGTTTCAGCACCCTTTGGCTCTAACTTTATTATTCTTTTTATTTTATTTTTATTTATTTTTCTTTTTTAATTGGATATTTTCTTTGTTTACATTTTAAATGTTATCCGCTTTTGACGTGGCCCAAGCTACCCCACACTTGGGTCCAAAACATCGGGGACCGCTCTCTCAATGTTTGGACCCCCACTGCCAAAGGCCTTGGGGGCTAAATTGTTAGAGCCCACACTGCCCCCAAGCTGCTCTGGTCTGCAGGTTGGGGTTCAGCAAGAGAGAGAGTGAGGAGGAACTCGAGGAATGGAGACCAGACAGAGTGTGATTCAATCCCATTTATTCTTCAGTCTCTTTTCCTAGTCCAAGTCCCAAGTTTTGAGTTCCTAGTCCCTAGTTCCTAGTCCTTACTGCCTGAGTTCTCTAGTTCAAGTGTCTTCTACTTACTGCCTAATGTCTAATACTCTAATTCTCTGTTTCTTGGAAGAAGAAAGTTCCAAGTTTCTTCTTCCAAGTGCTAAGTGCCTAATACCTAATTCTCTGTTCCAAGTTGTACTGCCTAATTTCTAGTTCCAAGTTGTACTGAACTCTTTTGTCTGCCTCTCGCCTTTTATATGTCTCATTTCTAAGCCACACCTTTTAGTCACACCCTTAAATCATGCCCTTAGGTCATGCCCTTAGGTCTTATCTCTAAACCACACCTTAAGTCAGGCCTTTAAGTCTCAGCTCTAAATCACACCTTTAAGTCTCACACACCCAAGGGAAGATCCTAGGTATCTAAAGCAAGATGTTATCAGAGTGTGCTCAGCTGTTGTAGGCTATTGTAATCAAATCTCTTGTCAGGGTATATGGCTCAAGATGGCTGCAAGGATGGTAGCCGCCTTCTGTTGGCTCCCCACACCCTTTCCCAGTCCCCCTCCTCCAAACTCCTTACCCCATCCCCCCCTCACTTGTTTCTTTGAGGATGTTCCCCCACCCACCCACACACTCCCATCACCCTGCCCAACATTGGGGCATCGAACCTTCACAGGACCAAGGGCTTCTCCTCTCATTGATGCAAGATAAGACCTCTGCTACATATATGGCTGGAGCCATAAGTCCCTCCATATATACTGCTTGGTTGGTGGTTTAGTCCCTGAGAACTCTGGGGGGTGTTTGTCTGACTGGTTGGTATTACTGTTCTTCCTATAGAGTTGCAAACCTCTTCAGCTTCTTCAGTTCTTCCTCTAACTCTCCATTGGGGACTCCATTAGGGACCCCATGTTCAGTCCAATGGTTGGCTGGGAGCATCCCCTCTGTATTTGTCAGGCTCTGGCAGAGCTTCTCAGGAGACAGCTATATCAGGCTCTATTATTCTTTTTATATTAGATATTCAGTGTGACTGATTTTGTTCATATTATGGAAATCAACTGGTACATAAATGCTGGTGGCAACAGATTCCTACTATTATACTGCCCAATGACAAACTAACAAAGCTCCAGATGGCAAATAATATTTATTAGGAATTCACTTTGTGAAAACTGTTTAGGGTGGGCACTACTCTAAAGAAGTATTTGGATTTTATGTTTAATAATAATTCTGTGAAGCAAGTACTATCATTCTCCTCATTCTGCAGATGACTGAGCTAGAGTAAGACCACTTTCCCTGGGGCACATTGCTTAGAAAGCAATTTTAACCAATATATTAAATAATCTCATTAGAAGTCTTGTAAAAAACCAAAGTTAGAGACACAGAAATCCACAGAACCATCTCTGCTTTGCTCAACAGTTGTATTTCTCTTCTGTTCCTTTCCCTGACTAATGTCAAAAAGAACATTAAAATAATGTATTTAAATTAATTTTATTTTGGTTCATTTAAAAATTATTAGTGAAAAGCCTCCTGAGATAATTTTCTTCCAGCAATAAATTTCTTCCTAGCAACTTGAAAGTAATTATTACAAAGCATTTATAATCCAAAGAGTGTTTTAGGATTCAAAAGGAGCAACAGTATGCGTTCAGACTGAAAAACAATGTTTCAAACCAAATATTTTTAAATTGATTTCTCTAGTTCTGGGCTCTATATTTTTTTAAGCCATCCAGGGGTTTTCTTTAAGTATTGCATAATAAGATTTTTCTTTCCAAGATACCATATTTTGTTGAATGCCCAAGCCAGGCTCTGTCATGACTGATCTGAGGCTTCCAAATGCGTCTCTGCAATGAGTCCTTAAGGAAGAAGGGCATTTGCAATGAGGAGCAAAGCCTAATAGCTGTTGTCCATTACATAAGCACAACTGTGACATGTGACAAGTAAAACAAAATGTTTTTTTCTTTGACATATGAGTATTACTTGATGTTTAGCAAAAAGGAATGAAGGTCTTCTTACTTGTTTCAGTATTTATTATTATTATTATTATTATTATTATTATTATTACTATTATTATTTATTGTAGGCCTTACTAGAAGTGTTCTATATGATTTTATATTGCCTTATATGGTTTTTGCCACTTATTTTTATGAAGTATTACTGATATTTAAAATCAAGCTATAAATGGTTCCATTTATTATTTTCACAAACAACTTATTATTTATACAAACAACATATCTTTACACGAATGTCCCCCAAACTCCATCTTCTACTCCAATTTAAAAAATACTTTAACATAGCCTTAGAAAGCTTAATATAGTGTCTTAGGATTTTGTTGCTGTGGAGATCATGACCTTGCCAACTCTTGTAAGGAAAATCTTCAATTCGGACTAGCTTACCTTCAGAGATTAGTCTGTTATCATCTGGGTAGGAAGCATGGCGGCACACAGGTAGACATAGTACTGGAGAAAGAGACAAGAATTTTACATCTGATTCTGCAGGCAGCAAGAAGAGAGAGACACTCTGGGTGTCTGGCTTGAGTGTTTGAAACCTCAAAACCTATCCCAAGTGACATACTTCCTCCAATACCTTCCCACATACTCCAAAACTACACCCCTCCTAATAATGCCACTCTCTGGTGACCAAGTGTTCAAACACATGAATCTGTGGGGTCCATTCCTATTCAAGTCACCACACATACTATGAATGAAGTCCACACACAGTGAAGATGCACTGATTAAGAAGCATAACTGAATTCATGCTAATTTGGTGAAGAAAGAATAAGGAAACTTTCCAACAAGCATTGGGAAAAAATGCACAAGAATTGGTGACAGCTACTGGCAGAAAGGAATGTTCCAAAAGATTGTCATTTCTCCACTCAAATTTCTTTTTCTCTTTAAAACAAAAATAAACAAACCCCCCACCATTCAAAATTAGTGTAAGCAAAGGTACATACTTTTAAAGTGAAAATATTAAAGCTGGGTCAAGCTTTTTTCTTCCTTAAAAATGCAGCCCCTTAGGTCAACATTTGGCAAATACGCTGAACAGCAGCAATACACTCTTATAGTTGAGGCTTTTCTCAGAAAATCAGCTAATCATAATGTAGGCTTCTGCCACTGTACTTCCTGTCTTGATACAGGCTTCTGCCACTGTGCTTCCTGTTGTGACACAAGCTTCTGGATCTATAGAGAGAACCCTGTGCTTGTCTTCTTATATTGTATCAACTATGGAACTTATACTTGCTACACATGTAAGTGTAAGTGTTGTTTTTATTTCTTCAGATGAAGTGATAAGATACCCAAGATGTTTGAATACATAGTTTGAGCTGAGCCCAGAGTGTTTCTATCTAACTACCCCTAGGCCTAGCCCTGGAAGCTTCTGCCCTCCATACAATCTAATCTCCTGCAAGCCCAGACCTTGAAGGCTTCAGCTTCCATCTTCTGTCTGCTAACCTAGGCCTAGAATGTTTCAGCCTCTGAGACTTACTGCTGAATAAACTTGCCCTTTCTAGCTCTTTTAAAAACTCTGGCTAGATGGTTCACTCAGCACTTCTGGCTCAAACTCCTCTCCAAGCTGACTAATTCAAATTGGCTTCTCTCAGCTTCTGACTGAATTGCTCTGCTTATAAAACTCACTTTGAACTCTACAAACTGAACTGCTCTGAACTGAACTGAACTAAACTGAATTCTCTCTTTCTTCATCACTGCTTTTTATGTAGCCTCTCTTCCCTGTCCTTGTGAGGGTTGGGTGTATTCTATCTCTGATTCACTCTATCAAGTCTTTCTTTGATTCATCACTTTGTCCTTCAGTTAGATGTTATTCTTTAGGATTAACATATGCTCTGAAGGTGTGTCTCTATTATAGCTAGAGGGATCAAAGATATGTACTAAGATGTGTCTGTTTTCCAGACAGAGGGATTAAAAGTGTGTGGCAAGTCTACATTCCAGCTGGATCTATTTTTGGATGTGATCCTTTTCCAGAGAAGCCATGTTGCTGGATTACTCACACATCTTTCAGAGAGCACAGATAGTGTTAGGAATGTTTACTATTTTATCACGGAAAGCCATTTTTTAATAAGTTCATCTTGTATATATAATTAATATTTTCAAAATGTAAACCATCTAGTATAACATATAAATCATAACTCATGGTAGTCACAGTGTGAATAATAACAGTATCTGAAAGCCTATATGTGCTAAGAGGTAAGGTTCACTCCTTGAAATGCAAAAGATTTGGTATTGAAAGGATGGGCAAGGTCATCTCTACCAGTACCAATTTTTTTTTTTTTTATAAAAGTTCCTTATAGATGTCTACAGATAAGGCTGAAATGATTTTATGTCTCCAATGAGAATTCCAGAATAGACTGTCCCTACAAATTTTAACAAAATGAGTTTTAATTCCAATCAAAGTTAGTTAACAAATAAAAAGAGAATTAAGATCCTAACAACTTTACCATAACATGGCAGAGAGAAATTTTGCTAAAACTGTGAGTCTAGAGAAAAATATGGGAGAGTAAAAAAATATACCTGCTGTTTCTGTGTCTCTAAAAGGTGCAGACTTTGATTGTAGCAGAATAATTGTTTGGGCATTAGGTATTTGACACCAAGAAAATTATTTGTTCAAATATTTTTTCAAGTTGAGTCATAATTTATAAACTATTGTAAACTCTTTGGATATATTTCCCACTGGACATTTCTATTTATTAATTCTGTTTTATAGTTTCCTCTACAAAGTCTACTTAGAGGACACAGATATCTCACACAATATCCACACATATATCTCAGTCTTAAGGCTTGTAAAACCTTTTCTGATGACTTTAGGTAATATATATTGGATGAAACAACAATGCCTATGGAAAAACAAATGCCATAATCTTTTAAACTAGAAATCATATATCATGAGGCTGGAGAGATGGCTCAGCAGTTAAGAACACTGGCTACTACTCCTGAGGTCATATGTTTAACTCCCAGTGAGAGACCAGATCTTGGGTTCAGACTCCATCTTAGAGAACCTGACCTATGGTTAAACTCTCTAGCACCAGTTTCTAGGTTACTCCTCAACAAGTTGTCTAGCACCAGTTTCTAGGTTACTTCTCAACAAACCTGCTCCTCCAGGTTACAAGCCTGCCTTTATCCTGAGATCTGTGAATATGCACCATCCCACAAAGCTACTCTGGATCCAGAGCAATCAAGACAGAAGTCAATTCTCAGGGTGGTCAAAGCCTGGTGTAAGAGTTAAAGGGTGTGCAATTCTATGTATTGTAAGGGAATCACACATAAAAAATCACACATAAAAAAATTACATTTTACTGAAGGGATATAAAATCATAGTAAAAAGGAATCAGTCAAAAATTATTTTTTAGGTACTGACATTGAGCCAAGATTTTAATTTTATCAGAGTAGAAGAAAGAAAAATTCGAGCATAAAATAAAAATGTTGTGATAAAGTATTGTATGTACATAAGTAATTCAGAGATGATACTTTGAGTGTTAAGTAACAAAGAGGTACAGAGTCAGTTGCTTTACATCTGAATCTATACTTTGTTTTCTTACTATACCAAGCCCAGTAGTTCTAATTTTATCTTATAAACATCTAGAAGAAGAAATGTTTGAATGAGCTAGGTCTTGTCTACACTTCTGGAAAAGCATTCTGGAAGTCTAGAAGAAAAAGAGACTTGGTATGCAAGAGGCAGGAAATGGATGGAATTTATTCTGATAGTTAAGAGTTTATCAGTGGAAATAAAAATAGATTATTATAAGTTTAGAAAATAACTCAGCTGCCCTATTGAAGAACCCAAACACCCAAACTTTGAAAGTGAATTACAACCTTCTATTACAAAAGTTAGAAGCTAGTATTAGTTAAACTGATTTGATACTGTGGGTGTTGGTTATGTGTTGTATATTTCAGAAACTGAATGAAAACTTGTTATTGTGTGTGTGGTTGTGAGATTATTTACCTTCTTTATTTTGTAAAGGTATAGTATGAATTAAATTAATTTAATTTTTTTTTCTCAACTGAGGAAGCTGATGACAATATGTATCATCAGAAATAAGGCCTGGTGAGTTCAATTCCCAGCAACTACATGATGATTCACAACCATCTGTAATGAGATCAATCTTGTGCCCTCTTTTGGCATGCAGGTATACATGCAGGCAGAAAGCTGTATACATAATAAATAAATCTTAAAAAAAAAACAGAAAGAAGGCCTGGGAAGCATGACAATATGCAGATGGTGCTGCAGTCAGGCCGCTTCTCCTGTAGCCTTTCACGGGATGTGAAGGAGGCTTTAAAAGAAGGTGAAGCAGAAGTCTTCCTTTGGAGTATTTGTTGATTCACATAGTCACTCATTCATTTGTCCAGCAATTATTGAGACTTGTTTTGTACCAGATGGATTGTGAACCTCTGGTGAATACAGAGAAAAGGGAGCTAATTTTTTTTCCCTTTGTTAGCTCTTTGTTCCCCTCAAAGAGCTAATCATAGAGCTGAAAAAAAAAAAAAAAAAAAAAAGCTCAGAAGCGACGAGCGTATATTGCTTTTTTAGAGAATCCAGGTCAGCTTCCTAGCAATCACATCTGTTACTCCAACGCCAGGAATAGTCTCTGTGCTGAGGCCTATGTAAGCACCACATTCACTGCACAAGCCCACATTCACACACATGCAAACACAAACCCACATTCACACACACACACACACAACACACACACACACACACACACACACACACACACACACACACACACGAATGTGTTCATATAGATAAATAAAAATAAAGTTACAGAGATCATCATCCAATAATGGTAAGAGTTAAGTGATCCAAGGCAGATTTCTCTGTTTCAACAGGGTAAGAGGCACATTGAGTTAGAGGATATAGATGTCACAAATACCAGGAAGGGATGGAGCAAGGGAAAACAAGTACCCATAAAGGGGCAGGGTACTCAAGTAATGATTATGGAGAAATAATTCTCAGGGAGGAAGAAGGAGATCCAGGAAGGGGAGCAATGACATATGGAAACACAGACAAACAAGATGAAGACTTGCCCTTCCATGACATTAGACTCATTGGAGGAGCTTTAGCACATGCAGAGGAAATGCAAGTCAACAGGCTTTGCACTCAAACTTTAATACAATCTCAAGGGCTTTGCATTTTAAAAAAGGATCAGCTTTAATGCTCCCAAATTGGACTCAGCTTCCATAATATAGGAATACTACCACAGATTACCAAGAAATTCCTTGTACTCTAAGACCTTCATGTTTCCTATAGAGTAATAAAACCCTTCCTGAGCGTAGATGAGAACTTCAAACTATTTGTGGTCACAGTTGGAGCTGACTTGTCTAAGAATTTAATACAGCTGTGCAGCTAAAGATGTATACATTTTTTTTCAATGATATGCTAACATTTTTGTCTTGTTAGTATACTAAAATATTATCTAAATAAAGTTGGGTAAAATTGTTTATTATTAGAAGATTACATACCTGCAGACAAAGGTAAAGCCACTATTTTTTCAATAGTGAGTTGCTGAGTAAAAGAGCTTTGCTTTAATCCAATGCAAGGAAAGGCTGCCTTATAGACAGCCACACAGTCTATAACTTTAAACTTTATCATAGGTTATAGCTTGCTAGGGGATTATTCAGGAGCAAATTATCTATTTAATTAATAATATTAATTAAGATTTTTTTCTCTAATCACAATTCTAGTGTTTAAATAATTCCATAGTCATTATAAAACAATTTGAAATGCTTACCAGCTGGAGATAAATTAAGATTCTAAGTATATACATATATATGTATATATGTATAAATGTATATGTGCATATGTGTATATACATATGTATATATTTGTATACGTGTATATGTGTATATGTGTATGTGTGTATGTGTGTATGTGTGTATATATGTATATATAATATATTCACTCATTCAACCCTTCTAGAAATAGGAAAAAAGTCCAATGTACTAAAAAAAAACCTCAGTGTTTCCTTTACTGTTTAATTTGCTTTTGTTACTCCTATCTTATGATACTATAGAATTGATTGATAAAATCTTAGCATAACTTAGCCTTTGTCTTTTTTTTTTTTTTTGCCTTCAGTAATTAGCATCTTGAGCAAATATACCTTTGTTGCCAACATTCCTTTATATATTGGGTCTGAATAGCTACGGGTGATATTATTTCCTCTAGCAACTTCCAGACCTGCCACCTTGTTCCTACTTTATCTGACTGTGATCTAAGTTGAGCAGCATATCCTATCTTGATACTAAAGGTATCACCCTCACCCTATTAAAATTCTGATTCTGGTCTCTTTCTCTCCTCTTTCAGTCTTTTTACCTATTGCCATTAGAATGAACCTTTAACACTAAAGTTATGAGTTGGTGACATTGTTTATCAGATACAAATGCTTGCTGCACGAGCCTGACTTCCTGAGTTCTATCCCACATAGTGGAAAAGGTATCAGACTGCTGCAATTAGTCCTTTGGCTCTACAGTTGGACATACCACTCACCACCCCCCACTAAAAGAATGTAAGAATGAATGAATAAATGAATGAATGAATAAATGTTTTAAATCGACCATTGTGATCATTATTTGAAACTGTGAACCTGTAGTGGCTTATCACTGTCTTAGATTAAAAGATCAACACTTTATGACACTACAGAATCTGGTCCTGACCTTATTTCCCACTTTCAAGTTCTTGGCACTCTCGGTATCTGAACTAAACACGTTGTTTCTTGTCTCTTTTGTTAGCTCTCCTTGCAATAGTTTTCTCCCCCTTATCACATAACTGGCTCTCACCTCTCCATATGCCCTTGGGTAAACTTTCTCTGGCGCTCCTCCAACACCTGAAGGAATGAGGTGCCTCACTTCTAAGTTCTCAAAGCACCTTGGGCACAGATCAATCATGGCAGTTTTCCAACTGCAATACAAATGTAAATTTACACTCCTATCTTTGCAACTAATCTTGAACTTTCTAACAAGAGAAGGCCACTTTCATCTTTGCATCAATAAAGCTACGGAGCACAGTAACCAAAACTGAATAGGTGAAGAAAATGATTGTAAATGAGTAAATGAAAGAATGAACACAATAGAAGTACTTTCATCTTTTACTAAATTTGTTCTTTGAGAATTTCATACATGTATGTACTGGGTTCTGCTTACTGTCACCCTCCCACTCTTCTTTCCATCCGCATTATTTACCCACTCATCCCAACAGATTCTCTTTCCACATTTGTGTCTTTTTGTTCCATAGAGTAGAATTTCTATAGAATAAATACATGAAATTATAATCAGTATATGAAAAAGCAACAGAGAAAAGGTTCTGTAACACAGGCTTTGCAGATAACAGAAATATGTACAGCCTTGTGTCTATGTAGCCACAAAAGAAAAATGTGAATGAGCATTGTTTTTCAAATATGCTTTGCAGGGAGCTTCACCCACATTTTGAATGTCTTGCTCCTTTTGATGGTATTGTAATCCTCAACATGAAAATATTCAGTTTTTTGTTTGTTTGTTTTGGTGTGTGTGTGTGTGTGTGTGTGTGTGTGTGTTTGTGTGTGTGTGTGTGTGTGTGTGTGTGTGTGTGTGTGTGAAATAAGCCAAACAGCTTATGAATAGACAAAAAGGGAGGTTGTCTTCTATGACTGTGGGCACGTGCTATGAAATTCTTGTGCAGAAAATATGAACTAATTCTAAAAGATACTATGAGAGAAATGAATGCTGTAGATAAGAGATTCAAACAAAAGAAGAGGAAGTGTCCCTCATCACTTCAGTCGGTGGCTAAATGCCACAGGAAGGCCTTCCTTTGATCTTTTCAGTGACCTTTTCAAATTCTAATTAGTTGTTTTAATGGTCTATGAATACAAATACATGTTTGTCATTGCCCTTCCTATGATGCATTATAAGGCATTAGCAGAGCAAAATAAATTTGATAGTGAAGGTTTAATTGCACAGCTTGCACACACACTTCAATAGGCAAAGCAAACCCTTCTCAGCAGGTGCACTATGAAATGAAGTGATTTTCATGAATAATTCATTTTTATTACAAAAAAGCACTTCTGGTAAGATACAATTTGCAATAATGTTTTCCAAGATAGATCAGTGGAAATCTGAAGCTGTCATTGTCAATTTGTTTTAGTTCAGATTCGAAAGGTCACTTGGCACTTGCACCATGGGAACGAGAATTGCCTTTTTTGTTTCTCCATGCTAGCATGCTACTATGTTCCTTATTTTTCTTTTTAAGATATTTTAAAAAATCATAACAGTAAAGAATTTTGTATTACTTAGAAAAAAATCATAAACTAACTCAGACAAAATAAAAATTCATAAATCTTCCTCAATAAATCATGTTCAATATAGAAGTAAAACTCTTCTCAGGGACCTTCTGTCTATAAGGCAACCAGGAGCTTAAATATAAAAATGCATCTGCCTCTCCAGTGGGCCAGGTAGCTCTGATTGAAATCATGGTTATGGCATGCCATCTGTAAGAATGCTGTGACTTTATGCATGCTTGAAATCCCAGCACTCATGTTGAGGCAGGAGGCTGACAAATTCAATGCCAGACTGATACTACACAAGACCTAGTCTCAAAACAAAATACAACAAAAACGTCTTATGTGATTTTTTTTCTGAAACATAATAATTTTTCATAGGAATGTTTTCACACACAAATTTAACCATCTTGGTTACAGTTTAAAGAAGGCATAGAAAATAATAGTTTAATTGTGAAGATGAGGATACAAACAGCATAAAGATTCTGCATGTAGAGTTTTCCACTGAGCAAAGTGCTAAAGCCAAGAACTACATGTGAAATGCCTTCACTTAGTGCTGGTGGTTGACACAGACATCAGGGAGACTATCTTGTCAGGTTCCCTTTCTTACAAAATACATTTGAATTGCAGGTAATAGATTCCATGCTATGTGCCTAATACAGTAAGAAATATGTTCTTTTAAAATGTTGCATTTAGAGAACAAAATGAACTATGAGATATTGTTTAAAGATATACTCTGAATTTTTACTCCTGGATAGAAAGTACTGTGCTTCTTATCTCACTTCCCTCATTATCTCATACAAGAGCATTGTCTTAGAATTATTTAAATACTTTTAATCTCATCTATGACTTAATAACAACATGAAAAAGCAAAGCCTTTGTAATTCCAAGAATAATGGGTTAGATTTAAACTTTTAAAAAGTAAAGAATTCTTTCCAGGATATCAAAACAGGAAAAGATATGACCTTTGCTTTCTGTCAAGCAATGAGTTAAAATGGTTTCAGATTACAGCATTCATTTCAGCTTTGCCTAATTGGCCTGACAACAGCAACAGCATATGAATCCCGGTTGACACAGAAGCATTTCTGAAGCTCTGCTTTCCTAAAGGTCAAGAGGTTGTTGTGGTTGCTGACACTGACTGCCATGGTTAGTTTGAACAAAGACCCCCAGTTAAGGAATTGCTTGTATCAGATTGGCCTATGGCAAGGTCTATAAGGCAGTGGTTTGATTGATGATTAATATGGGAGGGACAGCCTACTGTGGGAAGCACCTTTCCTAGTCAGGTAGACCTGAGCTGTACAAAAATGGAGCCGAGCACAAACCTGGGACCACGACAGAGAGTGAGTTGTCAGTAAACAATAAGTCAATATGCAACAAGTCAGTAAGTGCACAGCATAGTTCCATAGTTTCTGCTTCAGGCATTGCCTGAAGTCCTGCCATGATGTCTCTCAATGACAGGTTGTAATCTAGAATTGTAAGGTGAAATAAATCTTTTCCTTCACTAGTTGCTTTTGCTCATTGTGTTTATCATAGCATCAAAATGAAACAAAGACACTGACTCAGGCAGAAACAGCTAAGATGGTGTCTTATGTTTGGAGTCATACTCCGAATTAATTTTCCATTACCAGCTCTATCATATGATGGTAACCATCAATGTCTCCAGAAAGAAGTTCATCTTTCCTTTCTGATTCTAGTACTTCTGTGTGATTGCCTTGCTTTGTGGTGACATTTATAATGCTTGTCCAACACTGGTCATCAGTCTTTCTGTTCCACTTCAAGGGCTTCATCTCAGGAACCATAACAACTGTGAGTTTGAAGCAGGATCTGGAAATATGTCCCTTGTTTGCTAATGTTTTGACTTTTGCTCCTTCAATATATTCTACTATATCTAGTTCTTAAGAAACATAGAAGCAAAGAAAAACAGAGCAGTATTTCGTGTGGTTTCCTATAGTCACTTCCGTTTTGACCCTTCATTGCTCTGGTTTGGAAAATAGCTCTCTTTTAAAAATTCTTTTTATTAAAAATGATTTTTTCTACACAGTATATTATGAACTGGTTTTCCCTCCTACAACTTCTACCAGAATCTCTTCATTTTCCTACTCACCCAACTCTAGGCCTCACCTCTCTTTAGTAAACAAACATGAAAAAGAGCAAATAAATAAGAATTAAGAAATAATAACAACAAAGAGAAAACACAAGAAACACACAGATATATACACAAAATATCTATAGAAAATCAAAACAATAAACCATAATATTTAAGCAAAAGACAAAATGTCTACAAAAATATTGCTGAGTTTATTTTGTATTGGTTATTTACCGCTAGGGTTGGAGTTTGCCCTTAAGTGTAGTTAATATCCCTGTTGAGCTCTGCTGTAGAAAACTGTTTTTTTTTTTTCTTTTCTTTTCTGAGGAGATATCAATTGGAGGCAGCTTCTTTGTGAGGAGTGGTAGCTCTTTCCCTCTCTCTGCCCTTGAATACAATTTGACTTGAACGTGTACAGGCCCTATAGATACTGCTACAGGCTCTGAGAATTCATATGTGCACTACGGCTATTGTGACTGAAAGGCCTTGATGCATCCATCACCTCTGGCTCTTAGAATCTTTGTGCCTTCTGGTTCGCATAGATCTGTGAGTCCTGAGGGGAAGGGTTTGATGAAGACACCCCATTTAGTACTGAGTGTTTAATCTCTGTACATTGTTCAGGAGTAGGTCTCTATATTAGTTCCCATCTTTAAGAAGAAGCTTCTCTGATGATTACTGATTCAGATTCTGATCTATGGGCAGAGCTGAATGTAGATAGGAGGCATTTTATTGCTATGTTCCTTTGGCAGAACAATAGTATTTGGTTTTCCACTAGGCCCATGACCTACCTAAGTTTATGCTTTTTGCCACCAGCGAAGTGATAGACATGGTTTCCATCTCAGGAAGTAGATCTAAAATTGAATCAGGTAGTGGTCAGTTATTCCCACAAACTTTGTGACAATATTTTACCAGTATATCATAGACAAGAAACTATTGTAGAACACAAGATTTGTAGTTGGGTTGGTGTTTACCTTTCTCCTGTAGCCAGGCAGGACTTTCAGTAGAGGGATAAGGACACCAGCCCACTAAAAATCCTTTGACCCAAAATGTCTCCTGCCTACAGGATATTCAGGGGAAAAATGTAGCAGAAACTGAGGGAATGGCCAACCAGGAATGCCTGACAATTCGCCCAAGATCTTTGTCTCTATTACATTAAGATTAGCTTAAATGCTAAACATTGTTTGTATACAAATGGAACTCCTGCATAATTAGGTTTATATTTGGTTTCTTTGTTTGGTCATGTTTAAGATGGTGCAATAGTCCATTTTGATTGTCAACCTGACACAATATAGACTTACCAGGGAATAGAATTTCAATGAGGAATTGTCTAGAGTAGGTTGGCCTGGGCATGCCTAGTCAGATTACTTTAATTGGATGAAATAAAGTGGGAAGACACATCCTGAATCTGAGCAGGATTACTTCATGGGTTTATTATAGAACTGAATGAGAAGGAAAGAATGGGTTGAATACCAGAATGCATGCATCAATCAATTTATTCTCTGCTGTTGACTATGGATATAACCAGCTGCTTCTAGTTCCTTCCACTTTGGAAATAGAAACAATAAAGAAAATGAAAACTGAGAGAATCCTGGAGATGGAAAACCTAGGGACAGAGAGAACAGGAACAACAAACACACAAAATTTACCAACAGAACATAAGAGATGGAAGGGAAAATATCAGGCATAGAGGATACAATAGGAGAAATTGGCACATCAGAGAAAATACTAAATCTAAAAAATTTCTGATAAAAAAGAACCAAGGAATCTAGGATGGCATGAAAAGACATAATCTAAGAATAATAGGAATAGAAGAAGGTGAAGTCCCAGCTCCAAGGACCAGAAAATATTTTCAACAAAACCATAGAAGAAAACTTTCTCAACCTAAATATAGAGATGCCTATAAACAGACAAGAACCTCATAAAGTACCAATTAGACTGTATCAAAAAATAAAATTCTCCTGGCACATAATAACACACAAAATTCACAAAACAAAGAAAGCAGCAAGGGAAAAAGGCCAGGTAACATACAAAGGCAGACCTATCAGGATTATACTCGACTTCTCAACAGAGACTCTAAAAATTAGAAGGGATTTATATATTGCAACCTCTAAAAAAAACTACAGATGCCAACCTAGACTACAATACCCAGCAAAACTCTCCATCATCATAGAGGGAGAAAACAAGATATTTCAAGAATTCCAAATTCAAACAATATATATCCACAAATCCAGCCCTAAGAAAACACTAGAAGGAAAACACCAAACCAAGGAGGATAACTACATTCAAGAAAACACAGGAAATAAGTAATTCCATTCCAGCAAGGGAACCACATACAAACATGCACACATAACACCTCCAACATCAAAGAACAGGAAATAAAATTCACTGGTCATTAATATCTTATAACATCAATGGACTCAATTCCTCAATAAAAAGACACAGTCTAACAGAGTGGATGCAAAAACAGAATCCATCATTTTACTGCATACAAGAAACACACTTCAGCAACAAAGATAGAGAACTAAAAGAAGTTTTCCAAGCAATCAGACGCAAGAAAGAAGCTGGAGTAGCAATTCTAATATATAATAAAATAGACTTTCAACCAAAAGTAACCAAAAGAGACAGGAAAGAACACTTCATATACATCAAAGGCAAAATGTACCAAGATGATATCTCAATTCTGAACATCTATGTGCCAAATATAATGGCACCCACATTTGTAAAAGAAACATTGCTAAACTTGAATTACACATTGTTCCCCACACATTAATAGCGGGAGACTTTAACATGCTATTCTTACCAATTGACAAGAGATCCAGACAAAAACTAAACAAAGAAATAATGAAACTGACATTATGAATTAAATAGACCTACCAGACATCTACAGAATATTTCACCCAAACACAAAACAATATACATTCTCAGTAACTCATGAACCCTTCCCCAAAACTGACCCAGTTGTCAGTTACAAAGCAATTTTCAAAAGGTACAAGAAAGTTGAAATAATATCTTGTATCTCATCAGACGACAATGGTTTAAAGCTGGACTTAAACAACAAAAGAAAACACCAGAAAACCTATGCATTCATGGAGACTGAACAACTCTGTACTCAATGATCTCTTATGAACATTTATGCAAAAATACTCACAAATCAAATCCAGGAACACATCAAAAGCATCATCTACCATGATCAAGTAGGCTTCATCCCAGAGATGCAAGGATCATTCAATATACAAAAGTCTAAGTGGGTCAGTGGTGGCACATGCCTTTAATTCCAGCACTTGGGAGGCTGAGGCAGGCAGATTTATGAGTTTGAGATCAGCCTGGTCTACAGAGTGCATTTCAGGACAGCCAGGGCTATACAGAGAAACTCTGTCTCAAAAAACCATATATATATATATATATATATATATATATATATATATATATATATA
>JANHMN010000004.1:153071731-153205110 GCA_030674055.1 Rhabdomys pumilio
ATATATATATATATATATATATATATATATATATATATATATATATAATATATAAATAAATAATATATATATTAAATTATATATATATATAACATATATATATATTCTACATTATAAATAAGCTGAAAAAAGTCACAAGATCATCTCATTAGATGCTGAAAAAGCCTTTTACAAAATCCAACACCTTTTCATGTTAAAATTATTAAAGAGATTAGGAATTCAAGGCCCACACCTAAACATAATAAAGGCAATATAAGAAAAACTATCAGCCAATATCAAATTAAGTGGAGATACTTGAAATAATTCCACTAAACTCAGGGACAAGACAGGGCTGCCCATTCTCTCCTTATCTTTTTAATACAGTACTTGAAATTCTAGCCAGAGAAATAAGACATCTAAAGGCAATCAATGGGATACAAATTAAAAAAAATGTCAAAGTAATACTATTTGTAGATAATATGACTGACTATATAAGTGACCCCCAAAATTCTACTAGAGAACTCCTATAGCTGGTAAACACCTTCAGCAAAGTAGCTGGATAACAAAGTTAACTAAAAAAAAAAATTAGTAGTTCTTCTTTTTACAAATGATAAATGGGTGGAAAATAAATTAGAGAGTAACACCATTATCAATAGACATGAATAATATAAAATATCTTTGTAACTCTAGCCAAGAAAGTTAAAAACTTTTATCACAAAAACTTCAAGTCACTGAAGAAAGAAACTGATGAAAATATCAGAAGATGTAAAGATCTCCCAGGCTTATGGATCAGTAGGACTAATAGTGAAATTGGCCATCTTACCAAAAGCAATTTACAGATTCAGTGCAATTCCCTTGAAAAAATTCAACACAAGTCTTTACAGACCTTGAAAATCAATTCTCAGGTTCATATGGAAAAACAAAAAGCCCAGGAAGGTAAAACAATCTTGAACAATAAAAGAACTTGTAGAGATAGCATCATTTCTGACTGCAAGTTGTACTACAGTGCAATGATAATGAAAACTGCATGATATTGGTATAGAAACAAAGGGATTGATCAATGGAATTGAATCAAAGACCCTGAAATAAACCCACACAGCTATGGAGACTTGATTTTTGACAAAGAAGCCAAAACCATACAATGGCAAAAAGAAAATATCTTCAACAAATTATGCTGATCTAACTTGATGTTTGCATGTAAGAATGCAAATAGATTCATATCCATTACTGTCCATGAAACTGAAGTCCAACTAGATCAAAGACCTCAATATAAAACCAGATACATTAAATCTAAATAGAACAGAATGTGGGAAATTGACTTGAACACATTGATACAGGAGAAAACTTTCTAAACAGAACACCAGTGGCTCAGGCTCTAAGATCAACAATTGTTAAATGGGACTTCATAGCTTCTGTAAAGCAAAGGACACTGTAAATAGGACAAAATAGCAGACTATAGGTTGGAAAATAATCTTCACAAACCCTACATCTGACAGGGCTAATAGCTAAAATATTTAAAGAACTCAAGAAGTTAAACACCAACAACACAAATAAACCAATTAAAAATGAGGCACACAGTTAAACACAGAATTCTTAACAGAGGAATCTCAATTGTTCAAGGAGCACTTTAAATAATGTTCAAAGTCCTTAGTCATCGGGGAAATACAAACTAAATGAGAGTCCATCTTATACCCATCAGAATGGCTATGTTCAAAAGCTCCAGTGATAGCACAAGCTGCCTAGGATGTGGAGGAAGTAGAACAGTCCTTCATTGGTGGTGAGAGTGCAAACTTGTACAACCACTTTGGAGATCAATTTGATGGTTTCTCAGAAAAATAGTAATAGTTCTACCTGATGACCCCAATATACCACTCCTGGGCATATACTCAAAAAAGATGCCCCACTATACCACAGGGACAGTTGTTCAACTTGTTTATAGCAGCTTTATTTATAATAGCCAAAAACCAGAAACAACCTAGATGTTCCTCAACTGAATAATGGATAAAGAATATGTGGTACATCTACACTATGGAATACTATCCAACTATTAAAAACCAAGACATTATGAATTGTGCAGGCAAATGGATGGAACTTAAGAATATAATCCTGAGTGAGGACATGTATGATATGTACTTACTTATAAGTGGATCTTAGCCATAGAATACAGAATACCCATACTCTACTCCACAGACCCAATGAAGCTAAACAAGAAGGGAGGCCCATGTGAGGCTGCTTTAATTTTACTTAGAAGTAGGAATATAATAGTTGTAGAAGGCAGATAGAGGGAAGGAATTGGAGGGGAGAAGGGATGGGGAGGGAAACGGGGCTGGTTCAGGAGTAGGTGTGGGGAGGGCCAGGAGAGATGGCTAGATGGCCATGAAAATAAATGGAAATCTGCAGCTGGTGGGGGTCTGAGGGTAGGAGGCCTCTAGAGGAGGTGCCAGAGACTTTGAATAGGAGGGGTGTCCAAGAATCAGTGGGGGGTGACCTTAGGTGAGACTCACTGCATTGGGGGTATAGAACCTGAAAAGGTCACCTCCTGTAGCCAGGCAGAAACCCCATTGGAGCAATAGAGACACTAACCTAGCCACAAAACTTTCAACCCAAAATTATTCTGTCTACAAGTAATGCAGGCATGGGGGATGGAGCAGAGACTGAGGGAATGGCCAACCAATAACTGTTGAAGTAATTATTTTAAATGGTCACTGGTCAAACCAACTATCTAAGCTGTGGCAGCTCTGCCTAGCTCAGCCGTCATGTTCTGTGGCCAGAGGCCATGTGCATGGTGCAGTTAGAAACGGCCAGCCAGAAACACCAGCCCTGCTACCCATGAGATGCCAGCGTGGGAGATGGCTCTGCCAATCTTCCACGCTGTCTCCACAAGGCTGGGCATTGCCCAGACCATCTCACCAACCATGCGGCCTCGGTACAAATGAGACTCTAATGCTTAGATTATCCAAAGGCTTATATGTTTGGTAATGATCAATAACAAGATACTCACTCAATCAGAGGTGTAACCCAATACCCAACTGTTGTAGCCCATACTCTGCCTGGCTTGGGGACCAATATGTCCCGGCCTGCGCTGTTGCTCTGGTCTACGGTTCAGGGTCGCGAAGAATGGAGACAAGACAGAGGATCTGTAGTCAAGACTTGTTTACTGTCTCCACCATACACACACCACTACACCTACTACTACTACACCACCCCACTACTAGGAAATCCTGGGTATTTATAAGCACAAGCAGGAGGACACAGGTGAAAACATTTTACCACGTGCACTATGTAGCTGGGTTCACTAAACAGCAAAACAAGCTATGTGGGATAAACAAGATATTTGTCAGAGTGTGCTCAGCTGTTGTAGGCTGTTGAAAACCAAGTCTCTCATCAGGGTATATGGCTCCAGATGGCTGCAAAGTTGATAGCTGCTTTCTAGCCGCTTTCTGCTAAAAGTCAGCTTCCAACACCCAACCTAGATATACCAACTACCTTTGACTGCTAGAGACACTCCATAGAACACCCGCCTCCATTTTCCCCCCTCTCTCTCATTCCTCTCCTAGCACTTCCTCTTTCTTCTCCTTTTCCTCTTCTTACTCCTCCTCTTTCTCTCCTTTCTTTTCCCACAATATCTCCTTCTACAAATTATTTGCCTAACTAGAGACCCATCTTATGGGCAAGCACCAATTCCTGACACTATTAATTATAACAGTATAATTATATATGTCTAACACATGGCTGTCCTCTGAGAGGGTCCACTCAGCAGCTGACTCAGACTGATGCAGATACCCACACCAAAACAGGGAATGGAGCTTAGTGACTCTTATGGAAGAGCTGGGGGAATGATTGAGAGCCCTGATGGGGATAGGAACTCTACAGGAAGAACAACAGAGTCAACTAACCAGGACCCTTGGGGCTCTTAGGGACTAAACCACCAATGAAATAGTATATCTGGGTTGGACGAAAGCTTACACACACACACACACACACACACACACACACACACATATACATATACACATATATATGATGTACAGCTAAGTCTTTATGTGAATCTCAAACATCTGGAGCAATGGTTATCCCAAAACCTGTTGCTTGTGTATAGGATATATCCTTCTAGCTGTGTTGTCTTGTCTGACCTCAGTGGGAGAACACATGCCTAACTCCACAGAGACTTGGTGTGAAGGGGTTGGGGGAATACTGGCCCTGCCCTCTCAGAGGAGAAGGTGAGGGGGTCATGGAGAGGAGATTGTAGGACAGGGTAACCAGGAGGAGGGCAATAATGGTGATATAAATGAATAAAAATAAATAAAGAAAACAAGTAAAGTACATAAAAAATACATCTATGAGAAAAAAAAAACCCTTAGTAGACAAAAAAAAAAAAAAAAAATCATGGTAAGCTGCTTGATTTCTAATGAGAGACAGAAAAGGTTAAATCCAAATAGGAAGGGAGGTGGGGAGTAACTGGGAGGAGTAGACACAGGGGAGACTATAATCAGGATATATTATGTGTGGAAAAACATCTATTTTCAATAAAATAAATAAATCATGACAATCATGAAAAAGGTATCCATTGCATCTGCCCATTGTTACTATTTATATGTTTTTCAACACATGTAGTTTGCCTTTGTGATTTCACACTTTAGTCATGTGACTCCTCATACCCTCAGAATATAAACTGACGCTCTGAGTAAAGTTGGCTCCTGCATGAGGCTTTTGTTCCATTCTTCCAGGTCCCACAGCTGCCTTTCTCTACTTTATTACATTCCAAACATAATTTTTTAAATGCAGTAATTTGCTACAAAGATATTTTTAAATGTTTGTTGTTCTGGGTCTGTCCAATACAAGATATACTTATTTCTTTTTCCTTTAAAAAATTCGTCCGCATGTACATCTGTGTGCCATGTATATGTAGTATCTGAAGATGCCAGAAGAGAGCGTTAGATCTTCTGAAATTGGAATTAGAGATGGTTGTTCAGTCTTTATATGGATGCTCGGAATCAAACCAAAGGTTCTCTGAAAGAACAGGTCATGCATTTAACTATCGAGACATCTGCCAGTCCCTTCCTTAAAAATGTTTAATATTAGCTTTTTAAAATACTTTTCCTTTAGCAATATCTTCTTAATATAGTTATTACTTTTGGATTTGGTCTTTGAGCTATTTTATGTTTATTATCCCATATTTTCTATTCTTTACATCTTTAATTTTTATCTTCAGTATTTGTTACATTTACTCATCCCCCCCTTTTTTTCTTTCTTTGCTTCCTTCCTTATATCTACCTGTAGGTGACTCAGTTTAACAAATCAGCCTGAGTTTGCCTGGGACACCCCCTTCCCTTTTAGTTTTCCACTTACCAAGGAGATGGATACAATTTAATTTCCTCTCCACTAAGAGGTGGAATTTGTGGTTGGTCTTAGAGGTCAGGTGCTCCTTCTGAGGATGTGGTCTGAGATTACTTGCCTGTATGGAACTGGTGGGGTAACTTGATTAGGAGAAGGAAACCTTCTATAGCTGCTGAGATAAGCATCACGAATATTACTACATCTGTCTAACTATTGTATGTATTTCTCTGACAGTGTCCTGATTCAAACAGATGTGTATATTACTTTCTAAAACCCAACAGCTGCTAAATAAGTTAAAAAGGAAGATTTGAGGCAGAATTTTGAAATAATTTGGGTTATTGGGTGATTATATCAGGTTGATTTGACCATCATCACTTTTAATTTACTTCTGGCTAATTATAAGACTGAGATGAAACTTGTATTTTTAAACATCACTTGTATTTTGCATTGAATATTTTATAAATTTAACTTGTAGGACTTCACTGGGAAGGATCAACTTTATAAGACATTGAGAGAAAGCACTAATAAAAATAAGTGGGCAATAGTGCCTGATGAAAGATAAGGGAAACGAAGAGAGACTGGTGGTAAAGGAGAGAGAGCTTTGTGTGATTCTTATGAACAGCTTGAGATGGAGACTCAATGAGGATAGTCTCATCAATGAGCTGGAGATGAGCAAGAGGGCTGACAGATGTGAAGACAGATGGGCAGACAGATGTCAAGGAGAAGAATAAAAAATAATATGTAGTGAAGGCAGAGGCAAGTTCTTAGGATTTGTTTGTTTTAGGAAGATCAAAAATAATTCTGAACTATAGCGATAACTGGCACCAACCGTGGAAAAATTTGGACAGGAGGAAAGCAAAATTGAAATTCCAAACAGCAATGCTGACTGAGTTTTGAGCTAGGTCCCTGTGGGTGGGGAGGCAGGGAATTCATGTGGTTACCAGAGAGCTAGAGAGCCATGCCTACACCTACACCAACCATCAGTTTGTCAGACTATCCTCCAATGATGCTCACTAAATGAGTAATCCTGTGGTAATGGCAGAAACAGATTTGCATCTGTGCTCAAAGGACAGTACTAAATATTATTCTTTATTATTCAATTACATTTGATAAACTCCTGATTGCTTACTGTTCAGGCCTTTAAAAATGTCTGTTTTCTGTAGGTTTTGGCTCTCTGTACATAAGACAGCCTTACATATGGTTTCTCAGGTGAGCACAATGAGGAAAGGGTAGCAGAAAGAGGCATTAACACTTTGTCCTCTTGAAAATCCCTTCTCAGTGGCTTCTACTGTGAACACGACTGACTTTGAGGCTTCCAAGGTGAAAATCCCATTTTTTTTTCATTGAAGGTCTATTTAATCTATTCTGAAGATATGACAAAATTGAATACTCTTAAGTTGTTGTCAGGGTTTTTTTCCAACTATCTCTAAGGTGGATGAGTTCACAGCTGATGGGTCTGCCCAGTGGATATCTTTGGGGAATTTTGTTAGGATTGTTTTTCGATTCTCTGTAGGACTTGATGAAGCTGGGAAGATATGATGAAAAGTCTGGATTTATGTGACGTTTATGTCTTCTTACCTCAGTTGGAACAGAGGGGACAAGTTAATATTAATTTAGTTATTATTTTATTTATTTATAATACAGCTGTTACCCCTCTCCTTGTCCCACCTTCCACAGTTCCTCATCCCATTCCTCCTCTCTATCACCCCATATCCTAGAGGATATTCCCCCATCCTCAGGCCTTCTCTCTCCCCGAGGCCTCAAGTCTCTTGAGGATTATGAATATCTTCTTCCACTGAGGCCAGACCAGGCACTCCTCTGCTATGTATGTCTGGGTGCTCCCAGGAGTCAGGGTTAGTTGAGTGTGCTGGTTTTGCTATGGGGTTGTCCTTCTCTTCCACTTTTTCCATTCTTGCCCTAATTCATCTGTAAGGGTCCCAGACTTCAGTCCAACGACTGGGTGTAAGTATCTGCGTCTGTCTCAGTCAGCTGCGGGTTGAACCTCTCAGGAGCTGTTAGGCTCCTGTCTGTAAGCACATCATAGCATCAGTGACAGTATCAAGCCTTGGTGTCTCCCCTTGAGATGGAACCCCAGTTGAATCAGTAACTGGACTGCCTTTCCTTCAGTTTCTTCACCAGTTTTGTCCCTGAAGTTCTTTTTAGATAGGAACACTTCTTGGTCAGAAATTTTGACTGTGGGTTGGGAACACCATCCCTCCTCTTGAGGCCCTGTCTATCTACTGGAGGTAGACTCTTTGATTTCCCTCTCCACGCTGTTGGGCACTTCATTTAAGGTCACTTTCAGTGAGTCCTGAGAATTTCTCACCTGCCAGGTTTCTTATACTTTCTAGAGGGTCTCCCCACCTTTTGCTGCTGCATATTTCCATTCATTCTGCTGGTCCTCTGGGCTTCTCTCCTGTCTCCACCCTATATTTAATTCTGTTCCCCTTTTTTCCTCCCCTCTCCCACCCAAGTCACTCCCTCCCTCTGCTCCTCATGGCCTTTCTGCTTGTTAAATTTCTTAAATTCTGTGGGTTGTATCCTAGGTATTCTGCACTTTTTAGTTAATTTCCATTTATTAGTGAGTAAATACCATGTATATCAATTTGGGTCTGGGTTACCTCACTCAAAATAATACTGTCTAATTTCATCCATTTGCCTGCAGAACTCATGATGTCCTTGTTCTTAGTAGCTGAATAACATTCCATTGTGTAAATGAGCCACAGTTTCTGTATCCATTTTTCGTTTGAGGGACATCTGGGTTGTTTCCAGCTTCTGGCTATTACAAATAAGGCCACTATGAACATCATGGAGCATGTGTCCCTGTGGTATGGTGGGACATCTTTTGGGTATATGCTCAAGAGTGGTATAGCTGGATCTTTAGGTAGGTTTACTTCCAATTTTCTGAGGTACTGCCAGATTGATTTCCAGTAATGGAGGACTGTTCTTTCTCCACATTCTTAGCAGTATGTGCTGTCATCTAAATATTTGATCTTAGCCATTCTGAATCTCATGGTCATTTTGATTTGCATTTGCCTGATGACTAAGAACTTTGAACAGTTTTTCAAGTAATTCTCAAACAACCTCTGTTTTGAATTTAGTTCTGTATCCTATTTTGTAATTGTGTATTTTTGCACTGATATTCATAAGCCAAATTGGTGTGAAGTTCTTTTTCTTTGTTGTTTCTTTTTGTGATTTAGGTATCAGAGTAACTGTGGCATCATAGAATGAATTAGGTAGTATTCCTTCTTCTTCTATTGTAAGAATTAGTTTGAGGAGTATTGGTATTAGCTCTTCTTTGAAGGTCTGGTAGAATTCTGGACTAAAGCCATCTGGCCTTGGACGTTTTTTTGCGGGGGTGGATTTTAATGACTTCTATTTCCTTAGGGGATATGGGGCTGTTTAGATAGTTTACCTAATTTTGGTACTTGTTATCTGTCTAAAAAGTCATCCATTTCATTTAAATTTTCCAGTTTTGTTGAGTAAAGAAAGACTTTTGTAGTAAGATCTAATGATTTTTTTTAAAAAATTTCTTCAGTTTCTGTTGTTATGTCTCTCCTTTCATTTCTGATTTTGTTAATTAGGATATTGTCTCTGTGTCTTCTGGTTTCGTATGGCAAAGGGTTTATCTATCTTGTTGATTTTCTCAAAGAACCAGCTTTTGTTTTTTTTGATTCTCTGTATTATTCTCTTTGTTTCTAATTAGTTGATTTCCTGCAGTTGAGTTTCTGGGTGTGTTTCCCACTTTTTGTTCTAGGGCTTTCAGTTGTGCTGTTAAGTTGCTAGTATAGAATCTCTTCAGTTTCTTTACCAGGGCACTTAATGTTATGACATTTAGTACTGTTGTGACATTGTGTTCCATATGTTTGGGTATGCGGTGTCTTTTACTACTTAGAAACATGAATTTCAAATTGTTAGAGTCACCTCCAAATATTCTGGTCAAAAAATTCTTTAGGGGTTTGGTTCTTTTTTGTTGGTATATTTGATCTTCTAGGAAAGGAACATGTATGTCCGTTCAGTCTAAGGATAAGAAGAAGTCACTGCTTTCTATTAGTTCCATCTGTCTCCCAGAAGGGTTACCTGGTAGGACTGAAGGACAGACTTTTCAGAAGCTTTTCTGTCCCTTGGCTTTTCATTTCAGTGCTACACGTAGCAACAAATCCTTAGCTGCTGTCCTTCAGCTGGCCTCTATAAATGACAGATGTAGTCTTACCTGTGCTAGCTTGCTCTGTCTACACCATGAAGTGTTTTTGTTAAGAAGTAGTTACTGACAGATACACTGATGATGCACTTTTAATGCTATGTCTTTTTCTTAATTTGAATGCCAATGGTTTTAGCTCATACTTGTGAATTCCCCCCCCCCCCCTTACTGGTTTTGCACCTCTAATCCTAATCCAAGTGGCCAAAACCTAAGAGGCAGAGGAGTAGCCTGATTTACCATTAGCATGTATCTTTTGATCATGCTGTTCCTGACAACCCTTCTATAACTAAGTGTGTTAGCGTCTTGGCTTCTCTCACAATCTTTCTAAGATA
Organism: Rhabdomys pumilio; assembly: GCA_030674055.1. NCBI lineage: Eukaryota > Metazoa > Chordata > Mammalia > Rodentia > Muridae > Rhabdomys > Rhabdomys pumilio. The sequence continues at coordinate 153,081,581 of JANHMN010000004.1, forward strand.
ATCATTCCATTATGAGACCTCCAAATTTTAACCTTTATCTTTGTCTTTGATTATTGAAAGTACATATAGACTCTCCTGAGTCATTTAAAACATTGAACATACCAGAACAGGGTTTCATTTAATCATCAATTTCTTTCTTTCTGCTTACCATGAGAGAAAGTAACACTTTTAGAATAAAAAAGGTTTTGCTGTAACTGTTATTTCCTTGGAACACAGGCTCCAGTAACAATTTTGGACCAGCCATCTCACTCAAGTTTGGCAGATGAGGATGCTCAGATGTCATGTGCTGTGTCAGCAGTACATTGCTATTTTACAAAACAGCATATGCTCTTTGGCATCTGATTGGCGTTTTTTTATGGTATACTTTTAATGCTTTTTTTTTAAATCAGAGAACAAACCCAAAAGATCCATGCTTTCTTTCTTTCTTTTTTTTTCTCTTTTTTTATTAGATATTTTATTTGTTTACATTTCAAATGTTATCCTCTTTCCAGGTCTCACCTCTGGAACCTCTCTCTTATCCCCCCTCCCCTGCCTCTATGAGGGTACTCCTCCACTCCCCCACTCACTCCCCACCTTCCTGCGCTGGCATTCCCCTACACTGGTGCATTGCAACCTCTCAGGCCCACAGGCCACTTCTTTCACTTACGTCCAACAAGGCCATCCACTGTCACATATGCAATGGGTCTCTCCATATGTACTCTTTGGTTGGTAGTCCAGTCCCCTGAAGCTCCCATGAGGTCTGGCTGGTTGACACCTTTGCTCCCCCCATGTGGTTGCAAACTCCCCTAGCTCCTTCAGTTCCTTCTCTAACTCCTTCATAAGGGACTCAGAGCTCCGTCCAATGACTGGCTGCGAGCATCTGCCTCTGTATCTATGAGGCTCTGGCAGAGCCTTTCAGAAGATAGCCATATCAGGCTCCCATCAGCAAGCACTTCCAGGTGTTTGGGTTTGGTGACTGTATATAGGATTGATCCCCAAGTGGGGCAGTCTCTAGATGGCCTTTCTTTCAGTCTTTGTCCCACATTTTATCTCCATATTTTCTCCTGTGAGTATTTTGTTCCTCCTTTTTTAAAATTTATTTTTATTGGATATTATATTTACATTTCAAATTTTATCCCCTTACCCCCATCACCCCTACAACCCAGGAACCTCCTATCCCATCCCCTCTCTTCATGCTTCTATGAGAATGTGCTCCAACCTACCCCTCACTCCCACCTCCCCACCCTCAAATCCGGCCCCCTACCCCCCGCCACTACTCAGTGTTCAGCCTTCATGGGACCAAGGATCTCCTCTCCCACCTATGCTCGACAAGGTCATCCTTCCCTACATGTACAGATGGAGTCATGGGTTTCTTCCTATGTGCTCCCAGGCTGGTGGTTTAGACCCTGGGAGCTCTGGTTGGTTGGTATTGTTGCTCTCCTCATGGGGCCACAAACCCTATCAGCTCCTTCAGTCTTCTCTCTAACTCCTCCATTAGGAAGCCCTGATCAGATCAGTGGTTAGCTGTGAGCATCCATCCGCCTCTGAATGTGTCAGACTCTGGCAGACCTCTAAGGAGACAGCTATATCAGGCTTTTGTCAGCAGCACTTCCTGATATCCACATCAGTGTCTACCTTTGGTGACTGTACATAGATTGGGTACCCAGGTGGAATGGTCTCCAGATGGCCCCTCCTTCAGTTTCTGTCCCATACTTTGTCTCCATATTTGCTCCCTTGAGTATTTTTGTTACTCCTTCTAAGTAGGACGGAGGCATCCATACTTGGTCTTCCTTCTTCATGAGCTTCATGTGGTCTGTGAGTTGAGTCTTGGCTATTCCAAGTTTTTGGGCTAATATCCGCTTATCAGTGAGTAAATACCATGTGTGTTCTTTTGTGATTGAGTTAGCTCATTCAGGATGATATTTTCTAGTTCCATCCATTTACCTAAGAATTTTTCAAATTCATTATTTTTAATAGCTAAGTAATATTCCATTGTGTAAATGGACCACTTTTTTTTTGTATCCATTCCTCTGTTGAAGGACATCTGGGTTCTTTTCAGCTTCTGGCTATTATAAATAAGGCTGCTATGAACATAGTGGAGCATATGTCCTTGTTATATGTTGGAGCATCTTCTGGGTATATGCCGAGGAGTGGTATAGCTGGATACTAAGATAATGCTATGTCCAATTTTTTGAGGAACTGCCAAACTGACTTCCAGAGTGGTGGTACCAGCTTACAATCCTACCAACAATGGAGGAGTGTTCCTCTTTCTCTACATCCTCACCAGCATCTACTATCACCTGAGTTTTTGATCTTAGCCATTCTGACAGGTGTGAGGTGGTATCTCAGGGTTGTTTTGATTTGCATTTCCCTGATGACTAAGGATGTTGAGCATTTCTTAAGGTGCTTCTCAGCCATTTGAGTTTCCTCTGTTGAGAATTCTTTGTTTAGCTCTGTATCCCATTTTTTAATAGGGTTATTTGGTTGTCTGGAGTATAATTTCTTGAGTTCTTTGTATATATTGGATATTAGCCCTCTATCAGATGGAGGATTGGTAATGACCTTTTCCCAATCTGTTGGCTGCCGTTTTGTCTTATTGACACTGTCCTTTGCCTTATAGAAGCTTTGCAATTTTATGAGGTCCCATTTGTCAGTTCTAAAAGCATAAGCCATTGGTGTTCTCTTCAGGAACTTTTCCACTGTGTCTAGGTATTTGAGGGTCTTCCACACCTTCTCTTCTATTAGTTTCAGTGTATCTGGTTTTATGTGAAGGTCTTTTATTCACTTGGACTTGAGCATTGTACAAGGAGATAAGAACTGATTAATTTGCATCCTTCTACATGCTGACCTCCAGTTGAACCAGCACCATTTGCTGAAAATGCTGTCCTTTATTCACTGGATATGTTTAGCTCCTTTGTCAAAGATCAAGTTACCACAGGTGTATGGGTTCATTTCTGGATCTTCAATTCTATTCCATTGATTTTCCTGCCTGTCTCTGTATCAATATCATGCAGTTTTTGTCACTATTGCTCTGTAGTAAAGCTTGAGATCAGGGATAGTGATTCCCCCAGAAGTTCTTTTATTGTTGAGAATAGTTCTTGATATCTTGGGATTTTTTGTTATTCCAAATGAATTTGCAAATTGCTCTTTCTATCTCTATGAATAATTGATTAGGAATTTTGATGGGGCTTGCATTGAATCTGTAGATTGCTTTTGGCAAGATGGCCATTTTTATATATTAATCCTGCCAATATAGGAGCATGGGAGATCTTTCCATCTTCTGAGATCTTTGATTTCTTTCTTCAGAGACTTGAAGTTCTTGTCATACAGATCTTTCACTTGCTTGGGTAGATTCACTCTAAGGTATTTTATGTTATTTGTGACTATTGTGAAGGGTGTCATTTCCCTAATTTCTTTCTCCGCATGTTTATCCTTTGAGTAGAGGAAGGCTACTGATTTGTTTGAGTTGATTTTATATCCAGCCACTTTACTGAAGTTGTTTATTAGGTTTAGGAGTTCTCTGGTGGAAGTTTTGGGGTCATTTAAGTATACTATCATATCATCTGCAAATAGTGAAATTTTGACTTCTTCCTTTCCTATTTGTATTCCTTTGACATCCTTTTGTTTTATAATTGCTCCGGTTAGGACTTCTTATACTATATTGTATAGGAGGGTGAGAGTGGGCACCTTGCCTAGTCCCTGATCTTAGTGGGATTGCTTCCAGTTTCTCTCCATTTAGTTTGATGTTGGCTACTGGCTTGCTGTATATTGCTTTTACTATGTTTAGGTATGTGCCTTGAATTTCTGATCTTTCCAAGACTTTTAACATGAAGGGATGTTGAATTTTGTCAAATGCTTTCTCAGCATCTAGTGAGATGATCATGTGATTTTTTTCTTTGAGTTTATTTATGTAGTGGATTACATTGATGGATTTCAGAATATTAAACCATCCCTGCATTCCTGGGATAAAGCCTGCTTGATCATGATGGATGATTGTTTTGATATGTTCTTTGATTTGGTTTGTGAGAATTTTATTGAGTATTTTTGCATCAATATTCATAAGAGAAATTGGTCTGAAGTTCTCTTTATTTGTCAGGTCTTTGTGAGGTTTAGGTATAAGCACAATTGTAGCTTCATAGAACAAATTGGGTATTGTTCCTTCTGTTTCTATTCTGTGGACTAGTTTGAAGAGAATTGGTAGTAGGTCTTCCTTGAAGGTCTGATAGAATTCTGCACTAAAACCATCTGGTCCTGAACTTTTTTTGGTGGGGGGACTTTTAATGACTGGTGCTATTTCTTTAGGGGTTATGGGACTGTTTAGATGGTTTATCTGCTCCTGATTAAATTTTGATACCTGGTATCTGTCTAGAAAATTGTTCATTTCATTCACATTTTCCAATTTTGTTTAATATAGGCCTTTGTACTAGGGATCTTATGACTTTTAATTTCCTCAGTTTCTGTTGTTATGTTTCCCCTTTCAGTTCTGATTTTATGAATTTGGATACTGTCTCTGTGCCCTTTGGTCAGTCTGGCTAAGAGTTTATCTATCTTGTTGATTTTCTCAAAGAACCAGCTCCTGGTTTTGTTGATATTTTGTATAGTTCTTTCTATTTCTACTTGGTTGATTTCAGGCCTGAGTTTGATTATTTCCTGCTTTCTACTCCCCTTGTGTGTATTTGCTTCTTTTTGTTCTAAAGCTTTCAGGTGTGCTGTCAAGTTGTTAGTGTATGCTCTTTCCAGTTCCTTTTTGCAGGCACTTAGAGCTATGAGTTTTCCTCTTAGTATTGCTTTCATGGAGTCCCACAAGTTTTGGTATGATGTGTCCCATTTTCATTAAATTCTAAAAAGTCTTTAATTTCTTTCTCTATTTCTTCCTTGACCAAGTCATCATTGAGTATTGTTCAGTTTCCATGTGTATGTGGGCTTTCCATTGTTTTTATCATTATTAAAGAGTAGCCTTAGTCCATGGTGGTCTGATAGGATGCAAGGGATTATTTCAATTTTTTTGTATCTGTTGAGGCCTCTTTTGTGACCAATTATATGGTCCATTTTGGAGAAGGTACCATGATGTTCTGAGAAAAAGATATATATATATATTTTGTTTTAGGATGAAATGTACTATAGATATCAGTTAAATCCAATTGGTTCAAAACTTTTGTTAGTTTCATTGTGTCTTGGCTTAGTTTTTGTTTCCATGATCTGTCCATTGCTGAGAGTGGGGTGTTGAAATCCCCTACTATTATTGGGTGAAGTGCAATGTATGCTTTGAGCTTTAGTAAAGTTTCTTTTATGTATGTGGGTTCCCTTGCATTTGGGGCATAGATGTTCAGAATTGAGAGTTCATCTTGGTACATTTTTCTTTTGATGAATATGAAGTATCTTTCCTTATCTTTTTTGATTACTTTTGGTTAAAAATCGATTTTATTTAACATTATAATCACTACTCCAGCTTGTTTCTTGGGACCATTTGCTTAGAGATTGTTTTCCATCCTTTTACTCTGAAGTAGTTTCTGTCTTTTTCACAGAGGTGCGTTTCCTGTATGCAGCACAATTCTGGGTCCTGTTTATGTATCCAGTCTGATAGTCTACGTCTTTTTATTAGAGAATTGTTTCCATTGATATTAAGAGATATTAAGGAAAATGATTGTTGCTTCCTGTTATTTTTGTTATTAGAGGTGGAATTATGTTTGTGTAACTATCTTCTTTTGAGATTGTTGGAAGATTACTTTCTTGCTTTTTCTAGGTTTTAGTTTCCCACCTTGTGTTGGAGTTTTCTACTAGTTATCCTTTGAAGTTCTGGATTTGTGGTAAGATATTGTGTAAATATGGTTTTGTCATGGAATATCTTGGGTTCTCTATCAATAGTGATTGGCAGTTTTGTTGGGTATAGTTGTCTGGGCTGGCATTTGTGTTCTCTTAGGGTCTGTGTGATATCAGTCCTGGATCTGATGGCTTTTTATAGTCTCTGGTGAGAAGTTTGGTGTAATTCTTATAGGTGTGCCTTTAGATGTTACTTTACCTTTTTCCCTTACTGCTTTTAGTATTTTTTCTTTGTTTTTCACATTTGATATTCTGATTATTATGTGACAGGAGGTATTTCTTTTCTGGTCTAGACTATTTGGAGTTCTTTATGCTTATTGTATATTTATGGACATCTCTTTTTGTAGGTTAGGAAAGTTTTCCTCTATAATTTTGTTGAAGATATTTACTGGCCCTTTAAGTTGGGAGTTCATCCTCATCTATACCTATTATCCTTAGGTTTGGCCTTCTCATTGTGTCCTATATTTCCTGGATGTTTGGGTTAGTAGTTCTTTGTATTTTGCATTTTCTTTGACAGTTGTTTTTAATGTTTTCCATGGTATCTTCTGCACCTGAGATTCTCTCTTCTATCTCTTGTATTCTGTTGGCGATACTTGTGTCTATGACTCCTGTTCTTTTTCCTAGGTTTTCTACCTCCATGGTAGGCTCACTTTGTGATTTCTTTATTGTTTCTACTTTCATTTTTAGATCCTGGATGGTTTTGTTTAATTCCTTCACCTGTTTGATTTTGTTTTCTTGCAACTCTTTAAGGGATTTTTGTGTTTCCTCTTTAAGTGCTTATACCTGTTTACCTATGTTCTCCTCAAATTCTTTGAGAGTGTTATTTATGTCCTTCTTAAAGTCCTCTATCATCACCATGAGAAGTGATTTTAATTCTGAATCCTGCTTTTCTGGTGTGATGAGGTGTTCAGGGCTTGGTATGATGGGACAATTGTGTTGTGATGATGCCAAGTAACTTTGTATTCTGTTGCTTACGTTCTTGTGCTTGCCTTTTGCCATCTGGTTAACTCTAGTGCTACCTGTACTCACTGTCTCTGACTGGAGCCTGCCTTTCCAGTTATCTTGCTTCTGTCAGAACTCCTCTGGGTCCAGATGTCTCTGTGATCTTGTAATCCTGAACTCCAGCTGCTCTGAGTTCAGTAACTCCTCTAGGTTATCTCAGAATATGGTGTCTCCACAGTAGCAGATCAGCTAGGATTCCGATGCTCTGGGTACAGTGTCTTACCTAGGATGTCTCAGGATAAGGTGTCCACTGCTCTGAGTGTAGTGGCTCCTCTAGGACATCTTACGATATATGTGCCCGCTGCTCTGAGTTCAGTGGCTCCTCTAGGATGTCTCAGGATATGTTGTCTCTCGCTCTGAGTTCTAGAATATCTCGTTATATGGTGTTCACATGGTAGCAGACCAGCAGGGTGTCTGCTCCAGGCACCAGGCCCAGGCGAGGGGCAGAAGGGGAGTGGTATTCTACAGGGGCAGGGTTTGGGTGTCTGCTGGGTCCTGAGCACTCCCTGTCCCCAGTTGTAGCTCTGGGGCAGGCTTAGGGCAGTGGGTGACTATCTTACCTGCTGCTCTGAGTTCAGTGGCCCCTCTAGGATGTCTCGGGATATGGTGTCCACACGGGGAGCAGACCAGCTGGGTGTCTGCTCCAGGCATATGCCCACTCGAGGGGCAGAAGGGGAGTTTTCTTGTTCCTCCTTCTAAGAAGCACTAAAGCATCCACACTTTGTTCTTTCTTCTTCTTGAACTTCATATGGTTGTGAATTGTATCTCAGGTATTCTAAACTTTTGGGCTAATATTCACTTATCAGTAAGTGCATACCATGTGTGTTCTTTTGTGACTGTGTTACCTCACTCAGGATGATGTTATGGGAAATATTAAAAAGTCAGTACCATCCTGCACTATACCCAGCTACTCTCTGCCCTGGTGGGTTGGCCGACCAGGTGCTCATGGGTAGTTCCTGCACTATTCTTAGCTTATGGAGACTTTCTGACTCAGAGCTCCAAAATCTCCACCCAGTTCGATAAATTCCCACTGGTGGTTTGCTACCATGCTTCAAAACTACCACAACCTTTTGTGGTGCACTTCTGGCAAACCCATGCTTTACTGCCACTGTACTTTTCTCTTTGGAACCCAATTGAGCCACTGTATGAAGGAGAACATCACACAAACTTAGTTCAGAATAATGGTAACTCAATCACTGGATGGATCAAGTAGAATCCTGATCTTGTAAGCCATATTAAATCTAAATCCTCTGGGGAGACACTAGTAGCTACATCTTGTCCTCTCGCTGTCCCTGTCCAAAAGCTCCTATCTGTTTCCTGCTTCCTCTCTTCCCTGTCCAACCTGAAAGTTCTGCCTACTCACACAGTGATTGGTTCATTTATTCATTAGGAGATGGTTCACAAGAAGTTACCTGAGTACATGACTGATTCCTTTTTCCAGACAACCCCTCCTGGGAAAGTGGAATTAATAGCAAAATACAAGCAGCACCAGGGCCATCCACAACAGGATGATATTTTCAAGTTTCATCCATTTTGTCTTTGAATTTCATGAAGTCATTGTTTTCAATAGCTGAATAGTATTCCATTGTGTAAATGTACCACATTTTCTGTATCCATTCCTCTATTGAAGGACATCTGGGTTCTTTCCAGCTTTTGGCTATTATAAATATGGCTGCTATAATTATAGTGGAGCATATGTCCTTGTTATATATTGGAGCATCTTCTGGGTATATGCCCAGGAGTAGTATAGCTGAGTCCTCAGGGAGTACAATGTCAACTGCCAGACTGATTCCCAGAGTCGTTATATCATCTTGCAATCTCACCAGTAATGGAGAAGTGTTCCTCTTTCTCCATATTCATACAAATGGTCATACTTTTCTAATCTTTTTCCAGAGGAAACCTTATCAAACAGTTAAAAATTTCTGAGCTTTGGTTTAATTTGTGCTGTGAGCCACAGACTGCAGACTACTCTCCAGTCAAGAAACAGGATCACCTCACTCCCTGAAAACTGTACATAATAGTTTTTTTCCCCTGGAAACCTCAACAGGGAAGCTTCAGAGAGCATACTGTGAGAATGAATACTCCTTCTATTAAAAAAAAATCTGTTCTGTACAGATTCAACATTTAGGTGGAAACTTGGTTTGACCAGAAAATCGAAAGCACAAAAGTACCAGTTTTACTTGTACTACAAGCCAAGACAGTGCTACATAGAACTCCATCTCCCCAACTGTGCTGTGAGCTGGTGAATATGATCAGATAGAACAGCCATTTGTCTTCCTGTAATGACCTGATGTCTCAAGAATTACATTTCTTTCCTGCAATCAATCACTTTTCAGAGTATCTCTGGAAATCAATGTCCAAAATTCAACTTTATTGTTCTTTCTTTCAAGTGAGAAAAGAACAGTCTCAAATGGCTGCATTGTAGGAGCCAGTGAGCAATGTGTCTATATTCTTTCTAGTCAGTTTTGAAAACATATTATTTATTTTACCACATAGCAACCTACTTAGATCTTAAAACCTTATTCTTTCTTTGTTTAATAATGTGTGCTTTTGTACCAGGTCACTTCTTGCTTATTGACCACTTCTTCTAAGAAAATGTCTTTGCATTTGTGTGTGTGTGTGTGTGTGTGTGTGTGTGTGCTACTTTACACATGTGGAAAGCAGAAGACGACTTTCTAGAGGTGGTTATCTCCTTTTACTGTGTGGGCCTCAAGGATTAAGCTCAGATTGTCAGACCTGGTGGTAACTGTCTTTACCCATTGAACCATTTCATCAGCCCTGAACATTTCTAATTTTGGTTGGCATGACATGTTGCCTGAATTGCAAAGTGAATCAAAGAGCTACAAAATTTATAACTACCCTTCAAGACTCACCATCTTTGCCTCTGAAATTTGCATTGGAAGATTTATAAAATGGGAAGTACTTACTGCTCACTTACTATACAGATAAATACCTTGAACAGCTTAGTTACTATAGTTTTATTTCTATTTATTGCAGGGAATTAAAACTTCTTTAAATGACAAAGTAACCATTATTTTTATCTAGTTAACATTACCAGAGCTTTTTTTCAAAAATATTCTTACTTTCTTTCAAACCTTAACTTTTAAAACTATGTCAGCAAAATGTAAGTTTTATACATTCTAGAACGTTTGTTGCTTTAAGATTAATTTTACAGTTTGCCACTAATGGAGGCTGGCTGTTACAGGATCTCTACAGTCAGGAGTAATGATATTTGGATATAATTTACTTTTTATTTGCATTTATGTAAATATATTAGTCCTCTGAGCACACAGAAAACTGGAATTTGCAGAACTGATCCAAAGCTGATTAGTTTCAGGATGTTTCTGGTTTATTTTCAGTTGATTTTCTCATATGTTTATTTTTGTTAATTTTTTTATACAATGTATTTTGACCATGTTTTCTCCTCCCAGATCCTCCTACTTCATTACCTAGCCAACTTTATGTTCTCACAGTCTTAAAAACAAACAAACAAACAAACCCCACAAAACAACAGAAACAAAAATCAAATGACAAAAGACTGGTAAGTCAGAAAAAATGCCTAAACATCACTTCACTAGCACTGAGTAGCTATCCAGCATTCCAGTAGGTATAGTAAATATCCATCTTGTTGAGCAGCTCTCTTATTTTTAATTAGAGAGCTGTTGGTGACTGTCGAGGTATGTGTGTCAATACTGCACCAGTAGCATCGTTATGCCATGCTGATTGTTGATGTGATTTATAGGCATCATAACTGGCTAGGACTGTTGATTGCTTCTGTCCTTTGGAAATTTGCATGAAAGCAGTGAGGAAACATTTAAGTTAGGTCTAGATCAGGTGTTTTAGGTGTTTCAGGTGTTTTTGTGCCCTGTTTCTGAAGTATATATGTCGTCAGCAATAGGGACTTATCTTCTGCCTCTAGGAAATAATCAAGTACAATAATAGGCTGTATGCCTTAGAAATCTTTTAGACAACATTGTCCAAAAACTCAGAAAAGTTCTTTTCATGTCTGGTATTGGGTTGGTTTGTTTGTTTTGAGGTGGTCTTTGGCTCTCAGTGTGAACACTTCTACCCCAGATCACAAAAGTTTATAAAAGCTACAGAGGAAATTGTGTGGTGTTTGAATCATTTATAAAAAGGAAGAAATAAAGTAAGTTCCAGCTGGGCATGTTCAGCAATGCTTGGGAGGCAAAGTGGATTACTATACACAAGGAACCCTCCTGCAGTTAAGTTAGAAATTATCTAGTGTTAAATGAGACCAAAAAAGAAGAAGGAAGTAAAGCTATCTGGATAAAGTTTAATGTTAGAAACTGTTAAAAGGCATAGCATTGCATCCCAGCACTCTTGGACTTTACTGTTCTGACAATAGGAAGTCCCTAAAGTTTTTAAGAAGGTGAGAAAGTAGAAGGTAACACATGTTAAGATAAATAAGGTGGACTTGACAGTCTCGGGGAGAGACTTGATGTAGCTGGATTGATTAGGAAATTTTCTGGGTAGACAAATGATGGTGAATTCTTGGTGCTCTTTTAATGTAAAATCAGAAATTTTATTGTATATAAGGGCTGATTACTCACAACATGAATTTAGTTTAGTTAAGTCTTAAGGATTAGAAGAAATCAATGATATCTCAGGCATGTTGGCTTCTTTATCTACCTTCTTTCTTTTAGGCACAGTCAAAGTTAAACACTTTTGCAAGAGTTTTTATAGACTCTTTCTGCCCTTGCTGTTGCTTATCTGTGCTATGTCTCAGATGTATTTTCTGTTATTTTTGACATAAAATGTAACATTTCGTGTTTTTATAATATCAAAAACTCTTAATAGGTGCAGTTGAGGGGCTGAAGAGAAGGTTCATTGGTTAAGAGCACTGATTGTTCTTCCAGAGGTCCTGAGTTCAATAACCAGCAGCCACATGGTGGCTTACAACCATCTGTAATGGAATCTAATGCTCTCTGCTGGTGGTATGAGAGTGACAGTGTACTCACCTTGTCTTATTCCTGATTTTAGTGAAATTTCTTTGAGTCTTGGGCTCATAGGGACTCACAGAAATTGAACCAACAATTAGTGGGTTTTTATGGGTCTGACCTAGGAATTCTAAATATATATTATGATTGTGTACCTTGTCTTCTTGTGTGACTCCTAACAGTGGGAGTGAGGCCTGTCTCTGATCCATTTGTCTGCTTTTGGGACCCTTTTCCTCCTACTGGATTATTTTGTTTAGCCTTAATATGAGGGGAAGTCTCTAGTTTTATTGTAATTTGACATGCCATTTTGTTTGGTATCCCTGGAAGGTCTGCCCTCTTTTGAAGTGAAATGGAGAAGGAGTGGATCTGGGGAAGGGGAGAGGTGGTGAGAAGAGGCAGAGGAAAAAAGGGAGGGGAAACTGTGTTTGGGATATAATATATGAGAGAATAAAACTAAAAAGAAGTAAAGTTGCTTCCAAGGCTAGGTGTTTCTAACTCAAATCAGAGGTATATTTTAAGCAACAATTTAGAACTCTGTTTGGATGGCTCTTTATCCCAAACCCTCCATTTTCACAAGAATCTGTGAAGTTTGTGCTTTACAGCTTGATTTCACATGCCAGCTAATTTTCTACAATAAATAAAATGTTAAAAACAGTTTGTGTAAAACTGTTTTTATCAATTCTTTTTTATGGTGCATGTTCATGGCAGTCCTTTTAAATAAGTCACGGAGTTAGATAAACCTCTGAACTTAAACTCTTTGTTTGATGCCAGAAGCAGCATATCTTCCCTTGTGCCTGTTCTAGCAGGTTGTAAAGGGTCACTGGCTTTCAAAATTGAATATCCTCATCCCAACACTGATGTAAATAAAGGACAATATTTGAATGTCAGAAACAGTTTTTCTTCCTTTTTCCCATCCTCATTCTCTCTCTGTGCAATGTCTTTTTTGGTTGATTGACACTAAAGAAAACAGAGGCATATGATTAAAGATCTTTCTCTGTTCCCTTCTCTTTGAATTTTTTAGCTAAGAGCAATTGAATCCATTAGTAGCCTTGCTCTAGAGCATCAAGTTGACTTTGCCACTGGGGTCTCTTATCCATTGATGCTATTTAGACCCAACATTAGTTTTTCTTTGAATGGCAAGCATTATTTTTTTTCAAAGACACACACACACACACACACACACACACACACACACACACACAAAGAGAGAGAGAGAGAGAGAGAGAGAGAGAGAGAGAGAGAGAGAGAGAAGCACACACATTTACTTAATATTAAAATTAAGTTGTAGGATTTATGATTAAAATATAACCATAAAAAGTTTTCTTTGCAAAACATTACTTTGTCTTAGTTAATTTAGAATTTCGTTTTCTTAAGAATGATTGTGTACCATATACCTCCTCCATAGAAGGTGGGCTGTGGTGACAGTGCTAGAGTTCCACTTAGCCCACAAGAAAGTAATTCTTGATTCTTATACCTTGTGCAGCGTGCTCATCATTTATAATATTTAAGGTTAAAGTAAGCAAAATCTGAAACTTATAAAGGCTAAAAATGGAGATTTAAAATATGTAATAGAAGTTTAGAAGCAGGGAAGGCTCCAGACATGGTGAAATTTGTATTTAAATAGCTTCATTTTAAGATCTTCCCTCTGCCATCCCTGAGATCCACTGTCTATTGTAGTGAACTCATTCACCTCCAGCAAGATAGTTGCCAGTAGTCTTTGAATTTTGGAGTTTTCTTGTTGTGGTCCGGGACAGAAAGGAACATCACCCGGAAGACCTACAAAGCCATCTTCATACATGCTGTCAGCTCACGATTATTGTGGCTCCTCACATCTCAGTTAGAAAATCTAAAAAAGATGGTGGGAAGCCTATTCTCCTATAGTAGGAGAAAAATAAGATAGGTGATTTAATTAAGAACTCACTAAAAGTCTAGGAATAACAACATCATATATACTTAGGTCACAAGTTTTATGATTCTCCTTAATAACCTTTAGTATGAAATATTCTGAAAGGATTCTTCCCTGAATAAATCTCATCTTTAATGCAAGGGACTTTGAACACATTGAAACCAACAAAATTCAAGATTGAACTAGATTCTCAGCTGATAGATATCTGAAATGCAAGCTCTAGTTGCCTCTTTGTATGTCCTACTGGCTTTGATGTTACTAAATAAGCTAGACTGTGCACTTTAAAGTTCCAGAAATATCTGGAATTTTTATATTTGTACATAAACAAATGCACAAGGAAGTTCAGAGAGAGGAAGACAAAGGGGGATCACTGTCACCTTTTAATTTGTCATGCTAATATCAAAATGCAAATTTAAGTCTTTTATTTTTGCTGGGTGGTGGTGGTGCATGCCTTTAATCCCAGTACTTGGGAGGCAGAGTCAGGCGGATTTCTGAGTTCAAGGCCAACCTGGTCTACAGAGTGAGTTCCAGGATAGCCAGGGCTACACAGAGAAACCCTGTCTTGAAAAAAAAAAAAAAACCAAAAAAAAAAAAATCTTTTATTTTTGACTCTGAAAAATAACAGGATACATTGAAGATATCCTAAGTGAATGTCTAAAGTATTTTTGTTACAATAAATAGTAGATGATATAAAATATATTATATATAATGTTTTCCTACTAGACACATTTGAAATTAATTCATAACCTTAAAACACTACATTTATTTTATAAAAATAAATCTGCCAATGAGAAGACTAATGAAATAGACTCACAAGAAAACACTAAGTACTTCTCAATTGGTTCAGTGGAAAAGACATACAAAAAATTTCAGAATAACTTTAATACTTAAAGACTTAATTTTATTAGTATACTTCAAATTATAATCTATCCTTAGTTGAACAATAGCTATTATACAAATATATAACTTTTGTGATAATTATTAATTTTATAAATGCCAAACAATCTAGTTAGATAATTGGCTATTAATTGTTTTAGGCCCCACTTCAAGTCACAAACTAATTGTGTTCTAAATGTTTGACCTATCTCATTGAAAATACTGTCCCCATATCTATCTCGTATTTCTATAAAGTCCATAGAATATATATTTTGGTTATTGTTACAAGAAAAAATTCAGGAAAACAGCAAAATAGTAGAAATATTCTTCTGGACAAATACCCATATATATGAAATATCATTACAATAAGTTTTGACTTATAAATGGTATTTATAAAAAGTTATATATATAGTCTGACTATATTTAGGAACACACATTCATGTAAAACAATTAATGAAAGAAGAGGTACTTAATTTGAAAGAAAATAGTAAAGAGTATATGGGAAGGTTTGAAGAGACAAAAGGTAAGAGAAAAATTGTGTAATTATATTATAACCTCAAAAATAAAAGAATAAAAGAGAAGAGAAACATGGAGTTCAGAGGGTATAAGTGCCTTGCTCTGGATCACATGGGAAAGAACAGAAATAAAAACTAAGCACATACAACATTTGGCCTGGGGTAGTAGGGGAAGGTTTAGGAGTCTCAAGAGGGGAGTGTTTGCTAGCAGTTGCTTCCCAGTTTAGGAGTGCCCAGCCTTTGAGCTAGTTATGACATATCCAAAATTAACTGGCATGTTTGTGTGTTTTTCACTCACAAATCCAGATTGCTCCTGGTCGGGTGAGCGCATGTGACCAGTGAGGAGGAAAAACGATGTAACTAAATTTGCTGCTACCACTTCCAACTGACATCCAGAAAGAAGATGTAGGTGTCTGTCTTAAAATTGCATGCCACCACGATCTGATGGTGTAAGTCCAGGCTAACTGTTACCTTGTGTTTTTGTAGAGTTTTCTCTTCACAGAAAGTCAGCTATAGGCTCACTAGGTCCAGCTTCTGACATAGAGAATCTATGAAATAATAAATGGACAGCTTCCTTCTAGCTCACCTATATGTAAGTGTTTTTTAAATTAAATCTTCTGGATTAGTTTGTTGTATGTAGGGACATCTGATTCTAGCTAAACATGCAGGCATAGGCTGTTAGCAAGTGAAGGGCTGTTGCCATTCTTTACTGTATGACATCATGTCCTAGGAACATCAGTAGAGTCCCCTGGGGGCTACAGTCATCTTGTTTATCATTAGCTATACTAGATAAACTTTAAATGGGATCTCTGCCATGACTGCTTTTGAACACCTCACAGAGTAGCTCATTGTTTTACTCAAGATGAACAGGTGCAGAAGAATAAGCTATGGGTATGGGCTAAATGACCAAATGCAGCCTGTTCTCATCTTTTCACTTGCCAGTCAGCAACAGTGGAATAAGGGTTTATAGTAGACAATGTGAGTAACTATCAGCATTTTTTCCTGAGACACCAGGGAAAGCCAAGTGCTGATACCAAGGAACAACCATTTTCACGAGAAGCAGTGTACACTAAAGCATTAAAAGTCAAAAGTTGTCTGACATTATTTTCTTCTATTCTGAGGAGTACATGAGAACACCATGGTTCCCGAGGGACCCTGGCAGATGTAGCTTCATCTGGCAGAAGTATTCTAACATGTTTATGCAATTGATGCCCACTTTCTTAACTGCTAATCTTAATGTCTAGGCAACTTGACACTGAATAGGTGTTAAGTCAAGATTTTAGATGACTGTGAATGATGACTTGAATTTTAGGCTCACTAGGCCCAGCTTCTGACACAGTGAAACTGAAATAATAAATGGATAGCCTCCTTCAAGGTCACCATATGTGAGTGTGAATGGTAATGATACCACTGTCTTTTCTAATCTATCTTCAGACAGGGATGTTGAAATGAATGGCAGCAATCAGATACAGACAGCTCTTATTACTACCTAAATATTTCTCATTTTAGTGATGCTTTAAATGTGATGTTGTTCTATAAGAAATATTAACCAAGGAAATTACTTTAGTACTATCTAGGATAATAAGATGTCCTGGACACGGATATTTTAAATTCTAAATATTAAAAATTACTGTTTTGGGGTGGCAGCTGTAGCTTCCATGTGTACAGTCTTAGATCCAACACCCCATACCACATACATAGAAGTTCTCATAAATCATCATTCCAGAATTCACCAAATATCTGGCTAAATATGTTACTATAAAACACTCAGAAATAATAAAATCATGTTCACCTTTACTGAAGTTTATTTTAAGACTTCTATTTCTGTCCAAAATTTTGAGAAATGTATAGTCTACTAAATTTCATAAATTTGAAGATATTATATATCTTATATATAGTAGTTTTTTGAAGTTGATAATGAACCTGTTATATTTCTTATTTTTAGCTACGTTTGTGACTTATAACAACACACAGACTAGCAAACTTAACGTGTCATAAGCAACATGGCAACTGTCAGAATATAAAGATCTAAGTAGATCAGAAAAAGTAGTGAATTGTTTAATGATGGTCATATTAAAGTCAGGACAGTCATAGGAAAAAAATGTTTATTTACCTATACCTGTAAGGAAGACCCTTGTTTTCTTGAACGTGGGTCTGTGCCCTGCTGTGTAGGAGAGAATGGGGGGCACATAAGCATAAACTCAGTGCCTCTACTTTTTCTCTAATGTCAAGGTTGCACAGCTTGCCAGGTTTAGAAGTGACTTTGTCTATGGCATCAGGACCACAGGGTCATGTTAGCACTTCTCTGACTAATGTATGCATTTGATTTTGCACAAAATAGGACATTTTTCTTCTTTTAAATATAATTATTCCTCTTCACTTACATATTAAAATACGTATTCAGAGACTTCTAAATAAAACTTAGGAAAACAGCTCTGCTGGGCAGTAATTTCTTCCTTCTTGGTTAAGTGAAAATCACTTTTGAATCAGAATAACACATTGCTTCTTTGTTTGGAGTGAGAAGTAGTCACAGAACCGAGCATGGAGAAGCCTGGGACATCAGGAGAGATGCATTCTGTAATGAGAGTTGCTTCTGCTGAGTTGCTGTTTTATCAATGTAGGCTGAACTTAATGAAGCCTGGATGGTACAAGTAAGCAAGTCCTTTCCTAGGCTAAGGTGTATCCCTTCTCCCGTGGTCAAACTGATAGTGCATCAAGGTAAACATGAAAGCCTAGCAATCTGTAATTTTTAACTCTCTCTATTTTTCAAGTGAATTGAAGACAAAGTATTCTATGACAAAAACTGAACTGAGTAGAATTTGAGAAAAAAATTGTAATTAAAAAAAAAACAAAAACCAAGGTTACAGTGTGTGGCCTTTCATCATATGTACCTTTTGATGATTGACAGAAGTCCATAGTCCTTTGCATGAAATTGCTGAAAGAACCAAGCAAGTCTATCAAGTTTTGGTGTACAATAGGCCTTGCCACAAGACTCTGATAGGTACATGGCCTTAATCCCTAATTCTGAAACTGCTATGGAACTCAGGTGCCACAGAAATGCATAAAAAGTATTTCAACTTTAAGACATTTTGAAGTTAACCACTCCATAAGTAATTATTACATAATTTACCAAAAAAAAAAAAAAATCTAAATTCTGTTGGCTAATAGAGAGTAATTCCTAGGACTTATTTGCTATATTCATTCATTGCTTTCGAATGTTAATGGCCCACAGTTCCCTCTGAATTGTATCTTAACAAGATTATTCTCCTTTTCCTAATTTATTGAACAAGCATGGAATATATTTATACAAAAATTAGCTGCTTAAATACTTCCTTGATGAAAAACATAGCTGTTGTAATTTTATTATGAATTTTAATCATGGAGAAAAATGACCTTTGAAATTTTCTTCTACCTCATTTTCTATTTGTGTGTGCACGCTTTTTAAAATATGATTAGAAATCTTTATAACTTAATTAAATTTTATATAGAAAACATGTGACTAGACAGTAACAGTTTGTTTTGAAAGAAAAACCTTAAGGAAACAGTTAATAAATGAATATGACTAATAGGAAACCTGTTGTCTTTGAACATACTAAGTCTTCCAGCACAGTGCATTTCTTACACAAGAAAAATAGACTTTGTCTTGTTTTGGTTGAGAAAAATATTCTCTGAAGCTGATCCAAAAATTCCCTAGTCTCCATTTCTTTTGATGCAAGGTCTAAGCCTTATGAGGATCCACTGTAACTGTTGCCTCTCTCCCATCACCTATGTACAATACCCCAAATGCCAGCTCCTGAAGATACTGAACTAAATTTTTCTCTCATGACTGTTAGAAGATGAAAGAGGCAAATGTGTGTGTGTGTGTAGACTGTAAGGCAGTCTTCAGAAAGCTGAAAATACACTGTCAGTCTTAAAAACTTTAATGTATGAAACTGTTTGCCTAGAAGTCTTGCCAAATATTTAATTTTCAAGTTCCAACCCAACATAAAGATCATTATCTTCAGACTGGGGCTTGAAAACAAACTTTTGCCATCATTTCTGTGTCGATTATTTCTTCATTAAAATTTCATGCTGATTAACCCAAGAGCTCACTAAGAAGGTCAAGAAGGTCTTAATTCAATCACTCATGTTAAGATGAAAGCCATCTCAGTCTTTTCTATATAGGAGTAGAAAAGTGAGCTTCCCTTTACTTTCTATCCTAAAGGGCAAAGGACAGATTAACAAAACAAAATCATAACAAATTATCATTTTTAAGCTTTTTTTTTTCTTTGAGAAATAGGAGGTTGGATTTTTATGACTCTTAGGTAACAAAAAGGTAACTTGGAGAGAGGAGGATAGATGGTTAGAGAAAGACAACATTTTGGGAATCCATCTTGGAGCACTGTTTTCTGAGCACTGACACATAGAAACAGACACTTCAGGTCAGGCTATCAGTTTGGATTTCCTCAGGGAATGATGAGAGTGGTAAACAGAAACCAGGCAAGCAGTTTTAGGCTGGGGACTCAAAAAAAAAAAAAAAAAAAAAAAAAAAGCAGTTTTGATTTTTACTCTCAGCTAGAAGCCAGAAATATCCTCGGTTCTGTGAATAGTTTTGCTCTTGGTTTGAAAGAAGTCCTAGTTTATTAATTTTTTTCCCCTAAATGAACACCCCTGCCTAAAATTATTTGTGAGAAACAAGTTTAGACAAGAGGCACCTAAACCCACCCATTCTGAATCATCCAAAAGCACTGTCAAATATCTTTAAAAAACCAATAGCAATAAAAAGGTGAAGTATTTAGACTTGTGAATCCAAGAAAAATTTCCACCACTATATTCTATAAATAAATATATTTTTTAGATTGTACCTTGTATGTCTCCCTTAGTTTTTTATTTCATATTTTGATTCTCTGACAGCAATTACCATTTGGTAATTCAAATATCCTTGAAGATGATGGAGGCTCTCTAGTCTCATGTGATGCTGAAAAAAATCAGTAGCTATCAAATCCACTCAAGTTCAGTGCTCTCCGAGTTCTGGTTTCTCAAATTTGAAGAATGAAATTCACAGACCACAAAAGGGTAAGTTTCATAAGAAAGCTTTATGTAGAATTGTAGGTGCTAGCCTAGGGGAACAAAAGCAGAGTGCAGAAGTGGGTCCTTGAATGTGGGTGCCACTGAACTGTCATTCTAGAGTCTTTTCATGGAGTTTCACTTCTGGCCCTGGATGACATTCTAATCTGCCTGAGACATCACATGTTACTGTCTTCTCCTTTAAAAGTTAATCTGACTAGGCCTTCGAATCACTTGGTCAAAAGACTATTCTTAGGAAAGCCAATTCACCTAAACATATGCTAAAGAGATGGGAGGAATAATTATCCACTTAATGAGATAATGTCTCAGCTTGTTGACTCAGCTGCTGAACCTTCCTGCTATTTGGTTCCTAACTCAAAAAGACATGATTTTCTCTCTTCCTCTTTTTCCCCACCTTCATTCCAGCAGCTAACAAAATTTAATGTTTAACTTCACTGTTATTTTTTTTCTATCAAATGGCAATAAATTGGTTCAGGAGTTTCCTTCTAGGTCTATTTAAAAATTACTTTATCAACCCAACTAAGAACCCACAAAATGGAAATGCTGCCATAGGAATAGATTCTCTTCTCTTTTCTTTATAAGAACTCCTGGCAGATGCCTGGGCAGCCTGGTCCTCCCCTAGAGTACCAGGGAGTCCCCTGGGAGATCGATCACATATGTGTAGTGGGTAAGATCTAAGCCTTGATTTGGATTTAAGTCACCTATGAAAAAAGGTTGGAGACCTCACTGTGACTACATGAACACTTAAGCATGAGTCAGACCTAGAATCTGCTCTAAATTCTGGGTCAAGAGAGAGGAACAAATATATCATTGCTTATCAGGAAATTTGTTGGTATAGGAAGTACTGTCTTTAGGGGTGTGGGATCCCTTTAAGGTCGTATGTGTGGTACACATATGTGTGGTAGTCTTGGGATAGGACTCCAGAATCTCAAACTCAGAGGGATCTAGATAAGGTTCCTTGTGGCTTTTGAGTGCCCTTGCTCCTCAGGAGACTGTGTGGAGATAGTGGTAGCATCTTCCTTTACATCCCTCCTGGTTGCTGGTATTATAGCTGTTGGCCATGCTTAGTTTATGCTGTCCTGAGTATTGACTCCAGAATTTTATACATGACTTGCAAGTGTTCTACCAATTAAGCTACACCCTCAGTCAAAAAATTAGTTGATAACAAAAATTAACCACTCAAACCATTTCACCATGCAATTATTTTCCATAATCACTAAAGGCCACTGTTACTTTTTGTTGGGAGTCGACTTCTAGCAGAAAGCAGCTATCATCTTAGCAGCCATCTCGAGTCATATATCTTGACAAAAGACTTGTTTTTAACAGCCTACAACAGCTGAGCACACTCTGACAAACATCTTGTTTATCCCACATATCTTGTTTTGCTGTTTAGTGCCAGCAGGTGGTATTCACACCTACAAGGCACAGCATATAAATACTCCAGATTTCCTTTCAGTAAGAGACTTGATCAGACCCTTTTTCTTGTCTCCATTCTTTGTGCCTCTTCCCCTCCATCCCCACTCTCTCTCTTGCTAGACCCTGACCTGTGGACTGGAGCAGCAGCTCGGGCTGGGACACAGTGACTCCCAAGCTGGACAGTGTGGACCTCAACAACATTTTACATTTCTTTTATTGGATATTTAGTTTACATTTCAAATGTTACCTCTTTTTCCAATTTTCCCCTCACCCAGGAAACCCCTATCCCATCTCCCTTTCTTCTGCTTCTATGAGGATGTGCCCCTACCCACACACCCACCCCCACCTCTCCACCCTCAAATTCCCCCACACGGGGCATCCAGCCTTCATGGGACCAAGGACTTTCTCACAAATGCCCAACAAGGTCATCCTTCCCTACATACATAGTTGGAGCCACGGGTTCCTCCCTGTGTGCTCCCAGGCTGGTGGTTTAGACTCTGGAAACTCTGGTTGGTTGGTATGGTTGCTCTCCCCATGGGGCCACAAACCCTTTCAGCTCCTTCAGTCTTCTCTCTAACTCCTCCATTGGGAACTTCATGGTCAGTTCAATGGTTAGCTGTGAGCATCCACTTCTGTATATGTCAGGCTTTGGCAGACTTCTAAAGAGACAGCTATATCAGGCTCCTGTCAGCATGCACTTTCTGGCATCCAAATCAGTGTCTACCTTTGGTGATTGCATATGGAATGGATACCCAGGAGGAACAGTCTCCAGACAACTCCTCCTTCAGTTTCTGTCCCACACTCTGTCTCCATATTTACTCCTATGAGTATTTTGTTACTCCTTTAAGAAGGACCAAAGCACCCACACTTCGGTCTTCTTCATGAGCTTCATGTGGTCTGTGAGTTGTATCTTGGGTATTGAGAGCTTTTGAACTAATATCCACTTATCAGTGAGTACATACCATGTGTGTTCTTTTGTGATTGGGTTACCTCACTCAGGATATTTTCTAGTTCCATCCATTTGCCTAAGAATTTCATGAATTCATTGTTTTTAATAGCTGAGTAATACTAATAATAATATTAGTAATACTAATAGTAATATTGTATAAATGTACCACATTTTTTGTATCTATTTTTCTGTTGAAGGACATCTGGGTTCTTTCTAGCTTCTGGCTATTATAAATAAGGCTACAACGAACATAGTGGAGCATGTGCCCTTTATATATGTTAGAGTGTCTTCTGGGTATATGCCAAGGAGTGGTATAGCTGGGTCCTCAGGTAATGCTATGTCCAATTATTGAGAAACTGCCAAACTGATTTCCAGAGTGGTTGTACCAGCTTAAAATCCAACCAACAATGGAGGAGTGTTTCTTTTTCTCCACATCCATGCCAGCATCTACTATCACCTGAGTTTTTGATCTCACCTGAGTTTTTGATCTTAGCCATTCTGACTGGTGTGAGGTGGAATCTCAGGGTTATTTTGATTTGCATTTTCCTCATGAATAAGGATGTTGAACATTTCTTTAGGTGCTTCTCGGCCAGCACCTGATTAATACAGATGCAGATACTCACAGCCAACCATCTGACTGATCCCAGGGACAGCAATGGGGAAGGACTAAAGAAGCAGAAGGGGATTGCAACCCCATAGGAAGAACAACAATATCAACTAACCAGACCCCCCTAGAGCTTTCAGGGACTAAACTACCAACCAAAGAGTATACTTGGATGGGTCGATGGCTCCAGCTATCTATGTAGCAGAGGATGGCCTTATCTGGCATCAGTGGGAGGGGAAGCCATTGGTCCTGTGGAGACTTGTTGCCTCAGTATAGTGACATGCTAGAGGACTGAGGTGGGAGTGGGTGAGTGGGGAAGAACTGTCTTAAAGGCAAAAGGGAGGAAGGAGTTGGTGGGCAGTTTGCAGAAGGGAGACCAGGAAGGAAGACAACATTTGAAATGTAAATAAATAAAATAACCAATAAAAATAAATAAAATCCATCTGTATATGTATAAGCATACATATGAATGCAAAAAGAGTCATATCTTGCTGTGTAACAAAACTTATACCTAAGAACTTATTATGTATTTGATGTACATAATCCATTCAATGTGTGAATAAATATCAAAGCTATCAAAATCAGTTGATTACCTCTATTTCCTTTGCTTTCTAGTATTTTTAACTATAAATTCTATAAATTAAAAATGTCAATGAAAATATATGGATGTTTTCAGAAGACTTACATTGACTAAAATGTTCATGGCATCAAAATGATTAGAAAGGGAGAATATAAAAATCATGTGCACAAAGTGACTATGGGTAAGTAAAGAAGATTTTGAACAGAAAGATGGATAAGAAAATGCACTGCCATATTCACAGTCAGAATATTTAATTGGGACACATGTTTTTTTTCTAGCTTATGATTTTATTACAACAAGCAATACTATCTTTATTATTAAAAAGTTAATTAAAGATTTTGTGTTGGTATACTGTTCTGTTTGCTTCCTCACTGAATAGCTTCAGTTGGAAATGAGGAAAGTTTTTATTGTTTGCCCTCTCCTCACAAGCCACACTGCTTTGTTCAGTAAAAGCTTAAAGCTAGCTGATTTCCCACTTCTTCTATTTCTTTACACCAACACTATATATATATATATATCTTCAATAAATCTTTGTTACTTTATCTCTGTTCTTCTATTTCACCCAGGGGTAATGGTTCTGAAGTGTAATTCCTTCTACTGCAATATGTTCATTAAACATAGCAGAAAAGGAGTTGTCTAGGTTGCAATAGAATACTCAGAACTTTGTCAAGGCAGTGTCTCTTATAGCGATATCTACAATGGGTTTTCTGTATGAAAAAAAAAGATCAATTTACAAAAGAAACAAAGATGGGGGCTGTGACATCCCAGAGAAGAAAAACAGGAGGCTTGACTATTAAGTCCTAGCAGGAGGAAGACACAGCTCTGAGTCATCAAACTATATTAGGTCCTTAAGGAAATCTGTAAAATTAAGTCTATAAAATCTGACCCAGCTGGTTAATTAGCACACCATACACCAGATTATGTTTTATAGTTGGATTTTTATATTCTAAACTAGAGCCTAACAAGTCAAATCAATTACATTACCAAGGACTTGATGACTTTTCTCATATGAGCTCACCAGGCTGCTAACTTGCATTTATGGACATGCAGGATGACTGTGGTTCCATGCCTGATTCCTCAGACCTCCATGTTAAAGCCCCCACAGAGAATTACTTCCATAGCTTTTAACACAGAGAATGTTGTGCTTGCCCTAGCTACTACCAGCCAAAGGAAGTGATTCATTTATGAAGGTTGTAATTATAGGCTATGAAACAGCTGGTTATGGCCTCTTTCTCTTGGCCGGAGCTCCTTTATAACAGCAGACTCAAGTCCTTGAGCAGACTCAAGTACTTACATTCTATTAATGATACACTCCTAGACAAGAAAAATGTTTCATTTCAGAGGTCTAGAGATGTTCCATCAGAACAATAAGCAAGAGCCAAAAACCAGTAAAGATTACTAGTTATACTGAAGACTTGTTACAACTATTCTTTTGTTATTGTTGCTACAACTATTCTTAGTTCAACAAAACCACGTCTTGCACATCACCCCCCAAAAGACAACCTCAACTGAATTTTCCAATACTCCAAGTATATAAGGAAGAGAAGGGCTGCTTTGGTTATTTATGTTTATTCATTATAGAACAACGATTTTGTATTCTCTTTATCTGTGTATCTCTTTGTTTCTCTCTGTGTTTCTGTATCTGTCTGTGTCTGTCTGTCCATCTCTCTCTCTCCTCTCTCTTCCTCCCCTCACACACACAAACACAAAAGATTTTTTTAAAGATGTATGTATGTGCACAATGGATCCTCTGGACCTAGAGTTACAGGCAGTTGTGAGCCACCATGTAAGTCTAGCAACTGAACACATCCTCTGTTAGGGCAGCCAGTGCTCCATTCATAGTATTTTTCGTTTTTCCCACCATGCCATTTGATTGGCTAAAACTATTGTATCCTTTTACCATGTCAACTTCTCTTTTTTAAATCCTTTTCATCGCATTTCTAAAACGCAAACAAGCTTCTTTCACAAAATTTGTCTTGCATGTTTCCAATGAGACATTCTCAAAATAAGCCTGCATTACATAGTTGTCAAGAAATTTCACTGGGTCCACCAGGATTCTTAAATGTTAATCTCAGGTTCTTCACATATTTATTGCATGACTTATGTATTTAACTATTCGTTGTCTCATGTTTCCTTCTGTCATTTCAAGTGCTTGTATACGTGCCCACAAATGTTATGCAGATTAAATTAAGACATTGTGAGGCACCTTCAAGACTATTTCTTGTGTTGATAAAAATGTTCTGTATTCCCAGTTCCATCTCTCCTGTCAGAAAGGATAGTCTCTTTCTGGCTGAAATGAATTTTTCTCTTTCCACGTGTGAAGAGTGGTTTCATTTTTAAAAATCACTTATTTTCTTTAATCCCACACTCAGCTCTAGTCAGATTATTTTCACTGTATTATGATACCTATGTCTCAGTATTGTCCTCCTTTCCTAATCCAACTAGAGCTGACAGAATGGCTATTCAATGGACCATCTTAAAAACCCAAAGCCAAACTCTGCATGAAATACCTTTAGCTAATAACATATTTCTTCTTGTCAATTTCTCCAGAAAATTTTGTTTTAGTTTTTACTGTTTTCTGCCTATTGTAGCATTATCTCATTCCATGCTATTAGCAATGTTTTCTCTAGTCTCCTATTAGGTACGTTATATAGGAAGGGGATAAATTGCACTTCTATTGACTCCTGTTCTTGTTATGAATAGATGGGATAGCACACAGGGGAGATGAAACATGGAACCACTGTATAAGCACAGAAACTGTGTGTGTGTTTAATTAGTTTGCAACAAAATAGTGTAATAGACATCCATGTATATGGTAAAGAGACTTTAATATATTAATATTTTCTTTGAAGATCAGTTTTAAGATCCTTTGGTCTTGCTCAACCATACAAATGGTTAGTTTAGTTAAATGTCATTAAAGAAAATATCCAAGCCTATTTTCTGCTGTGTGCTGTAGTCTTTATTCTTGATTTTGAGTGGTGCTACATGCCTCAATTTCAACAAGAAAACATATTGCTAATAGTGTGATTATCAGGAGGGACAAGGAATGAATACTCAAGTGCAAGAATACTAGAGTCTTTGGGATGAGTTAAGATGTCCGATGACCTGACTTTGATCCCTCGAACTTACACTGTGAAATAAGAGAATTGAATTTCGTAGATTGTCCTCTGACTTAAACACACACACACACACACACACACACACACACACACACACACCCTCGGTGGGTGGTAATTAATTAACCACGTAATTTTTTAAAAGAATAAAAGTGTTAGGTTCCAGGCTACTCCTTTAACTAACATCTGGTCTTTGTTGCATATATACACATGTACCATACTTTTATGTGAATAAATTTTGTCTTCAGCAAAGTTAAAGACTTAGCAAAATTAAACTTTACCTCTAATTTTATATAGGTCCTTTATTCAAATCAGTTAATGAATGGGCTAGATAAGTTATTATCAAGCCTTTTAAAGAATGTAATTCCATAGTGATTTGCACTAAACAGCACAATTAAGAACATAGTAAAATTTTCTGAAACTGAATTCCAGCTATCTTTGTCAGTTTATCAATAAAATAGGGAAAATAAAAGGCACATGATATTTATCATATGATTAATAATAATATTTTAAAATTTTGTATAATAGGCATTTTATATTTGTATGTGTAGGTGGTTGGGTATGGTGTATGTGTGATGGTATGTATTTATATGTACATGTAGAGGACAGAAAGTAATCTTGTGTGCTGCGATTCACTTGACTTTTTTGAGTCAGAATTTCTCATTTTCTTGGAGCTTGCCAAATAGGGTAGGCTGGGTGACCCGTGAGCTCCAGAAATCTCTTGTCTGCCTTGCTTTCCGACTTGAATTCTCGAGGATTCATCTCAGACTGCATGTTTGCAAAGCACACACTTTAACTATCTCTAGAACCTTGTTAAATATTTTCTTGACTATTATACCCTAAAAGTTTGCGAAAAGCATTTGTATAAAACTAAAATATGAAATGTGTGTAAGTTTCCTATGTTGAATACTGGCAGATAGTAGCTATTCAAAAGGCTATTTTTATTGCTCTCTAAAGCACAAAACTATCTCTGTAAAAAAACAATTATACTTAGGAAAATATTTTCAGTATTTGTGGGAGGCTGAGATCACAGTTAATCATGTCTTTCTGGATAATCTCCTCCAAATAGAGTTAATAAACACATGTGCTGATTCACTCAAGAGCTGCCACCCTTGATAATAAATATTCATCTTCATGTTCATGAAACAAAATTTTAATACAGTTCCCTGGGTGATTTAGAATATGCACGATTCCTTTCACTGTTTTTGTCATCCTCTGTTTAATCCTATAGTTAGGGATTCCCAAAAGTGCTTCTCTTCACAGTCTTGGGGTATAATCTTTAAAAATATACTTAATATACAAAAATTTCAGTTCTGACATTGGTCAAATGGCAGATACAATGAAAGAAGCAAATCAGATTTCTATAGCATCGTTTAGGACAATTACTAGTCATTACTGGTGTTGTACAAGTGAACAAATTTTAAGGACTTTTAAAGAGATTTGTGTGTTGAGAAGAATCCAAAATGAGTTTTAAGAATTGGACTTTGACCTGAATAAGTTTTGCAAGCGTAATAAGCAAAAGCTCTGTCAGATAATTTCACATGAAAAGCATAGTTGAGAATTTTGTTTAGAGTTTCTTTATAGGGCTGAATTACACTAGATAGTGAATTACTTCATATTTGGAGATCAATAAACCACTTCAAGCTTTAGAAGTGGGTTCCTCTTTCAAGCCATGAATATAATGAGATGACACAGCAAATTGCCTAAGAAGACAGAACAAAGAAAAGTCATCTCAATGAATGTCAATACCATTAACATTTGTTAGGGACAAAAAGAGTCACCATAGCAACCTTGCAAGAGTATCTATTAAATAGATTCTTAGGTATTCTGATCGTCCAAGTACTCTATACCAAAAGATAAAGGAGTTACAGAGTACAAAAGGATTAAAAAAGTGATTTTGAAAAATGTGTTATTATTTACACATTTTTTGAAAATTTATTTTCTACCAAGTTCTGATAAATATATGCTATATTCTAGATTTAATATATGTGCAATTATAAATTATGTGCTTTACTTTGCCACATCCTATAGTTGAGAATAAATATTCTAGTGTTTTATTGCTTAGGTGAAGTTAGGGTCAATACAGAGATACAGAATTAATAAATTGATTTTTTAATAGAAATTTTGAAAATGTGATCATATCTATAGTAAATTGGTAAAAAATTTCAATACCTTGTAATATCCCCCACCCTCTCAGGACAGAATTGAATAGTTAACCAGTTGAAAAAACAGATTATCCTGACTGGAGCAAGTAGATGGGTCTGAAATGTTTCATCTGTCAGAGTCCTTGCAATGTATGACTGCCTTTCACCTTTGTGATGGCCATACCCAATGCAGGCAGAGAATTAAGCAGGCAATGCTTATCTATGAAAGACACTTGATGGTTATATTATGATCATAGAATGCAGCCTGCAAGTAAAATAGAACCCACTCGGGTGTTTTCCATTGATATTCCTGTTAATTTATGTTGCAGTTTGAAGTGGTCGGAGTGAAATGATTGGGCTTCAGATAAGGCATCTGAAGGCTGTTAATAACTACTTACTTTTTAATATATTTTATGTAATGACCTTTATATGATCCTTCAAATTTATCATAGAAGTGAATGAATATTTGATAAAGGTAATGTGGCTAGTAGTAAGGCATCATTTTAAATCAGAAGAAGACATAATTTATTGGACAATATAAAACCATCTTGATCTTATGTTGTTAGGATGTATGTTGTCTAAGACTGCAGCAAGATGTTCAGACCTTTTCTTCTTTTCCAATTCAAAGAAATAAAAGGCAGGAAAAGTGCAAGCCATAGCACCCAGTCAAATATCACTGAAAACAAAAGCATATCTCATCACACAGCAGAATGTACAAAGTACAGATTCCCTCTGTAGGGATGGGAACCCAAGCTGTATCTAAGCTGGGCTAGATTCTGGTTTCTTACATGTTTGAGGCATAGGATGGATTTCCCTTTTTCCTCCAACCTGACTGGCTTGTAATAATTTGGACAAAGACAGGAAAGTTGATTGGTTTCAATTGAAAGTGTTCGGGAAGTACCATAAAACAGTGTGTTCCTTCCACTCTACCTTGGATAAATGCAAACACAGCCATTGTCCTAGAAAAGAAACCATAAATCTAACATCTTAAGTTTTAAGTGAAAGTATATTTCTCTACCTAGGGCCTCTTTTTTCCTGTCTGCTTATTAAGGAGCTGTCAAACCCCTCTTCTTATATTCTGATTATATTATTTATATTATATTAGATTATATTCTAATCTAATGCTTTATTTTATATGTTTTTGTTTTTTACTATTACTGGCATCATTATCCATTACTATTAATGCATTTACGTGATGACTTTTAGTCATTTTCCCTAAATTCCCTGTCATGCCCTCCTCCAGGGGAATCCTTTCTTCCTGATAAGTTCCTCTTACTTTCATTTCTTCTTTTGTGTGTGACCCACTGAGTTAATTCAAGTTTCTTCACTTACTGTGGGTGGGAACTGATCTGCTAGAGCAAGTGCTGCTTATCAGTGGTCATACTACTGAAAAAAAATGACACCCCTCCAACGGCAAATATTAACTGCAGGCTTTATTTATTTTTAATAGCTGAATCTAAATGGGAGTAATTTAGTCCAAAGCCTGCTCCGGTGCTCTGTGTCCCACTTTAGTTTTGGTGATGTGAAGCCATCACCCATTCTCATTGCATTTTCTTGAAAGTTTAATTTTATCCTGAAGCTTCATTGTCTCTACTGGTCACTTCCTGTCAACTGCACTGTCTAGATAGTTCTTGAATCCAGCCACCTCTCCCCCATTCCCACTGAAGCCATCTTAATTTATTTCTAAGTAAAGGACATGAAAGCTTTATTAAGTGAGTGGTTCTGTTAGCAGTTGGTGAATGAGGACACACACCATCACTCACAAGCATGAATTATGGAACACTAAATAAATGCCTTTAGTAGAAGGAAGGTGTTAAGTTCTAAGAGGGTTGTTTTTGTCTTTTCCCAAATTTTAGATTGAGCTTTCTAGTTGAGCCCAAGAGTATTATTTTATCCTCCCAATTTTGCCATTTATTGCCATGAGAATTCATCATTATCTGAGTAAAAGTATTAAGTTCCCTTCAAAAAAGGTACTTCTGTGTGGTCCCAACAAATTATCAAATGCTCAACCTTTTTACTGTTAATCGTGTACCAGTCTGTAAATGATAACCCTAGTGGAAACTGGGGAACACTATAGCTTAACAATAAAAATTAAAATTAATTCTCCTTGCCTTTAACAGTGGTAGTGATAGGAATTTGTTCATCAAAGACTAGTGTTGTAGGCAACATCATCAACACATTCTCTTTTCTTTTGTTATAAAATTCTGACAAAATTATTATGTCTTATTTAGCACAGTCATTCACCTGATCTGCCTGTCCCTTGGCTGCAAAGGTATGTCCTAAATCCTATGTCTTAGGCTGTCTACTGCACATGTATAAAGATCACCTGGTAACACAAGTCTAGTAAACACCAGACATCATCACAAAGTCTACTCTAGAAATTAGACTTAGACACATACTCTACTTGGGTTCTCAATGCTGGTAATTCACACAGACAGAGCACAGAAATTTGAAAGTGGAAAACTATTAGTTACACTTTGACCAATTTTTCTCTATTACCTGATGATTACTTAATTGAGAAGAGCTTTGCATTATAACTTACATAACAAAAGGAACTGATGCTCATTTTGTAACTTGAAATAATGAGTAAGTTGTTTCTAAATGACTGTAATATAATGAGAAGGAAGGAAGAAAGAAAAAGAGAAAGAGGAGGGGGATACAGAGAGAATATGGCATTTTGCCACAAATAATTGTTATATCATAGTGCCAATCTTCTCTTGATTAGAGACAGAATAGAAAAGGAGAAATGTAAGACTGCTCCATTAACTTTAAGAAGAATGAAAATGATCTTCTTTTTTTGTTTGAAATAAAGATACGATGTGAACTTCATAATCCTGTTGATAATTGAGCATTAGTTTCATTGCCTAATGCCGTTTGGGTAATAACAACAGAGAATGAATATTTAGCAATTTAAATTCTGGTAAGGAAAGATTGTAATTATCTTACACAAGAATGTAAAATGCATAAATCTCTCAGAAATACATTAACTGTAGGAAAACCCTCTTCCATAAAATTCAAATTTTCCCTCTATTTAGGACAGTTTTAGGGATAATAGGAAAAGTTATGTCCTCTGCATTGTTCTCTATCAAACGTAATAATAAGTAGTTACTTTGTTCACAGCAGAAAAGAAATATGCTTGTAATTTATACTTAAAAATCATAAAGCCCACACATCTTTTTCTCAATAATGTCCTGCTTCAGGAAATCACTGTTCCAGCTACAATGGGATTTGAAGTTAGCATCATGCATGTTAGCACTTTCATAACACAAGTACATTGCCACGCGACTTACAGAAAACGGCATCTGCAGTATTCAATTATAAGAAGGTGAACAAACGTACTTAAAATATTCTCTTTGTATTATGTGTGAGCAGAGGTTATATTTTATCAGACCATTTAACTCTGTCTCTTAGTTATCCAATTTTACAATACTTAATTACTGATTTTTTTTCTATTTTGTTTAAATCTTATCTCTGATTTTAGAGTTAAAGTTGCCAATGAAGTGTTCAACAGGAATTTTCATATTGGCCAAATTTTCATCTCTATACCTATAACTGAATTTATAGTCAGGTACTATGTGTGTATGTGTTTGAGAGGGAGAGAGAGAGAGAGAGAGAGAGAGAGAGAGAGAGAGAGAGAGAATAGGAGAGAACATTGGTCCTTCATTATGAACAGAACTCTTAATTTATAACACTTCCTTTAAAAAATGAAACATAATTATTTGTCCTTTCAAGCTACCATTTAAAAAATACAGATTAACTGATAAAATAATTAATAATAATAATAATAATAATAATAATATCCATCTATTGTCTCCAAAATTCACACCTCACTAGCAAAGTCATTCACAGATACAGAGTCAGCGAGTAAAAGGTTTTTTTTTAAATTTTTTTAAATTTTATTTATTTACATTTTAAATATTGTCCCCCTTCCCAGTATTCCCTCCACAAACTCTCTACCCCATCCCTCTTCTCCTTTGCCTCTAAAAAGGTGCTCCTACACCTACCCACACACTCTCACTTCACCCTGCTGGCATCTGCCTTAACTGGGGCAACAAGCCTACACAGAACCAATCCCCTCTCCTCCCACTGATGCCAGATAAGGCAGTCCTCTGCTACATTTGTAGCTGGAGCTATGGAACAACTCAAGTAGATACTCTTTGGTTGGTGGTGTATTCCCTGGGAGAGGTGAGAGGTCAGGGTAGTTGATATTGTTCTTCTCATGAGGTTGCAGTCCCCTTCTGCTCCTTTAGTCCTTCCCCCATCTTTTCCACTGAGGTTCCTGGGCTCAGTCCTATGGTTGGCTGTGAGTATCTGCATCTATATTAGGTGCTGGCAGAGCCTCTCAGAGAACAGGTATACCAAGCTCCTGCCTGCAAGTACTTCTTGGCATCAGAAATAATGTCAGGGTTTGAGGTCTCCAGATGGTATGGTTCCCAAGATGGGACAATCTCTGGATGGCCTTTTCTTCAGTCTCTGTTTCATTTTTTCATCCCTGCCTTTCATTTAGACAGAAACAATTCTGGGTAAAAGATTTTGAGATGGGTGAGTGGCTCCATCCCTCAACTGGAGGTCATGTCTATCTACGGGAGGTGGTCTCTTAGGTTCTATCTCCCCACTATTGAATATTTTGGCTAATGCTGTCCCTACCGTGTCCTGGGAGTCTCTTGCATCCCTGGCATCTTGGACTTTCTAGTCATTTTCCCCTGAAATCCCCACTTTGACTGCTGCATATTTCTATTCATTCTTCTGGCCCTCTGGACTTCTCTCCTGTCTCTTCCCATACCTGATTCTGTCTTCCTTTTTGATCTCCCCCTCCCCTCTTCCCACCCAGGTCCGCCCTTCATCTCTCTGCCTCCTATGATTATTTGTTTCCCTTCTAAGTGGGATTGAAGCATTCATACTTAGAGCTTCATATAGTGTGTGAGTTGTATCATGAGTGTTTTGAGCTTCATCAACTTATCAGTGAGTACATACCATGTATGTCCTTTTGGGTCTGGGTTATTTCATTCAATATGATATTTTCTAGTTCTATTTGCCTACACAATATGTGAAGTTGTCATTGTTAATAGTTGAGTAGTATTGCATTGAGTAAATGTACCACATTTTCTGTATCCATTCTTCTGTTGAGGGACAACTTTTTTTTTTTTCAACTTCTGGCTATTATAAATAAGGTTACTACGAACATAGTGGAGCAAGTGTTCTTGTTATATGTTGGAGCATTTTTTGAGTATATGCCCAGTAGTGGAATAGCTGGGTTTTCAGGTAGAACTACTTCCAATTTTCTGAGGAACTGCCAGATAGTTTTATCAGCTTGTAATCTCACCAAAAATGAAGAAGTGTTCCTCATTCTTTGCATACTTGTCAGCATTTGCTGTCACCTGAGTTTTGATCTTAGCCATTCTGATCGGTGTGGAATCTCAGGGTTGTTTTGATTTGCATTTCCCTGATGACTAAGGATGTTGAACATTTCTTTAGGTGTCTCTCAGCCATTCAGGACTAGTCAGTTGAGAGTTTACTTAGCTCTGAACCCCATTTTTGAATAGGGTTATTTAGTTCTCTGGAGTCTAATTTCTTGAGTTTTTCGTATATATTGGATGTTAGACCTCTATCAGATGTAGGGTTAGTAAAGATCTTTTCTCAGTTTGTAGGTTGTTGTTTTGTCCTGTTTTTAGTGTCCTTTGCCTTACAGAAGCTTTTCAATTTTATGAGGTTCCGTTTGTCAATTGTTGATCTTAGAGTTTGAGCCATTAGAGTTCTGCTCAGAAAAATTTTCTCTGTCTGGATGTGTTTGAGGCTCTTTCCTACTTTTTTTTCTATTAGATTCAGTGTATCTGGTTTTATGTGGAGGTCCTTGATCCAGTTGAACTTTAGCTTTGTGTAAGGAAATAAGAATATATCAATGTGCATTCTTTTACATGCCAACTGCTATTTGAACTAGCACCATTTGTTGAAAATGCTGTCTTTTTTTTCTACTGGATGGTTTTGGCTTCTTTGTCAAAGATCAAGTGACAAAAGGTTTGTAGGTTTACTTCTGGGTCTTCAATTCTATTACATTAATCTACTTGTCTGTTTCTGTACCATTGCCACACAGGATTGATTTTTTTTTTTTTAATATAACTGTTGCTCTTTAGTAGAGCTTGAGGTCCTGGATGGTGATTCTTGCAGTTCTTTAATTATTGAGAACAGTTTTTTTTTATATCCTGGGATTTTTGTTATTCCAGATGAATTTGAGAATTGCTCTTTTTAATCTCCATGAAGAATTGAGTTGAAATTTTGATGGAGATTGCATTGAATCTCTAGATTACTTTTCGTCAAATGGCCATTTTTACTATGTTAATCCTGCTGATCCATGAGCATGGGAGATCTTTACATCTTCTGGGTCTTCTTAGATTTCTTTCTTCAGAAACTTGAAGTTCTTGCCATACACATCTTTCACTTGCTTGGTTAGAGTCAAACCAAGATATTTTATACTATTTGTGACTATTGTGAAGGATGTTGTTTCCCTAATTTCTTCCTCAGCCCATTCATCTTTTGTGTAGATGGTGGCTACTGATTTGTTTTAGTTAATTTTATATCCAGTCACTTGTTGTTTATCAGCTCTAGGTGTTATCAGGTAGAATTTTTGGGGTTGCTTATGTATATTATTATATCATCTGCAAATAGTGATATTTGGACGTCTTCCTTTCCAATTTGTATCTCTTTGACTTCCTTTTGTTGTCTAATTGGTCTGGCTAGAACTTTGAGTACCATATTCAGTAAATAGGGAAAGAGTGTGAAGTCTTGTAGTTGATTTTAGGGATATTGCTTCAAGTTTTGTGAAAATAAAATTTGAAAACAGCTTAAAACATACATGCCTCCTCCAGGGTCAAGGTGACCAAAAGAAAAATAAAAAGGCATGCCCCAGACAAGTCCAAACTAGCCCAAGTGAGTAATGGGCCATCCAGTGTTTACTTCTCTCTCCCTCCCTTTCTGGGAGGTCCGGGGTTTCACGGTCAAAATAACTAGTCATCCTGCCAGCTCACACATAGCTGCCTCTGCAAGTTGCTGATAATTGAAATAACCAATCGAGTGTAACCGCGCCAAACTCTCCCTCCTTTCCCTACCCCTACCTGTAAATAGCCCAAGCCTCTGGGGTTGGGGGTTGAAATCCCTTGTCTCCTGTGTGGGACGGGTTTCAACCCAAGGGCCCTTGCATTAAACTATCTTATGCTATTGCATCAAACAGGTCTCTCGTGTGTCTTTTGGTGCGCACTAATCCGGATTTGAGTTGGGGTCTCCTATGGGGATCTTTCAGTTTCTCTCCATTTAAATTGATGTTAGCTATTGGTTTGCTATGCATTGCTTTTCTTTTTATTATTTTTAGGTATATTCCTGATCTTTCCAAAATTTTTAACATGAAAGGGGTGGTGTATTTTGTTAAAGGCCTTTTCAGCTTGAGATGAGATGATTGTGCATTTTTTCTTTTAGTTTGTCTATATAGTGGATTATGTTGATGGATTTCTGTATATTGAGCCATCCCTGCTTCCTTTGGATGAAGCCTGCTTGATCATTGTGAGTGACCATTTTGATGTGTTCTCGGATTTGGTTTGTGATAATTTAATTGAGTATTTTTGCATTGATATAAGGGAAATTGGTCTGATGTTCTCTTTGCTGGAGTTTTGTGTGGTTTAGGTATCAGCATAACTGTGGCTTCATAGAAAAAATTAGGTAGTATTTCTTATGTTTCTATTTTGTGTAATAGTTTGAGAAATATTTATTGGTATTAGGTCTTTTTGGAAGGTGTGATAGAATTCTGCACTAAAACCATCAGGTCCTAGTCCTTTTGGTTGGGAGAATTTTAATGACTGTTTCTATTTCCTTAGGGGTTATGGGACTATTTAGATAGTTTATCTGATCTTGATTTAACTTTGGTACCTGGTATTTGTCTAGAAAATCATTCATTTCATCTAGACTTTTTTTTTTTTCAGTCTTGTTAAGTATATGCTTTTGTAATAGGATCTGAATCTCCTTGGTTTCCATTGTTATGTCTTCCTTTTCATTTCTGATTTTGTTAATTTGGATACTGTCTCTGTGCCCTCTAGTTAGTTTGGCTAATGGTTTATTTATCTTGTTGATCTCCTCAAAGAACCAGCATCTAGTTTTGGTGATTTTTGCATAGTTCTCTTCGTTTCTCCTTGGTTGATTTCATCCCTGCGTTTGATCATTTTCTGCCATCTATTCCCCTAGGTGTATTTGCTTGTTTTTGTTCTAGAACTTTCAGATGTGCTGTTAAGCTGCTAGTGTAGGATCTTTTCAATTACTTTATGAAGGCTCTCAGAGCTATGAGTTTTCCTGTGAGTACTGCTTTCATTGTCCCATAATTCTGTGTATGTTATACCTTCATTTTCATTAAATTCTAGAAAGTCTTTAGTTTCTTTCTTTCTTTCTTCCCTTACAAAGTGATCATTGAGTAGACAGTTATTCAATTTCTATGAGTCTGTGCACTTTCTTATGTTTTTGTTGTTACTGAAGACCAGCCTTAGTCAGTGGTGGTCTAATAAAATGCATGGGATTATTTTCATCTTCTTATATCTTTTGAGACTTGTTTTGTGATCGATTATATGGTCAATTTTGGAAAAGATACCAAGAGAAGAAAGTATAATTTTTTTTTTTTTGTTTTAGGGTGAAATATTCTGTAGATATCTTTTAAATACATTTAGTTAATAACTTCTGTTAGTTTCACTGTGTCTCTGTTTAGTTTCTGTTTTCATGATCTGTCTGTTGGTGAGAATGAGGTGTTGAAATCTCTCACTATTATTGTGGCAGGATCAATGTTTGTTTTGAGCTTTAGTAATGATTATTTTACAAGGGAGGGTGCCCTTGCATTTCAGGCATGAATGCAGAATTGTTCAGAACTGAGAATTTCTCTTGGTGGTTTTTTTCTTTGATGAGTATGAAGTGTTCTTCCCTATCTTGCACGGGACCCTTTGGTTGAAAGTCTATTTTATTGGATATTTTAATAGCTATTCTAGCTTCTTACTTGGGACCATTTGTTTGGAATTTTTTTTCCAGACTTTTAGTCTGAGGTACTGTCTATCATTGTCACTGATGTGTGTTTCTGAATATAGCAAAATGCTGGGTTGTATTTATGTATCCTGGCTATTAGCTTATGTATTTTTATTTGGGAATTGAGATTATTGATGTTGAGAGATATTAAAGACCAATGATTATTACTTCCAGTCATTTTGTTGTTAGAGGTGGGATTCTGTTTGTGTGGTTCTCTTCATTTGGGTTGTTGTGAGGAAATTAATTTCTTGGTGTTTCTTTTTTTTTCTTTTTTTAACTATATTTTTTTCATATTTTTTTATGGGACATTATGCATACATTTCAGATTTTATCCCCTCACCCCATTTCCTCCACCACCCAGGAACCCCCCTATAGCATCCCCCTCTCCTGCCTCCACAGGGTGTGCCCACACCTACCCCCCCATTCCCCCTCCCCACTCTCAAATTCCTCCCCACTCAGTGTTCAGTCTTCATGGGACCAAGGAACTCCTCTTCCAACCATGTCTGACAAGGCCATCCTCCCCTAAGTATACAGCTGAAGTCATGGGTGCCTCCCTTTGTGCTCCCAGTCTGGTGGTTTAGACCCTGGGGAGCTCTGGTTGGTTGGCACTGTTGCTCTCCTCTTGGGGCCACCAACCCATTCAGCTCCTTCAGTCCTCTAACTTCTCCATTGGGAACCCTTGATCAGATCAATAGGTAGCTGCGAGCATTCGCCTCTGGATATGTCAGGCTCTGGCAGACCTCTGAGGAGACAGCTACATCAGGCTCCTGTCAGCGTGCACTTCCTGACATCCATATTGGTGTCTATCTTTGGTTACTGCACATGGGACAGATACCAAGGTAGAGTAGTCTTCAGACAGCACAGCCCCTCCTTTCCAACACTTTGTGGCCATATTTGCTCCCTTGAGCATTCTGTCACTGCTTCCAAGTAAGACCGAGGCATCCACACTTGGTCTTCCTTCTTCATGAGCTTCATGTGGTCAGTTAGTTGAATCTTGGCTATTTCAAGCTTTTAGGCGAATATCCACATATCAGTGAGAAAATACCATGTGTGTTCTTTTGTGATTGGGTTAACTCACTCAGAATTATATTTTCTAGTTCCATTCATTTACCTAAGAACTTCTCGAATTCATTATTTTTAGTAGCTGAGTAGTACTCCATTGTGTAAATGTACCACATTTTTTATATCCATTCATCTGGATTCTTTCCAGCTTCTAACTATTATAAATAAGGCTGCTATGAACACAGTGGAGCATATGTCTTTGTTATATGTTGGAGCATCTTCTGAGTATATGCCCAGGAGGTATAGCTGGATCCTAAGGTAATTCTGTGTCCAGTTTTCTGAGGAACTGCCAGACTGATTTCCAGAGTGGTTGTACCAGCTTGCAATCCCACCAACAATGAAAGAGTGTTCCTCTTTCTCCACGTCCTTGCCAGCATCTACTATCACCTGAGTTTTTGATCTTAGCCATCCTGACTGGTGTGAGGTGGTATCTCAGGGTTTTTTTTTTTTTTTTTTTTTTTGGTTTTTTTTTTTTTTTTTTTTGATTTGCATTTCCCTGATGACTAAGGATGTTGAGCATTTCTTAAGGTGCTTCTCAACCATTCAAGTTTCCTCTGTTGAGAATTCTTTGTTTAGCTCTGTACCCCATTTTTTAATAGGGTTATTTTGAATTATACAAAATATCAACAAAACCAGGAGCTGGTTCTTTGAGAAAAGCAAGAAGATAGATAAACCCTTAGCCAGACTAATCAAAGGGCACAGAGATAGTATCCAAATTAATAAAATCAGAACTGAAAAGGGAGACATAACAACAGAAACAAGAAATTAAAAAAATCATCAGGTCCTACTACAAAGGCCTATACTCAACCAAACCGGGTAATCTGGATGAAATGGACAATTTTCTAGACAGATACAACAGTTAAACGAGGAGCAGATAAACCATGTAAACAGTCCCATAACCCCTAGAGAAATAGAAGCAGTCATGAAAACTCCCCACCAAAAAATCTCTGGAACCAGATGGTTTTAGTGCAGAATTCTATCAGGCCTCCCAGGAAGACCTAATACCAATTCTCTTCAAACTAGTCCACAGAATAGAAACAGAAGAAACACTACCCAATTTGCTCTATGAAGCTACAGTTATGCTCATACATAACCTCACAAAGACCCGACAAAGAAAGAGAACTACAGACCAATCTCTCTTATGAAAAACTACTCAATAAAATTCTTGCAAACGGAATCCAAGAACATATTGAAAAAATTATCCAGCATGATCAAGTAGGCTTTATCCCAGGAATGCAGGGATGGTTCAATATTCAGAAATCCATCAATGTAATCCACACATAAATAAACTCAAAGGAAAAAAAAGCACATGATCATCTCACTAGATGCCAAGAAAGCATTTAACAAAATTCAACATCTCTTTATGTTAAAAGTCTTGGAAAGAACAGGAATTCAAGGTTCATACCTAAACATAGTAAAAGCAATATACAGCAAGCCAGTAACCAACATCAAACTAAATGGAGAGAAACTTGAAGCAACCCGACTAAGTTCAGGGACTAGACAAGGCTCTCACCTTTGAAGTGCTGGATTTGTGGGAAGATATTTTGTAAATTTTTGTTTTGTCATGGAATATCTTGGTTTCTCTATCAATAGTGATTGAGAGTTTTGCTAGGTATAGTAGCCTGGGCTGGGATTTGTTATTTCTTAGGGTCTGTATAATATCAGTCCAGGATCTTCTGGCTTTTATAGTCTCTGGTGAGAAGTCTGGTGTAATTCTTATAGGTCTGCCTTTATATGTTACTTTGCCTTTTTCCCTTACTGCTTTTAGTATTTCTCTTTGTTTTGTGTATTTGATGTTTTTATTATTATGTGATGGGAGGTATTTCTTTTCTGGTCTAAAGTATTTGGAGTTCTGTAGGCTTCTTGTAAATTTATGGACATCTCTTTCTGTAGGTTAGGAAAGTTTTCCTCCATAATTTTGAAGATATTTACTGGCCCTTTAAGTTGGGAGTCTTCACCCTCATCTATACCTATTATCCTTAGGTTTGGTCTTCTTATTGTGTCCTGGATTTCCTGGATGTTTTGTGTTAGAAGCTTTTTGCATTTCACGTTTTCTTTGACTGTTGTGTCAATGTTTTCTATGGTATCTTCTGCGCATGAGATTCTCTCTTCTATCTCTTGTATTCTGTTGGTAATGCTTGTGTCTATGACTCCTGACATTTTTCTAGGTTTTCTATCTCCAGAGTAGTCTCCCTTTGAGATTTCTTTATTGTTTCTACTTCCATTTTTAGATCCGGGACAGTTTTGTGTAATTCCTTTACCTGTTTGGTTGTGTTTTCTTGCATTTCTTTAAGGGCTTCTACCTGTTTACCTGTGTTCTCGTCAAATTCTTTGAGAGTGTTGTTTATGTCCTCTTTAAAGTCCTCTATCATCATCATGAGAAGTGATTTTAATTCTGAATCCTGCTTTTCTGGTGTGATGGAGTGTTCAGGACTTGCTATGGTTGGAAGAGTGGGTTCTGGTGATGCCAAGTAACTTTGATTTCTATTGTTTACATTCTTATGCTTACCTTTGCCCATTTGGTTAGTTCTAGTTCTATCTGCAGTCACTGGTTCTGACTGCAGTCTGCCTTTCCAGTTATCTTGGTTGTGTCAGAATTTCTTGGGGTCCGGATGTCTGTGTGATTCTGAGCTCCAGCTATTCTGGGTACAGTGGCTTCTCTAGGATATCTCAGGATATGGTGTCCCCTGCTCTTAGGTCAGTGGTCCCTCTAGGATGTCTCTGGACGCAGATTCCACAAGCAGACCAGCTGGGTGTTTGCTCCAGCCACTGGGATCCGGGCGAGGCGTGGAAGGAGCTCTTGTTGTTCCTTGAGTGTAGTTTCCCTCCTTGTGTTGGAGTTTTCCTTCTTTATCCTCTTTAGGGCTGGTTTAGTGAAAAGATATTGTATAAATTTGTTTTTTTCCCTATGAAATATCTTGGTTTCTCCATCTATAGTAATTGAAGGTTTTGCTAGGTATAATAGCCTGTGCTGGCATTTGTGTTCTCTTAATGTCTGTATCATATCTACCCCAGATCTTCTGGCTTTTATAGTCTCTGTTGAGAAATCTGATGTAATTCTGTCAGGTCTGCCTTTATATGTTATTTGACATTTTCCCTTACAATTTTTAATATTCTTTCTATCCCCTGTGCATTTGGTGTTTTGAATATTATATAATGAGAAGAATTATTTTGTCCAATCTATTTGGCATTCTTTAGGCTTCTTGTGTTGTTTATGACCATCACTTTTTTTTAGGTTTTGGAAGATTTTATCTATGATTGTGTTGAAGATGTTTCCTGGCCCTTTGAGTTGGAAATCTTCACTCTCTTCTATACCTTTAACAATTAAGTTTGGTCTTTTCATTGTGTCCTGAATTTCCTGGATAGTTTGAGTTAGGAGCTTTTCACACTTTGTAATTTTTTTGTTTGTTGTATCAATGTCTTCTTTGATATCTTCTACCCCTGAGGGTCTTTCTTCTATCTCTTGTACTCTGTTGGTGATGCTTGCATCTATGTCTCTTGATCTCTTTCCTCTGTTTTCCATCTCCAGGGTTGTTTCCCTTTGTGAATTCTTTATTGTTTCTATATCCATTTTTAGATCTTGGGTGGTTTTGTTCAATTTCTTCACCTGTGTGATTGCATTTTCCTGTATTTCTTTAAGGGATTTATATGTTTTTTCTTGAAGAGCTTCTACCTATTTATCTGTATTCTCCTTTGGTATTTTAAGGTGGTTATTTATGTCCTCCTTAAGGTCTTCTATCATCTTCATGAGATGGGATTTTAGATTATAATCTTGTTTTTCAGTTGTGTTATGGTATCCAGGGCTTTCTATGACAGGAGAATTGGGTTCTGATGTTGCCAAGTGGCATTGATTTCTGTTGCTTATGTTCTTGTGCTTGGTTATTGACATCTTGTTATCTCTGCTGTTTACTGACCTTGTTGTCTCTGGTTGGAGCCTGTCTCTCCTTTGAGTCTGGTTATGTTGGGCATCCTTGCATCAGACTATCTGTGGGTATGGGAGGGGATCTGGAGTACCTGATCTGTGAGGATGACTGTGACAGAACTCCTGGGAGTCAAGCTGTCTCTGGGTGTGTGTGGAGTGGGGGGTGGAACACAGGATCTGTTCCAGGATGCAGTTGGGAACTGGAAGGTACAGATGAATTTTAAATGTGAAAGATTTTTTAACTTTAAA
The DNA here is from genome assembly GCA_030674055.1 of Rhabdomys pumilio. Taxonomy (NCBI): domain Eukaryota; kingdom Metazoa; phylum Chordata; class Mammalia; order Rodentia; family Muridae; genus Rhabdomys; species Rhabdomys pumilio. The sequence continues at coordinate 153,124,791 of JANHMN010000004.1, forward strand.
GAAAAAGCAACTATGACATTCTTAAATTTTAATAAATGCATACAGCTACAAATTGCGTTTGATTTAATGAACTCTCTAATATCAGTTTATATTGTTTTATTTCATGTGTAATACTGCAATAACACCATAATGGAGACTTTTGTAATTTTTATTTTTTTGAAGTACATTTTCAGAATCCCTGAATTATGAATGTTATGAATTCAAAGTAATTTGACTCCTGCATGCAACAGGAGTGGGATGATTATTTTAATCACAATCAATTCAATAAGCAAGAAGTTTGCTATTATTTTAATTTTTAATTCTTATGGTTTTTTGATTGATGATTGAGAATTTTTATGTTTTCATAGTTATTGCATATTTATGTATTTGTATTTTTTGTAAATGACATTTCATTTTCTATTTTGTATAGAGAACAATTTCTTTTATCAATGTATGTTTTCAGTCTTATTGGCTTAAGGATTTATTTTTATTATATTTCACAAAGGGGCTGTTCTCATTGCTTGAGAATTCTGCTTAAATCTTCAAAACTGAGGACAACGGGGACAATAGCCACCATGTTTTAAACATAGTTAGATAGAGAGTACTATCATTACAACTAGAGCTTTTCAGGGACTTACAACAACTAACATCACTAAAAGAATTAAGAAATGGATTTTTGATTTACTTGGATATATCAATTTTTTTTAAGTTGTGAGGAATGGAGACAACTTTGCTCTTCTTCTTCCAGTGGTTGAGCTACCCAAAAGCAGTGGATTAGGGGTGTTTGATCGAATCCTTAGAGATGGCAGGGATGAGGTAATGAGAAAGATGAAGGCCTGTTGGGATCAAGGAGAACAAGAGAGAGGAGAGAGTGTCACCTTGATTTATCTAGGGTGTAATAGGAAGGTTAGCTACTTCTAAGGACTCTGTGATTCCAGTGGGTCTCTTAGACAATCTCTTCATCTCAAATATTAACCTCAATCAAGTTTTTACATTCCCATTTGCCATATAGGGTAAGATATTCACATGCTCAAAGCTTAAGGGCTAATTTCCTTAGGGGACCATGGCCTTATTTGGCCTGCTTTAGAAGAAATTCTTTCATGTTTATCTCTGAAGCCCTATTATCTTATTTTTCATTCCTTCCAGACCAATCTTCTTCCAGTAGTGATCACTGTCTGTTCTCCTAGTTTCTCATTATACCATCTCCATAATCTCTTTTAATTAATGTAACTTCAAACCCCACAAGTGTTGTCTCCAAGTATGGCATTGACTTCCCAATCATCAAACTTGTGTATTTGTTGCCTCTCTGTGTTAGTAATGTCCAAGAAACCAATAACCATAAATTCTCATTACAAACGGGGAGCAAGAATCTCAAAGGCCTCAGTACCTTTCAGACCCCTGTCCCTTGGCATTGACTCAGACTCATTAGAAATGTCTTGCTTTCCCACTCATCCATGCTCTTTTTCTGCTTGGAACTTTCTAACTTCACACTTTCTTTCCTTAAAACTTACTCGTTCTCAAATAATGCTTTTAACAAATGTTATCTGCACTGTTCATTTCTCTAAATACTTTAATAAAAAAATCCTTCTATTTCATAATTTTGGTTTTTTTTTAAGTAAATTTTTTTGGCTTCTAAACTAAGTGGTTGTTTTCTAAACAAAATAGTTTGGAGAATGACAGCCTTCTCTAAAGTTACTGCATTGCTTCATTTCTTGCTTGGTTACTATTTTTTTTTCTCACTCTGGACATAGTTAAGAGCATGTTGAAAGCATTATCTATAGAACACTGTTCTGAAGAGGCTTGCTATTGGGTGTGAGTGGATACTGGCATGGTGCTGCTTGAGGGTGACCTCTGCTGGACACATTCCATTTTTTCTCATGCAATATTGTTACTGTTGTGTTTGTTTGTCATTGCATCCTGTTGAGTGTAGAATTCAGCTTTCTAAAACCACTGTTGTGCATCAAATCCCTATAAACCTTTCATTTTCATAGAAAAAACTGTAACCCATTAATAACCATTCTCCACCTTTCCGTGATATCTTTTGGTTTTCCTACCTCCACCTTCCTACTTTATGCATCCGATCATTCTTGATAGTGAACTATAAGTAAGCCAAATGATATTTGCCCATCTTGTTTATTTCATGTACCACAATGTTCTCGGTTTCTCTTGGGTTATTGTGGCATCAATATTTCCCTCCTTTAGAAAACTGAATGCTATGAATTTTGTGCACTTAACACATTTTGTTAATCCATTTATTTTTACATGAATTTTTGACTTACTCCCACCTTCAGGATTCTCTGGACACAGATGTACAAATGACTTTTTGAGATACTGCTTTCAAGTTTGGGAAGATGTGAGGTAAACAAACCAGGTGCTGGTTATATTTTTAACTTTTGAGGAATCATCATACCATCTTCTATAGGAACAATAAGATTGTATACATATTGATAGTATAAAAAGGTTGCGATATCTTCACATTTTTACCAGAATTTTTAGGGGGAGTAGCCATCTCAATAGTGTGCTAAAATGTTTAATTTTAGGTTTGTTTTTTGCTTTTTTTAAACCATTGTTTATTAATCTTCAATTACACATTAAGTGTTTTCTATCAGTGAGTTTAATGTTGAGGAAACTGAGATGGAAAGAATTTTACTATGTTTACTAGGACATTAGATGAAGGCTGGGATTTGAGTTAATTCTATACCTCTGAGATGTGTGAGCTGAATGATAATACTTCTTCAGACTCAATGTCCCAGACTTGTTTTGGGTATCCATGTCATTCTTTATACAATTTTGGAAATTACCTTTTTTTCCTTAGACACTAGAAAATATGAGCACTGATTTCATAGCTAGGATGATGACAACAATGATTCTAGGCACCAGCACTGTATGGACCAACACAAGTGCATTCTGTTCTTTTGAATTCTGTTTTTTTATGCATTGAACTTGCCTAGTGAGTGCTGATATAGTGTGTTAGATATGATGTTGGGTAATCAGTGGGATAGATTATTGTTTAAATTTGTTTTCAGTCTCAAAATAGGACTTGATCTATAGAGTGATGCTGTGTAAATAATTTGCTTGATAGATCATTGAAAATACTTTAATAACGATTTCTGAACGTCTTCACGCCTGGACAAAGTGGGAATCATACATGTTAAAAGTAGCATAACACCGAGAGTCCATCTGAAGGACAAATTCTGTATATGTTTCTATATCCTAACACATACCAAACCACCTTTTCAATAGTACATTCTTTCAGGTTTTCATTCGTCTTAATCTCAAGATTCCTATAATCACATTAATCTCTAGTCACTTGTCTTCACCCCTTGAATTACTTGTTTACTCCACTGCTTATGCCCTTAAATATATTTCTTATGATACAGTTTCTCTTGAATGTCAAACTGCCCCTCCAAATTTAAGTCTCAGCTTAGTCCATAATTCTGCATCTTTTTCTATCTATAATACTATTTTACTATTTAAATCTTAGCCCTTTTCAACTTTTTGTTTAACCAGAAGGATGCTAACATTATTTATATGTTGAAATCCACTAATTAAGAGTAACTAAGAACAAATTGTTTAGTTTGTAGTATCAAAGAACACACTTGAGTAAACTGGCAAAAGTATTTCAGTGAGAGGAATGAGGAGCATCTCCTTACTAGGTATGGTTTTAATTCTGTGAGGTATTAGGGATGTGTAGACCAGCTCTTAGTTGAATGCTATCAAGAATTAGAGGCATCCCATAATCAGTATTATTAATGTTTTTGTTTAGTAAAGGGAAGATGTACTAAATAATGGTAAGTTCATAAGTGAAACATCAATAATAAACATCCCTATAGAAGAAAAGTGGGATTATTCATGGGATAGAAAACAGCATTTTGTGTTCAGAGAGTGCTCTTGCTGGATCTGGGTCTGAGCAGGATAATGGAGTGAATGAATGTGAATACTTTGCTACTGTGAACTTCACAGTCTGTTTTTATTTTTTCAGTATTGATTTCACTCCCTCTATTTATTTTTTTCCATACACAATTGAACTTATCTCTCATATTGAGATAAATCATACAGCCAAGTTACCTCCTCTTGCTTCTCCCGCCCTGTCCCTCATTCAATAAGGAATTGACTTTGGTAATTTTCTGCTTTAAATATTACAATGAGTTTTGCGCTTGGTGGAAATGACCACACTTTTTACTCTAAAATTAAAAAAATTCTACATTATTTTCAGTATATCTCAAGTAGACTCCAATATCTTTTTTTTTTCTATGCTAGCTTTTAATTTAAACCTAATATTTTCTTTCCATTTATTATGCTATTGACATCTTGGTAAATTTCTTCTATATAAAGCCCCTAGTAGTCTACATAGAGCAGAAAACACACACACACACACACACACACACACACACACACACACACACACACACAGGAAACAGTTACCAAATCTGAAGTTAGATTGTGCTAACAGCACTGTTAATTTTTTCATAGTGATAATGGTAAAAGAGAGGGGAATAGTAGGATATAAGTAATTTGATGAGAAAAATTCTCATCTATGATTGTGATGAAATACCATGACCAAGAAGCAAGTTGGGGAGGAAAGGGTTTATTTGACTCACACTTTTATGTTGTTGTTCATCAAAGAAAGAAGTCAGCAGGAATTTAAAAAGGACAGAGATGTGGAGGCAGGAGCTGATGCAGAGATCCTGGGTTGGTACTGCTCACTGGCTTGCTCCCCATGGCTTGCTTCACTTGCTCTCTTACAGAACCTAGGACCACATGCCCAAGGATGGCACTACCCACAATAGGCTGGGCCCTTCCCCATCAATAACTAATGAAGAAAATGCCCTACAGGCTTGCATATAGCTTGATCTTATGGAAGCGTTTCTTAAAAATTTAATTCCCTCCTCAGAGATGACTTTAAAAACTGTCCAGCACAGGGAGCTACTTAGAGGGTGGGTGTAAAGCCACTGAGAATCCAAACTAGGAAATGTAATCCCACCACTTGAAAAACCAACTTTCACAGTTGTGAGTTCTCTGGCATACACAACAGAACTAAACGAGCTTTACCAAACTGCCAGTAAACTTCACAATTATGTTGCAATGGCATAGGCTGCTTGATGTCACTTTTGGCCATGTTTCTGGCCTCCCTCTTTGTAATGAATTAACATGCTCATGCAACTGTGATCAAGGGAATGTAACTGCTGAAACCTATTGACATATTATGGAACTAATGGGTGAATAATAAAAGTATATATAATAAAATGAAACATAACCTTGCTACCCACCAGAAATCTTTAAGATTCTTTTTAGTTATAATTGTTCATAGAAATATGTCTTGAATTTGAAATTATAAATTGTTTTTGCTTATTTAAAACTATATACATGGAATATAGTATATTCTATAGGAAGTATTTTTCCATGTCCAATGATAATGAATATCTGAGAGTAACAGTAGTGTGTTGATTGTCATGGCTATTCAAATTCATTTATTTATGTATATGTGTATACACCCCCACACATATATGTCATTTAGTTATATTCAATTATAATTACATATTAGAGTTGACTGCAGTTTGAGGCTATTATAAACACTACTAGACAAAGAGTCTGAAACACACAAACATATACATATATGTGTGTGTATTTAAAAGCTATGAATATTTTGGGAGTACAACTTCAGGAAATGAATTCAATAAAGATGGTTAAAATTTTCAAAACATTGGTTGTGACCCACTGAACTAGAGACATGGCCCCTACTAATGATACCAGGACTTCATCTTTGAATGCACACACACAAAACTGGTCATGCAAATGCTGAAAGAGTTAACTTTGAGGAAGTAGTAAGTGGTTGAGACTAGTCTGATAAACTGGCTTCATCTTTCTGAAACCATGGGTTGGGAGATTCCTTTCCCCACTGGAATTAGCAATATGAAATGAATAAAACTGATACAGACAAATAATGGTGATGTCAGACTGAAAGGAAAAAAGTCATCATTTGGAAAGTGGAGTAAAGATCCTCAGGGTCAACATTAACAACAGTTAGCTGCTGCTCATTTCTCTAACTTTGTTCTTTACTCCACTTTCCAAATGGTCACTTTCTGAGACATTTGGCTGCTAAGCTTCATGTAAATGTGTGAGCTCTTGTGATGCTTCCTTTTATCAGTCTATGGAAGTGGAATTGATTAGCAGATGGATTTATATACATTAGTTCCTATGGTTAGTATCTTCTAATGGAGCATGAAAGGATGGTAGAATTACCCTCAAGCTTGGAGAAGTAAGCATCACTGTAAAACTTCGGGAAGGGGTGTGGAATGGGAGGTGGTTTTTGCAGAGGAAACCTGAAGGGGGGATAACATTAGAAATGTAAATGAACCCTTTCCATGCCATCCTGGGTCCTTTTGGCTGAGGTGGACACCTAGCTGGTCTGCTTCTGTGAAGACACTGAATCCTGAGCCATTCTAGAGGAATCACTACACTCAGAGCAGTGAATCCTAGCTGGTCTGCCCCCAGGGAGACACCATGTCCTGAGACATCATAGAGGAGTCACTGCACTCAGAGCAGTAGATACCTAGCTGGTCAGCTCCTTTGAAGACACCATATCCTGAGCCATGCTAGAGGAACTACTTCACTCAGAGCAGCAGGATTTCAGGATCCCAGAGGTGGCCTGAGTCCCAGGAGTTCTTCTACCCAGGAGCTCATGATCACAGGATCAGAGACATCTAGACCCTGAGGAGTTCTGACACAAGCAAGATAACTGGAAAGACAGGGTCCAGTCAGAGAAAGCGAGTGCAGGTAGCACTAGTTAACCAGATGGTGAAAGGCAAGCACAAGAACATAAGCAACAGAAACCGAAGTTACTTGGCATCATCAGAACCCAGTTCTCCCACCATAGCAAGCCCTGGACACCCCATAACACTGGAAAAGCAGGATTCAGAATTAAAATCACTTCTCATGATGATGATAGAGGACTTTAAGAAGGACATAAGTAGCTCCCTTAAAGAAGTATAGGATACACAGGTAAGCTGGCAGAAACCTTTAAAGAGGAAAACACAAAAATCCCTCAAAGAATTAAAGAATTGCAAGAAACACAACCAAGCAGGTGAAGGAATTACACGAAACTGTCCAGGATCTAAAAATGGAAATGCAAACAATAAAAAAATCTCAAAAGGAGACTACCCTGGAGATAGATATCAAGAGTCATAGATGCAAGCATCACCAACAGAATACAAGAGATAGAAGAGAGAATCTCATATGCAAAAGATGCAAAAAGATGCAAAAGATGCAAAAGATACCATGGAAAACATTGATACAACTGTCAAAGAAAATACAAATCATCCAGGAAATCCAGGACACAATGAGAAGGCCATTCCTAAGGATAATAGGTATAGATGAGGGTGAAGATTCTCAACTTAAAGAAAATATAAAGTAAATATCTTCAACAAAATTATAGAGTAAAACTTCCCTAACCTAAAGAAAGAGATGTCCTTAAATATACAAGAAGCCTACAGAACTCCAAATAGACTAGACCAGAAAAGAAATACCTTCCATCACATAACAATCAAAGCATAAAATGTACAAAACAAAGAAAAAAGACTAAAAGCAGTAAGGGAAAAAGGTAAAGTAACATATAAAGCCAAAGCTATAAGAATTACACCAGACTTCTCACCAAAGACTATAAAAGCCAGAAGATCCTGGACTGATATCATACAGACCCTAAGAGAACACAAATGCCAGCCCAGGCTACTATACCCAGCAAAACTATCAATCACTATTGATGGAGAAACCAACATATTCTATGACAAAATCAAATTTACACAATATCTTCCCACAAATCAAGCACCTTATAGGATAATCGGTGGAAAACTCAAACAGAAGGAAGAAAACTACAACTTAAAAAGTAAGGAAGTAATCATCCAACAACCCCAAAAGAAGATAGCTACAGGAACATAATTCTACCTCTAATAAAAAAAATAACAGGAAGCAACAATCATTTTTCCTTAATCTCTTAATATTAATGAACTCAATTCTTCAACAAAAAGACATGACCCAGCATTTTACTGCATACAGGAGATGCACCTCAGTGACAAAGACAAACACTACTTCAGAGTGAAAGAATGGAAACCAATCTTCCAAGCAAATGGTCCCAAGAAACAAGCTGGAGTAGCCATTCTAATATCAAATAAAATCAATTTTCAACCAATAGTAATCAAAAAAGATAAGGAACGATATTTCATACTTATCAAAGGAAAAAAATCTACCAAGATGAATTCTCAATTCTGAACATGTATGCTCCAAATGCAAGGGCAAACACATACCTAAAAGAAACTTTACTAAAGCTCACAGCACACATTGCACCTCACACAATAATAGTGGGGGATTTCAAAACCCCACTCTCAGCAATGGACAGATCATGGAAAAAGAAACTAAATAGAGACACAATGAAATTAACAGAAGTTATGAACCAAATGGATTTAACAGATATCTACAGAGCATTTCATCCTAAAACAAAAGAATATACCTTTTTCTCAGCACCTCATGTACCTTCTCCAAAATAGACCATATAATTGGTCACAAAACAGGCCTCAACAGATACAAAAAGATTGAAATAATCCCTTGCACCCTGTCAGATCACCATGGACTAAGTCTTGTCTTTAATAATGACAAAAACAATGAAAAGTCCACATACACATGAAAACTAAATAATGCTCTACTCAATGATGACTTGGTCAAGGAAGAAGTAAAGAAAGAAATGAAAGACTTTTTAGAACTTAATAAAGATGAGAACACATCGTAACAAAACTTGTGGAACTCCATGAAAACAGTGCTAAGAAGAAAACTCATAGCTCTACGTGCCTACAAAAAGAAACTGGAGAGAGCATACACTAGCAGCTTGACAGCACACCTGAAAGCTCTAGAACAAAAAGATGCAAACACATAAAAGAGGAGTAGATGGCAGGAAATAATCAAACTCAGGGCTGAAATCAACCAAGTAGAAACAAAGAGAATTATAAAAATATCAACAAAACCAGGAGCTGGTTCTTTGAGAAAATCAACAAGATAGATAAACCCTTAGCGAGACTAACCAGAGGGAACAGATGCAGTATCCAAATTAATAAAATCAGAATTGAAAAGGGAGACATAACAGAAACTGAGGAAATTAAAAAGATCATCAGGTTCTACCACTAAGTCTATACTCAACAAAACTGGAAAATTCTGGATGAAATGGACAATTTTCTAGACAGATACCAGATACCAATGTTAAATCAGGAGCAAATAAACCATCTATACAGTCCCATAACCCCTAAAGAAATAGAACCAGTCATTAACAGTCTCCCACCAAAAAAAAGCCCAGGACCAGATGGTTTTAGTGCAGAATTCTATCAGACCTTCAAGGAAGACCTAATACCCATTCTCTTCAAACTATTCCACAAAATAGAATGAGAAAGAACACTACCCAATTCGTTCTATGAAGCTACAATTACACTCATACCTAAACCTCACAAAGACCCAACAAAGAAAGAGAACTACAGACCAATCTCTCTTATGAATATTGATACAAAAACACTAAGTAAAATTCTCACAAACCAAATCCAAGAACACATCAAAACAATCATCCAGTATGATCATGTAGGCTTTATCCCAGGAATGCAGGGATGGTTCAATATTTGGAAATTCATTAATGTAATCCACTATATAAACGAACTCAAAGAAAAAACCACATGATCATTTCACTAGATGCTGAGAAAGCATTTGACAAAATCCAACATCCCTTCACGTTAAAAGTCTTGGAAAGGTCAGGAATTCAAGGCCCATACCTAAACACAGTAAAAGCAATATATTGCAAACCAGTAGCCAACATCAAACTAAATGGAGAGAAACTGGAAGCAATCACACTAAGATCAGGGACTAGGCAAGGCTGCCCATTCTCACCCTACCTATTCAATATAGTAGTGGAAGTCCTAGCTAGAGTGATTATACAACAAAAGGAAGTCAAAGGGATTCAAATAGGAAAGGAAGAAGTTAAAATTTCACTCTTTGTAGATGATAGGATAGTATACTTAAGTGACCCCAAAACTTCCACCAGAGAACTCCTAAACCTGATTAAAAAAAAACTTCATAAAGTGGTTGGTTATAAAATCAACTCAAACAAATAATTAGCCTTCCTCTACTTAAAAGATAAATAGGCTGAGAAAGAAATTAGGGAAATGACACCCTTCACAATAGTCACAAATAACATAAAATACCTTGGTGTGAATCTAACCAAGGAAGTGAAAGACCTGTATGACAAGAACTTCAAGTCTCTGAAGAAAGAAATTGAAGAAGATCTCAGAAGATGGAAAAATCTCCCATGCTCCTGGATTGGCAGGATTAATTTAGTAAAAATGGCCATCTTGCCAAAAGCAATCTACAGATTCAATGCAAGCCCCATCAATATTCCAAATCAATTATTCATAGAGATAGAAAGAGCAATTTGCAAATTTATTTGGAACAACAAAAAACCCAGGATATCAGGAACTATTCTCAACAACAAAAGAACTTCTGGGGGAATCACCATCCCTGACATCAAACTGTAATACAGAGCAGTAGTGATAAAAAACTGCATGGTATTGGTACAGAGACAGGCAGGAAGATCAATGGAATAGAACTGAAGATCCAGAAATGAACCCACACACCTATGGTCACTTGATCTTTGACAAAGGAGCTAAAACCATCCAGTGGAAAAAGGGCAGCATTTTCAACAAATGGTGCTGGTTCAACTGGAGGTCAGAATGTAGAAGAATGCAAATCAATCCATTCTTAACTTTTTGTGGCCCCATGAGGAGAGAAACAATACCTACCAACCAGAGCTCCCAGGGTCTAAACTATCATCCTGAGAGCACATAGGGATGGACCCATGGCTCCAGCAGTATATGTAGGGAAGGATGACCTTGTTGGACATCAGTGGGAGAGGAGATCCTTGGTCCCATGAAGTCTAGATGCCAAATGTGTGTGAATTCGAGGGTGGGGATGTGGGAGTGGATGGGTAGATGGGGGGAACATCCTCATAGGAGGAGAGGAAATGGGATAGAGGGTTCCTGGGTGGTGGGGTATGGGATAAGGGGATATCATCTGAAATGTAAATAAAATATCCAATAAAAAAAGAAAAAAAGAAATGTAAATGAACAAAATAACCTATAAAAATTAAAAAGTGTGCATGACACAATAATAATAAGAAAAAAGTAAACCCAGTGCTCTCTAAATTCTGGTTCTTGTCACACATTCTTATATGCCTATGACTAAGTTCAACAACTAGTGATAAGTTGTAATGTAGGGATAATCCCTTGTGTGCTGTGTGGTAGCATCACTTGTCAATAAATAGCTGATTGTCTATTAACAAAAGACAGGAGTAGATGGTCAGTATTACTGCATATGGGAATCTTTATCTCTTGTTCTTTATCGTACCACTTTGTTTCTTTAGTTGAGACTATCACTCCTAAAGACAATATAAGTTGAAAGCAAAGGGGCTATGCTGTGAACTGTCTCTGTGTTTATTCATATTTTAGATCTAAATAAGAAGATTTGCAGTTTCCCTTTCTTGTTAAGAGCTCAAATCTTAAACACCTAGGTGGAAATCTGCTCTTTTACAACAGTTGTTTGAGCTTCATTTATCTCTAGCTACTTCCTATTCTTTTCATTAATGCTGAATTCCTGTTCTCAGGAGTAATCCTCTGAATCTCTGTCTGTCTCTGTCTCTCTCTCTCTTGCTGAAGGAATACTTTTTGTCTATTAGCTATCTTTAATAAAAGCACTCACTTTATGTGATAGACTATGCTAATAGCACCCTAAGAACAATTAATATTTATATAGCTGAGTTCTTCTGGAAGTCCTTGTGTTGTATAAATACTATCTCATTAAAAACACATTGTCCCAGTTGGGGGATGGGGCCACCCACTCATCTCTAAATTTTTAATCCAGAATTGCTCCTGTCTAAAGGAAATACAGGGACAAAGTGTGGAGAAGAGACTGAAGGAAAAGTTATCCAGAGATACTATTGCGGATGCCAAGAAGTGCTTGCTGGCAGGAGTCTGATGTAGCTGTCTCCTGAGAGGCTCTGCCAGAGCCTGACAAATACAGAGGTGGATGCTTGCAGCCAGCCATTGGACTGAGCACAGGCTCCCCAATGGAGGAGTTAGAGAAAGGATGAAAGGAGCTGAAGGGATTGCAACCCATAAGAAGAATAACAATATCAACCAACCAGACCCCTCTAGAGTTCCCAGGGACTAAACCACCAATCAAAGAGTACACATGGAGGGACGCATGGCTCCAGCTGCATATGTAGCAGAGGATTACCTTATCTGGCATCAATGGGAGGGGAGGGAGGCTCTTGTTCCTGTGAAAGCCCAGATGTCCCAGTGTAGGGGAATGCCAGGGTGGTGAGGTGGGAGTAGGTGGGTGGGGGTGGGGGAAAACCCTCACAGAATCAAGGAGAGGGAGGATGGTATAGGGGGTTTGTAGAGGGGAAACCAGGAAAGGGAATAACATTTGAATTGTAAATAAATAAAATATTCATTAAAAAAAAGGAAAAAAAAACCCATATTGTCCTTGTTTAAATTAGGTTGGTAACAGATGTGGTTCCCCTAATGTGCAGACAAAGAAACAGAGGGTAGCGGTCTTTTGAAAAATTTAAAGGGAGAATATACAGGAAAGCAGTAACACATATTTGATGATAAAGCCTGAGTTCAACTCCTTACATTGTCTTGGCCTTATGGCATTCAGTGCAAGGCCACAGGCAGACTGTTTGGATGAGAACTTAAAAGCTTAAATTACTATTAATATCAGGCATATTATGTTTCTCTAGGAAACAGAAGGTGAATTCTGAGAAGTGTTTGTAAAATGGCTGTTTTTGATTATTTGTTTGGTTGATTGGTAGATGAGCTAGTTATCAGTCCTAGTAGTTTTTCAGCTCACTTTGATATTCTTATTTCTGAGTTTATCTTTCTCATAATCCTGATAGCAGGATTTGTAACAGCAAGTTCCTTCACCATGACAGCAAGGTCTTATCTTAAAACAGCAAGGTTCTGCCCTACACCGATTCTCATGCCTTAAAACCTAGTGAATTTTTTCTGGTCTAGTCATCAGCCTCTCTAATTTAAGAGCCTGCATATTTATCTGAATATAGTGTCTTGCTATTTTTATAAAACATTTACACATTATCTCCATCCACTTATTCATTTTTTTTTCCTTGAATGGCCTGTATTACCTTTCAGGATGTATGGCTTGGTCACATGGATGCACAAACTAATAAGTAAGCATATCTGACCTAATAAAAATTGATAAGCAAAACCTATGCAATTGATAACATAGAATGGTAGTGTGGTTCTATTACAAATCAATCAAAAATAGAGACTAAACATGGTGGGAATGCCAATGTCAAGTTTTCTTCTGTTCAGAAACTGACTGGTTGAAGACCACAGGATAAAGACCATATGCAATACAGTCCAGAGAAAACCAAGACACAGCAGGGGATTTTGGTTTTAGGTAGAATTGAAATTGTGACTGATAGATTTTTATTACAATACCCAACTCTTAATTTCATTTTGCTTAACTTGTATTACATTTCTTGAGTGGTTTTGAGATTTGTCTCATTGGAAATTATATTTTTGAGGTCTTTATTTTCTTGCATATAAAAATTTTATATTTTTTTACTTTTTATTAAAAGTTTAGAAATGCTACTTATTTTGTCTTGTTATCAAAGTCTAGATTTTAAATGTTTAATTTCTTTTTGAAAATATTTGTTAAAGTCAGTTTTATTAACTCAATATATTCATGATTTAGAAAAAGAAAGGATTGATGGGAAGGTTTGGGTGGAGAAAAAGGAAGAAATTATATAATCATATTATAATATCAAAACCCAAAAGAATCATTTTAAAAAAGATAAAAATGTTCATATTTTCTATCAAACTACTGTCCTCTCTTAGGAAATGAGCGGCTCTAAAAAATGTATCACGAAGAGGTCACCACAAACAGGCACATGTACATGAGTCTGAGCTATCTCTGCATCATGAAAACAGTTGCACGGGCAACAGCTTCCTAAAGGTACATGGCAGAAATTGAGCACTATGAAAGTTCTAGAAAAGTTTCCTGAGAAAAATATGCTCAACAAATTGCAACATCCATCCCATGTATTTCATGTTCTAAGTATCTTCATAGATGTCTACTCCCAGTTTAAAAAGTTTGAAAAGCCCATAAATCCTTGTTCTGTCTTCTCTGGTACTTACTTGGCTAATGTTTTTGAAGATGTTGCTTCCATGTCAGGCCATACCTTGTCTTTTTTAGTCAATGTTTAAGTATAAGAAAATGGCACTTTTATTTTTTCTTTTTTGCAATGTTAGTAAATTGGGCTATGACAGGTTTTAATTAATCCAGAAACTGGTCTTTGGTAGACCAATCCAAATGGCTAAGTATTTGAGACAGTTTGTTAAGGTGAGCAGGTCATATGCCTCTCCTGAATCCTGGGGTAGCCAGCCACTCACGTGTGGTAGTATAAATGTACTACTGAAGAGATGCAAGGTAGTCAGGGTCTGATTCTGCTCAGCAATGGTAAGTCTCATGAAAGCATAGTCCTTTTTCAAATATCAATGTTGCTAAAATCCAACAGAATTTTTTTTTATGTATCTTACTTTACACCAAGCATTGCTGTAAAGCTCTGTATGTTTTCAAAGTTTACTATGAGGATGAAGCTTCTTTCAGATTCACCCATTTTACACAAAAATACAGATATATACAATTTATATATGCAGGCATAAACACAAATATATGTATGTATGCATATGTATGTATGTATGTGGTAGCTTTTTGCCGTGTTGATATATATTCCATATGTACTGCTGATTGCTTCTGTAAAACTCTACAGTGACTACTCATTCAGTGCTATATATTTGTGATTATATTCTGTGCTTGTCACATGGTGATTGCATTTTAAACTACTGAATTGTGGGGATAATTGCTGACATATTTGGTATTCTGGGTCAATCACACTGACATAATTCTGGGGACATGCTCATCTGTTTGCTTAGAAGTTCAAATCTGCATGCAGCTTGGTACAGAATGGGATTACGCTTGGCAGAGTTCCACAAAAGTATTTATCTTTAAAATCACATTTTATGCTTTGCTTTGTCACATCAAGATCTCCTTTCAAGGTGAAAATTCCAATGTAACTGAGCATACAGCTACTATGTGGAAAATGAGAAGGTGTGTTTTATAAAAGTTATTTAAAGAGCAAGGGAAATGCTGGTTTCTCTCATGAACTTGGGTTTAATTTTTTAAAATTAATATTGCACTTGTAAAAATATTCCTTTCTTCTTCCCTTTATTTGCTACTTTAAAAGACAAACTAAAAACCTAGTGCAATGGAAAGTTAGTGTTTCAAAAGTTGGATAACTATTTTTTAAACAAATTGTCAATTTGTATTTTTAATTTTCTGAGGCTAGTTTGTATAAGTTGCCTAGAAGGCTCTATATTTTTCTACGTGTTCAATTTTACTTCCTAAGGTATTCAAAAACTATTTTGTCCTCAGAAAAAGTGTTGTATTGGGAAAAAAATTAGAAAAGTGGATTTTGAAAGTCAAGCCACTGTTTAAGTGAGGAAAAGTGGTATCTCACTGAGTTCAGTATAATCATTAAAAACTCCTAAATCAATTGGGGAAATAAGACTTTAAACATTTCCACTTTGCAAATGAAAATACTGAGAACCTAGGTATGCTAAATGGTTGGGCCAAGGCCACATGTTGCATTGCTAACAATGCTACATTCTAGTTTAGAGTTTACATCTTACTCAATAAATAATCAGTATCTATCAAATCCCCTGCTTCTGGCAGGAATGTGGTAAATATTGTTGGGTGAATAGATTATTCTGATTACTTATCAATTACCACAGAAGTTGGCCCACATAGCTAGTATGGCCATGGTGTACACTAACGTAAGGAGAACTCTGAAAGCCATGAGGATATCTTTTATGAATGCACCAAGCAGACAGTTTCTCTTGATTTAGGGCTTATTTAATTTAATACCACTCATCTTAAGTGTCCTAAGATACATATTCAAATAAAGACTTAACAAGTTAGGCTGTTGGCTTTTTGGCAGCCTGTGTTTTCCATGACTTCATGTGTGAACATAAGAATGGAAATGTAATGAGATTATGGTAAGACAGATGAACTACAATTTAGTAGTTCTTAGGTGTAAGAACTAAAAGAACTGAATAAATGCATGTGCTGTCCTCACTGTCGACTAACAACCTGAAGAAACCTGGAGCGGGGAATCTCAATTGAAAAAGTACGTCAAATGGTCTGTGGCTCTGTGGCGATGTCTCTGAGAGACTGCCCTGATTGATGAGTACTATGGGAGGTCCTATCCTGTTATGGGTCATTCCATTCCTAGGCAGGTATCCCTGGGCTATGTAGCAACATACCTGAGCATAAGCCAGGTAGTGAGTCCATATTTGGGCTGAGCCTACCCGCATTAACCATTAATCAAAATGTCCTTAGAGACTATTCTCCAGGCTTTCTAATGGAAACATTTTCAGTTGGAGTTTCTTCTTCCCAGGTGACTCTAGCTTGTGTCAAGTCAACAAATAGCTAACCAATACAAACAGGTAACAATCTGCACACACAATAAGAGCAAAGCTGAAGCCCAAATTAGAAATGAAGGAGTTAAGGATCACATAAAATTTAGATAAGGGAATCCTTGAAACATCATCTAAACATGGTGATTAGAGTTCAAAGGAAAATAAACCAAAAAAGGAAAAATAACTGACTCATCAACTCATATCTTCAGGAATTCTTTGGTTCAATACTGTAACACCACTATAGAATTCCAAAATACAGACACTTAAAGGAGCAACCTTCTTTGCAAGAAAATTAAAATAACGGTTCCTCAGTGAAAAGCATGTGACTAGAGTGAATAATTTCCTCGTAATTTTGGAGTGGAAAAACAGAACTGAGGCACACATAGGAGACAGATTATCTTGGGGCCCCATTCTGGCTTATAATAAGCACACACCAGGTTATAGTAATGTACTTGGAAAACTGGTTTCTTCACCTACACATACTACACACACATAGTCATCAAACAATGCGCCTAGAAACCTCCAAAGTTCCGTACCTCTCCCACTTGCACAGGCCATACATATGCCAATTCTGAAGTAAATGGGATGAGTCTCTCTTTCTTTAGAATCAACCAATTTTGGAAAGTTTTTACTCAAGTACAATCCAAAATTATTGGGGGTATGTGGAATTGAAGGACCAATCTAGACTTACCTGGTTTGGGGTGCATGTGTAGTAAGTCCTCTAAGTAACCTCTTAGGGAGACCCCTTATTTATCATCATATACACAAATTTTATTTAAATATAATTAAAATCATATGGGAGGGGATATGTACACTAGAGAAATTATTATATAACCTTATCTATTAATCAAGATAGAGAACCATCCAAACTACATCCTTTAGTAACTAACCTTCTCTTCAGTCCCTTAAAAGGCAGCCATGAACAACAACTGAGATGTTTAGCGGCTCTCCTCCCTTTGTGGATGCTGGTCATTTCTGACAGTGTCTCCCTCTATAACCTGTACTGTCATGTTGCTTCCTTTCAAATAAAGTTACGTTGTTTCTTTGGAAAAGCTGTGTACATACTTATTTTCAATTTTTTTTTTTTTTGGATAAGAGACCTAAGAACACTAGACCCAGACCCCAACTACCAGTGACAGAATGAAGATGAACCACTTCATTAAATTATTGACCAGAATATTTTTTCCTGAAAAATCAGTTTTATCTTCATTTATCACGGGGAAGTCAGTAAATGATATACACATTTTAATAACTCTGGAAGCAATAATGTAAGGCTTTATTTTAGGATTTGTAAAGCTATACATGGTACATTCCTGTAATGTGGGAGCACTACGAAATGAAGGTTGAAGTCTGAGGCTAGTCTGACTATATAAAGAAAGCCTGCTTTCAAAAAGGAAAAAAGAAACACACACGTGTGTGAGCGCATGCATACACACACACACACACACACACACACACACACTAAGCATTAAACTCAGAAACAATTGTCAGAATTAAACTGATTTTATTTTACCAATAGTAATGAGGGAAATTGTGAATAATAATTGTTAATTGCTTCTAAAATATGTCCCTTTGAAATTTGTTTTCACCGTTTATGAGACAGAGTTTGACAATGTATCTTGGTTGGCCAGGAGTTTGGTATTTAACTCAGGTTTCCTCTGCCTCTTTAGTGCTGGGATTACCTGTAATCTGACCATCACATCTGACTTCAAATAAACACTTTATGCTAAATTGATAATTTTAAGCCTGTGAGCTCTATGCTTTAACAGATATTGTTGCTATACAGCAGAAGTAATTACTTTTTCCAAACTTTTTATTTTGCACCAGAATAGGGAGTAAGGCCGAGGAGGGAGAGTTCACTATAATCTCCAAAACTCAAATAAAACAGTATTTTCTTCAAATGATTTGTCATGGGTCTCTAGTCTTTTTTTAAGTGAATAGCAGGTATTTAACTTATAAAATTATGATACACTTGGCACTCTTCAATGACTACTTTTTAGCTTCTTGGTGACTCATTCCCTATAATATGAATTTAGTATGCTAGAAGTGATAAGCGAAAAGTTCCACAATGTTTGCCAGAACCAAACCTTTGTAGTCACTGTTGTAGATGGATTGTGTTATTACTTTATTAATTGTTGTAACTAACTGAGTCAACTGCATGTTCAAACACACCAATATTACACTAAATAAGCATAGCTTTGTTATGCCTTTCTAAAATCCACTGGGCCATCTTAAGAGAGAAAAATATTTCCTAGCATACTTCTTACATATCTAAATCTTCTCTAAGAGGCATTCTAAATGATCTGTCAGTCAGTTTGCCTGACTTATAAATCAAAAAATTGTGAGCATTTAGTGACCATTCAGGACACAACATATCATCAACCCTCTGTCACATTTGAATAATTATCACTGAAATGACAAATCTCCAAAGACCAAAGTCATATCCACCAACTCATTAAACCAATCTGGGGCTCAGTGAAAGGTTGCATGGCTCACATGGAGACAGAATGCTGGATGCCTCTTCTCTCATTACCTCCCATGAGCCCTGGGAAGCAACATTTCTACTGGGAGTCCTTTAATTGTGCCTATACCAAGAAGCCCAGCTGTGATATGACATTCACTCTCTGCTGGGGAAAGGCCATGTGATTCAGACAAAGGGGGAAGTGGGAAAACTGACAACCTCACTCTGTCGTGAATACATTTTAAAAACGATGTTGTCATTGCACCTGACTAGTAAATAGTGACTTGCAAAGCTGAAACTGAATGGCTTGTACGTTTATTTTGCTTCTGGCTTTTGAATATCTAAACAAAGTCTACCTTAGCCTCATAAGCTGATCATTTCCAGTATAACCATCAGTATCTTGCTCTAGATAATGACCAAACATTAATAATTTACACTAAAAAGTAATACATGTGTGTCTTTAATTCTCATTATTTTATTGCCTTTCCAAGCACACAAACTAGAATTATAATTACTGACTTTTATGTTTCCTAATTATAGGGATTTTATAGGTAATGTAATGATACTCTTTCCTCATCTCTAAAATGAGGTCCTGGGCCAAACCCTAATGCATGTTTTATTTAACCAGCACTTCACTTCACATTCAAGTCAAGACTTACTATCTTGTAATAATCAATTTTTTAATACTTGAGGAGCAGGTAGTTTCTCTGCATGCATATATATATATATATATATATATATATATATATATGTGGGAATAGAGCAAAAATACTGGGAACAACCTATTTTAATGCAAGACTATGGCTATGCCAAGTAGATAGGATATGTCTCCTCACCTTTGCAGTCCAGAACCTCTCTGCATTGCTACATCTGGCATCCTTTGGATTGTCTTTTCTGTGTACGCGTGTTTGCAGTGTCTGGATCCCAACTTCTAAAATATTTATGATCCATTGGTTTATTCTCAAGAGACGTCAAGAATAATTTAGGCACAAAATAAGATGTTTAGTTCCTAAATTCCTAAATTTTATTTGTTTTCAATCCGTAAGGTGTTTGTTTGATGGTTTGGTGCACATAGAAAAGATGGGCACTCTAACGGCTCTCAGCTAGTGTCCAGGCAGAGTTTATCCACAGTTGTTTGTCACAGAGACTTCTCCATAATAGTTCCTCTCATCATCAAGCCAGAAAGGAGAGCCTTTCCCTCCAATCTACATACAGCCTTCATTCACTCAATGAAATGAAAATATGCTTAAAAATAAAAAGTTGTGTAAGAGATAGTCCCTATCTTAGGAGTTCATGGTCCAATGTGAAAGTAAGATAAAAAATGTAATTATATTTACTCTATAAAACATCTTTAAAACATGTTAAAATATTATTTTTCACTACCTAGGAGATTGTGTGTATATATTAAACTGTATTTATTTAAGACAACTGAAAATTTCAACAAGTTATTTAAAACATTACTATTGTAGATAATGGCATCCATTTTACACTAAATGCTGATAGTGTTAACGGTAACAGAAAAATAACCAGAGAAATGTCACTGCTAAGCCTAGACTGGTAATCAATTCATGTTTTATAAAAACATTTGCTTATCTTCTCCTTTGTGGAAGATGAAGACTGTTAGTGAAAAAAGTACGGCATAGATCTAGGATGTGAAAATGTTCTAACCCCAATGGCTATTAATGGAGACGGCTTATGGAAAAGATATTAAGTCAGATATTTCATCTTTCTTGAGTTTACCACAGCTTAGCATTCATCTCACTCTATCCTATCAGCAAAATATATTGCAGCCCTATAAATAGTCACACAAATTCATACAAACCAAGTTGTCACCAAAAAAATTTATTCACAACCTGGAAAGGATACAAACACTTAGAAAAATACAATGATCTAAATTCTGCTTAATGATTGATACCAAATCTCTCATTGGACACTAATGAGACCTGTAATTACTGCAGAAGCAGCGTGTGGTCTGTAATTAGGGAAATGTATTTTTATTACTTCACTGCAACACTTTTAGCAGAGAGAAATATGGAAGACTACTCATATGTTTTGTAGAATTATCCAGTGTTTTTTTCTATAAACTCAGAAAAATTCTCCCTCTCTCTTCCTCTCTCTCTCTGTATGTATCTGTGTGTGTGTATCTGTAAATAGCATCACTTACTCATGCATAATATGAGACACATGTTTCTTTCTTGTTGAAGAAAAAGTCATAACATGTACTATTTTTAATGTCTTAGAGAGGAAAATGTGACCACATTATTTTACTTAATTTATTTTTTTATGGATAAGGCAGTCCAATTTAAATTATTTGGTCAATCTTTTCGAGATTATAATATAATTACAACACTTCCTCCTTTCTTTCCCCCCTCATTTATAAATACTTCTCATTTTCCTTCAAACTCACAGCTTCTTCTTTTTTTCCCATTAGTTACTGTGTGCACACATCTATGTGTATATGTCTATACACTCCTGAATATAACTTATTCAGTCAATATGTTATTGTATGTGTGGTTTGTTGGGTGACCATTTGGCATCAGATGAGCAGCTGGTGTGCTACTCCCTGGAGAGGACCACTTGTTCTCGCATTCCCAGTTTTCCTCAGTTGCCTGTAGTTCTTTGTAAATGGTTGAGGCCTTGAGAGCTTTCCTTGGTTCACTTTGCCATGTCCATTTGTTAGTCCTTGTTTAGTTCATATTTCTGTGGTCATATTGGTTAAGACTTTATGGGTATAGTTTCTATCATGACTAGGAGACACAATCTCACAGGAAACTCTTATCCTCTGGCTCTTACTGTCTTTCAGGCCTCTCTTCCATAATGTTCTCCAAACCCATAAGAGTGAGTGTTTTGTAGGTGTATACATTAGGATTGGTCTTCACAATGCTGTATTTTGATTGATTGTAGTTTTCTATAGTGGTTTCCATCTGTTGCAAAGAAAACTTTCCTTGATGAGAAGTGAAAAGTCATCTTATCCGTGGCCATAGAGACAGATATCCACACAGTGTTGTTAAAGACCATGCTGGTTTAGTAAATTAGAAGTTGTAGATTTTCCTCCAATAGCCATGACTTCACTGAGTAGTTACAAGGTTTCAAGTACCAGCCATGGTTTCCCTCTTGTTGAGCAGGTCTTCAGCCTTACTAGAGAATTGCTGGTTACCAGCAAGGTATGTATACCACTACTGGAACAAGTACTGGTTACCACCAAGTTAGTGTACCACTACTGTAACCTTAAGGTTATTGTGCAATGATGGTCTTTGATGTAGTTACCAGATGTTAAACTGGGGTGGATTGTTTGTTGCCTTCATTTGTAAGCTTGATTGGTGCCTCTGGCACTACAAAATTCAATTATTAGGTAAGAGGAATTTAAGATACTTTAATTTAGGGGCCTCTTGGACCTGTTTCTGAAGTGCATAGCATATTCACCAATAGAGACTTAAGTTACACTTTTTGGGGGGGAAATCGAGGGCAATAACAACATGATGTATGTTTTGGGAGTCTCTTGAACAGTCCTGGCCAACATCCCAAAAAAGTGCTTCTTATGTCTGGTATTAAAGCTTATGTTAAGTGGTCTTTGGCTTTTGTAGGGAGCACTGTCAGCCCAGACAAAAAAGGTTTACCAAAGCTCTATTTATATATTTATACATTGAATTATGCATATTATAGCTTTTTGGTAATTAATTAATATAACTATAATTTCTGTGGCCTGTGTATACTTTTATTTTACCCCCTTCCCTTCTTCTTCTCTACTTACCTCCCTCCTTCTCTCTAAAGTGTCACACATTTCCATTTCCTCTATCAAATCACTAAATCCTAGTATTTACCTTTACCCTCTTCTGTATTTACTACCTTCCCCTTCCTAAGGAGCCTTTCTTTCTCATTTCCCTGATCATATAACTTTAACATCCATTTTTGCTAGCTTGTTCTTTTGTTATTGAAGATGATATTCACTTTTTCTTGCATCTTGAATTTAAAAAGGAAAACTACTCTACTTTCTGTGTGTTATTTTGTCATCTATTGCTGACCAGCAAGATATTTAGAGTACAAGTTTTCTTCTCATTTACAGATACTAGATTAGGGCATTAACATCTTGGTGCTTCTTGGTGAGAAACACTTGTTGGCCAGATAAAAAGTAGAAATATGATGCCTTCATTATGATTGAGAAAATTAGAGGTGCCATTTTATAACATCAGATATTCCATAGTCATATGTACTGAGCAGCTAGGTGCTGAAGATTGTTGCCTTGCTTGTGCATCTGGGTGAATGAACTGTGGACCACAATGCTCCTGTCTACAGTGAATCTCCAGACACCTGGAGATTGTCTACTTCCTAGCGTTTCCTGAGAGCTAGGACTGTAGATGTTTAACCAGGTGTTTGATTCCATCAGGAGAATGCTTTATTTACACCTAGTTTAAAATCTCCACTGATCTTTATGGGAACTACAATTTTAGATAATTTAGTGTCAGCTGTTATAAGATAACCATGTAAATATTTTCTTTTGTTAGGTTCCAGCTAAATGTCTAAATGGGTGGAATGGGAAGCACTGTGGGCAGAAGTGCTTCCAGCTAAAGATTAAGAAGGCAGAAAGCAATGGTTTTATGTTGAGTTAGTTTCATGAAAGAAGTTGTTTGTCCATCTTCTTATCTTACTTCTCATCCAAGAAAATGCTAAATTATCTTTTAAAATCTATTGAATAGGTATGTAGTAAGGAAGCATCAGTAATGTGAAGAAACTTTAGTGTAAGTTTTAGAAAAGGAAAGGTCAGTTGAATCTGACCAGGTTAATTGCAAAGTAAAAGAGCATATCACTTTAATCATATCCGTGTTGTTGATATGTGGTGTCTTACTGTGGTGTCATAATCTGATTGTTAGCAACACTTTATAAGCAACTGAATTGCCCACCTTCTATTATATATCAAAACTAGTGCAATTTTTCCAGGATCAGGGAAGACTAACCTGAATGACATTCAACACTGACTCTTGTAAAGCATATAGTCTGATGACATCTATTGCAAGATAATAAAAACAATGTCACAACCAGGTGATAATCTCTGTAAAAGCACTGTTTATGCATCAAATGTGGACCCATCAGACAGCAGGACACTTATTTTTGGAAATCAACTGACCTGAGCAGAAAGGAATGTAGATTCTCAGAGAAAGTCAGTTAGCATAATTGTTGATAAATCTCTTCCAGGCCAGATCTTTAAGTATCAGAGATCAAAAAGGACATCTATCTGTCTGTCTGTCTGTCTGTCTGTCTGTCTGTCTGTCTGTCTGTCTATCTGTCTATCTATCTGTGTATGTATGTATGTATGTATGTATGTATGTATGTATGTATGCATGTATGTATGTACATATGTATGTGTATGTATATGTACATGTTTATGTATATGGCTTATTGAGAGGTCTCTGGAAAGATATTGTGAAAGAAGACAAAATGAAGGGGAGGGGGAATCCAGGTGAAAATGTGGTCTCAGCCTGCTGCTACCAGGAACTTTGGAGTCTAATTGTCAAACTTTGAGAAAGTCAGACTTGTATTTCTTTTCATCAGTTCAAGCTGGCCAAGGACTCACCACATCTTGGTAATCTGGTGCCTATCACTTGAAATTTTCAGGTGCAGCTGTCAGTTCTTACAGTAACCTTTCTTGGCAGTTGAAGAGATGGATGCATCTACAATAAACAACAGTTCTAGCATTCTTAATGTATCCCAAGCATTTACATATGCATGATCTATTAGCTCTGTGAGGCAGGCAATAAACTTTATACTTTATAAAATTAAGAAAATTGAAGCACAGACAAGTTAAACAAAATGACTAGAATCACAAAGTGAGTGGGAAAGCTTGATATCCACTGTTTTAATCTTATTTGAAGACCCTATAACCTGACTTGACTACATAGAAGAAATAAGCAATGCCCTTTAGAAATGAACAAAGAGCACCAAATCTTAGTTATGATTTATTCTCACATTCTTGTAGAAGTGATTGTTTAAGTTGTGTTCATTTGCCTCTAGGTATTGAGCACTAACCTTTGCTTCCAAAAAAAAAAAAAAAAAAAAAAAAGACATTTCACAACCCACCCACAGTAATACCAGTTCTTACTTTCTGGGAAACATCACATTAATTCTATCTTTTAACACGTTTCTCTCTCCAGGCTGACCCTCTGACCCTAATCCCACATACTTTCTATGTTCAAGTTGCACATTTATTCCTCAAATCAATCCTGTTTCTCCCTGCCTCATTCTTTGTACATGTTGTTCCTACCAGGTCAAGTGTGATTCCTTCTGGCATCTTTCTGCTTTCAGAATATGCATAGTTGCCTTTTCATGATCCTCCAGAACTAATTGATCAAGCTTGACTTAGTCTATTTCCCATTGCCCTTAGGTTCTCTTTTAAGTATGTCCATTTCCTGCAGCAATTCTATACTAAATCACATTTATACACACATTGATATATTATTTAATTAGCTCCTGCTCTTTCTCCTATAGTATAAATTTCTTAAGGGCAAAATTTATGTTTCCTTCAGTTACTACTATATATGTATATATGTATGTAACAAAGTGCCTAACCCACTGTGCATTCTCATGATGCTTATATGATGGAACAAATACATATTGTTTACTCCTAGGTTTCTTCCTTTAGTCCACTGATAATCTTGGTTCTCTGATTTACTTGTTCTTTGTGTCTCCCTGATCCAACTGGGGCAATACATTGTGTTCTACTCTGGAGACTCCTTATGTCCTTCCTTTTGTGAGTGGTACTATAAGTCTTTAATAAGACAAGGGGAATATGAACCCAAGCCCAGCATCACCACATTCTATTCCTGAGTGGGCCTTGTGTGGTCATTTGTGAAGTTCAGTAAGAATGTTCTATGTTTCACAGGACTTCTTTTTGACAGCGACTAAAAACACACCTGTTTGGGAGTTTGAATATTTATATTGCTATTTTAGTAAAACATCTTAAAATAAACAGGTGTTTTAGAAAAAGATCCTAGTTAACATGAATAACTTTTACTATTGATATGTGTTTTTATTAGCAATAAGAGTAAACGAACTTCAAAGACAAGATTTATGATGAATGACTTTTGAGCTTTCAGACTTTTATATATATATGGGATTTATGAGAGTGGCTTACAGGCTATGGTCTGCCTATTTCAATAATGACTGTCTTTGAATAGAAAAGTTCAAGAATCCAATAGCAGATTGGCTCATGTGGCTGGATGCCTCCCAGCTGGTCCTCAGTACACATTGGACTCTTGAAGAAGTAGGCTTTAATACTGGTGAAGGAATAAAATTGCTATCATGAGTGAGAGCAAACAGGCAAAGAGGAAGAGCTTCTTTCGTCCATGTCTATGTTTATAATGTGTAAATAGGCTACCACGAGAAGGTTTTCCTTGGATTTAAGGCCACCTCTCTCTCCCCCTCCCTCTCCCTCTCCCTCTCCCTCTCCCTCTCCCTCTCCCTCTCCCTCTCCCTCTCCCTCTCCCTCTCCCTCTCCCTCTCCCTCTCCCTCTCTCTCTCTCTCTCTCTCTCTCTCTCTCTCTGTCTCTCTCCCCTTTCTCATACACACACTCCAGCATATGCCGTACATATGTACGTACATACATACATACATACATACATACATACATACATACATGGAAAAACAAATTTTTAGAAAAGAGTTTGAGAGTAGAACTCAATGGACCAACAGGTCAACCATATTTCTTCTCTAAGCAGAAGTCACCACTTTTACACACACACACACACACACACACACACACACACACACACGAGAACACACATGAGAACACACACAAGTATATATATATATATATATACATATATATATATATACATATATATATGTATATATATATATATATACATATATATATATATGTATATGTGCATATAAGAATCACTGAAGAGAGCAGTGTAATAAAAAGGCATGGCTCATCCTTTCATTGTTTGAATATGAAGCTTTCCTGTTCAAGACTCTTATATTGAACACTTGACATACAATGCACCCAGGTTGAAAGATAAGAGTTTTGGGAAGTGACTGGATCTAGGGACCTTTGACTTCATAAATGGGTTACTGTATTGATGTTTTTTTTTTTTTTTTAAATAAGATGGCATTATTGGTAGAAAGTAGGAAGTGGAGTCTAATTAGAAAAAGATAGGACAGGGGAACATGCCTTGAAAATACCTACCTTGCCATCAGAATTCCAGCTTCTATCTCTCAGTCCTCACCTCTGCTTTCTCCCTCTCCTTGCCACTGTGAGATGAGAATCTTTGATGTACCATTGCCTTCACCCATTATGTTCTGCCTCATTCAACATCAGAAACTGTGGCACTAGTTATTTATAGATAGATATCTTCAAAGCAGTGACTCAAAATTAATCATTTCCCTGCTAAGTTGTCATCTCATTTATTTTTTATCATAATGAGAAAGTAAGTGGCACACTTTCAAATTGCATTTGGAGAGTTATATACAAGCTAATACTCTACTTTAGAATTTAAATGTTTTAAAGTAGAAGGCATAGCTTTGGTTGTAAATTCTACAATTCTCTAAGCTTAAAAAGGATGCCCTCAAATTTAATGTTTATGTATTATGATTATTTTTATACTTATAGTTTCTATGTGTGTGTATAAAGAAAATAGGAGTCTAAAATTGGATCCCTTGAATAGAAATTCTCATGATGCTATTTGTACTTTAAAACGTTTCCTCTCATTTGGAATTGCTGTGTCCTTCGTCAAAATTTATATTTTGAAATCCTAGCTCAGTTTCTCTCTTAAAACAAACAACCCCAAAGAACCAAGAAATTAAACTGGAAAAAAAATGGCAATCTTTAGTCACAAAAGTGAAAATCAAACAAATGAGCAAAAGACCAATAAGACTGAAAATGCAAAACAAATCAAAAAGTCTACAAAATACTAGTGAATTTGTTTATGATGGTCAACTACTCCAGGATATGAGGTCTACCCTGGAGTTGTTATATCCACTGATACTCCATTGGAAAACAAAGACTTTATGTTTGCCAGCAGGTATCAATTGTGGATAGCTCCTTCGAAGTAGAGCCCCATGACCACTTCCTACTCACAGTTCCAGCGTCCCACAGCTTGGAGCTGTGCAACCCTTGTACATGCTACCACAGTCTTTGGGAATTCATATGAGCACCACTCCTGTAATGTCTGAAAGACACTATTTTCTTGGAGTCATACATTATCTTTGGCTTTTATAATCTTGTGCCTCCTCTTTTACATAGATCCTGAGCCTCAAGAAAAGGTGTTTGGGAGGTGGGGGGAATCTCAGAAGAGTTTGGGAAGAAAAAGAAATTTGATCAAAATATATGAAAAATTTTAATAAAAACATTAATTTTAAGAAACACTGAAACTATCCTTATTTATTTATAGTGATAATAAAACATACTATTTATTAATTAATGTTATAAAATTAATTTCTTAACTTTATATTTACTTTGGCCTTGATGAATCTCCTTTTTGAAATAATTTCATAATATTAGAGGTTTAAATGTTAATTAAACCTTTGCTGCTTAGCTTTAAAAGTAAGACTGTGATTTATTTTCTAGTAAAAATGATTATATAAAAACATATATATATATGTACACACATGTATATATATATATATACACACACATATATATATATATATATATATATATATATACATACATATGTGTGTGTATGTGTGTGTGTGATCAGAAGTGACAGTGCTAGGAAGTGGGGCCTTTTCACAGGCAATTAGGTCACCAGGACAGAGCCCTGTGAATAGATGAGTGTGTGTATGAGCTCACTGAAACTTTTTTATCAGGGAAAGACATAGCCAGAATCTCTCACCTGTGAACTCTAGAACAGGTCTAAAACATGGAAACTTTGCATTCTTACTTTTGTTCATCTAAGGCTGAAGTGAGAAGTAGGCCTGTTTTTCATATGCCACCCAGTTTACAGTATATTGCTTACCACCTTAAGAAGACTAAGAGTTAGTACCAGAATTCCTACAGTCTTCTCATGACCACAAAGCAATCAAACAATTTTTTAATTAAGTTGGAATAACTTTGAAGAGAATAATGTTTTTAAAAGTTATGCTTGTATAGAAACAGAGTATTCAGGGCAAATTTATAGTCATTTCTGAAGTGCATAAATTCATATTGTTAGCCGCTTTGGATTGCATGGTTGTGATTCTAAAATAGTTAAAAAATTTTAATACTAGTTTTTATGCATGATTTATATGTACGTGTGTGTATATATATCCTATATATAAAATAAACTTTAATATTGATGATGTATCATAATTGAGTTATTGGTGTAGTCCCTAACTGCCTGTCTTTCATGGTTTAGTCCATAAGTTTGGATGACTTAGTTGTTTCAATCTGAACCAAAACCCTGACAGGTTCCTAGAGATCCTCTGCTTCTTAGCTAAAAAATGGAAGCCTAGAAATGCTGATTCAATTATCATTAAAGGAATCATGATCAGCAGCAACATCAAGAATCAACTTAGTGGCAGGAAAGATGAACCAGAGCATAATTACAGTCAGACAAAAGTGAAAGCAAAATTTAATAGTGTAAGAAGCTCAGTATCCAACACTAGGACTCAGGGTCTTCTGATATCAAAAGGCTTAGGCGTATTCCCTTTTCTGGCTCTGCCACCTCACCACACATAATTTGTGTAGCAGGTTCAGGCAAGATCCATTCCACGCCATCTTCTGTTATTGGTGGATGTCCTATTGTCTTGGTGTCTTCCTTATGTTGGTATTTTCATCAAAGTTTACACCTGAGCCAATGGCCTCTAAGTTCCTGAGCAAATACTTTCCACAAGTTTTAATCTCAGTGTTGGTGTTCTCTTATTGAGAATAACTACTTTCAGTCCTAGCTAACTAGCATCCATTGTTTTATTAAAGCAAAGGTTTCACTAGCAAAAATTCTTTATTATATTTTTTCTTTTTCTTTACACTCCAGATTTTATTCCCCTCCTGGCCCACCCTCTGACTATTTCATATCCCATACCACCTCCCTGCCCCCTGTCTCAACAAGGATGCCCACCCCTGAACCAGACCTCTAAACTCTATGGGGCCTCCAGCCTCTTTAGGGTTAGGGTTAGGTGCATCTTCTCTGACTGAACCCAGACCTGGCAGTTCTGCTGTATATGTGTTGGGGGCCTCATATCAGATGCTGTATGCTGCCTGGTTGGTGATCCAGTGTCTGAGAGGTCTCGGGGGTTCAGGTTAATTGAGACTGCTGGTCCTTCTACAGGGTCCTCTTCCTCCTCAGCTTCTTCCAGCTTATTCCTAATTCAACCACAGGAGTCAACAGCTTCTGTCCATTGGTTGGGTGCAAATATTCTTTTTGTGAGTGCTCCATAGCCTCAGTAATAGTGTCAGGCCTTGGGGCCTCCCCTTGAGCTGGATCCCACTTAACTGAAAAATACCACACAAAGGCCTAGATTGTTTTTACTTACTCTTAAAACTTCACAAAGTAGCCCTCCATTGTCTGCATCAGTTTTAATATTCTTATCGTCTATGATCCTGAAGAACAGCCAATTACATTCTGAGTACAGAGTGAGTCTTTCAGTCCAAATCTCCCAAACCCCTCTACAATCCTCTCTTCACATGATGTGATCAAGTCCATCACAGCAACTATTGCACATTTTCGGCTACCAACTTACATCCTAATTTGATTCTGGACTGTTATAATAAATCTTTGGCCGAAAGCACTTTCAGGGAGCAAAGAGTTTATTTCATCTTATAGGTTCTAGTGTATCATCCAGGAAGCTCAAGATAGGAGGCAGTAATTGAAGGAGAGACCAGGATTTCTGGATTTCTACAAGACTCACGTTCATCTATCTTTTGTAAACAATCCAGGCTCACCTGATAATTGATGGAATTATGAACAGTGGATGTGATTCTTCTATATCAGTGAACAATGGAGAAAATGCCCCACAGACACTACCATGTGCCAATCTGATGGAGGCAGTTCTTCACCTGAGGTTTCCTCTTCCCAGGTATATCAGTTTGACAACTGAAGCTACTATGACAAATGCTTTTTCTAAAATCTTGGGAATCTATTGGGTAAACCTTGGGAATGCTATGTATAGACAGACACCCTAGAGACAACTATTTGTTCATTGTAAGAAGCATCACTAGGTCATTTTCTACAAGTATCACAAATCATTTTTGAGGCAGTAGTCTAGACCTGGAAGCAATATGATTAGAGCAGATGATGTAATACCATTGCCTTTAGGCTTACTGTGATAGTGTTCCATAGTGGACAATTTAAAGTATATAATCTGAAGAGCAGAGATTTGACACTGTCAAATAAAAAAAAAAGTATCTGTCATCAAGTGATACTTCTGTTGACATTTAAAGGGAGAAGGAAGATAACTGTTCATAATGAGAGCCCTGATTAGATGCAGGTGCTTTTTATAGGACTGGATCGATGCTAACAGTCATCCAACTCAGGAATGTGTAAGGAATTTGGTAGACAAATCTGGGTAATATAGTGTGGATTTTTAATTTTTTTCTAAATATTTTTCCAGTATGGCAGGTGAGTTTATAAATTTAACTGAAGAAAATATGTGTAGACTAAGAAAATTGGGGAATGTTTTTAAAAGGCAAATTCAAGGCGGGGAGGGATTGACAGGATTACTTAGAGATCTTGATGTGATGTGTGCTATAGTTTTTGACTCAATGGCTACCTCTTCAGAAGTGTGGCAGGAAATGACCTGATTTTAAAAGCAGATTTACAGTGTGGGTGAGTAAGCCTAGCCAGAAAGAGAGTAATAACAATGCAATGAGGTTCTCCCCCTTTTAGTTTACACATACATCTTTAAAGGTATTTATTTATTTGTGTTTTTTCTCTCATTTCTCTTCCTTTCAAGAGAATAAGCTAAGCTTACTTTATGTCATAAAGTAAGTTAGCTATCTTTTAAAAGACTATCCAAATAAGCACACTAATCTCATTACCTATACTCTGAAGAGCATATTAAAATATCCCTCCTCATTCAGCCTTCCTCCAGTCAAGGGTTTGAGATGATGCTAATGATTATAGGTGTGTCTGTATATATGTGCATGCATGTTTATGTGAGGCAGAAAACCAAATTTGATATATGCCTCCACTTTCCAGCTTTAAAAAATTGTGTTAGTAAAGAAAGCTAATTACATGCAGAGTAATTTGAAAATAAATAAAATGTTTATCTAAATCTTTGTCTTATAATTAAAAGGGAAGTGTGTGTGTGTGTGTGTGTGTGTGTGTGTGTGTGTGTGTGTATGTGTGTGTGTGTGTGTGTGTGTGTGTAAATACAACTAACAGTGAGCATGGTGCTACAATGCTCTATAAACCATAAACTAATAGCTCTATTTTGCTCAGTTGGCCCATGTGGTTAAAATAATTTTCTGTATCAATGGCTTCTATTACTTTACAGTATTCTGTACAGAATTTGGTCCAGTGTAGAATGATACTATTGAAAAGAAATTAGTAATATCTATTAAACTATGCCTTGAACTAACTCCTAAGCAGAAAGTGTAACCTAAGCCTGTAAAGACAAATCAAGAATCTAGATTCTGTCAACAGGATACAAAAGGAGAAGGGAAAATAAAATTTCCAGCCTTATTTGTGGCTCACCTGTGGTTGTGGTTGTTTATATCTGCAGTGAATACAGACATCTCATTGGCTAATGTACAATGACATGAAGTTCTGACTTTCTTGTTCTTTCTTTTCACAGAATACTTCTGTGTATCCATCCCTTCCTCCAGGATAATATAAGTCTTTAAGTCCTAACTGCTTGATGGAAGACTCACATGGATAGAGTAACAATGAGTTGGCATACAGCCTCAGTTTCTGGAAGGCTCTGTAGATTCAGGGAAATCACAAGGCTTCCTAAAATGAATTCCTTTTTGCTTGCAATTGGTCCCTCAGGAAATGTCCACTAAAGAAAAAAGACATAGCTTCAGGTATTACTGGATAGACTCCATGATCAGGACAGGAACCTTGTTCAAGTGAGGGCATGTCAGCCTCAGAGACATTTGCAAATGAATCAAAAGCTCCTCAAATTTTCCTGAACTGATGCTGAAATATCTTGACGTGAGCTCATTGTATAACATGAGATCACCTTTCACTGTCTTTGAGCTTCAAAGCATTCACATTAGAGACTCTGCTGGAAGGTTGTCTAAATGTTTGGGGGATTATTTCTCCAAATTCAGAGTACACAGTGTGAATATTAATTGTCTCATGAAAGCTACACAGTTGTAAAGTTTGCTGTCAGTATCCAAAAATGAATTCTTAGCAGGGCAGAGGGCAGGTCTTTGCAGAGAAGAGAAGAAATTTTGTTAACTGCTTTCCTTCAATGTCAGTCATGGTCTCTTTTCTCTTGATCCCTCCAGAGATGTGGTTCATACAATCCCATAAAGTACATAGGTATGATGTTTGCTCTGAATTCTTGTTTGCTTGTTTTACTTTTTATATATTTGTTATTTTAATTATTGTTATTAATATTACTTTTAAATTAAGTGACAAATTAGTGGAAAAGCACCAGGTCTGCTGAAATTAGATATGCAAAAATGTTAAAAAAGAGTACTACATTTTCGTTCCAGCCCACAACACATCTCAGATCAGAGCCGGTGCTCCAAGTGCCCTTCCATACCCAGAGACAGCTTGACTCCCAGGAGGCTCATCATAACTGGGCTCACAGGCTCACAGCAGGGACATGACCCAATCAGAGACACCCAGGCCAGAAAGTACAAGAGATAACCAGATGGCGAGGCAAGCACAAAAACATAAGCAACAGAACCCACTGTAATTCAACACCATCAGAACTCAGTTTTCCCACCACAGTAAACCCTGGATACCCTAACACAACTGAAAAGCAAGACTCTGACCTAAAATTCTATCTCATGAAGATGATAGAGAAACTTAAGGAGGAGATAAAAAAAACTCTTTTAAAGAAATACAGGAGAACACAAGTAAACAGGCAGAAGCCCTTAAAGAAGAAACACATAAATCTCTTAACAAAATACAGGAAAACATAAACAGGTGAAGAAATTAAACAAAACCATCCAGGATCTAAAAATGGAGATAGAAACAATAAAAAAAAGCATAAAGGGAGAAAATCCTGGAGATAGAAAACCTAGGAAAGAGATCAGGAGTTACAGATGTGAGCATCACCAACAGACTATAAGAGGCATAAGATAGCATCTCAGATACAGATGATACCATAGAAGATATTGACACAACAGTCAAATAAAATACAAAGGGCAGAAAGCTCCTTACACAAAACATCCAGGAAATTCAGGACATAATGAAAAGACCAAACCTAAGAATAATAGGAATAGAAGAGAGAGAAGATGCCAAATGCAAAGGGCCAGGAAACATCTTCAACAAAATCATAGAAGAAAGTGTGTCCATAACCTAAAGAAAATGATGGTCATAAATGTACAAGAAGCCTACAGAACACCAAATAGATTTGACCAGAAAAGAAATTCACCTGTCACATACTAAGCAAAAAACTAAATGTACAAACATTTAATCAACATTGAATGTTCCTGTGTAAAATGAACAAAGAAAGACTATTAAAAGCTGTAAGGGGAAAATGGCAAGTAACACGTAAAGGCAGACCTATCAGAATTACACCAGACTTCTCAATGAAGACTAAAAGCCTGAAGATCCTGGACAGATGTCATACAGACCCTAAGAGAACACAAATGCCAGGCCAAGCTACTATACCCAGCAAAATTTTCAATCACCATAGATGAAAAAAAAACCAAGATGTTCCATGACAAAACCAAATTTAAACAGTATCTTTCCACTATTCCAGCCCTACAGAGGATAAAAGAAGGAAAACTCCAATGCTAAGAGGAAAATTACTCTCAAGAAAAATGAAGAAATTAATCATCTCACAACAAACCCAGAAGAAGACAAACATACAAACATATTACCACCACTAACGACAAAATATAAAAGGAATGAACAATCATTGGTCTTTAATACCTGTCAACATTAATGGACTCAAATTCCCTAATAAAAAGACATAGGCTAACAGACTGGATACATAAATAAGACCCAGCATTTTGCTGCATACAGGAAACACACATGAGTGACAAAGACAGACACTACCTTAGAATAAAGGGCTGGAAAAAGTTTTCCAAGCAAATGGTCCCAAGAAAGAAGTTGGAGTTGCAGTTCTAATGTACAATAAAATATGCTTTCAACCAAAAGGTGCTAAGCAAGATGGGGAAGAAGACACCTCAGACTCATCAAAGGAAAAAAACCACCAAGAAAAAGTCTCAATTCTGAACATCCATGCCCCAAATTCAAGGGCACCCTCGTCTGTAAAAGAATCATTACTAAAACTCAAAACAAACATTGATTCTCCCACAAAGATAGTGGGAGACATCAGCATACCATTCTCACCAATGGACAGATCATGGAAAGAAAACATATACGGAGACACAATGAAACTAACAGAAGATATGAAATGAATTTAACAGATATCTATACAACATTTTACCTGAAAACAAAACAAAAAAAATTATACCTTCTTCTCAGCAACTCATAGTACTTTCTTCACAATTGACCATATAATCAGGCACAAAACAAGCCTCAACAGATAGATATAAGAGGTTTAAAATAATCCCATATATTTTATTAGACCACCACTGACTAAAGCAGGTCTTTAATAACAACAAAAATAATAGAAAGCCCACATACTCATGGAAACTGAATAGCTCTACTCAATGATAACTTCGTAAGGGAAGAAATAAAGAAAGAAATTACGACTATCTAGAATTTAATGAAAATGAAGACATAACATACCTAATTTTGTGGGACACAATGAAAACAGTGCTCAAAGGAAAATTCACATCACTGAGTACTCTCATAAAGAAAGTGGAGAGATCCTACACTAGCAACAATAGAATATCTGAAAGCTCTAGAACAAAAAGCAGCAAATATACAGACGAGGAGTAAATGGCAGGAAATAATCAAACTCAGAGATGAGATCAACCAATTAGAAACAAAGAGAGCTGTATATACAAAGAATCTGCAAAACTAAGAGCTGCTTTTTTGAGAAAATCAACAAGATAGACAGACCCTTAGACAAACTAACTAAAAGTCATAGAGACAGTATCCAAATTAACAAAATCAGAAATGAAAAGGGAGGCATAACAACAGATACAGAGGAAATTAAGAAAGTCATCAGATCCCACTAAAAAGCCTATATTCAACAAAACTGGAGAATCTAGATGAAATGGATGATTTTCTAGACAGATATCATGTACCAAAGTTAAATCTGGATCAGGTAAACTATCTAAATAGTCCCAAATGCCCTAAAGAAATAGAAGCAGTCATTAAAAGTGTCCCAATCAAAAGGAGCCAAGGGCCAGATGGTTTTAGTCCAGAATTCTATCAGATCTTCAACAAAGAGCTAATACAAGTGCTTCTCAAACTATTTTACAAAGTAGAAAGAGAAGAAACATTACTTAATTAATTCTATGAAGCCACAGTAACTCTAACACTTAAGCCACAAAGACTCAAAAAAAAAAAAAAAGAACTTCAGAACAATTTTGCTTACAAATATCTATGCAAAAATACCCAATAAATTCTTGCAAACTGAATCCAGGAACACACCAAAATAATCATTCACCACAACCAAGTAGGCTTCCTCACAGGATGTCAGGATGGTTCAATATATGAAAAATCTACCAATGTAATCCACTATATAAACAAACTCAAAGAAAAAAAGTCACAAGATCACATTAGATGCTGAAAAAAATTCTTCAATAAAATAAAACACCCCTTCATGTTAAAAGTCTTAGAAAGATCAGGAACTCAAGGCACATACCTAAACATAATAAAGACAACATACAGAAAAACAACCAACAGCCAATATCAAACTAAATGGAGAGAAACTTGAGGCAATCCCACTAAAATCAGGGGCAAGACAAAGCTGCTACCCTCTCTCTATTTATTCTATACAGTACTCGAAGTTCTACCAACAGCAATTAGAAAACAAAAGGAGGTCAAAGGATACAAACTGGAAAGGAAGAAGTCAAGGTATCACTATTTGCAGATGATATGATAGTATACATAAGAAACTCTAAAAAAATCTACCAGAGAACTTCTAAGCCTGATAAACAATTTGAGCAAAGTGGCTGTTATAAAATTAACTCAAACAAATTAGTAGCCTTTCCCTACACTAAGGACAAACGGGCTGAGAAAGAAATAAGAAAACAACAGCCTTCACAATAGTCACAAATAAAGTGTCTTGGCTTAATTCTAACCAAGCCAGGAAAAGACTTATATGACAAGGACTTCAAGTCTCTGAAGAAAGAAACAGAAGATCTCAGAAGGTCCAAAGATCTTCTATGCTCATCGATTGGTAGAATTAACATAGTAAAAAATGGTCACTTTACCAAAAGCAATCTACAGATTCAATGCAATCCCCCATAAAATTCCAACTCATTTTTCACAAATATAGAAAGAACAATTTTCTACTTCATGTAGAATAACAACAACAACAACAACAACAACAACAACAACAACAAACCACCAACAACAACAAAAAACACACCCCCCCCCCCAAAAAAAAACAAACTAACAAAAAATCAAAACCAAAAAACCCCCAGGATATTGAAAACAATTCTCAACAATAGAAGAACTTCTGGGGAAATTACTCTCCCTGACCTCAAGCTGTACTACAAAGCAATAGTGATTATAACTACAGGCTATTGGTATAGGTAGATCAATGGAATAGAATTGAAGACCTAGAAATAAACCCACATGACTATGGTCACTTGATCTTTGACAAAGGAGCTAAATCCATACAGTAGAAGAAAAACAGCATTTTCAACAAATGGTGCTTGTTCAGCAGTTAGTTTGCATGTAGAAGAATTCAAATTGATCCATTTTTATCTCTTTGTACAATGCTCAAGTCCAAGTGGATCAAGGACCTGCACATAAAACCAGACATGCTGAATCTAATTGAAGAGAAAATTTTATTTACTGAATAGAAAGAATACCAATGGCCCAGGCTCGAGATCAACAATTGACAAATGAGACCTTATGAAATTCAAAAACTTTTGTAAGGCAAGACACTTTCAATAGGACAGAATAGAAGCCTACAGATTGGGAAAAATCCTTACCAACTCTGGATTCATAGAGGGCTAATATCCAAAATACATAAAGAAGTTAAGAAGTTAGACTCCAGAAAACCAAATATTCCAATTAAAAAATGGAATATGGAGCTAAACAAAGAATTCTCAACTGAGGAAACGCGAATGGTCAAGAAGCACCTAAAGAAATGTTTAGCATTCTTAGTCATCAGGGATATTCAAATCAAAACAACCCTGAGATTCCACCTCACACCAGTCAGAATGGCTAAGATCAAAAACTCAAGTGATAGTAGATGCTGACGAGGATGTGGAGAAAGAGGAACACTCCTCCATTGTTGGTGGGATGGCAAGCTGGTACAAATAATTTGGAAATCAACCTAGTGGTTTCTCAGAAAATTGGAAATAGTTCTACCTGAAGACTCAGTTGTACCACTCCTGGGTATATACCCAAAAGATGCTCCAATACATAACAAGGACATGTGCTCCACTATGTACATAGCAGCCTTATTCATAATAGCCAGAAGTTGGAAACAACCTACCTGTCCCTCAATGGAAGAATGGGTAGAGAAAACGTGGTTCATTTATGCAATGTAATACTACTCAGCCATTAAAAACAATGAATTTATGAAATTCTTAGGCAAATGGATGGAACTAGAAAATATCATCCTGAGTGAGGTAACCTAGATCCAAAGGACATACATGGTCTGTACTCACTGATAAGTGGATTTTAGCCCAAAAGCTCAGAATACCCACAATACAACTCATAGACCGAATGAAGCTTAACTAGAAGAAAGGCCAAAGTGCTGATGCTTCAAACATACTTAAAAGAGGAAACAAAATAATCATGGGAGGCAGAGGGAGGGAGTGACCTGGATGGGAGAGGAGAAGGAGAGAGAAAAAGGGGGTGGGGCAGCATCAGGTAAAGGAAAAGATAGGAAAGAAGTCCAGAGTGCAGAAATTAGGGAACCACCAGAAAGTCCCAGATGCCAAAGATGAAATTGGCTCCCACATCCAACATTAGCTAAAACACCCAGCAGCAGGAGAATAGAACCTGAAGAGCAGATACACATGGACCCCAGTGGAAATATGGTGTCATTCACTCATCTAAAATTTTTAACCCAGAATTGTCCCTGTCTAAAAGAAATACAGGGACAAAAATAGAGCAAAAACAGAAGGAATGGCCATCCAGAGATTCTTCCACCTTGAGATCCATCTCATCTGCAGACACCAAACCCCAACACTATTGCTGATGCCAAGTTGTGCTTGCAGACAGGAGCCTGGTATGGCTGTCCTCTGAAAGGCTCTGCCAGGATCTGACTAAGACAAATGCAGATAGTCATAGTTAACCATTGGACTGAGCCTGGGGACCCCAATTAAGAGTTACAGGAAGAGCTGAAGGAGCAGAAGGGGATTGAAACCCCATAGGAAGAATAACAGTATCAATTAACTGAACCCCTTAGAGCTCCCAGGGACTAAACCTCCAACCAAAGAGTATACATGGGCAGGTCCATGGTTCCAACTACATATGTAGCAGAGGACTGCCTCATCTGGCACCATTGGGAGGGGAGGTGCTTGGTCCTGTCATGGCTTGATACCCTAGAGAAGGAGGATGCTAGAGGGGTAACTTGTAGTGGGTATGTGGTTGGGGGAGCACCCTCTTAGAGGCAAACGGGAGGGGGAGGAGATGGGAGGTTCATGGAGGGGAGACAGGGAAGGGGGATAACATTTAAAAAGTAAAGAAATAAAATTATTAATAAATAAAAAATAAAAGAACAGTACTGATGATAGAGTTCAGATTCTATTGGGTATTCTATAATCATGGTTTATAACTAAAACACTAAGAGCTTAAAATGACATCATATTGAATTTGCTGTTTTTATTTTAACCTCTAGGGGAAAAACCGTTAACTTTTAAAAACTTGTTAGAGATTTAATATTGATAAATTTTTATAGTTTAAAGAAGTAACATAGCACTTACTGGAAAAAATGTATTCAGATACTAATATGTGTATATGTCTAATAAAACCCTGAAAATTTTAATGTGAATTTTTACCATAATTCTGGCATATATTTCCACTTTATTATTCATTCTAAATGAATATCTATGTTATGATAATAAAAGTTTGGGCTTAGGACAAGTAGGGGATGGATGGGCCTGGCCTCATTCTCTTGTTATGTCCTTTCAGCATTTCTTCATGATATGAGGATATGCCTTACAATAAGAATAAAAAAGAGGCCAGGAGGGCTGTCAGCAGGGCTCTGTCAGTATTAAATTCTCTTGCATTAAAGTCTGATATCCTGAGTTCAATTCCTGGGATGTGCATGGAGGGAAAAGAGACCAGACTCATGGCAGTTGTCCTCTGACCACACTCATACCATGGCACACAGTATGCTCAACCTTCTCCCCAAAAGTGCAATAAAATTATTTTTAAAAACATGAGGATATTTAGTGTGCTCATAGGATATTTTTGAGGAGTGTAAAAGCTGTCCTCCAATATTTGCATGTTCCACAGACTTACTGAATAGATGTATACAAGGGTAAATGAATGAGTGGATTCTGAACTAAGTAGAAGGCACCTGGACACAGCTCATAGAGCACAGAGCAAAGGTTCACATACAGAAGCTATTACTCTCTAGTGTGGCAAGTGAAAGAATAAAGGAACAGTTTCTGAGTAATTGTGTAGAGCAGAGCAAAGCAAATGCAAACGTTTAAAATACAGATACTTTCCCCAGCTCCCCACTGTGAGAAGAGGGAGTCCCCTCTCCGTCACCCACCCTGGTATATCAAGTCACTCACTGTAAGACCAGGCATATCCTCTCCCACTGAGACCAGACAAGGCAGCCTAGTTAAGGGAACAGGATCCACTGGCAAGCAACAGATTCAGGGATAGCCCTTGCTCTGTTGTTAAGGGACCTGCATGAAGATCAAGCTGTTCTTCTGCTAAATATACTTGGGGTATGGGACAGAGGGTTAGGTCCAGCCCATGCTCATTCTTTGTTTGGTGGTTCAGTCTCTGGGAGACCCCAAGGGTCCAGGTTACTTGACTCTGTTGGTCTTCCTGTGGCGTCCTTATTTTTTTGGGGGTTCCTCCATCCTTCCCCCAACTCTTACACAAGACCTCTCAAGCTCCATCCAGTGTTTGGGTGTGGATTTCTTCATCTGTCTTCATTGGGTGCTGGGTGGCACCTCTCAGAGAACAGATATGCTAGACTCCTGTCTGCAAGCATAACAGAGTATTTATTATTAATAGGGATTAGATCTTGCCCATGGATGGGTCTCAATATTGGTCAGTTATTGGTTGTTCATTTCCCCATCTCTGCTTTATATTTCTCACTGGACGTCTTGTAGGCAGGATACATTTTGGGTTGGAGGTTTAGTGAATGGGTCACCATCCTTATTCATCCACTGGGATTACTGCCTGACTACAGGAAGCTATCAGTTCAGAATCTACATAACACACTGCTAGAAGTCTCAGCTAGAGTTGCCCCCATAAGCACCCTGGGGCCTGCCCCTGTCCCAGGTCTCTGGCATGTCCTAGAGATGCCCATATTCCCACCAATTTCCTTGACCTTTCCATTGTTCTCCCTACACCTGATACACCCTCCCCTCTTCTCTTCCCATCCAGTTCTCTCTCTCAGTCCAACTCTGATATCTATTTTATTTCCTCTTCTGAGACATATTCAACCATCACCCTTAGCTTCCTTGTTACTTGGCTTCTTTGGGTCTGTGGATTGTAGCATGGTCATCCTGTACTTTATGGCTAATATCCACTTATAAATGAGTACATACCATGCATGTCCTCTTGGGTCATGCATTATCTCACTCAGGATGATATTTTCTTGTTTCATCTATTTGGTTGAAAAATTCATCATGTTTTTGCTATTAATAGTGAGTAATATTCCATTGTGTAAATAAACCTTATTTTCTTATCCATTCTTCAGTTTAAGGACATTTAGGTTGTTTCAAGTTTCTGATTTATGAATAAAGTGGCTACAAACATAGTTGAGCAAGTGTCCTAGAGGGATGGGAGCATCTTTTGGGTACATGCCCAGAAGTGATACAGCTGGAGTAGTATATTGAATAAACGGAGAGAGTAGTCAGCCTTGTTTGTCCCTGATTTTAATGAAATTGCTTTAGTTGTTTCTCTCCATTTAATTTGATGTTGGCTGTTGGTATGTATTGCTTTTAGTATGTTTAGGTATGTGCCTTGAATTCCGGATCTCTCCAAGATTTTTTTTATTTTTTAATTTACAATACAGATGTCATCCCCTTTCCCCATTTACCCTCCCACAAGCTCCCTATCCTACACATATCCTCCCCTCTTCCTTTATGCTTCTATACCATTTTGATTACATCTATGTATTAAGATCAGTTCTAGGTTGAGTGTCTAGCAATACAATAGATGCAAATAGTCAAGGAACAAGCAAGACAATAAACACAAATAGTCAAAGAAAAAGCAAGGCATCAAACCCAATTACATAAACACTCCAGTGACAACTGTTTGTAAAGGCTTATCAGGATGACCAAAGTATCTGAGCCTACTTCCCTGTTCTATCCCAAAGTCATTTTTATGTCTGAAGCCTACTTCCTTGTTCTAGCCTAAAATTTAGATTTCTCTCTGAAATTACTTCTTTGTTGTATCCTAAGATTTAGACTTCTACCTGAAATTACTTCTTTGTTCTAGCCTAATGTCAGATTCCTGCCTGAAGCCTACTTCCTTATTCTTGGCCAATGTCATATTTCTGCCAAGCAGCCCATTTCCTTGTCCTTGGTTCATGTCAGCTTCTTGTCAAACAGCCCCAAAGGCTCTCCACCTCTTCCCCTTTTTTATTTCATTAACAAGACTGAGCCTGTTTTAGGTCATTCTGACAAGAATGCCTTCCTTACCTGTCCTGGAATATGAATTATCAAAGACAATGCATTTCTATCTTAGGTTGGTAAGGCTCTGTGCAGAATCTTACCCATCCTTGGCTTGCCAGCCTGTTAAATTAATAACTCTGTCTGTGAGTCCATTATCAGTTTAAAGTCATGAACTTTGGCTTCCAGCCTGATGATGTAGTTAGAGATAAGCTTTAGCATGATGGACAGGAATAAAAGTATTCCCAGGACAAGAAGGGCTAACCTCATCAAGCTATAGAAGCCATTCCTGAGGTTTGATCAAAATGGAAATAATAACCTCAGGCCATGGATAACTTTATCAAAATTTTCTGCAGCATCAAAGCTCAACAAAACAGTATTCTTTAAATTCATAATCTCACTATGCAAAGTTAACACACCTAGAGAAGTGTTAGGATTATGCCAAATATCCCACAGTTGTCTTTAAACTTTTTTCTAATTGTAATGACAATCATTGTGAATTTCAAAAGTAACACTACTCCAATGATATTTGTCATGACACTTGGGATGGCTCCTAACTCTTGAACCCTGAATCTCCTTCAGATAATTTGAATAGGTTACAGAGCATCATCTATTGTTCCAGGTAACTATATAAATTCTTTTGTACACTCAATATATTAGTAAAAAAATTTTTTTTGATAGATAGTTAACAAAAATAGTTGTCTTAACTCCTTGTGTCAGTGCTATTGCAGAAGCAGTGGTGCTGGCAATTAATGAAATTAAAGCTGTTATACCAGCAATAATCAAGTCCGCTACCCTCTTGCTCCTGCTTAAAGCCTAACTCACTTCTTCCAGCACTTTCAAGCTTTTTTTCAGAGAATCAAGGTTTTCTAATATTCGGGGCAGTAAGACAAAAGCTGTTTGATAGACCCCCATAACAGACATGCAAGGCTTCAATACACTAACACAATTGGAAATTATACAGTCAATGCAACTTAGAATAAATGCTGTAGAAGAGACAAAACCATTTTTAGCTTGACAATGAAAAGAGCCTTAAAACATGCACTAACCCTTGTTTGAAATCCAGATCCTGTCCCAACTTTATCTCTTGTTATAGCATCATAGTGAGCTACATCTAACTTCCAAATATGTCTCTGACAATGTCCAAATCCAGTCTTCCAAAAGAAGACTGTTATTTCCCATATTGGATTGATTTCTAGACCAGTACATGATTGAGTTCTAATGGCTGGTCACCTTTAAGAAGAATACAAGAGACATCATAATTTCTCTATTTGATTCTCTATCCCACAAAGTCTAAAAACTTGAGGCAAGGTAGCTTGTTCCAA
This sequence comes from Rhabdomys pumilio, assembly GCA_030674055.1. Taxonomy (NCBI): domain Eukaryota; kingdom Metazoa; phylum Chordata; class Mammalia; order Rodentia; family Muridae; genus Rhabdomys; species Rhabdomys pumilio. The sequence goes on from JANHMN010000004.1 coordinate 153,169,093, forward strand.
CTGGGATATAGTCAAGCAAAGGTGGGTCAGGAACATATGTCCAATACAGCTCCCCTGTCACCCTTGTCATGGCACTCAGCAAGCTCACAGGTCAGAATTATTCTTTGTATCAGCAACAGTATGTCTCACCAATCTTTTTAAAGTTCCATGGGTCTCTTCCACAATATCTTGTACCTGAGAATTATATGAAATCCCCATAATAAATTGTTGATAAAAAGTCTAGACTGCTTGACTACAATTGCCAGACCCATTATCTGTTTTTTATTGGATATTTTATTTACTTAACTTTCAATGTTGTCCCCTCTCCCATTACCCCCAACACCCCTATCTCATTCCCCCTCTTCCTACTTCTATGAGGGTATGCCCCCACCATTTCCCCTTTTATGCCTCCCTGCTCTCGAATTCCCCAACACTAGGAAATCCAAACTTTCAGTGACCGAGACCCTCCTCCCACTGATGTCTGACAAGGCCATCCTCAACTAACTATACAGGTTGGGCCATAAGACCCTCCCTTTGTGTTCGCAGGCTGGAGGTTTAGACCCTAAGAGCCCTGGTTGAGTATTTTGATAATCTTTCTAAGAAGGAACAAAGAACCCAGACTTTGATCTTCTTTCATCTTGAGATTCTTGTGGTCTATGTATTGTATCTTAGGTATGGTGAGCTTTTGGGCTAATATCCACTTATCAGTGAATGCATACCATGTGTATTCTTTTGTGATTGGGTTACCTCACTCAGGATGATATTTTCCAGTTCTATCCATTTGCCTAAGAATTTCATGAACTCATTGTTTTTAATAGCTGAGTAGTACTCTATTGTGTAAATGTGTCACATTTTCTGTATCCTTTGTTGAAGGACATCTGGGTTCTTTCCAGATTCTGGCTATTATAAATAAGGCTGCTATGAACATAGTGGAGTATGTGTTCCTGTTGTATGTTGAAACATCATTTCAGTATATGTCAAGGAGTGGTACAGCTGGGTCCTCAGGTAATACTATGTTCAATTTTCTTGAGACCCACCAGATTGTTACCATAGTGGTTGTACCAGTTTACAATCCCACCAGTAATGCAGGAGTGTTCCTCTTTCTCCACATTCTCACTGGCATATGCTGTCACCTGAGTTTTTGATATTAAGCATTCTGACTGCTGTAAGGTGGAATCTCAGGGATGTTTTGATTTGCATTTCCTTGATTACTAAGGATGTTGAACACTTCTTTAGGTGCTTCTCAGCCATTCAAGTTTCCTCAGTTGGGAATTCTTTGTTTAGCTTTGTACCCCATTTTTAATAGGGTTATTTGATTGTCTGGAGTCTAATTTCTTCAGTTCTTTATATACCTTGGATATTAGCCCTCTATCAGATGTAGAATTGGTAAAGATATTTTCCCAATTTGGTGGTTGCTGCTTTGTCTTATTGAAGGTGTCCTTTGCTTTACAGAAGCTTTGCTATTTTACAAGGTTTCATTTGTCAATTCTTGATATTAGAGCATAAGCCATTGGTGTTCTGTTCAGGAACTTTTCCCCTGTGCTTAGGTATTTGAAGGTATTTCACACTTTCTCTTCTATTAGTTTCAGTATATCTGGTTTTATGTGGAGGTCCTTTATGCACTTAGACTTGAGCTTTGTACAAGGAAAGAAGAATGGATTGATTTGCATTCTTCTACATGCTGACCTCCAGTTCAACCAGCACCATTTGTTGTAATTATGTCCTTTATCCACTGGATGGTTTTAGCTCCTTTGTCAAAGATCAAGTGACTATAGGTGTGTGGGTTCATTTCTGGATCTTCAATTCTATTCCATTGATCTTCCTGCCTGTCTCTGTACCAATACCATGCAGTTTTTATTACTATTTTCCTGTAGTACAGTTTGATGTCAGGGATGGTGATTCCCCCAGAAGTTCTTTTATTGTTGAGAAGAGTTTTCACTATTCTGGGTTTTTTTATTATTCCAAATGAATTTGGAAATTGCTCTTTCTATCTCTATGAAGAATTGATTTGGAATTTTGATGAGGATTGCATTGAATCTGTAGATTGCTTTTGGCAAGATGGCCATTTTTACTAAATTAATCCTGTCAATCCAGGAGCATGGTAGATCTTTCCGTCTTCTGAGATCTTCTTTAATTTCTTTCTTCACAGATTTGAAGTTATTGTCATAGATCTTTTACTTGCTTGGTTAGATACACACTAAAATATTTTATATTATTTGTGACTGTTGTGAAGGGCACCATTTCCCTAATTTCTTTCTCGGTGTGTTTATCTTTTGAGTAGAGGAAGGCTACTGATTTGTTTGAGTCAATTTTATATCCAGCCACTTTGCTAAAATTGTTTATCAGGTTTGGAGTTCTCTGGTGAAAGTTTTGGGGTCACTTAAGTATACTATCATACCATCTGCAAATAGTGATACCTTACTTAGCTTCTTCCTTTCCAGTTTGTATCCTTTGACCTCCTTTTGTTTTCTAATTGCTGCTGCTAGAACTTCAAGTACTATATAGAATAATTAGGGAGATTGTAGAGAGGTTTGTCTTGCCCCAGGTTTTACTGGGATTCCCTCAATTTTCTCGTTTAGTTTGATGTTGGCTACTGATTTGCTGTATATTGCTTTTACTATGTTTAGGTATGGGCCTTGGATTCCTGGTCTTTCCAAGACTATTATCTCTAAGGGATGTTGAATTTGATAAATACTTTCTCAGAATCTAAAGAATCTAAAGAAATCCCTAATTTCTTTCTCGGTGTGTTTATCTTTTGAGTAGATGAAGACTACTGATTTGGTTGAGTTGATTTTATATCCAGCCACTTTGCTCAAGTTGTTCATCAGGTTTAGGAGTTCTCTGGTAGAACTTTTAGGGTCACATAAGTATACTATCTTATCATCTGCAAATAATAAAATTTTGATTTCTTCCTTTCATATTTGTATCTCTTTGACTTCCTTTTGTTGTCTAATTGCTCTTGCTAGGGGTTCCAGTACTATATTAAATAGGTGGAGTGAGAGAGGGCAGCCTTGTGTAATCCCTGATTTTAATGGGATTGCTTCAAGTTTTTCTCCATTTAGTCTGATGTTGACTACTGGCTTGCTGTATATTGCTTTTACTATGTTTAGTTATGGGCCTTGTATTCCTGATTATTCCAAGACTTTTAACATGAAGGGATGCTGAATTTTGTCAAATGCTTTCTCAGCATCTAGTGAGATAATCATGTATTTTTTTCTTTAAGTTTGTTTATATAGTGGATTACATTGATGGATTTCCGAATATTGAACCATCCCTGCATTCCTGGGATAAAGCCTACTTGATCATGATGGATGATTATTTTGATGTGTTCTTGGATTCAGTTTGTGAGAAGTTTATTGAGTATTTTTGCATCAATAGTCCTAAGAAAGATTGGTCTGTAGTTCTCTTTCTTTGTTGGGTCTTTGTAAGGTTTAGGTATGAGTGTGATTGTAGCTTCATAGAATGAATTGGGTAGTGTTCCTTCTGTTTCTATTCTGTCGAATAGTTTGAAGAGAATGGGTATTAGATCTTCTTGAAGGTCTGATAGAATTCTGGACTAAAGCCATCTGTTCTCCGACTTTTTTTCGTGGGGAGACTTTTAATGACTGCTTCTATTTCTTCAGGGGTTTTGGGACTGTTTAGATGGTTTATCAGCTCCTGATTTAAATTTGGTACCTGGTATCTGTCTAGAAAATTGTCCATTTCATCCAGATTTTCCAATTTTGTTGAGTGTAGGCCTTTGTAGTAGGAACTGATGATTTTTTAAATTTCCTCACTTTCTGTTGTTATGTCCCCCTTTTCAGTTCTGATTTTATTAATTTGTATATTGTCTCTGTGCCCTTTTGTTAGTCTGGCTAAGGGTTTGTCTATCTTGTTGATTTTCTCAAAGAACCAGCTTCTGGTTTTGTTGATATTTTGTATGGTTCTTTCTGTTTCTACATAATTGATTTCAGCCCTGAGTTTGATTATTTCCTGCCATCTACTTCCCTTGGGTGTATTTGCTTCTTTTTATTCTAAAGCCTTCAGGTGTGCTGTCAAGTTGTTAGTGTATGCTCTCTCAAGTTTTTTTTATAGGCACTCAGAGCTATGAGTTTTCCTCTTAGTACTGCTTTTCTGGAGTCCCACAGGTTTTGGTATGATGTGTCCCATTTTTATTAAAGTCTAAAAAGTCTTTAATTTCTTTCTTTTTTTTCTTCCCTAATCAAGTCATCATTGAGTAGAGCATTGTTCAGTTTCCATGTGTATGTGAGCTTTTCTTTTTTTTTCATTATTAAAGCCCAGCCTTAGTCTTTGGTGATTTGGTAGGGTGCAAGAGATTATTTCAATCTTTTTGTATCTGTTGTGGCCTGTTTTTGACCAATTATATGGTCTGTTTTGGAGAACATAACATGAGGTGCTGAGAAAAAAATGTATATTCTTTTGTTTTAGGATGAAATGTTCTATAGATATCAGTTAAGTCCATTTGGTTCATAACTTCTGTTAGTTTCATTGTGACTCTGTTTATTTTCTGTTTCTATGATTTGTACATTGCTGAGAGTGGGGTTTTGAAACCCCCCCACTATTATTTTGTGAGGTGCAATGTATGCTTTGAGCTTTAGTAAAGTTTCTTTTATGTGTGTGGGTGCCCTTGTGTTTGGCGTATAGATGTTCAGAATTGAGAGTTCATCCTGGTAGATTTTTCCTTTGATGAGTATGAAGTGTCCTTACTTATCGTTTTTGATAAATTTTGGTTGAAAGTTGATTTTATTTGATATTAGAATTGCTACTCCAGCTTGTTTCTTGGGACCATTTGCTTGGAAGATTGTTTTCCATCCTTTTACTCTGAGGTAGTGTCTGTCTTTTTCACAGAGATGAGTTTCCTGTATGCAGCAAAATTTTGGATCCTGTTTATGTATCCAGTCTGATAGTATACGTCTTTTTATTGGAGAATTGAGTTCATTGATATTAAGAGATATTAAGGAAAAATGATTGTTGCTTCCTGTTATTTTCATTGTTAGAGGTGGAATTATGTTTGTGTAACTATATTTTGGGTGGGGGTTGTTGAACGTTTACTTTCTGATATTTCTAGGTTGTGTCGGAGTTTTCTATCAATTATCCTTTGAAGTGCTGGATTAGTGGTAAGATATTTTGTAAACTTGGTTTTGTCGTGGAACATTTTGGTTTCTCCATCAATATTGATTGAAAGTTTTGCAGGGTATAGTAGTCTGGACTGGCATTTATGTTCTCTTAGGGTCTGTATGATATCAGTCCAGGATCTTCTGACTTTTATAGTCTCTGGTGAGAAGTCTGGTGCAATTCTTATAGGTCAGCCTTTATATGTTACTTTAACTTTTCCCTTACTGTTTTTAGTATTTTTTCTTTGTTTTGTACATTTGATGTTTTGATTATTATGTGACAGGAGGTATTTCTTTTCTGGTCTAGTCTATTTGGAGTTCTGTAGGCTTCTTGTATATTTAAGGACATCATTTTCTGTAGGTTAGGAAGGTTTTCCTCTATAATTTTGTTGAAGATATTTATTGGCCCTTGAAGTTGGGAATCTTCACCCTCATCTATATCTATTATCCTTAGGTTTTGCCTTCTCATTGTGTCCTAGATTTCCTGGATGTTTTTGGTTAGGAGCTTGTTGTATTTTGCATTTTCTTTGACAGTTGTGTCAATGTTTTCCATGGTATGTTTTGCATAGGAGATTCTTTCTTTTATCTCTTGTATTCTGTTGGTGATGCTTGTATCAATGACTCCTGACCTCTTTCCTACATTTTCTATCTCCAGGATAGTCTCCATTTGAGAGTTCTTTATTGTTTTTTCTTCTATTTTTAGACCCTGGGTGGTTTTGTTTAATTTCTTCACCTGTTTGGTTTTGTTTTCTTGCAATTCTTTAAGGTAGTTTTGTGTTTCCTCTTTAAAGGCTTCTACTTGTTTACCTCTGTTCTCCTGTAATTCTTTAAGGGAGTTATTTATGTCCCTCTTAATGTCCTCTATCAGCATCATGAAAAGTGATTTTAATTCTGAATCCTGCTTTTCCAGTGTGATGGAGTGTTCAGGGCTTGCTATGGTGTGAGAACTGAGTTCTGATGATGCCAAGTAACTTTGGTTTCTGTTGCTTGTATTCTTGGGCTTGCCTTTTGCCATCTGGTTAACTCTAGTACTACCTGCACTCACTGTCTTTTACTGGAGCCTGTCTTTCCAGTTATCTTGCTTGTGTCAGAACTCCTCAGGGTTCATGTCTCTGTGATCCTGTGATCCTGAGCTCCAGCTGTTCTGAGTGCAGTGACTCTTCTAGGATGTCTCAGAATATAATGTCTCCATGGTAATAGACCAGCTAGGTGTCCGCTGCTCTGGGTGAAGTGTCTCCTCTAAGATGTCTCAGGATAGCATGTCTTCATGGGAGCAGACCAGGTAGGTGTCCACTGCTCTGAGTGCAGTGGTGCCTCTAAGACATTTCAGGATATGGTGTCTTCACAGGAGCAGACCAGGTAGGTGTCTCCCCCAGCCACAAGGACCAAGGAAAAAGCAGAAGGGGAGTGGCATTCCGCAGGGGTGAGATTTGGGTGTTTGGTGCGTCCTGAGTGCCCCCTGCTCCCAGTTGTAGCTTTGTAGTGAAAGAGTGTTCTTACCCACTGCTCTGAGTACAGTGACTTCTCTAGGATGTCTCAGGATATTGTGTCTTCACAGGAACAGACCAGCTTGATGTCTGCTCCGGCCATAAGGACCAAGTGAGGGGTGACCAATTATATTGTCTATTTTGAAGCAGGTACTATGAGGTGCTGAGAAAAAGGAATATTCTTTTGTTTTAAAATGAAATGTTCTATAGTCATCTGTTAAATCCATTTGGTTCATGACTACTGTTAATTTCATTGTGTCTCTGTTTAGTTTCTGTTTCCATGATCTGTCCATTGCTGAGAGTGGAGTGTTAAAGTCTCCCACTACTATTGTGTGAGTTGCAATGTGTGCTTTGAGCTTTAGTAAGGCTTCTTTTATGAAAGTCAGTGCTCTTGCATTTGGCCTATAGATGTTCAGAATTGAGAGTTCATGTTGGTTGACTTTTCCTTTGACTAGTATGAAATGTCCTTCCTTATCTGTTTTGATAGGTTTAAGATGAAAGTTGATTTTATTTGATATTAGAATGGATACTCTAGCTTGTTTTGTAGGACCATTTCCTTGGAAAATTGTTTTCCATTTTTTTACTCTAAGGTACTGTCTTTGTCACTGAGGTGGTTTTCCTGTATGCAGCAAAATACTGGGTCCTGTTTACATATCCAGTCTATTAGTCTATGTCTTTTTATTGGGGAATTGAGTCCATTGATGTTAAGAGATATTAAGGAGAGGAGATTTTTGCTTCCTGTTATTTTTGTTATTAGAGATGAAATTATCTTTGTGTGGTTATCTTCTTTTGGATTTGTTGGAACATTACTTTCTTATTCTTTCTAGGGTATAATTTTCCTCCCTGTATTGGAGTTTTCTCCCTATTATCCTTTGTAGTGCTGGGTTTGTAGGAAGATATTGTGTAAGTTTGGTTTTGTGATGGAATATCTTGGTTTCTCCATCTATGGTAACTGAGAGTTTTCTGAGTATAGTAGCCTGGGATGACATTTGTGTTCTCTTAGGGTCTGTATGACATTTGTCCAAGATCTTCTGGCTTTTACATTATCTGGTGAGAAATCTGGTTTAATTTTGATAGGTCTGCCTTTATATATTACTTGGCCCTTTTCCCTTACTGCTTTTAATATTCTTTCTTTGTTTTGTGTATTTGTGTGGAGCTGATAGCTCGTGAGTGGGCACGGGCGTGGTTCCTATTGAGCTGAGTTGTTGTTCTTGTGTGTCTGCTGCCCCAGGTGGTTGAAACTGGGGCTCTGGGAGCAGAAGTGCAGAAACTTGACTGAGCTCTTTCCATGAGGTGCAAGACTGGGCTAAGAAGCCTCTCGGGGCTCCATCGGGGTGTAGAGAGATCTCAGTCTGAAGGTTCCTTGGGGTCAGGGCTCCTGAGTGGACCCGGGGGCCAGTGGTCTTTCTCTTTGGACTCTCAGATGCAACTTGGGCCCGAGGAAGAACAGATACATGAGAGGAATGAGGGAGAGAGAAAGCCCCAACTGCACTTCATGGTAAGAAGACTCTTGGTTACTGTACTCACTTGGCTGACTTGGCAGCTTGGCTAGCTTGTTTGAATTGGAGTCCTCTGTGGCTTGAACACAGAGAAGTCCTCAGCAGGAGGTTAGGCATTGGGTTGATTTTCGAAGGCCCCCTCCACAGTTCTCCAAGGCAGACCTCAAAGACACTAGGAAGTCCATGGTTATATAGGGTTTATTGTAATGAAGGAAAGGTAGATGAATCTGGAGAAGGGTCTGGGAAGAAATACTTAATTGACTATGCCTTCTGACCTTCAAGAAACTCATTAATATGGAAATCTCTTGAGGCTGGCGCCTGTAGTCACTCCCTCTACCTGTGGAGTGGCTGGTAGGGGCATTGCCCTATAGTGACTGAAAGGCACTGATCAAATGGAGGTCTTAGACCATGTGTCAGAAGCCTGGAGTCTGGGAACATAGCAAAATATATGCCATACCTCGCAGGCATGGACATCTGTTTGGTTTGCAGCTATCTCTAGCCAGTGCTTTACCAGAAACTAAGCCATCCTTTCACAGTACCACACATTTGTTGTTTTGATTATTATGTGATGGGAGAAATTTCTTTTCTGGTCTAGTCTATTTGGTGTTCTGTAGGCTTCTTGGATGCTTATGGTCATCTTGTTCTTTAAGGTTAGGATAGTTTTCTTCTATGATTTTGTTGAAGATATTTATTGGCCTGTTAAGTTGGAAATCTTCACTTTCTTCTATTCCTATTATCCTTAGGTTTGGACTTCTCATTGTGTTCTGGATTTCCTGGATGTTTTGGATTAAGAACTTTTTGCATTTTGTATTTTCTTTGACAGTTGTGTCAATATTTTCTATGGTATTTTCTGCACCTGAGATTCTCTCTTCTATCTCTTGTATTCTGTTGGTGATGCTTACATCTATGACTCCTGATTTCTTCCCTAGGTTTTCTATCTCCAGGGCAGTATCCCTTTGTGATTTATTGATTGTTTCTATGTATCCATTTTTATGTCCTGGATGGTTTTGTTCAATTCTTTCACCCGTTTGATTGTGTTTTCTTGTAATTCTTTAAGGGATTTTCTTGTTTCCTCTTTAAGGGCTTCTACCTGTTTACCTGTCAATCTCTTTGAGAGTTTTATTTATGTCCTTCTTAAAGTTCTCTACCATCATCATTAGAAGTGAATTTAAATCTGAATCTTGCTTTCCTGGTGATATGGGGGAATTCAGAACTTTCTATTGTGGGAGAATTAGGTTCTGATGATGCCAAGTACCCTGGGTTGCTGATGCTTATGTTCTTGCGCTTGCCTTTTGCCATCTGGGTTTCTTTAGTGCTACCTGCGCTGTCTGTGACTGGAGCCTGACTTTGCTATTATTTTGGTTGTGTAAGAACTGTTTGGGGTGGATGTTGCTGCTGGGGTTAGAGCTGAAGCCCAGTATCTGCTCAGTGCTTAGACGCAGACTGGAAGGAACCAGTGCCCTGGGCCAAGAGTGAATTCCTGGGTCCCAGTTTACTCTCTGTTTGGAATGGGAGTTTCTGTCTCCTTTCCTAAAATACTGCTGGGGTTAGAGCTCCTGAGAGTTTTTCCTCTTCTGGGTTTTGTGGGGTTGGGTGGAGAGTTGAAGCCCGAGATCTGTTCAGTGCTCTTTAAGACTCTTAACATGAAGTGGTGTTGTATTTTGTTGAAGGATTTTTCACCACCTAGTTAGATGATCATGTGTTTTTTTTCCCTTGAGTTTGTTTACATAGTGTATTACGTTGAAGGATATTTTTAAACTGAACCATCCTGGCATCCCTGAGGAGAAGCATACTTTTAAAAAAGTAATTTAAAAGTATTATTATTATTATTATTATTATTATTATTATTATTATTATTTAATCTTTTTACAGTCCAGTCATTATCCTCCTGCCAGTCTGCACTCTGGGACCTCATCCCATTCCTCCTGTCCTGTCTCCAAGAGAATGTCACCCCCCACTATCCCCCACAAGACCTCACTACTCCCTGGGGCCTCAAGTATCTTGAGAGTAAGCTGTGCCTTCTCTCACTGAGCCCTGACCAGGCAGTTTTCTGCTGTATATGTGTTGGGGGCCTCATAACAGCTAGTGTATGCTGCCTGGTTGGTGGCTCACTGTCTGAGAGAGCTTCGGGATCCAAGTTTATTAAGACTGCTGGCCCTTCCTATGGGGTCACCCTCCACCTTAGCTTCTTCAAGCTTTTTCCTAACTCAGCCAAAGGAGTCTCCAACTTCCATCCATTGGTTGGGTGTAAGTATCTGCATCTTACTCAGCTGCTTGTTGGGTCGCTCAGGGGGCAGCCATGTTAGATTCCTGTCTATAAGCACACCATAGCATCAGTAATAGTGTCAGGCCTTGGAGCCTCCCCTTGAGGTGGATCCCAATTTGGGCCAGTCACTGAACCTCCTTTCTCTCAGTCTCTTCTCCATTTTTGTTCCTGAAATTCTTTTAGACAGGAACAATTCTGGGTCAGTGTTTTTGACCGTGAGATGGCAATTCCATCCCTCCACTTGATGCCCTGTCTTTTTAACTGGAGATGGACTCTACAAGTTCCTTCTCCCTACTGTAAGGCATTTCATCTAAGATCCCTCCTTTTGAGTCCTGAGCATCTCTCACCTTCCACGTCTGTGGGACACTCTAGAGGGTTCCCTATCTCCTTCTTCCCAAGGTTACCTGTTTCTATTCTTTCTGCTGGTCCTTGGGGCTTCACTCCCATTTGCCCCCCCCCAATACCTGATCATATTCCCCTTTTCTTCTCCCTGTCCTCTCTCCTACCCAGGTCCCTCCTTCCCTGTGACCCCCCACCCAGGATTGCTTTCTTCTCCCTCCAATGTGGGATTGAGGCATCCTCACTTGGGCACTTTAGCTTGTTATCCTTCTTGAGTTCTGTGGATTGTATCCTGGATATTCTATAAATTTTTGGCTAATATCCACTTATTAGTGAGTATATAACATACATAACATTTTGGGTCTGAATTCCCTCACTCAAGATATTTTGTAGTTCCACCTATGTGCCAGCAAACCTCATGATGTCCTCATTCTTAATAGCTGAGTAGAATTCCATTGTGTAAATGAAGCACATTTTCTTTATCCATTCTTCCATTGTGGGGCATCTGAGTTGTTTTCAGTTTCTGGCTATCACAAACAAGGTCGCTATGAGCATAGTGAAACATGTTTGCCTGTGGCATGGTGGGGTATTTTTTGGGTATATACCCAAGAGTGGTATAGCTGGATCTTCAGATAGATCTTTTTCCAATTTTCCAAAGAATCTCCAGATTTATTTCCAGAGTTTGCAATCCTACCAGAAATTCAAGAGTGTTCCTCTTTTTCCACATCCTCACCAATATGTGATATCACTTGAGGTTTTTATCTTAGCAATTCTGATTGGTGTATGGTGGAATTTCAGGGTCATTTTGATTTGCATTTCCCTGATGACTAAGGACATTGAACATTTTTTTTTTCAGTTTCGTGAGGTCTCATTAATCAGTTCTTGATTTCAGAGTCTGAGTCATTAGAGTTAGTTCTGTTTAGGAAAATTTCCCCCTGTGCCTATGAGTTGAAGGCTCTTTCCCACTTTCTCTTCTACTAGATTCACTGTTTCTGGTTTTATGTTGATCCACTTGGACTTGAGCTTTGTGCAAGGTGAAAAATAGGGATCTATTTTCATTTTTCTACATACAGACTGACAGTTAGACTAGCACCATTTATTGAAGATGCTTTCATTTTTCCATTGTGCATTTTTGGTTTCTTGTCAAAGATCAAGTGTCTGTAAGTGTGTGGTTTTATTTCTGGGTCTTCAGTTCTATCCTATTGATCAATCTGTCTGTCTCTCTACCAATACCATACAATTTTTATCACTATTGCTCTAGAGGTCAGAGATGGTACTTCTTCTAGAAGTTCTTTTATTGTTATAGATTGTTTTGTCTGTCCTGGGTTTTTTGTTTTTCTATATGAAATTGAGAATTGCTTTTTCCATGTCATTGAAGAATTGTGTTGGAATTTTGGTGGGGATTGCATTGAATCTGTAGATTGCTTTTCATAGAATGGGCATTTTTACTATGTTAATTCTGTCAATCCATGATCATGGGTGATCTGATGATTTCTGAGGTCTTTGGATGAAGTGGATTTTTTTTTAAGTTGCCAGTTATATATTCATAAAGATTATCCCCTGACTTTAAATAGATACATACATACAAATATGAACAAACTTAAAAAATATAAATCCTTGGCTAACAAGGGGGCCTCTGGGAACCCCTCTATCCTTCCCTCTCCCCCAAGAGCACAGGGCATAAACCTGTTTTTTTATTTTAAATTAATTAATTTTGGTCATCCTTGCAGCAATAAACCTGACGTTAGGTGGCTCACCCATAAAGTAAAAGTCAGAGGAAATGATCAGTTTCCACTCTTGAGTTCTGTATCTCCAAAATTAGGGCTACATGCCTTTTATTTTAGCTAGTATATCAGGGTAAATAGCGAGGAACTCCTGAAATGGGTTAAGAAATAAGATACATTTAAAAGGGAGTGTGTTTCATCTGCTCTAAGAGCAATGATAAGACAAAGGCATACAGACCTCAGAGAAATCCCCAGTTCCCACACCTCAGAAACCTATTGTCTGGACTAGGTCCAGACTCTAAATTCTTCACTCTAGCCACCTCATATTTCTTTGGTATTGTCAGAAAACAAGGTTCAGTTCCTGGGTGTTGGGGAAGAGAGGGAAGAGGTCATGGGCTTCCTCTAAGTACTGAGTGAACAATTTATAATGTTTCTCTTTTTCAAGTATTTTAAAATACATCAAATTTCATCCTGTGCTGGACACAGTCCTTTTGACTCCCTGACGTTGATTTGAGGAAGGAAGAGAAGGGGTATCATTAGAAGGGCTGCCTCACTTTATTCCACCGTTTAGGTTTGGCTTCTCCCTTGTGTACTGAACTGTTGGGCCTTGTGGTCGAAGTGGTCCCAGGGTCAGGGTGAGAGGTTCGGCAATTGAACATCGGCCCTGGAGGTACTTGAAAGATCTGGCTCAAGAAATCCTGCAGGTCAGCAGGAGGGAACTCTGAAGTGGCCCTCTGCTGGCCACTGGTGCCACGTACCCAAGAACAAAATGAGGTGTGGTAAAAATCCTGGGGAGATGCCCACATGCTGGCATCCAGCCCACACTCTGTGATATCATACACTTTGTTGTCCATCAGTGCAAAGTAGTTGATCTTGAGACCCAACATGCTTGACTCTGCCTAGAAGTCTCCTTTCTCAGCAGGTTGCAGCCTGTTACACTCAGCACAGTATCTGGCACTCTAGAGTTTCGGGTCCATTGCAAACCTCCTATGCTTTCCTTGGCATCTGCTGCACATCATAGTATTCATTGCTTCCTAGAGGTCATCTTGTAGCTTCGACAGAAACTCACTCACTGACCTGACCGGCTGAGTTCATTCTCTGCCGTTCGTTTCATCTCATATTCCTTCCGCCTCTCTCGGTTGCTGACAATGTCCCAAGCTGCCTGCAAAACTCTGAAGGTCTCCTCAGCCTGCGGATGATGATTTTTTTCAGGATGGACTATTACTGTTAGCTCACTATCAAATGCTTGTAGCTTCAACCCCCAGCACATATAAAGGGTTTAGTTCATCCTCAGGAACCCCAGCCATGGTCAAGAGTCAGGGTACTTCCTCTTCAAGCTGGCAGTATCACCCGCTAGCTATAGGTGGATTGTCCTATTTCTTAATCATCTACTTGACTCAGGGCAGCTCCAGCCAGCCCCAGTGAATTAATCTTACCAGCTGTTGCCACAGCCTGCTATCTCTCAAGCAGAATCAAGCAATGATGTAAGACTAGAGAATCCAGTCAAAGAGAACAGCCAAGCGGTCTTGTCCCTCCAGCCTAGGCAGTTGCCCAGTCCCACCAAAAATTTCCTGCCCAACTGTAGACATCCCCAAAAGAGAACTATAGCCAGGGGGAGCAAAGCACCCACTATCCTAAGAATACGGGTGAACAGCCCTGCCGCACAGAAGAATCTCTGACATAGAAAAAGGAACAGCACGCGAGCTCAGCCCCAGCTCCCCAATCTTCTGGCCCAGACCCCCACCCAAGACTTGAAAAAGGTCCAGGTCACTGCCTTTCAGCTTGCTGTATGTGCAAATGAGATGGCCACAAGTTTCCACATACTCTTCCACCAATACCAGAAGTTCAGTCTGACACCAGAAGCCTGCCAGTCCAACCTGACATAGTTCCTCTACTCCCCACAGTCCCAGGCCTCTGAGCTTATCTCTCTGACTTCTTTTTCCAGTCAGCCGATGAGGACCTGGAGCCTTGAGCTCTCTTTGTTCACTATCCTGAGCGTCCTCCTTGGTCGGAAAACGGTGCCTCTGCCCCGGGATGGGGGTTTCTTTCCATTGGACACACGTGAAAAATCACTGGGCAATTTAAGAGGTTCCTTGTCATTGTATTCGTCTTCTAACTCTTAATCGTCCCTCAAGGTTAGAGAGGTGCAGTGGTGCCAAATGCTTCTAGAAGAGCCATTTCCTTCCTCAGAGTAAGTCCCTTCAGGGACTCCAGGCCTTCCCTTGCAGTTACAAGCAGATGGAATGGAAAGAAAAGGAGGACTCCCATTCTCCTGGTACCCAGCCTCATTCTCTGTTGAGAGTTTCTGGTCCACTCTTGACTCTTTTGAACATGTCTCGTTCTCATCAGGGTAGCCTCCTTCTCTAGGTGGTTCTAGACCCCTTGAAGGACCATGGCTTGGATCCGACCAGTGGGCTGGGTTTGGAAGTTGTGAGTACTTAAGACTGAAGTGCTCTTTGAGGCATCATGTACCATTCGGAGCAGTCTCTGTTGAGTCCCTGAGTCCTGAGAATCAAAGTATTTCAGAGTCTACAGAGGATCCTAATGTACTGAGGGAGAACCACCACTGTGGTGAGCTCCACATAACCCTCTTTCTTCCAGTTCTTCTGGGCCATGACCCTGGGGCTTCCTGAGGATTTTAGGTCACTGCCATCATTGCAGGTTCCGGGGGCTGTACTGAACAGTGGCATTAACTCCTCCCTCCTGATGCAGCTGAGCCTTAGACCAGGGGGAGCTACAAGAGCAACTCGCCCGGCTACCGGATGAAGTGTTCTTGATCCGAGTGAATGATGGTTTTGATGTGTTCTTGGATTCAGTTAAGTGAGAATTTTATTCAATGTATTTTCACTGATATTTATAAGTTAAATTGTCCTGAATTTCTTTCTCTCTCTCTCTCTCTTTCTCTCTCTTTCTCTCTCTCTCTCTTTCTCTCCCTCCCTCTCTCTCTCTCTCTCTCTCTCTCTCTCTCTCTCTCTCTCTCTCTCTCTCTCTCTCTCTCGTCTGTCTTTTGGTTGGGTCTTTGTGTGTTTCCAGTATCAGAGAAACTGTGGCTTCATAGAATGAATTGATGGTCTTTCTGTTTCTATTTTGTGGAATAGTTCGAGGGGTTATCAGCTCTTCAAAGGTCTGGTAGAATTCTTCACTAAAACCATCCGACCCTTGGCGGTTTTGGTTGGGAGGTTTTTAAAGACTATTTCTATTTCCTTAGGGGTTATGGGACTATTTAGATAGTTTATCTGATCTTGATTTAAATGTGGTACATGATATCTGTCTAGAAAACCATCAATTTCATCTAGATTTTTCAGTTTTGTTGAGTATAGGATTTTGGAGTACAATCTGATAATTTTTTAAATTTCCCCAATTTCTGTTACATCTCTGTTTTCATTTCTGATTTTGTTAATTTGGATATTGTCTCTGTGCCCTTTAGATAGTTTAATTTCTTTCTTTATTTCTTCCATTACCAAGTTATCATTGAGCCAAGAGTTGTTCAGTTTACATGAGTATGTGGGCTTTCTGTATTTTTTGTTGTTGTTGTTGTTCTTGAAGTCCTGTCTTAGTTCATGGTGATCAAATAGAATGCATTGAATTGTTTTTATCTTTTTTTTATCTGATGAGACTTGTTTTATGTCTGATTACATGGTCAATTTTAGAGAAGGTTCCATAAGGTGCTAAGAAGATGATATATTCTCTTGCTCTTTAGATAGTCGTTAAATTCCTTTGGTACATAACTGTTTTAGTTTCACTGTGTCTCTTTTTAGTTTCTGCTTCAATGACCTGTCTATTGGAGAGGGTGTGGTGCTGAAGTTTCCCACTATTATTGTGTGAGATGCAATGTGTGTTTTGAGTTTTAATAAAGTTTCTTTTAGGAATGTGTGTGCCCTTGCATTTGGGGCATAGATATTTAGAATTGAGACTTTATCTTGGTAATTTTTCCTTTGATGAGTATGTAGTGTCCTTCTCCATCTCATTTTATAACTTTTAGTTGAAAATTTTTATTGAATATTAGAATGGCTACTCCAGCTTCTTTCTTGGGACCATTTGCTTGGAAAACTTTTTTTTTTCAGACCTTTATTCTGAGGTAGTGTCTGCCTTTATCACTGTGGTGTGTTTCCTGTATGCAGTAAAATGCTGGATTCTGTTTATATATCCAGTCTGTTAGCCTGTGTCTTTTTATTGGGGATTTGAGTCCATTGATGTTGAGAGATAAAGACAAGTGATTGTTAGGTCCTGTTGTTTTTGTTATTGGAAGTTGCACTATGTGTGATTCTGTTCAGTTTTGTTTGTTGTCACATGTTTAACTTCTCTCTCTCTCTCTCTCTCTCTCTCTCTCTCTCTCTCTCTCTCTGTCTGTCTCTTTTGGTGTTGTTACCATTTTTGTGTTGGAGTTTTCCTTTCAGTATCACTTATAGGACTGGATTAATAGAAATATATTGTTTAAATTTGGTTTTATTGTGGAATATCTTGGTTTCTCTATCTGTGGTGATTGAGAGTTTTGCTGAGTATAGTAGCCTGGGCTGGCATTTGTTTTCTCTTAGGGTCTGGATGACATCTGTCTAGGCTCTTCTGGCTTTTAGAGTTACTGGTGAGAAGTCTGGTGTGATTCTGATAAGTCAACCTTTATATATTATTTGGCCCTTTTCCATTACAGCTTTTAATATTTTTTCTTTGTTCTGTGTATTTGGTGTTTGGATTATTATGTGACAAGAGAATTTGCTCTTCTGGTCTAATTTATTCTGTGTTCTGTAGGCTTCTTGTATATTTAAGGCCATCTTTTTCTTTAGGTTAGGGAAGTTTTCATCTAGGATTTCATTGGAGATGTTTTCTGGCCCTTTGAGCTGGGAATCTTCACATTCTTCTATTCCTACAATTCTTAAGTTTTATCTTTACATTGTGTCCTAAATTTCCTGGATATTGTGGGTTAGGAGCATGTGCACCTTATAGGCATGTATGGCGTGGATAGCACGCGCACCACATGTCTTGCAGGCGTGGATACCACGTGCTCCTTGCAGCTGGGGGCACTAAACAGCAAAACAAACTATGTGGGATAAACAAGATATTTATCAGAGTGTGTTTCAGCTGTTGTAGGCTATCGAAAAGCAAGTCTCTCATCAGGGTATATGGTTCCAGATGGCTGCAAAGTTGATAGCTGCTTTCTAGCCACTTTCTGCTAAAAGTCGGCTCCCAACACCTCTGACCTATCCATGCTCATAATAATAAACCTTCATCCATCTGTGTGTACATAACTACAACAAACTGATTGGTTCATCAAACTAGATACATTTTTCGTCTTTCATGGGTGCCCTATCTGTGGTAAATAGGCATTTGTCCATATATTACAGGTAGAGTTAACCAAAATCACATGACATAGGTAAAATCAAACATAAAATTTAATTATAAAATTTTAGTGGTTACTATTTCATTTTTCTCATTAATTAAAAAGCATTTTAAAAATCTAGGCTCTCTCAGATAATTTCATTATACTTTTTATGAGATCATATAATCTACCTTCTGGTGAGAACATGTTTTCTAACATTCCCATTCTTCCATCTCTAAACTAAAAATATTTTAAATAACAGATAAGACCATCCTCTGCTACATTGGTAGTTGGAGCCATGGATCCCTTCATGTGTACTCTTTGGTGGTTTAGTCCCTGGGATCTCTGGGTGGTCTGGTTTGTTATTCTTTCTGTAGGATTGTGATACCTTTCAGCTCCTTCAGTCCTTCCCTTAGCTCTTCCATTGGGGTCCCTCTGACATCAATGGGAAGGGAGGCCTTTGGTCCTGTGGAGGCTTGATAACCGGCATAGGGGGAATGCTAAAACAGTGAGGCTGGAGTGGGAGAGTGGGTGGAGGAGCATCCTCATAGAGGCAAAGGGGAGGGAGGATGAGATAGGAGCTTTGCAGAGGAGAAACCTGGAAGGGGGGGAGCTATCTTTTGAAATGTAAACAAATAAAATGAATAATTAAAAATAGAAAAATTATTTTAAATGGACATATATACAAAATGTTTTCCACAGCAGCAAAGTCATGTTCTTATTCTGGTTGTGTTTACACAGGCAAAATTTTAAAACTTGGGGTTATTTGTATTACAGTGACTCTGTGACACTAATTAGCCACATTAAATAGAAGGGAAAAGCTATATCATGTAGAAATTTAATGACTGGAATAATTTTGGAGGATACCTTATTGAAGAACCACAGATAAGACAGCAGTCTTCCTATTAATGTTGAACATACATTATATATAACATATATGTACTATTATTACTATGATACATAATGAATTTTGAAATATATAATGTATATTCTGATGAAATGTTTTGAAATGTAGCACACACACATATGGGTTGGGAGGGGGTGGGAATGGAAACAGGAGGGATCTGTTTGGGGGGAATATGGAGAGAGAGAGAGAGAGAGAGAGAGAGAGAGAGAGAGAGAGAGAGAACTGGGAGAGACAACAAGATTGCGGGGTAATTTCTTGGAAGAGCTAGAATCCTAGAACAATGGAATCCCCCAGAAATCTATGAGGGTATGTTAAATACACTCATTGCACGACGACAAGGGTGGAAATTCATTACAATGTCTCCCAATTTGCACAAGGGATCAGACCTCTGTTTTCCTCTGTCTCACTCTAATTGGGGCCTCTATAGTCAGCTTGCCATGGTTTCGTGTGGGAGATTGAACTCACTTTGGTGCTAGAGCACAATGACCCTCTTGTTGGGTTTTCTTATATTGAGTATTCCCTAGAGACAGTCTCTTGATGGTTAGTGACTCAGGCCCTTCTTTAAATAATAAATTAAGGGGAGATGTCAGTAGCCGACATTCGAAGATGGCGCCAACTGCCTGCGTGCCTCTTCAGATTTTTCTGGTAAACAGGTATTCTGCACATGCGTCTGCATGATTCTGGTGTGTGCCCCTCCCGAGTGGGCATATGCTAATGAGGTTTTGTAGCCTTAGCCAATCCTTGCATTGGCAACCCCTGCTCCTCTATATAAGCAGTGCCCTTCAGCTGCACGGGGTCCCCCGTAGTATTTTTATAGTTCCTACAATAAAGGCTTTTGAGAAGAATCCAACCAACCACCGTGTTGCGTTTGCTTGCTGGATGAGTTGGGCGTGGCAGTCTTACTTATACTTCTGTCTTTCCTAGAACCCATTAAGTTTCCCAGAGTAGACTTGGACTTACGATTCTTCTGCCTTAGCCTCAGTGACTCTGAGGTCACAGGTGTTATACTCCATGCCTAGCTTACCTTAATTATTTTTTAACCTTAGTGGTTTTTATAAAAACCTTAGCCCTAAAGGATTATCTTGATTCCTCAGAGACTACCACTATAACACATGTTACATGAACTCCGACACGTGGCATAAGATTATTAGTAGAAGAAATTTAGCTTTGAATCCTCTCCACAGTTCAATGAACAAAGTTGAGAAGGTGTGTGCTATAGTTTCTGAAATGTTTCCCACAGGCTCATGTGGGTAACTTGATTTGATTTCCAGCTCACGGGTTTCGTTAAGTGACAGGATCTTGGAGCCTGTGAGCGAATCAATGAATTGCTCCTTTAATGGATTCATAATTTGGTGCCATTATGGGGAAGTGGTGAAATGTAGGTGGAGTCTAGTTGGAGGAAGTAGCTCACTGGCTGTGCACCCCAGAAAGAATTAACTTGCCCTGGCAACATCTTTTCTCTTTCTGTCTCCGGACTTCCATGCTGTGATGCTGACACTACAGCAAGGTTCTGGTTCACTTCAACCAGAAAATAATGAAATCAGCCGAACATGGACTGACTCTCACGAGGAGACTGAGGAAACCTTTTCTCCCTGTTTCCCAACTATGCCTTCAGTAAAACAAGAAACATAAGCAACTCTTACTAGAGCAGGTTCTTCTAGCTCATGAGGTGGAACAAATCAGTCACAAAACAACACCTGAGAAATGTTTGAAAATATATACTAAAGCAATCTGATCTTTTATTTTACACTGTTCTTTCCTTAGATTGTAGAAGAAAAGTATCTCCTGAAAGCTAGGCACATAGTCATGCAATATACAGTCTGCAAACAGATTTTAAGTGTCTTACTAATTTGAGTTCCATATGAATAGGGCTAAGGAGGTAAGGTGTAGGAGCAGAAATCTTAGTGTGAGAGAACTGCATAGAATACAAAAGAAGCTGAAACAATTTAATACTTACATTGATTGAAATGTATCTGGTGTCTGATGGCTATTTATGTGAATAAATGATAATGTAACAATCAAATAAAACATTTTAAATTTGTATTATTATGTGAATTGGAGCCATTTAAAAGTACTTTGTCATTTCATAATTACTTGCTTGATGTTTTGAATGGGTGATACAAAGTAAAGAAAGAATTATATCATTACAGACAAGCATTTTTTTTTTTTTTTTTTTTTTTTTTTTTTTTTTTTTTGCCTCCAAAGCCCTTTAATTGATTTTCCTTTCCGTGTGTTGTACTGGAGACCAGAGCAAAGATCTTTCTCATGCTACTATCTCGGCATACTTTCCCAAACCTAAGGAACTCCTCAGAGGAAAAAAAAGAAGATATACCATTACTAATTAATTTTAAATTTTCTAACAAAAAAACTTTAAATATTTTTGAAATAATCTCTAATTTTAAGGTGAATGTACACATATGTAAATTATTGGACCGCTTGGTATGTCAAGGAAGCAAAGCACAGGACGAAAATATTAGAATTCTTGACACTGGTTCCTCATTCTGCTTGTTTTATTACTGAAAAAAAGTTTCGTTTTGTTTTTTTTTAATTTCATTTTATCAGTACCTAACCCAATTGTGGTCAGAGAAATTTCCTGTAGAAACAGTTAACAGAGATCCACAGCCAAACATTAGGCATGGTTTGGGGGAGCCTACAGAAGATGGAGAGGACAGAGCCAAAGGGGACACAGAAGAACAAGGCCCACAGAATCAACTAAGTAGGACCAGCCGGTACTGACTCACAGAGGCTATCCCAGAGCCTGCACTCATGCTGTGGTTTTTAGTTTGGAGTTTTTGTGGGACTCCTAACAAAAGGAATGGGGGTATCACTGACTCCTTTATTGATCATTGGAGCCTTTTCCTCCTACTGAGCTTCCTCATCCAGCCTTGATATGAGCCTTTAGGCCTAGTCTTATTGAATCTTGATATGTAGAGTTCGATTGATTCATTGGGAGTTCTGCTTTTTTTTTTTTTTTTCTGAAGGGGAAACAAGATGAGAAATGGGTGTAGGGGAGAAGAGAGGTCAGGAGGAGAGGATTGGGGGAGGGAGAGAAGGGAGAGGTGCAGTCAGGATGTGTAGTATGAGAGAAGAATAAAGAAAAGAAAGAAAAAAGAAAAAGTTGATGGCAAAAAATAAAACAAACAAAAAACTTCATGGCTTAAGTCTCTATGCTAAAGCCTACTAATAAAATTATATATATGCATGCTATTGGTGTGTGTGTGTGTGTGATTTTATGCTAAGGCTAATATTTATGCTAATATTTATGATAAATATTCTTGGGTATATGATGGTTGGACAGAAGCACATTTCACTGTTGACCCATTGTGGAATCACACTCTTCATTTGTTCTGCATGCTCAGAAGGAAGGCTGTCTCTTTCCCTCAGGTGTTTGAGAGCATGTATCTAATAGCATCCCAGAGCCTGACAGCGGGTGATGGGGGCTGAAGGTCAGAGTGTGACCTTATTTGTTTTCATAAGATGGAGGTTCATTGCTCAGGTGTTACATTTCAAGAAACTCAGTCTGGGATTCCATCCGCTTTCAATTCTTTTATGAAGTGTATTTAGAAATGAAAGGAAAGCTAGGCTTTGTGCCATTTACTGCCTAACAGAATCAGAAACATGTGTGTCTTTACATTGGTGGTGGTAGAGTTCACTTAATAAGAATGAATAAAAAATCTGCTAAGGGTATCCCAAAGAAATAAGCAAAACACTGTCTTGGCAAGAGTGTTCGAAGGTGTCCCCAAGTTAATGGGTAAATGAATAGACACATTTGGTGTCTGTGGCAGCCAGTAAAAAGATCACATGACTCCCGGCTGACCTCCATTTTCCTCAGGCAGTGGCTGAAGCTTCATGACAGCACTCCTGCTTCAGGAGTGCATGTTAGAGCTATGGTACAGCCCTCCATTTAATTTCAACTCTTTTAAAGTACATTTTAAGTTAGAATATAATTATGTCACTTCTTTCCTCCATCTCTCATAGTGTTTCTCCCTCTAACCCTTCCTATATTCTACCGACTTTGAAGTTGAAAGCCTCTTTCTCTCTATTATTGTGACATATATGCACCAATATACAAATAAAACTTAATAAGTTCATTTTAGTTGTTTGTATGTTTGTGGTTTGGGGGCCTGACTATGTTGTATTGGATAGCCAGTTAAGATGTTCATCCCTGAGAGAGCTGATTTCCCCTCTCTTGGCAGTCATTAGTTGCCTACACATCTTTGTGTAGGGATAGGACACCATAAACATTCACCTTCCATCTTAGCGTGTCTATTGATATTGCCATTGTTCAAGTCCTGCTTATGCAGCCATTTCTGTGAGAGACAGCCTTGAGGCTAAATCCCTGATATTTTGGCTCTTATGATATTTTGATCTCCTCTCCTTTGATGTTCTCTGAGCCTTGAATACAGGAGCTGTGATGTCTATATATCCATTGAGGCTGGGCTCCCTGTGATCCCATTGATCTCTGTGATGCATCCAATTGTGCTCTTCTGTAATGCTTTTTATTTGCCGCAAAGAGAAGCTTCTTTGATGAGCAGTGTGATAGTTAAGGTTTTTTGTTTTGTTCTCTTATCATCTGTATACATCTAGAATGTATCTAGAAATTATACTGGCCTAGCAAAGTGGCAATAGACTCTCCTTGAATTTATGATCTCACTACCCATAGAAAAATACTTAGTTTTGCAGGGCCAAGAAGATTTGTCTCCTGTTGAGAGGATCTTAAGTCCAGTTAGACTGCTGTTGGTTACTGCCAGATGTGAGTGCCACTATAGCACTATTTCAGATATCCTGCCATTGTTGTGGTTCATAGGTGTCACCGCTGGGAAGGACTATTAAATTGCTTTTTTTCCATTAGCAGTTTGAATAATACTTTACGATACTATGAGAGCTAGACCACAGGAAGAAGACTTTCAGGTTAGATACATCGCAAACCATAGAAACCCTGTGACTTTAGTATACAGTGTCTTTTCCATTAGGGTCTTACATTCAACCTCTGAGGGGTAACCACAGCAACAGAAATAGCTTCTATTGTTAATAGATTTTCTTCTGTTTGGTACTGGGTTTTTGTCAGTTTATGGTTCTAGAAACTTAATTCTAACTCTTATTTCATAAAAAGTAAACTCCAAAAGAAACAAAGCAGGCTACACACGGCAAGGATATCCAATAGCTCATAAATTTCAAAGTTAAAAATGTGGAAAAAGGATGTTGTAAGCTCTTTCTTGTTTGATAAATCACCATAACCTTGTTCTTTAGAACAAGAATTTATCAGGTCGTGGACATAAAAGCCTTGGCAGAACTACTTCTCTGGAGATGTAGCTTTAAATACTCTTATCAACGTAATGATTCTCACGTGGGTATATGTAAAACCCACTTTATTTTGGACATTTTTCCAGAGAAGTTTAAAAATTCAATATCTAACTATTTTTTGTTGCTGATTACCAGTGGATGTGATAGGAAACAAAGTGATGAAAGCACAGCGTTTGTTTTTTGAAATAACGCTCTTCATATTTCTCAATATTTTCTGGTGTTTCTTTTGGGTTTAGACCTCTGGATACCAGCTAATTTGCAAGACCAATTGACAATTTGGTTATTTTTTTTTTTGGTTTTTTGACAATTTGGTTTTTTGACAACCGATTTTTCTTTTTCAGAATTAAGAGTATAATTTATTCAAGTTACTTAGGTAATATATATTAAATAAATGTCTATTTGCAGTGGAGTCCTGAAAGATCCAAGCTAAATTTAAACTTACCCACCTAACACTTCATTACATAATGTCTGGTATTGCTGACAATATATTTGGCTCAGATCTTGGTTTCTCTGGCAAATCATAAGTTTCCTGAGGATAAGAACTTGATCTTACATTATTATTGTACCTTCATAGCACCTAATACTTGATCTTGAATAGAGAACATGCTTAAGGCATGGCTTGATATGATTTCCATCTTGAATTCTGCACAGAGTATTCCACAGAATGAATTGTGTTTTCTGTATTTTGAAAGTGATAATTTTTCTACTCCAAGGGTCCATAAACTTCACTTTAAGCCTTGCCAATCCATGCTTTTATAAATAAATGTCATGGGGGTACAGGCATGCCCAGTTGAAATTGTATTGACTAGGAATTTTTCTTACCATAGTGGCAAAGCTGAATACCCAAGACTGAGTACAAATGGTTCATTAAATTAAAGTATTTACCAATTAGCACTTGCAGATCTATAAAATTGCTGGCCTGTGTGCTAGATGTTACCTTTCATGAAAACTAAGGCTTATTGTTGCTGTTGTTTTGTTGTTTTTAACATAATTTGACTCTCTTCCAGCTTATATTTGCTGCCAATTTCTTTTAAGGATTTATTTATTATTTTTATTTATGTGTATATGTGTGTTTGCATAAGTTTATGTACGCCACGTACATACCGGTTCCCATAGAGGTCAGAGAGCATCAAATCCTCTGCAACTGGTAGTAAAGATAGCTGTGATGTGGGTGCTGAGAACAAAACTCAAGTCTGCAAGAGCAGCAAGTATTTTTAACCACTGATCCTAGACTTTAAGGTTTGAATCAATTCATTTCTACCTTTGTAAAAAATGAATTAGACAATATGTTCTTAATGCTGAATATTTATTTAAGAATTTCTGGTAAGTAAAAGTATAAAATATGATAGAGGCAGTACTGTATGTGTACAATGTTTCTTGCTACAGCTACTCTATTTCTTTTTACTGAATCTAGAACAAACCCTAAAAATGGAATTTGGTATCCTGCCAGATGAATCTTTATTAAAGCCAAAATTCAGCTTAAATTCCAAGGTTGAAACAGTCACATTGTGTTAGAGAAAAGAATACAGCTGCTTTAAAAAATGATTGTGTTTTCTGGTTGTTGTAAGGTGCATGTTGAGACTATCAATCTATCCAAAGTGTATTTTTAAAGCATTGTTAGGGGACTGAAATAATGGTTTGCTTGCTGGTATTATGAAAAAAAAATGTGTTGATTTTACAGCAGTATTTGTACTGAAAAGATGAAGTTTTGTCTGGCTATTCTCTGTTACTTTAAGATAATATGATTGTAGTGTGGAAGTGTGGAAATTAACATGCCATTTCTTTGCTTATTATTATTTTCATTGGGTATAGTGAATGGCTTCCATTTAATGTCACTTCAGGAGCCAAGTAAAGCACCATTAAAAAGTTAACATAGAAGTCATTTTATTTAAATATTTTATGCAAACTATGAATTTGATATGTAGTGAACATAAGCCTATACCAATTATTTAGCATTTCATGTTTACTTATTTCAGATATATTTTTCTTCATTTTAGTGTTCTTCCATAATGCTTGTCGGTAGATATTCAGTTCAATATATTTTACCTGCATGATTGACATAAAAGTATTTCTCTTTATTATAACAGCCAGCAAATTTAGAAAGAATAATGATAAGATCAGAGAATCAAAAAAGATCAACATTTCATATTTTTTTATCCTTAGCATATACATGGAAATCTAGGCATGGCTGTGCCTGATGCTGTAAGCCCAGTGCTAGAGGTTAATTGGGACAGAATATAGCTTTCCCCAAAGATAGTGAGAGCCACATCCTTTAAGTGACCCTATCTCATGGGAATAATGTGGAGAGGGTTGGAGGGGGACACTGAATGACTTCCTCTGGCCTTTTCATAAATGTGTGGAAGTGTGTACACCAGCATATAAACATACATTCACACATATACAACACACAGAAAAATAATAACTGCAATTTCTATTTATTGATATTGAATACTTTATATATTATTCCCATGTATCAGAATGTGCACTTACCTATGTAATAATATTTCTACTCTATAGATGATTTATTGTTATGTGATTACATTCATTCAGTTAGCAAGCTACACAGCTGGGCCAGGTGCCACTGATTCTGCTATATTTGTGAATTACTTTAGTGACTTCACAAGTGGAGAGAATACGATAGAGATCCTCTAGATTAAGAGAAGTTTGGGAAATCCAACACTCCCATGGAAGGTACTAGAACACTCAGAGGAGACCTGGAAGCAGGGAGAAATTGCACACTGAACTCTATTTTTGTTGCTAATTTTTCTGGAGGATATTCTATATAGTGTTTTAGTTAGGAAATTAAGAGTTGAGTAATGATGAAATAGCCATTTCTCTATTTCATCCACTAAGTACTAGAATTTGTGTATTGTAATGTAAGAAAAATTCCTGTCCTATATGAAATGAAGACTTTGAGGTTTGAAAGACTCTCATCATTCCTAGTACATTTTTATTTCATGTTTGTGTTTCATGATGTGTAGCCTCAGTTTTCTAATTCCTGCTACTATGACTGGTGCACCATTGTGGACTCCCATCCTCTGGAAATGTAAGACCGAATAAATTCTTCTATGAATTACCTTAGTCATGGCATTCTATTACAGCAACCGAATATGCATAGAACATGTGGAGTACTGAAGACTTGGTATTGGTAGAAGCTACCTGGATCAAATGCCTACCCACACATAGCCTAGTTAATCACAAGAAAATCTACAATATCCCTTTAAAACTTTAAGTAATTATAGGCTAAAGGGGAAGTAAAAGGTCAGTTGTGAATTAGGAGGAAACAAAGAAAGATTAAGTTTTAGAATAATTGCCAGGCAGTGGTGGTGCACACCTTTAATTCCAGCACTTGGGAGGCAGAGGCAGGTGAATTTCTGAGTTCAAGGCCAGCCTGGTCTACAGACTGAGTTCCAGGACAGCCAGGGATATAAAGAGAAACCCTGTCTCAAAAAACAAAAACAAAACCAACCAAACAAACAAACAAACAGAAGAGTTTAAAGTACATATCATTGTGGAGCCTTAATTTATTTGACTTCTTTTGGGCTTGAACTGATGCTCTCACACATAATAAGCAAGTACTCTACCAGGAAGCTATACATCCTTCCCTGAGTGTTAGATACTGGAGCGTGTACCTACTGCACAATCATCTTTAATAAATGGAAGCTTGGTGTGTTAATTTCTAACTTTTTAAAAGTTTCTATTCAACAGTATGTAGTAATGGCTCCTCTATGTAAGAACACAAAGATGTTAAACAGACTTTTTTTTAATAAGTATGTAATGTTTATTGTGTTAGTATGTATAACTATTTTAATAGTTCTTGATATGTTTATCACACCACCAATCAAGATTATTCTTGAGGTTATACAGTGTGATTTTATAATTATGTATTTTAACAATTTTCTACATTGGATTTACTGTAAAATTTTTATATGAAAATGTATTTCATATTCTAAATTGATTCAGTTAGACAAATGCACAACAACCAGGTAGAACCTTTATGAATGAGATTATTCTCACAAAGGGACCTAAGAGAGGTTGGTTATTTGCCCTATGACAGAAGTAGACACTATTTTAAGGACACAGAATTTCATCTGCCTTAAAGTATGCTGCTGTCCTAAACTGTGGGCAGTATTTTCTTCCTTGTGTGTAACACACCTATTTCTGGTATTTTATGTTGGTTCAAGTTGGACTAGGGTATTTGCATACAATAAAGAATTTAATCCATAGGACATAAATGAAAATATAACTAAGTGTCTAAAGTATTTAGTTAAAACACAACTACGAAATTAACAAATATATATCTGAAAGGATTCTCTACCCCACTCTGCCTAAATGTGCTGTGTGTGGCATCAGGACTATTTTAAGAGATCCTTCAATTGCATTTCTTATTATTCCCCTCTTAAAGAGAGACAACTGAGAGAAGCTAAGGGATCCAGAAAAGCTGTGAAATCTCCACTTCATAGAAAAAATTTGCTAGACATACAGTCAGGCTCTGATTCACCACTGTCTACTGCGAATGTTGGTGAAGAACATTTTAGCCTTATTTCCTGTAAGTTATGACACCTTGAAACTTTCCACGACTTCACTTGTGATTGCACTAATGAAAGGGCTTAAGGCACCAGTAATATGTGCCCAATCTGGCCCCAGACAAAATGAGAATGTCTTGCCCAGAGTCAGGACACATTAGTCACTGATGAAGAATTACATAGATTTGAGGCTGGGAATATCACCGATAATGCTGGATTTTCAAAAAACAGGAGGGAGGTGTAGACACTTTACTTTTAAAAAGTCATAAAAAACAAAAATCAATTAACTCCCAGTTTAGGTTGAATTTCTTTCATAGATTCTGATTTTAAAAACAACAAAAAAATATTATGTAGTGTGTTACCCTCTAACAAATACCACTCACAAATCTTGAGAAAATAATGTACACAACCAGCAATTCCACATGCTAGGGGGTCACCGGTGATTTTAGGATCAACAAATTGTATCACTTTGATGAAATCATTTAAGTTTATCTATTTTCCAACATCTGAGATGAGTACTGTCTTGTCTTTTGAAAAATTAATACTTTGTGTCTTCAGCTTTCAAGTATTAGTCTCTGTTAAAAAGTGTGTAGAACTAGGCAGTGGTGACACATGCATTTAATCTTCTTTAATCTCAGTACTCAGCATGCAGAGGCAGGAAGATCTTTAAGTTTGAGGACAGCCTGGTTTATAGAGTGAATTTCAAGACATACACATCCCAGGCATACACAGAGAAACCCTATTTTGAAAAAACAAAAACAAAGCAAAGGAATCATTTAGAGACTTCAATCAAATACATATTTATAGGGGCATAGTCAATAGACCTTATAATTCTCCATGCCTTCACTGGTTCACAGTACATTGTGGAATGTTTAAGTTCTTCCTGGGAGGATGCTTTGGTTGGCACTGTGCAAACAAGTGAGCTTGCTAGTATTTCTTTTCCTTTCTTTCCTTTTCTTTCCTTTTCTTTCCTTTTCTTTCCTTTCCTTTCCTTTCCTTTCCTTTCCTTTCCTTTCCTTTTCTTTTCTTTTCTTTTCTTTTCCTTTCTTTTTTTGTCTAGGACTATTTGAACAATTTCATGTGTATGCTGGAACTGTCAGTGTACAAATGTCCTCCTCTAATACTGACCTGTGCCCATCTCTACAGCTATGAATGGACCACACTACACAGAAAGTTCAACCTTGTTCTTTTATTCATTTTAAATCACGATGTTTGTCCCTCTTTCTCTTAGATTTATTTTTTAATAACTTCATTTCCTTTACCTTTCTAAAATGATTTAATTCAGGAATTATTTAGCAAACTTTTTTACCTAACCTAGCTTATTTGTAAAATGTTTTCTACTATTGTAAACATGGACAAGTGACATTACAGTTAGCTCTATTCTAAAATAACACTGTAGATTTCAAACTATTAACGTCTTTTTTCTGAGAAGGCAAAGATTTATGTCATTCAAGCTGTAATGAATACAGTGATACAATGATACCGTTGTCTGTGTATAAGGATATAATATACTCCAACATGCAATACCTTCTATCTTAGGTGAATTTATTTGCTACTATGAAACATGATACGATGTAGTTGTCTAATACAACAAGTTTCTTTGTCTTTTATCCCAGTGGCCAGTTAGATAATAGTCACTGGGACTTACCCTATTTGGCTATCACAAGAGTTTTATTTCAGTAAAAATATCAAGTATTAATTGAAGCATAAAGCTATTTTCTACAGAAAAGGAGATTTCATATAACAGCTTGGTGCCACTCTAACAGAGTTAAAAAAGACAGTCATTTTGGAACAGAGACAAGGGTAACACTTTTAACATTATTTTTTCTCCAGAATCTCTGTAGCAGAGAAGTACTCCTGGGAATTATTATCAATACACAGAAGTGCTTAGACTTGAAGTGTTTCTCAACCCTCCTAATGCTGAGACTCTTTAATACAATTCCTCTTGTTGTGGTGACCTCAATGATACAACTTTTTTGTTGCTACTTCATAACTGTAATTTTTGCTATTGTTATGAATTGTAATGCAAATATCTGTATTTTCCAATGGTCCCAATGGGATTTCAACCCACAGGTTGAGAGCCACTGACTTAAAGAAGTTGAAAAGGGCTGAATTAATTTCAGTGTGCCTTATGATTTGCTCACAGAGATTCAGTACAAAGATCAATTATCTCAGTTGTATGCTGGTTGATAATTATGACCATTTTGGGAAACAGATTAAAGTGGTGATGTTATCCATTAGTTATCAGCTTCTCCACTGATGCCATACTATAAAAAGTCCCCTGAGATTTAATGATATCTAATGGAAGGAGAAGGAAAAACTTAAATCTACTTGGGACATAGCTGAAATGACTAGACTAAAATATTAAGCTCTTTTACAACATTATTAAGATAGCATAGCTAAGTTAATGTGCATTCTTTTTTTTATATATTATTTATTTTATTTACATTATACTTACATTTCAGATTTTATTCCCTTACCCCATTCTCCTCTTCTCCCAGGAACCCCTTATTCCATCCCCCCTCCTCCTGCTTCTATGAGGGTGTGCCCCCACCTGCCCCCCACTCCCACCTCCTCACCCTCGAATTTCTCCTCGATTGGTGTTCAGCCTTCATGGGACCAAGGATCTCCTCTCCCACCTGTGCCCAACAAGGCCATCCTATCCTACATATATAGCTGGAGTCATGGGTCCCTCCCTATGTGCTCCCAGGCTGGTGGTTTAGATCCTGGGGAGCTCTGGTTGGTTGGTATTGTTGCTCTCCTCTTGGTGCCACCAACCCTTTCAGCTCCTTCAGCCTTCTAATTCTCCTTTGGGAACCCTTGATCAGATCAATGGTTATCTGTGAGCATCTGCCTCTGGATATGTCAGACTCTGGTATGCCTCTGAGGATATAGCTATAACAGGCTCCTGTCAGTATACACTTCCTGACATCCTTGTCAGCATCTATCTTTGGTGACTGCACCTGGGATGGATATCAAGGTAGAATGGTCTCCAGACAGCCCCTCCTTGAGTTTCTGTCTCACACTTTGTCTCCATATTTGCTCCCTTGAGTATTTTGTTACTCCTTCTAAGTAGGACCAAGGCATCCACACTTGGTCTTCCTTCTTCATGAGCTTCATGTGATCTGTTAGTTGAATCTTGACTATTTCAAGCTTTTGGGCTAATATCCGCTTATCAGTGAGTAAATATTATGTATGTTCTTTTGTGATTGGGTTACCTCACTCAGGATGATATTTTCTAGATCCATCCATTTGCCTAAGAATTTCTCGAATTCATTATTCTTAATAGCGGAGTAATACTCCATTGTGTAAATGTACCACATTTTTTTTTTCTATCCATTCCTCTGTTGAAGGACATCTGGGTTCTTTCCAGCTTCTGGCTATTATAAATAAAGCTGATATGAACATAGTGGAGCATATGTGCTTGTTATATGTTTGAGCATCTTCTGGGTATATGCCCAGGAGTGGTATAGCTGGGTCCTCAGGTAGTGCTATGTCCAATTTTCTGAAAAAACCAACAGACTGATTTCCAGAGTGGTTGTACCAGCTTAATGTGCATTCTTTTTCAAGGCTGTTCTCTTCTGGACCTCATCTCTTGGAAGGTGTATCTCAGGATTACAAAAGGACTGTGATCACAGTCACTAGTTGTTTGGTTTTTGTTTGTTTTCATTTAGGCTAGGGCTTTCTCCATTTAGTTAGAGGTATTCTTCTAATCAAGACATTAAAATGCTGTATTACAATGATCAGACCAGTTAGTTACATACCTACTCTTATAGTACCCACCATATCAATGAAAGCTCATGTTTTTTTTTCAACTTAGATTTAATATTTCATATTCGTGAATCTACAAATGACCTGCAAGGCTTAGATATCATGGTTTATGTTTGGAACTGGAGTATGGTCAATATATTCCACAACAGTTCAGTACTCTGTACATAGAGCAGCATGGATACATGATTTTTTTATAGTCCATTTACTAGTAAGTTTCTCTTTTTTCCCCTCCTAGAATTATTATGTTTCAAAATACTCTCATGAAGACTGCCAGGGCATCAATTTTGTTAACTCCATAAACTAAGCTATGTCACTGAGAGCATACACAAGAAAATATATGGCTCTCTGTTGCTTATGGTCTGCTTTACTTGTTCCAAAATTAAAACAATTTAAGGCTTAGTAGATAAGATCTACTGCTGAGAGCACCTTTGGGTGCTTAAACACCTTTTGGAAAATTACCAAATCTAAATTTTCCTTTTACATCTTTTTTGAAGGCTAGAGTGTTAGCAATATGTCAATCAATAAGGAACTGTTCTTGGCTCTGACTAGATCAGTTTTTGGACAAGATGAGTCATTGATAAATTAGAATAAAACGACTCATATCTTTGTGTTATTGAAAGACTCTTAACATGCACTTCATAGATCCTGGGAAGCGATTTCACTCTGTATTTAAAAGTCAAATTGAGGGCCTCTTTTTGCAAGCTTATTTGACACAATAGGCTATAATGGGTCTTTCAGGGTTCTTTGGGCTCAAACTACTTAGAAAATTACTGTAATGGCTACTTTGGAGCAGAGACAGGCTTGGTATAAATGTTTGTTAAGAACCCTGGACTTTGCTGATTACATTTCCAATGATGTCAAGCAGAAGCTAAAGAGGAAAGCAAGAATTCTGGAAGCAAGATACTATGCTACATGGAGATGACAATACTAAAGTCCAGGAAAGAACCAGTGGCAGTCACTGACTGAAACTTGGGGAGTGTTAACATACAGATTTTATTTGGCACAATAAGAATAGCATTTTACATAAATTGTAGTATATATAATACTTCCAACATAAAAGTATATTGAAAATGTAGTGTACACAATTTTATAATTTCCTTGACTTCATACATATCATCCACAAATAGCAAATAATTATTCGCTGTCAGGGGCAGCCCTGCTTATACACTGAAGGCCTAGGGTCAGCCATAGGCCTGACATATATGCCTGTTAACACAAAGTCTTGGATCTCTGTGGAAAAACACTGAAACAGATGGCTAGAAGCTATTGTAAATAAGCAGATTTGGTGGAAAGTTGCCAGGTTTTAGTCATAGACCTTGTAGATAGGTAACCTTGGTGGATAGTACCAACCTAGATAAGGACAAGTGAATCATAGGTGGAGTCATAGTGGCCTGTCCCCTGAACCTTCACCCAGCTGACACTCTGTTCTGGAAGATATCTGTACTTGCCCTGAACACCTACACTCTTATGTCATCCCTTTCCCCATATCCTGACTTTTTGTGTATTTAACCTGTGTGTGAAAAAGTAAAAAGTACGGTTTGATCAGCGTATTGACAAACTGTGGTTCTTTGCGTTCACCCGTTTCTCCCCCATTGTCTCTTAGGTGATCTCCTGGGCCCTTGTTTAATGCCCTGCTGGCCAGGACAATTAATTGGTTGTATGAATAAAATAGGTATGATATTTTACTTGATAATTCTCCATAAATCTTCAAAGCTAATTAGTGATTCTGAGATGTTGACTTCTAGGAAACACATAGTTAGTTAATTAACTTCTATGCCTATGAAAATTTAGCCTATTATATTTAAATAATTTGGGATACTGATGAAGAATTAGCTATCTCAGGAAAATGACTTTGCATTAGTGACATAATAGAAATTAATTGACATATTTGTAAGCCTATGCTGGGAATGAACATAATTAATGGTATCTAAAGACAAGAAAATTCAGTATCAAATTTAATATTGAGCTGTGACACCACATTAAACTATATTTTTAACAGTTAATTTACCATTTGCCTAAGCTAAGGAAATTCTATATGAGACAGAATTACCTGCAGATAGAGCTCTAAAAAAAATTGATGTCGTTTACCCTTAATTGTTTCCTTGCAGGAGAATCTAACCAACCAATCAGTTATCTAACCAACCAACCAAACAACCAAACAAGCATGAAAAAAATGCATCACTTTTACTGTTGTAGAGGTAAAATATAGATTGGAAGAAAGGGCAAAGTAAGAATAAAGAGACAAATCAGAAGACTCCTACAACAATCAACAAGAGATGCTAAGATCAAGAAATAGAGATTTTGGTCCTCATTACAGAACTTATAACTAAAATAATAAAATTACTATTTGAAGTGTGATAGGAAAAAATACTATTGCTAGACTTCTGCCCTGATAATATAACTGGTGTTGGTGGTATGGGAAATGTTTACAGATTGAGCAATATTAGGATAGTGAGTTCTGATGAGTGTTCTTGGTGGACAATGATCTGTGTCAAATTACAATATCAAGCTTGGTATGGTAATCCCCATGCTGTTTTTTCTTTACTGTTTTTATTTTTTATTACTTTTGAATTTTATAGTTCAGTCATTACACCCCTCCCAGACCACCCTCCCACAGTCACTCATCCCATTCCTCCTCCCTGCTGTCTCCAAGAGGACGCATTTCCCCTATCCTCCACCAAGCCTCACCTCTCTCTGAGGCCTTAAGAGGACTAGGCTCATCTTCTCCCATTGAGGACAGACCAGGGAATCCTCTGCTGTGTGTGTCAAGGACCTCATATCAGCTGGTGTATGCTGCCTGGTTGGTGGCTCAGTGTCTGAGAGATCTCAGGGGTCCAGGTTAGTTAAGAATGTTGGTCTTGCCAGGCAGTGGTGGCATATGCCTTTAATCCCAGCACTTGGGAGGCAGAGGCAGTTGGATTTCTGAGTTCAAGGCCAGCGTGGTCTACAGAGTGAGTTCCAGGACAGCCAGTGCTATACAGAGGAAACCCTGTCTGGAAAAACCAACCAACCAAACAAACAGACAAAAAAAGAATGCTAGTCTTGCTATGAGTTTACTCTCCTTCACAGCTTCTTTCATCCTTTCTCTAATTCAACAGGGCTCCATTACTTTAGTCCAAAGGTTGGATATAAGTATCTGCATCTGTCTTAGTGAGCTGCTTGTTGGGCCTCTCGGATGTCAGCTATACTAGGCTCTTGTCTGTAAGCACACCATACCATCAGTAATAGTCTCAGGCCTTGGAGCCTCTCCTTGAGATGGATCCCATGTTGGGCTGGTCACTGCAGTGTTTTTAAACAGGAGCAATTCTGTGTCAGAGCTTTAGACTATGGGATGGCAACCCCATCTCTCTACTTGATGTCCTGTTTTTCTACTGGAGGTGGACTCTACAGTTCCTTCTCCCCTCTGTTGGGCATTTTATCTAAGGGCTGCCTTTTGAGTTCTGAGAGTCTCTCACCTCCCAGGTTTCAGGTACTTTCTAGTGGATCCTCCAATTCCCACCTTCCCACACTCCTACCTCCACCAAGGTCACATATTTTCCTTCATTCTGCTGGCCCTCAGGGCTTCTCTACTGTCTCCTGCCCCCCATGCTTGATCATGTTGTCCTTCCCCCACCTCCTGTCTCCCATCCAAGGCCCTCTCTATATCTGCCTCCTCTGATTGGTTTCTTCTCCCTCTCATGTGGGACTGAAGCATCCTCACTTTGTTAAATTTCTTAAGTTCTGTGGATTGTATCCTAGGAAATATATATATATATATATATATATATATATATATATATATATATATA